>JBBDGP010001232.1:457500-1657500 GCA_037952835.1 Lithobates septentrionalis | reverse complement strand
ACTCCCGGAATCTCGAAATTCACACCAGAAACTTTAGCTGCAACTGTATTTCCTTTTCCATTGAAACCAATTAAATTACATTTTGGAGAATCAATATTCACATGTAATTTGTTTTTAGTTAAACTGAGTTTAGATCCTAAATCTATTAACCATTTAGTATTCTTGCCATTTAATAAACCATGTAACCATGGCCTTCCACTTTCATCTAATAAAAGTGAAGTCACATATTTTAATGTTGGAGATGACTCAGAACCTTTTTCCCTAAATCCTGATGGTGATAGAAGTAATCCATCCCTCTCATTTTCATCATTGTTTTTCATATTGATTGAACTGTCATTAACAGTCAATGTACTGATCTGTTTGACTTCTGAAGCATAAGGCAAATCAGTCAAATAATTGTTTGAAGAAGAAAGAATATATTGCTCAGAAATATGTTCTGTATTTTCTACTTTCAAAGTTTTCCTTTGTGTAGTATGTAAGGAAGTATTTCATGTCTGCTCTGAAACTTTAGTTCTGCCTGTGACGTGTATCTCACCATCTCTGGGTGTGGCCTTCAACGTGGCACTCTGAACGCCATTTTGTAATATATCTAAACGGTGTCTGCATTCAGCAGCTTTATTCAGTATTTTTGTTTTAAGCAAAACTTCATGTTCCTGGTCATCAACCTTGAAAAACCGCATATCTTGTACAAAAGGCTTCTGCATAGAATCTGCAGTAACATTCATAGAGTCTACATTAACATTAATCTCTAAACTCTTGCTTGACTCTGCTTTAAACTTTACATTATTCTGTAACTCAGACAACTGAATATCCTTTATTTGAATTGCACTCTGCAAATCATCTATCCTTTCAGTCAAAATCTGACAATTAGTACATAAACTATTGTCCTTTGTTTCCTCTTTTGTACCAACTACATTGCTTTCAGAAACTCCTGATATCATTGTATTATAAACTTTAATCAACTTAATCAAATTCCTAACCTGTTTGCTGAGTTTCTTAAATGTAAATTTTGACTTTTGTATTTTCTTATTAGCCTGTAAGCATTCATTGAACATGTAACACCATAATTCATCATCTTTAACAAACTTTGGCAAATTTTTAAATTCTAAATCACTCTCACTGGATAATTCATGAATTAAATCCATAACTTACCAATGTAAGACGGCTTCCTTCATGTAACACGCGTTCCCTCTCTTGGCGTGAAATTACGTCATCAAGAAACAGATTTTTCTTGTACGTGCACAAACGTCTCTCCGATGTTTCTTTTCCTTCCAAGTTCAATTCAATGATGCCGAAAATGAGCTTTTTCGATTTCTCCTGAAAGCTTGTCTGAATAATCACTGTTTTTGCTGATATTCCCTCTCGACAAGCGGAAGGAGAAATTATTGAAAAAAAAATTCGATATTCGGACAAAAAGAATCTGGCAATTGGCTCGCCACTGTAAAAATCGAGTTATTACTGTATTAATAACTATATTTCAATAATTCATATTGATGAGAAAAGTTCCAAGAAAAATCTGTTAAGTTCTCGTGTAAAACCTCCAAAATTGATTTAATGATCAATTAGCAAAATGTTACAAAAACAATGTCAAAATGTAGAATACAAAAATAGATTATTCTTAAAATAAAGTTTAAATCAGATATGTCTGTGTGTATATCTTGAGATCTGTGTGTGTGTGTCTTGATGGAGAGCTGCAGTGTAAGTGAGTCTTCCCCCACAGTCTGTCTGTACTCCTTCAATTAACCCCCCACCTTTTTCCATAGAGGCTGGCTTAAAAAAGGTTCGTTATAGTCCCATAGAAAAGACCGGGAGATTTGAATTACTCCTTCCAACATTCCTAAGGGTGGGGCTATGAACTATGTGAGAAAAGCTATCGTTTAAGAATCATTTAACTTACAATATATACATTTCCTTTAAACATATAAAATCCTACATATCAGTATACATATATGTAAAATGCAGTGTTCTTATTAATATCCTAATCAAGAAATATAGTAATGTAAAGAAACAGCTTATATTCTTAACATACTGAAACTTTGTGTCTTTGGAAAGACTGTAATCTAATCTCTTACGATGGGGGAGGTGAAATGGTCTACACTAAATTGTATCCATATGTGAGATGAATCTCTCCCAAGCAATGCATACAAAGCCTATACCAGCATAAACTTATATGAGTATAAAAACCTATATAACTTCACCTTTTCCATACATAGAAGATATATATATATTTATATATATATTTATATATATATATATAATTCAATTATCACAAGAACTCAACCATTCATAAATTCTGATATTCTAACAAGAGGTCACACTAAACTAACTTGTAGCTTTAGCTGAACACTGAGGAGGACGCACTACACTAACTTGTAGCTTTAGCTGAACACTGTGAGGAGGACGCACTACACTAACTTGTAGCTTTAGCTGAACACTGTGCAGAGGTCACACTAAACTAACTTGTAGCTTTAGCTGAACACTGTGAGGAGGATGCACTACACTAACTTGTAGCTTTAGCTGAACACTGTGCAGAGGTCACACTAAACTAACTTGTAGCTTTAGCTGAACACTGTAAGGAGGACGCACTACACTTACTTGTAGCTTTAGCAGAACACTGTAAGGAGGACGCACTACACTAACTTGTAGCTTTAGCTGAACACTGTGCACTACACTAACTTGTAGCTTTAGCTGAACACTGTTCAGAGGACGCACTACACTAACTTGTAGCTTTAGCTGAACACTGTGCAGAGGTCACACTAAACTAACTTGTAGCTTTAGCTAAACACTGTGAGGAGGACGCACTACACTAACTTGTAGCTTTAGCTGAACACTGTGCAGAGGACACACTACACTAACTTGTAGCTTTAGCTGAACACTGTTCAGAGGACGAACTACACCAACTTGTAGCTTTAGCTGAACACTGTTCAGAGGAAGCACTACACTAACTTGTAGCTTCAGCTGAACACTGTGCAGAGGTTGCACTACACTAACTTGTAGCTTTAGCTGAACACTGTTCAGAGGATGCATTACACTATCTGGTAGTTTTAGCTGAACACTGTGAGGAGGACACACTACACTAATTTGTACCTTTAGCTGAACACTGTGAGGAGGACGCACTACACTAACTTGTAGCTTTAGCTGAACACTGTGCACTACACTAACTTGTAGCTTTAGCTGAACACTGTGAGGAGGACACATTACACTAACTTGTAGCTTTAGCTGAACACTGTGCAGAGGTCACACTAAACTAACTTGTAGCTTTAGCTGAACACTGTGAGGAGGACGCACTACACTAACTTGTAGCTTTAGCTGAACACTGTGAGGAGGACGCACTACACTAACTTGTAGCTTTAGCTGAACACTGTGCATAGGTCACACTAAACTAACTTGTAGCTTTAGCTGAACACTGTTCAGAGGACGCACTACACTAACTTGTAGCTTTAGCTGAACACTGTAAGGAGGACGCACTACACTAACTTGTAGCTTTAGCTGAACACTGTGCACTACACTAACTTGTAGCTTTAGCTGAAAACTGTTCAGAGGACGCACTACACTAACTTGTAGCTTTAGCTGAACACTGTGCAGAGGTCACACTAAACTAACTTGTAGCTTTAGCTGAACACTGTTCAGAGGACGCACTACACTAACTTGTAGCTTTAGCTGAACACTGTAAGGAGGACGCACTACACTAACTTGTAGCTTTAGCTGAACACTGTGCACTACACTAACTTGTAGCTTTAGCTGAAAACTGTTCAGAGGACGCACTACACTAACTTGTAGCTTTAGCTGAACACTGTGCAGAGGTCAAACTAAACTAACTTGTAGCTTTAGCTGAACACTGTTAAGAGGACGCACTACACTAACTTGTAGCTTTAGCTGAACCCTGTGAGGAGGACGCACTACACTAACTTGTAGCTTTAGCTGAACACTGTGCACTACACTAACTTGTAGCTTTAGCTGAACACTGTTCAGAGGACGCACTACACTAACTTGTAGCTTTAGCTGAACACTGTGCAGAGGTCAAACTAAACTAACTTGTAGCTTTAGCTGTACACTGTGAGGAAGACGCACTACACTAACTTGTAGCTTTAGCTGAACACTGTGCAGAGGTCACACTAAACTAACTTGTAGCTTTAGCTGAACACTGTGAGGAGGACACACTACACTAACTGTAAATAGTCTAGCTGCCTGACTGTGGTACTAATAGGATCAAAAGAACATCAGCAATTTTCTTCAGGTAGCTGTAAATACTTTACAAACACAAGCCTGCCTGGCAGTAGGAAGATAACAGGAACGGATCTAGCTAAACTGAATACAGTGTGTGTATATATATATATATATATATATATATATATATATATATATACAACACCTGGGATGCATATATATACACAATACACTGTAAGTGCAGCTAATTGACTGACTGTCCTGCCTAATCTATCTAACATAAATCAAATGACACTGTCTCTCTCTCTGTCTATCTCTTTCTCAAGCCGGAACACACTACACAGGGCCGCCCTGCAGGCGGCCTTATATAGTGTGGGGCCTGTTCTAAACCCCCTGAGCCATAATAGGCCAAAGCCACCTTGGCTTTGGCCAATTACAGCTCTCTCTACAGACGGCACTATGATTGGCCAAGCATGCGGGTCATAGTGCATGCTTGGCCAATCATCAGCCAGCAATGCACTGCGATGCCGCAGTGAATTATGGGCCATGACGCGCCACACGAATTTGGCGCGAACGGCCCATATCGTTCGATCGTTCGCAATTCGGCGAACGATCGAACAGCCGATGTTCGAGTCGAACATGGGTTCGACTCAAACACAAAGCTCATCTCTAGTGGTGTATGTGTAGCGCTTGCCCCCGAAGGAGCAGCTGATATTTTGTTGGGTCTTTGCCATTACACCCTTACCTGTATTTCTACCATATATGGGACTTAGAGTCTGTATTAGGCCTTACGCCCACCAATGTATGCACCAGTCAGTTCTGTTTCCAGTGCTTTATTGCAAAACTTTTAAAGAAGTAGCAGTAAAGAGGTAGAAGAGGAGTTGCAGGAGGGTTCAGATACCTTATGCAGATCACTGAGGAATTTGAGATCCTGAAGACAAGTACACTTTCAGTCTATGGATCTTGCTCACCCGGATAGGCCTCTCTCACTGGCCTAGCAACCGAAATGATGCACGGACAAAAAGTCTCTGCCACAGACTTGAGAAGAACAAAATGGTTGAACAATCCTCTGCCATAGGATTTAGTATTAGTTGAACGATCCTCTGCCACAGGATTTAGTATTAGTTGAATGATCCTCTGCCACAGGATTTAGTATCAGTTGAGCAGCAACACAGTACCAGAACCTTTAAGGCGACCCGGCAGTACTGTGTGGTAGGTTGATTGACAGCACAGGATCACCTCTGAACCAACAGGCCCCAGACGACTTCTGGGCCTACTTGTAGTAACATAGCCTTGCCAGCATGGTCCCGAGACAGGAAAGAAGTTGTCACATACCTTAGGCCAGGAGGGCCAGGAGGCAAAAGCATGAAAAAATGGCGCCTGCCCCTTAAGTACCCTCTCCCACAATGCACAGCGGTGGACCACCCCCAACAGGTTACTTCTGAGAAAGAAGGACACTTAAAGAGGAAGTAAACCCTGAAGATTTCACTATCAATACAAAAAAATGGAAAATATACTTAGCAACCACTGGAACATACTGCAACAGGTTCCCCATTTAAAAACCATTCTACGAGGCAAACTGAGAGTCACCTACTGAAAAGCCCCTAATCTTAAAAACAAGATAGCTCCCAGCAAACTCAAACCTGCTCATGTTAGTCCCAGTCCTCTTGTTCTCATACCCCTTGTGGGCATGTACCAGTGCTGAAAGGTTCTAGGTAAAATGTGTCAATTTGTTCAACATGTAAAGAAATCTTTTTCCACTAAGGGTAAAACCTACCAGTTGGACAAGTTTTTTAACTGTTCATTAGACTTTGTGGTCTATGGACTCATTTGCCCCTGTGGGTTGATATATGTTGGTCGCACCATCTGCCCTCTTGAAGGGGGCAAGGATAAACACAGTGTCCCATGGCACTTTGCCGAGTTTCATCAAAAATCCACTGCTGGCCTGCAGGTGTGGGTAATAGAACAAATACCCCTTTTTTATATATAGCCATGTGTTTGTGGTTTTACACATTTTTTATATAATTTTTTATTGATCTGTTCCTATTCATTTTTAATCACATCATTTATCATTAATGCAGGATCTCATCTTCATTTCCCATGGGGGTAGCGGAGTCGAAGCGCTTGTAAGTATTGATCTTCAGGGCCTGGTGATGACCCATCTAGTCATATGCTCTTCCCCTTTTACTCCCCCTCCCCTACACCCTTTTTCAATTGTCCCAGTCTTTCTACTCTTCCTCTCCCCCACTTTGCTATCTTTTCTTTCACGTGCCCCCCCTCTTTTTCTCTCCTTCCTTTCTTTCTCCCCTGGTTTCTATTGGTTTCTATTGCTCCTTTTATTTCCCCTTCTTACCCTTCCCTTTTTCCACCCCCTTTCCCCTTCTTACCCTTTCCCTTTTTTTTACCCCCCCCCCCCTTCTCCCATGTTTATTCAATTAAATAAATAATGAAGTACCCTTGTTTAGTAATTCAATTTTACATTCTACTTATGGATTCATCTCATGGTTAATAATAATATTTCCCATACTCTACTCTGTACAAGTTATGGCAGAGTGTTGCCCTACCAGGGTCTAGAAGGAGGTTGTGACCCAGAATGCTCAACTGGATGGGTTGAGGGGCTCCAGTGAGCTTGTAACATCAAGAGGAAACTGGCTTTTCAGTTTCCTCCTTTCTTAGAAAAGTCAACTTTGGGACCTGGAGCCCTGGGATTTCTGAGTGATCCGGGTGAAATGAAATCCCCAGTCCTGGGTCCTGATTTTAAAAACAGCCAGCATACTGATTGGTCAGGTGTGTGCTGGCCTTTTAGTAGTAACCTGACCATAGTTCTGGGCTCCACCCCGGCAGATAGGAAGTCTGAGTACCAGGAGTCAGGAGGGCTCCACAGGGGGAGCCAGTACAGCAAGAGGCTGCTAGCTATGTGCACCAAGGTTGTCGGTAAAACAGTCTGTACAAGACAGACAAGGCCCTGGAGTGTAAGGCCAGAGCAGCAGTGCTGCAAGTAAGAGCCAACTAGGCTGAATGTCATTTTGTTGATGGACAAAGGAATGCTGCAAAAACCCCTGCGAGGGAAACCTATGTTTGTTTACTGAACTTGCTTCTAATAAAAATGGGCAAACAAAGCCCTTAAAAAGAAGAACCAGTGAGAGGCTGTGTTCTTAAAGCCCTACATTTGATACTAGTCCTTTACACGTGGTGGAGAAGTGATTTGGGCACAATCCGAGATCCCTACAATCAAGTAAGTTCATCTGTTATATGAACTGTGTTTTGGTGCATTAGACTGCATAATCTGTGTGTGCAGGTGAGGAGAACCTGCAAGAGAAAGGTAACTAACCTTTAAGAGACAGTGCTCCAATTTGTTACTGAACTGTGCAAAGTTGTTCTGGAGTTACTGTTAGTATGGGGCGATCAAAGCTCCTAAAAGAAGCAAGAACACTGGTGCAATGAGTGCACAGGTGACTATGAGTATGGAGAGTCCACCAAAGTCTGCATCTGTGTTTGGGAAACCATCACTCGGTGCAGGGAGTGAGCAGATGGCTGTGGTTTCCCATGGCAAAAAAGAAGAAATCTGTGCTGCTGTCTTTATATGGCCTATGTTGCCATTTGAACATGTTGAAGACTTTTTGGGTGAGTTTGCGATGACTGCTTCCTACAGAGGATGGCCCAAAGGCCGCTGGGTTGAGTTGATGCAGCCTTTTCTGACGGAGGAGTACCAAGAGGTGTACCGCTGGATGGGTCATAATCAAGATGATTACGACAATTTCTTAGGAGCAGTCCAATCTAGGGAGTGCTGGAAAAATTCAGCGGGGAGAATGTGGTCTCCCATAGCAACCAGAGAAAGTGGGTTTGCAGAAAGGAGGAGCCGCAGAGGAGATGTGGCTCAAATTTTGAGTGAGGATGTTGGTGCAAAAGTGTCTGTTGTTGCCCTTGGCAACCATGGTGAAAATTGTGTTCAGCCTGCGGGGGGGGGGGGGCAGAGAACACAAGAAACCAGTGCTTTAATCTTATGGCTGTTTGGGTGAAGTGGTCAGCCCAGAGAAGAGGGCATCCTGCAAGGGGAATGACCAGGTGTGTGGGTCTGCTGTTACCCCTGGCAACAGGAAATCTGTTTGGCCTGCAGGGGATGTTGGAAAATCCAAGAAGGATGCAATGTTGCCCCGTGTTTATGAGGGGGCATCAGCTTGTGAAAGCACAGCAAAGAAAGGACAACGCCCTCAATTGAAGTTTCAACACCTGCCAAAGAGAATGGTAAGACTGTTGCTGTTGAAGTCGTGGGAAAGACTGACTGCGTGATTGCTCCCACTGAAGTGGAAGTGATCCCAGAGGGGAGATCCACTGTTGGTGCAGAAAAGGACTTGCTTCACTGCAATGCCCTGTCCAGTGGGGAGGCAAGTGTCAAAATTTAATGTGATGATGTGAAACTTACTAAGGAGTATGATCATGCTGGTATTGAGTTGACTAATGCTGATAATATGATGCTTAATGAGGTAGGGGTGATTGCTAAGCAGCGTATGCTATTCCCCTTAGCCGCAGTATATAAGGCTGCAGAGGTGTCCCTAGAAACCTCCAGGGAGCTCTGTGTGTTGGAGCCAGAGGTTTCCCAGGACAACTGTGGTGCCGCTCTGATGGATAAGAGGGTACTTGACCTTGGTGATGAGAATGTGTCAAATGGTAAAACTAAAATGTATGAAATTACTTGTGGTGATAATGGGTTACTGCGGTCTGTCACTGCTGACAGCAAAAGTCTTCATGAGTTTAATAAAGCGCCCCCTGAGCAAGGTGGTGACGTTATGGTATTGCAGGCTGCTGTGTTTAAAAATGTTTTGCCACAGGTTAGTTTAAATAAAAGTGATATGTGCAATGTGTCTGCTGTGGAGCCACTCTGTCCTGTCTGCTTTGGCAGTTGAAGTGGTACTGCGTAGTACCGCTGATAGAAGCACAGACAAAAGTAGACTGGGACAGATGGGCGACAAGTCTGTTGGCTTTATTGAAAGAAGGCTTAGTGTGTAACAGTGGAGCAGACATAATTTCTGCTGTGCTAAATGGAGGGACTGCAGAGCAGCTTTTGGACAAGGGCTTGCTTGCTGCTGTTGCAGAGGAAATTCCTCATGAGATGGAAGGGCCAAGAGAGATTGAGCACATAGCAGAGGTTGTGCCCACAACCCATAAAGGAGTTATTGGTGTGGTATACCAAACTAATGTTATCCATAGAGAAGACCTGGAACAGATCATTAACACTGAGCCTGAGAGTTTTATGGTGACTTCCCGCACCTGGCTGCGCTCTAGGATTGCGTTGGATACCTCCAGTGGGGAGGAAGCCCCTTTAAGAAGCACCGCCTCTAAGGCATCAGTAAATTAATCTTTCCACATCCCCAGGAACATGAAGGAGCCCAGGAAGGTCTTATGTGTAAAATCACGGTGCCTTTTTATGACAGATCTGCTGAGAAAAAGAGTGTTGGAGTGTATAGCCAGTGTATGTCCTGCCATCCTCTCCTGCGTTTGGAGAACTTGTACCACGGGGTATGCATAAATGGACCTGGATATTATAGGCTGTACTAAGCAGAGATTACCAATGTTAGAAGCATTTAATGCAATTGTTGTTAATATGGAAAGTCGTCTCACAATGTGCTGGATTGCATCATACACAGGTTGGGTATGAGAGGCACTCTGGAGTACTGTTGATCAGGACAGAAGTATGGGCTGTAGTGCCAGAGGGCACAAGTATATGTGATGTTGGTTGGGGTCATCAACCCAAAGGTGAAATTAGATAATGATGACCAGGTATCAGGACAGTTGCTGAAAGAGGATCATGTGGCAGTGGAGTTGGTGGTTAGTGACGTTGCCATGGTAGACAACCACTCCACTTTGTGTGATTCTCCTCCAGACAGTGCCTTTCAGAACACTGGTGAAATAAGTTCTGATAAATGTGGTGATATTTCGGGCAATGAGGAAAAGTGCAACGCACTGGTAAATGTTTTGGTTACCATGGGTAACAACAAAAATAAGGGTAGACCTGGTGGTCAAGGTGATGTGGTTGCTGTTAATTTTTAAAAATACAGGAAGACGGAGGGGCGTGGCTAGCCAGCAGAGCAGATGGAAGGACACTAAGACAGCTCCGACAACTCCAGGGCTGTAAAGGGGAATAACAACGACCACAAGCCTAGTTTTTCACTACCATCTAGCAGACACAGAGCGGGCACACTCTCCGATGCCATCCCGCAAAAGAAAGGAGTGCACCAGACCGGGGAAGATGACAGACTTTTTTACACTGCTGTGCCAGCCCCATAGCCAAAATGGCGCAGTCGAAGACAGAGGAGATACACGCGCCTCGCACAAACAACATGGAACGGCCTCTACGCCACACAGGAGCCGTGGCAGCAACAATCCTAACCAGGAGTATGAATATACTCTGCCGCCTCCCTCAGCCTCCTCAAGCCCAGCGAAAAGCAAACAAAAGACATTCATTATGCTGGCAGACAAGGAGGAGGTAAGAGGTTTTAATTCTTCTCTGGATGATACAAGGGAGCTGCAAGACTCCATTACTGATTTCCCCACACTAAATCAGCCAGTAATGGACACCACCCTTAAAGATATGTTAGTGTCACTCCGCTCCACTCTGCATGCGGACATGTTATCCATCACCCAGTAAGTCAAATCCGAGGTGTCAGCAGTATCTAATAGAGTTTCCCATATCAAATCTAAAATGGGAGAATTTACAGCTAAATTCAATGTTATGGTTGATGCCCACAATGACAGAGACGACGAGATTATGAATATCAAAACAAAAATGGCTGATTTGGAAGATAGATCGAGACGTAACAATGTTAAAATACGTGGGATCCCCGAATCAGTCAAACCACCAGACCTGAAAGATTACTTTATTAACCTCATAAAGGCCGCACTCCCGCGCCATTAGAAGACCTGGTGATTGACCGCATTCATCGCCTACCAAGGCCCAAAAACATCCCATCTCATCTCCCCAGGGACACTATAGTTCGGGTCCATTTTCATCACATTAGGGACTAATTTATGATGGCGGCAAGACGCCGAGAAAATCTGCCTCCAGAATTGCAGGAACTGTCCTTCTTTGCAGATCTATCTGCTTTTACTATGCAGCAATGAAGGCAACTTGCTACCATTACTAAACCATGGAATAACCATCACATTCCATACAGATGGCTATATTCAGCTAAATTGCTGATCACCAAAGATGGCAAGTCGCATGTAATTGCAAGTATCAAAGATGGCCTTCAACTATTGAGACTGGCAAATATTGGATTCTCACACCGCGAAGAGGACATGCAGCACTCACCTCCCTCTACCCGGGCTAGCTCTGACACCGAAACAGGCTGAAGCACATTACTCACCACTTAATTCCTGAAAACCCCTGTTGGCCCAAGAGAATGCCACAAAGTTAATTTCTCGTTTCCCCCCCAAGTTATAGCGGTTCCTCACAGAATCGCTCATTTTTAATGCCTTTGAATACTGTTTTCCCCTGTTTGTTTCCCCTTGTTTATCCTTACAGGACTAGTATCTCGGGACTTCTACAGTGGACAATAGCCGCCTGAGCATTTGGCTTGCAACATCTCTTTGCCACCTATCACAGCATTGAGAACAGCAACACTGATGTCAGGTGAAATCTGAATCCTCCAATCCAATTCACACAACTAAGAGGTATGTACTTTACAAATCCTCAAAATGGCAACAAACATTTCCTCACTCAATGTGAAAGGCCTAAACAGCCCCCATAAACGGCAAATGGCTTGGAAGGAAGCGATCGGGCTCAAAAGTGACATTACATGCTTTTAAGAGACTTACTTTAAGTCCCCCAATCCACCATCTTTCAGACATCGCAAATTCCCTCATGTATACATTGCAAATAGCCCAAAAAAGAAGGGCAGAGTCGCAATGGCAATCAGGGACTTTATCTCCTTCACACACATTGAGTCTCACTTAGACCCTTCAGGAAGATATGTCATTCGTGTCTACGGGATATCCAAAATCAAATACACACTGGTGAACTTATACCTACCAAATAAAAACCAATTAAGATATTTAAAGAAGATCTGGAAAAAAGTGGAGTCTATAAAGCAGGGTCATATAATTCTGTGTGGCGACTTTTAATGCAATCCCGGACAACGATTTGGACTTGTCTAACCCAAAGCACCAACATCTCTGACAGCCAACTTTAGCCCAGATTATTACATCCTCAGGACTTTTTGATGTGTGGAGGTGCCAGCATTCTTCTGAGAAGGATTTTACTTTTTTTTCAAATGTGCATCATACGTACTCACTTATAGACATGTTTTTAGTGGACAAATTTCTGTTGCAAAAGATTGTGAAATCTGACATACATGTCATATCCTGGTCTGACCAAGCTCCAATTTCCATTGGAGTGGGGGATTGCAATGCCGAAATGAGAACAAGGAGATGGAGGAATGATATTTTCACTATCTCTCAACCTGAGAATCTAAAATCACTTAGATCTGCTTTGAAGGAATTCTTTGATATAAATGCTCCCTCGGTAAGCGATCCCTTCATGCTCTGGAATACTCATAAGGTATATATAAGAGGTCTACTCATACATATGAGCACGAAGCACAGAAGGCAGCAGTCAAAGTGACTTAACGACCTGTTAGCTAAAATACAGGATTTGGAATCCATAAACAAACAAAATACCACACAAACAATTAGAGACTCACTGTTCTACACCAGACAAGAATTTTGCACACATCTGATTTCCCAGCAGGGGAACCCCATCCGCAATCTGAAGGCAAACACCCACCGCTGTAGCAACAAAATGGGGAAACTGCTGGCAAATCAGTTGAAAGACAAAATAATAAAACAACAAATACATCATCTGACAAATCACAAATCAGGAAACGTAGTGACAAACCCCAAAGAGGTATCAGACGCCTTTAGCGACTATTATGAGACATTTTACAACCTTAAGGAAGACCCAGACACCTTTCAACCACCTGATAGCTTGATATCTGAATTCCTAGCTTCGATTCATCTCCCTAAGATATCTCAAACAGAACTATCCACACTTAATGCACCTTTCACAGTCACCTAAATTGAAAAGACAATCAGAAAAATGCCACACAACAAGTCATCTGGCCCTGATGGATACTCATCTGAGTACTACCAGTTGTTCCAACATGAACTATCCCAATATTTGAAGCAGGTCTTTGATGTCGCAATGTCCAAAGCCACATTTCCACCAGAAATGTTGACAGCAACCATTGTAACCCTGCCAAAACTGGGTAAAGAACCATCATCCCCAAAAAACTTCAGACCCATTTCTTTACTGAATGTTGATGTCAAGCTATATGCTAAAATACTTGCTAACAGGTTATCCTCCCTACTTCCTAAACTTATTAACCATGACCAGGTGGGCTTTGTGTCTGGTCGCCAAGCAAATGACGCAACCAGAAGAATAATAAACATTCTGCACTTAGCTGAAAAAACTAAAAGGGCTTCTCTGCTTCTCACCCTGGATACAGTGAAGGCCTTTGATAGAGTGCATTGGGGATATCTTTCTATTGTCTTGGAAACCTTTGGTATGATTGGTCCAATTCAAAAGGCAATACTAGACAATCCCGAATACTATTCTTCCCCTTCTGCATATGTGTTCACAGAGGGCATGTTCTCTAGAAATTTTCAAATAACCAACGGGACAAGACAGGGGTGTCCATTATCTCCCATAATTTTTGCAATGGTTATGGAACCCTTAGCGGAAAAGATCAGAACACACCCCTTGATACAGGGCATCCCATCTCTAAACAAACAACACAAAATTTCTCTCTTTGCAGGCGATGCAATACTGATTCTGTCTAACCCCTACAATTCTCTCACCGCAGCTCACAAGACCCTTTCATTATTTAGCAAAGTAGCCTACTATAAGGTCAATGCATTCAAATCTAGTATTTTAAGCATAGCAATTGACAAATCCACTAAAGCAGCCATCCAAAAGGACCTCCCATACCCATGGTCCCCGAAATCTATATCATATTTAGGAATCCAGCTAACTTCATCTATCAAAAATCTATTCCAAACTAACTTCATTGCCTTATTGAATACATTCCAACAGGAAATGACCAGAATCCAAAAACACTATATTCCATGGAGTGGTCGCATAGCATCATAGAAGATGCTACTGCTACCAAAATTAACATTCCTTTTTAGGGTGCTCCCGATTCCCATCCCCTCATCCTTTTTTAAATCTGTGCAGAAGCAATTAGCCCATTTTGTTTAGACAGGGAAAAGAGTAAGATTCCCCTCTCAAATGCTAGGGAAACATAAATCAGCAGGAGGGATTGGCATCCCAATCTTGAAAGACTACTATATGGCGGCAATTCTAGATCAGCTCAGGGTTTTTTTAGACACATCTGAAACCAAACCATGGTGCCAACTAGAGCAGGCATGGCTACACCCTAAAACACCAATGTCCCTACTACTGGCACACAATAAACGTCTTACAAATATTTCTATAGATCACCCTACTATACAAGCTTCACTCAATGCATTGACATATTTAAAAGAAACATATCATCCAAGCACCCAAACTACAAGTGTCCCTATCCCTCTGGAATCTCTGAAGTGGTTAATCCCGAACATATCTTTGACTCACTGGCTGAGAAAAGATATAATTCTTTTGAAAGATCTCCTGAAGGAGGGCAGACTTACGTCATTTCAGGAGGTCCAAACCAGATTTAATATACCTCCATCAGAGTTCCTGACCTACATGCAGATATCTTCCCTTTTTCAACAGTTAGATACAACATATGTCCAAATCCCCACTCAACTATGGAAACATCTAAATTCCTCTAACCCCAAAGTGAAAGGAATATCCTTAATATACGACCTACTTAACTCCAAGTCAACCTTTCTCAAACTTACTCCATTTACCAAATGGGAAAAAGACCTAGGCAAGACCTTCACGGACAAACAATGGCTCTTAGTGATTAAAAATACTCGTCAGTTTTCGAGGTGCTCGAACTATGAAGAGTTGGCAGCGAAGCTTCTTGCAAGGTGACACTTTACCCCATACATAGTCGCCAAATTCTCATCAGGCAACTCAAACCTCTGCTGAAGGGGTTGTGGACAGGTGGGGACATTGGCCCATATGGTGTGGGCATGTCCTCACCTTCGAGGCTTCTGGATTGAAACTTTTAAGCTAATTGCTAAAATCACAGGGGTTTTCACCCAACCCTCTATCGAGAAAGCAATCTTGAGCATTATTATGTCAGAATATCCAATCTCAGTTAGGTCAATAGCAATGCATATCATATTTACTGCCAGGTCTCTGGTGTTGAGCAGATGGAAAACTGACGAGATCCCAAGTAGACGAGAACTAATCACAAAAATGAATGTTGTGGCAGAATACGAAAAGATTCTGGCATATAAGGATAGCTCACATGTAACATACGTTGCCAACTGGTCAGCTTGGCAAGCTGTATTCTATCCCAAGATGTAGTCCTGTATCCGGCTAACCAGATGATTGCTCTGCTCTCCCTATCCCTCTCTTTCCTTCCCTTCTTGTTTTATTCGGGGAGTAAGGTTGAAAGAGAAACCAGAGCAAGGACCACTCCAATAGCGTCCTACCTCTTTCACAAGAAAAACGGACTATTGCGGTACCATAAGGAAAAGACTTTGTTTAAAAAAGCATACATTTATTTCAAAAAATGGTAAAAAGTCCTACAAGGGACATCAATTGTACATATTCATGATTTGACATGCATAGACAATGATAATTGTTTTACAGCATTGTTGACACTAAGCTGGTATAGCTAATGCCCACACAGATACATGGACAAAGATTATATAGTGTGATACTTGCAGACGTGACCTCTACGTTTCGCGGTCACAGCCGCTTCTTCAGGAGGCGTCTGATAGTATGTGGTCTATGAAGATGAAAGACAATACAGTATCAACATAACAAACAAAGTACATAAATGATTTTCAAAAGGTACATGATTAATATTGGAGAACATATTTGAAATTTAAAGTTTAAAAATTGCACTCACCAAACTATAACCATGAAGGTTCTCTGGAGCTGATATTGTGAGACGCCCTCACGAGGCGTTCCCCCGGGGGCGGGCCAGGGAGACAAATTGGGGTAATACTATTGTAAAAAATTCAATAGAATAAGGTTTTAAAAAATCAAACAGTGTGTCTATTTAGAGGGTCACCCGGGAGTGCCAAGGTTGGAGTGAGGGAGAATGAGGATGGAAAAAGTGTCGAGGAGAACGGGTAGGAATGGCTGGGGAGGGGGAGGGAGGGAGGAAAAGGGAGGGGGAGGGGGGGGGGAGGGACAGGGGGAAGGGAAAGGGGGAAAGAGAGGGGGAAAGGAGAACAGGGGTGGAAAAAGAAGGGGGGAAAAAAGGAAGAAGGAGAAGGAGAGAAACGAGGTTGGATCGAAGGAATTGGGACAGATTGGGGAGTTGGGAGAGGGAAAGAGGGGGGGAAGGAACGGCGAGAAAGGGAAGGAGGGAAAAAGAAGGATTGGAAAGAGGAGAGGGAAGGGAAGGAAGGGGAGGGGGAAGGGAAAAAGGGGGAGGAAAAAGGAGGAAGAGGGGGGAGAGAGATGGGGAGGGGGGGAAAGGGGGGAAAAGAAGGGTGGGGGAAGGAAAAGAGGGGAAATAGGATGTGGAAAAAGGGGAGGGGGGAGGGGGGGAAAGAAAGAAAAAGAAAAGAGGGGAGGAGGGAGAGGGAGTGGAGGACATGGAATAAAGCAGATATCCCTATATACCTGGTTAAGAAATTCACAGAACTGACAAGGGGGAATTGATGATGGCAAAGAAATTTTTACCTATCGTTGCTGTAATAAAAACCCAGACCTAGAGGCTGCTGATACCCAGAATGACGTGACTAATGCAGTCAGTGGCCAAAACGCCACACCATACCGTCACAAGGAGTCACTGTGGGGGATATAAATCCATAGGGAGAGTATTACAAAATGATTTTAGGAGTAAACACAGGTAGTAAGATATTCCATGTCCAGCAGGAGAGGGGGATACCACACAAAAGTAATGGACATCCCCATCCTGCATGGAGGATGTAGCATGAGTACTCACAGAGGTTCCAGATGGCGTCGGTGCGGTGCTGGGTATCCGTCTGAGACGGTGAGCAGCTGAGTCTGGGCATCTTAAATGCCTCCAACCCAGAAGTTCAACGGCGGAAAGGACCGCCGCGTATACTTCCGGGTCCGGTCCTCCACTGTTGCGCAGGCGAGGGCAATTCGCCTGGCGCAGGCGCACAGCTCAAGAATGATCAGTGCCTAAGCATTGATCGGAACGAAGCGGCAGCTGAGCTCAAATTAGCCCCGCCCACCGCCGGAGGAGCGCAAGCCCGCCACGGGGGGAGAATTAACTCCTCACATCCCCCCAGAGCAGAGTGGCTGGTGCAATTTTGATAATGACTTGAATGCACATAGTGTTTCAGAAAAATAAGCTGGGAGGGGGGGGCGATGCATGGTCTCCAGCGGCGGGAGCACCCAGGGACCCACAGCTGCAGAGGCATGCATCGCAGCCCGTCCCAGGGCAGTGTACAAAAGTTGCAATCTAGGTATACATAACTTTAATTAATAAAGCAAGCAATCTACTGGAATTTTGAAGTCAGCCACAAAAGAAAACATTAAAAGAAACATTAAACGATAACAGTTTTTTTAATATAGTGAAATCACTATATATAAAGAGTCCACTAGTATATAGTCCTAAGGAGAAGACCTGAAGTCTAATGAAGTAAAGTCCAAAGGGTTTTTATGAGTGTAATGTTTAGTGTGATTTTTTATATACATAAAAGATTCTTTTGTGATTTTTAAGATCCTTTATATATATGTAATTGGATCACGGCAGGGGCTGGGGGGAAAAAAAGACAAGTTGTAACAAGGTTATTCAAGGAAGTATTTATATGAATGTGCCTCATTGATGCCAGGAGGAACACATGCATTAAGTCGCTCAATCCACAGGGATTCACGTCTTAAAATTTTGCGGTCCCAATTGCCCCCACGGGGGTCTTCAGGGACAACGTCTAATACAGTGAACCGAATATAGTCCAGATTGAAACGGTGATGGATGCCAATATGGCGGCCTACAGTGGTAAGCTTGCCATTCGTAGAGGCGTATAAGTGATTCCCCAGTCTCTGCCGTAACTCTCTGATAGTTTGCCCCACATAGAAGGCGCTGCAAGCGCAAGTCATGAGGTAAATGACTCTACGTGTACCACAATGGGCCGAGTGTTTGGGGAAAAACATTTCGCCATTGGGGAGTAAGAAGTGTTGTCCTTCTTGAATCCAGGGGCAGTGTGGACAGTTGCCACATTTGTATGTGCCCCTGGGTTCCGACGGACCAGGGGAAGGAATCCTGTAATGACTGTGTGTTAATCTATCCCTCAAGGAGGTGGCCCTTCTGAAGACCAGGTCGGGGGTGGGTTTAATGTATTTTTTAAGGGTGTGGTGGTCAGTCAGGATATGCCAGTGGTTTGACAGTATTTTTCGTAATTGCTGGTGGTGGGTAGAAAATTTGGTAATGATCTTGGTCGTATAGGGTTGTTTAGGACGTGGAGGGCCATATAGTAATGTTTGTCGGTCTAAGGCTAGGGCCTTGTTGAATGCTTTTCTCAGCACGGTACGTTTATAACCTCTAGCCAACAGTCGTGTGCGAAGAGCATTGGCCTGTTTGTAGAAATCCCCGTCCTCTGTGCAGTTCCTTCTCAGTCTGAGATACTGAGCAAAAGGAATACTGCGAACCAGAGGACGGGGATGGAGACTAGAGGCGTGCAACAAAGTGTTGCCCGCAGTGGGTTTGCGATAGAGGTCAGTGGTTAGGTGACCAGTGGGATCCTTAGTAATCAAAACGTCTAGGAATGGGATACTTAATCTGTCACAAGAGAAAGTGAAATGGAGATTAAAAGAATTGATGTTTAGCTCTGCAATGAATGTCTGTAAAAGTTGCTCTGTGCCTGTCCAGATGACCAGGAGGTCATCAATGAACCTGAACCATCCTAAAACATGGTCTAGGAATGGTTCCATAAGGTCATCACTGAAGACCGTCCGTTCCCAACCGCCAAGGTATAAATTCGCGTATGAAGGGGCACAAGATGTGCCCATTGCAACGCCTTGGATTTGAAGATACATTTGATCCATAAATAGAAAGTAATTTTTAGTCAAAATAAATTCTAAGAGTTTTAAGATGAAAGTATTGGTGGGCCAGGTATGGTGGTCCTGTTCCATCAGGAAGGAGCCAGCCGTCCGGACGCCCTGCTCGTGGGGGATGCTCGAGTACAAGGCCTCGACATCAATAGCCACGAGGAGGGTGTCCAGAGGGATCTGGACCCCCTCGATGTGTTTCAACAGGTCGATTGTGTCCCTGATGTAAGAAGGTAGTCTCATGACATGAGGTAGAAGAAAGGTGTCCACCAGTTTACTGGCGTTTTCTGTTAGTGAACCCTTCCCAGAGACAATAGGTCGACCTGGGGGTGCAGAGAGATCTTTGTGAGTTTTCGGCAGGGCATAAAATGTAGGAGTGCGTGGGTATTGTACATTGATGAATTTATAGGTATCATCATCGATGAGGCCCTCAAGGAAGGCCCCGCCGATGAGCCCCCTAAATTCATCAATGGTTTGTTGAATAAAATGATTTTCAATGGGTAGATACCAATTGGAATTGGAAAGAATATTAAGACACATGGTCTGATATTGGTGATGAGTCATCAGCACCAGGTTTCCACCTTTGTCAGATTGCTTTATGACTAGATTGGTGTTTTTTTGTAGTTTGGTGACTGCTCGAAATTGTTGTCGGGTCAGATTAGAGGGTGATGTTTGCCATCGTTCTTTTTTGAGGGAAAGAATGCATTCATGCAAAAAAGCCCAGATAGAGGGGCAAGTCAATAAATCAGGGAAGGCTTTGGACTTTATTTTTAGAGAAGTTTTGGGGATGGAATGTTGGGGTTGGGGGGTACTGATCGTTTGACAGATAGAGAGGGAGTCGGGATTACCATCTGGAAGGTCCGACTCGACCTCTCCCTCGTCAAAAAGTAGCATGAGATCCCTTAATGCTCTGGACTCCGCTATCGTGAAATTTTTGGTCCTTTCCGCTAGTTCTTTTTCCAGGTTGGCGCGTTTACGGTCAGGGTCAAACATAAAATTGAAAGTCAATTTGCGGGCAAATAAATAAAGGTCTTTAATTGTCTCATAGATATCGATTGGCTCCGAGGGACAGAAACCTAAGCCTAAATGAAGGACCTGTTCCTCCTCCGGAGTCAACCGATAAGATGTGAGATTGATGATATTCAGGGAGTGAGATGCATTGTCATTGGTGGGGGTGATTACTCGTGAGACGTGCTTGGGTTTGGGGCCTTCTGCACAAACATGTCCAGATTTGCTTGTTTGGAGGGCTCTGGGCCTGGTTGTACTAAAAAACCGGGCTGTGATAGGAGTGTTTGGATGTTCGGTTGTAGGAGTTTAGGGATGATGTTGTGTAAAGTGGGGTGGAGAGAACCCGTAGAAGGGGTCTGTCCACCTGGCCTTGGTGTTTGTGGTGTTTTTAATGCTTTGCCATGTTGTTTTCCTTTTTTAGGGTGTTTAGTGGTGGAATTATCGCCGGTGAGAGACCTCTTTCGAGGGGCACCTGGTGCTCGTGATAAAGTGGGGCGGGTAGTGATTTGTGAGGATACAGAGGATATCGATGAGTCAGATTCCGTATAATCTGTTGCCATCGAGGCTGGAAATTGTTGATTTTGGCGTTTATGTTTGTAGGAGGATGATTTCCCAGACCATTTGTATGCATAGCCCTCCGTGAATGCCAATTTGTCCTGGGAAAATTTTCTTTGTTTTTTAATGATAATATCTTTATTGAGACCTTCAATTTTGTCTCGTATTTCCTTCCATTTGTTGATGAAGGAACTTGACTCTTGAATGTTGGGAAATTGATTGAGGAGTCTATCAATCTCCGCATCAAGAGACATCATGTCAGAGTGATACTGAGTAGTCAGTTTTGACATGAGTTCAATGCTACAATTGGTTAACGTATTTTCCCAGGATTTTTTGAAATCCGCAGAGGGATCTTTAATTGTAGGGAATAGTTGGACGTGGAGTCCGAGGGGACAAACTTTTTCAGTGATGTATAATTCAAAATACTGGATGTGCCAGTGTAGATGGGATTTTTTCTTAAGAAGATTGAACAGCCTGTCTAGGAACGTTTTGGTTTCGTCCTCTAGCTGTTGATTGGCTAAACATCCTGCCTGTATGGTGGACATGAAATCCCCCCAGGCAGTGCCCAAAACATCCATAACTAAAAATGTACAAGACAACAGAAAAGAACCTGGACCATAGACAAGGAAGACTCAAAACGAGGAAATTAGTTAACTAGGCGACTGCTACAAAACCAGAAGTAGCCACAGATTAGAAACATACATAGAATCAATTTAAACAAGTGGCACGGGGAGGGCCAAAGGGAAGGATAAGGGAAAAAAATGGATCCTGGGATCCAGGTGTGTTATCCACCCACTATATTAGAATTTACAGGTATGCCACATGATTTACAAGGGAGGGTAGAAATACATTAATGGGTACCATCATCCTAGATATGAATAAGATCGGGGAGTAAGGTTGAAAGAGAAACCAGAGCAAGGACCTCTCCAATAGCGTCCTACCTCTTTCACAAGAAAAACGGACTATTGCGGTACCATAAGGAAAAGACTTTGTTTAAAAAAGCATAAATTTATTTCAAAAAATGGTAAAAAGTCCTACAAGGGACATCAATTGTACATATTCATGATTTGACATGCATAGACAATGATAATTGTTTTACAGCATTGTTGACACTAAGTTGGTATAGCTAATGCCCACACAGATACATGGACAAAGATTATATAGTGTGATACTTGCAGACGTGACCTCTACGTTTCGCGGTCAAAGCCGCTTCTTCAGGAGGCGTCTGATAGTATGTGGTCTATGAAGATGAAAGACAATACAGTATCAACATAACAATTATCTATTTAGAGGGTCACCCGGGAGTGCCAAGGTTGGAGTGAGGGAGAATGAGGATGGAAAAAGTGTCCCTCCCCC
The DNA here is from genome assembly GCA_037952835.1 of Lithobates septentrionalis. Classification (NCBI taxonomy): domain Eukaryota; kingdom Metazoa; phylum Chordata; class Amphibia; order Anura; family Ranidae; genus Lithobates; species Lithobates septentrionalis. The sequence goes on along the minus strand of JBBDGP010001232.1, from coordinate 1,635,266 downwards.
CCCCTCCCCCTCCCTTTTCCTCCCTCCCTCCCCCTCCCCAGCCATTCCTACCCGTTCTCCTCGACACTTTTTCCATCCTCATTCTCCCTCACTCCAACCTTGGCACTCCCGGGTGACCCTCTAAATAGACACACTGTTTGATTTTTTAAAACCTTATTCTATTGAATTTTTTACAATAGTATTACCCCAATTTGCCTCCCTGGCCCGCCCCCGGGGGAACGCCTCGTGAGGGCGTCTCACAATATCAGCTCCAGAGAACCTTCATGGTTATAGTTTGGTGAGTGCAATTTTTAAACTTTAAATTTCAAATATGTTCTCCAATATTAATCATGTACCTTTTGAAAATCATTTATGTACTTTGTTTGTTATGTTGATACTGTATTGTCTTTCATCTTCATAGACCACATACTATCAGACGCCTCCTGAAGAAGCGGCTGTGACCGTGAAACGTAGAGGTCACGTCTGCAAGTATCACACTATATAATCTTTGTCCATGTATCTGTGTGGGCATTAGCTATACCAACTTAGTGTCAACAATGCTGTAAAACAATTATCATTGTCTATGCATGTCTATGCATGTCAAATCATGAATATGTACAATTGATGTCCCTTGTAGGACTTTTTACCATTTTTTGAAATAAATTTATGCTTTTTTAAACAAAGTCTTTTCCTTATGGTACCGCAATAGTCCGTTTTTCTTGTGAAAGAGGTAGGACGCTATTGGAGAGGTCCTTGCTCTGGTTTCTCTTTCAACCTTACTCCCCGATCTTATTCATATCTAGGATGATGGTACCCATTAATGTATTTCTACCCTCCCTTGTAAATCATGTGGCATACCTGTAAATTCTTGTTTTATTGATTATTGGTTTATTTTTGCGACTAAATGTTGTTTTACATTGTAATTATAATAATGTAAAAGGCAATATAGTCTAATTGCACAAGTTATCGATACATACTTTGGTATACCCATTATAGTTAATAGTTCATGGTATGTTAATGGAGAACAGTGAGACTCATGAGAATAATATACAGACACAGTACAATATGACCATATTCTATAACTGCCTTAATGTTTGCTCTAAAACTACTCTGTTCTATTTCTTGTACACTGGAATAACTTTTTTTTTTTAATCAAATTTTTTTTTTTATTTTAGAAAATTATTCTCATTATACATATTATTCGTGCATTTTGTTCAATAAAACATTACACATACAATATACATGCCTATTCCTGCACTTATGCACTATTCTATGTTGTTCTTGTGTATTTACTTCTATATCATATCACTTTATGTTCTTTTCCCTTTTCCCTCCCTTTCCCCCCTCCCTCTAATCTCTTGGCTACATCCATCACCTGTGTCTCCTAATATTTATTCACCGCATTTGTTTTTCCCTTTCTTCCCCCACCGATGCCTTTTTCTATCTAAATATTCAACCTTTACTCCTTCAGGCCTTTCTTTTCCTCTCCTCTCTGCCCTTCCCTCTCCTATACCTCCCCCATGGCTCTACATCTGAAGTCTTTCCACTACCAGTTGATGTGGCGCTAAATCCGCATCCCTCAACCATGATTGCCATATAGAGTCAAATTTACCCTTTTCTCTCCCACGACTATACGTCAATTGCTCTTTAGGAAGCAGAGAATTTACATAAGAGATCCACTGCTTCCCCGTGGGTACCGCTGGTGCCATCCAGTATTTTGCAATACGTTTTCTGGCTAGGTACATCAATCTAGTTAACATGTAGTACATTCCTCTTGGGAACATTTCTGCATTTATGGCTCCAAGCAGGTACACTACCGGGTTTAGGGGGATAGGAACTTGCGCTAGTCTAGTAATACACTGGGAGACTTCTTCCCAGTACCTATGTAGTTTAGGGCACCTCCAAATTAGGTGTATAAAGTCCCCCTTATATATTCTACATTTAGGGCACAGAGGGGAGTCTCTTGCTCCCCATTTATAAAGCTGCTCTGGTGTTCTATAAGCCCTATGCAAAATCAATAATTGTGACAATCTATGGGATGCGGATACCGATACCGCTGGAATAGATTCAAGTGCCATTTCCCACTGGTTTTCATCTATCTCCCCTATATCTTCCACCCATTTGTTTCGACACTTTAACGAGGCATAGTCCTGAACTGAGGACAGCAATTCCCTATAAATTTTTGATGTTAATCCTTTCCTGGTTTCTGCTATAAGAACTTCTCTCAACAAAGATGATGTTGATACTGTCAGAGGGTGCGTTGTTTGTTGTGCCTGCAACGCATGACGGAGTTGGAGATATTGATAGAAGCTCCTGGGGTTTAACTGAAATTCCCTACATAGTTGTTCATATGTCTTTAGCACCTCCCCCTCATAAAGTTGTGCAAAGAACCAGATCCCCCTTTCTTTCCAGGGGGTAAAACCTTGCAATTCTTGTACCTCTGGGTATCTTTTATTGTGCCATATTGGAGTAAATGGGAGTACACTCGTTATTTTCAGCGCTTTCCGGATCTCCCCCCATACCCTTTTGAGAAGGATGCTCGTAGGTTCTGAATCATTCATGCTTGGCAAATCCATCTCCATATGGGAGGCCGCCTTTAATGCGGGGTCTGATATGGTCACCAATTTACATATAGGGTCCTCATTTCCTTCCCGCCCCCACCCTGTCATCTGCTGTAGCTGTGAGGCCAAAAAATACATTTTGGAATGGGGTACTGCCAGTCCTCCTCTATCCTTTCCATATTGCAATGTGGCTAAACTGATCCTAGCTACCTTTTTTTTCCATATTAGTTCCCTCATCAATGTGTCGATTTGCTTGAACCATTTGTTTGAAATCCACATTGGTGAGTTATGGAAGATATAAAGTTGCTGCGGAGCCCATACCATTTTTATTAAATTTGCCTGTCCTATTACTGATAGTGGAAGCTTACACCAGCTGTTACATTTCACTTTCTGTCTAACCAACAGTGGACCCAGATTTAGCTGAAGATACTCAGCCGGATCTGGGGATACCATCACTCCCAAATATTTAAAGCTGTTGACTATAACTATTTGTTCCGCCCCCCCTGGTAGCTGTTCCTTCAGCTGATCTATGGGCATTAAAGTTGATTTTGACCAGTTGATGGTAAAGCCTGAAAAGCTTCCAAAATCCCCTATTATCTCCATCACTGTTCGCAGCTGTATCGCCTAAATATATAAGGGCATCATCTGCATATAAAGATATCTTTTCTTCCCTCTGGCCCCTGCGGAAACCTACCACCTCTGGTGAATTGCGGATCAATATGGCCAGAGGCTCTACCGCCAGGGCGAACAGTAATGGTGGCAATGGGCACCCCTGTCGGGTGCCTCTATATAACTCAAATGGAGAGGAGAGGTTATTGTTAATACGCAGTCTGGCTCTAGGCTTAGAATAAAGCACCTTTACCCACGCTATAAATCTATTCCCCACTCCAAATCTGTCCAGTATTTCCAAGAGGTAGGGCCACTCCACACTGTCAAACGCCTTTGCAGCGTCCAGTGACAGAATGGCCCTACCCCCCCGGATTATCCACCGGCACCTGTAGATTCATATATAATCTCCTTATGTTTCGGCCTTGGAACGGGTGGGTATAAAGCCAGACTGATCACAATGAACCAGTTTACCGATTACTTGGGATAGCCTTTTAGCCAGGACTCTAGCAAAAAGCTTGACGTCCGCGTTTAGTAAAGATATTGGGCAATAGGAGTCCAATAGAAGTTTATCTTTTCCTGCTTTTGGGAGTAATGTTATTATTGCCTCTTGCATGCTATCTGCTAAGCTGCCCACTTCCTCTGCCTGCGTTATAGCCTGCAACAGTGGAGATAAAAGGTCCTCTCTATAGTGGGAATATACCTCCCCCGGTATCCAATCTGGGCCTGGAGACTTATGGTGTGGTGCCCCCTCTAATGCCTCTGTCAGTTCTGCCAATGTAATTGGGAAATTCAACATTTCCCTGTACGCCTCAGATAACCGTGGCAACGGGCAGGCTTGTAAAAACTGCGCCAAATCAGATGGAGTATAGCTAGTTTTAGAGGAGTATAAATCTTTATAGAACCGCTGAAAGTTATTTAAAATATCCGAACTAAGGGTCTGCTTCTCCCCAGATTCTGCCCTCACAGCTGAGATGTTAGTGGATTCCCTCTGCTCTCTAGCTATGAGAGCAAGAAGAAGGCCAGTGTTTTTCCCCTCCTCAAAATAGCTCTGTTGCTTAAAATATCTCCTCTTCTCCGCTGCGGACAGCAAAACCGAATTATACATTGCTTGTGCCTCCCTCCAGGAGTCATGGTTAGATTGAGATGGATCAGCTATTAGGGCTTGTTCTCTTTCTTTCACTTCATCCCGTACCCTAATCTCTCATTCCCTGGACCGAGTTTTGATTCCTGCAATCTCTCTAATAAGGCATCCCCTTAAGAATGCCTTAAGTGTATCCCATACTACCGCTGCACTGGCAGATCCCCTATTAAAATGCAAAAATTCACGCAATGCCCCCCTCGTTCTGTCAGCAGATGGTAGCAGGGTTAACCAAAAGGGGTTCACTTTCCACAATGGACGATTCGATGCTACAGTAACATCCAGCCGTACCCAAAATGGAGAGTGATCGGATAATAGGCGTGGCTCATAGGCCGAGTCCACCACCCGCTGCATAAGTGCCTCATTCCCTAAACCTAAGTCAATACGGGAGAGTCCGTCATGTGTTGCAGAGTAGCATGAATAACATCTGTCCTTTTCGTGCCTCTCTCGCCAGACATCATGAAGTCCCAGTTCCAAAAGTAATGAGGCGAAAGCCGTCTTACTAGCTATCTGTCTCACTACTCTGGGTTTCAAGGACATTCTATCCTGGGAATTATCCAGGGTATTATTATAATCTCCCAGTGCTAATACCGGAACGTCCGGATATAGGGCCATAAATTGCGCTAAACTTCTAAGTGGGGTTAATGAAAACGGTGGGGGGATATAGATTCAGGCGATAATACATACTAGTCCATTAAGTTTGCACAACAGGAAAATAAATTTTCCCTCCTTGTCCACCCTCTGTTGAGTACACTCAAAGGAGACGTCAGTGGAAACCATTACACTAACTCCCCTCGAATATGAAGTGTGCATTGAATAAAACTGTATTGGATATTTCCGTGAGTACAGAAGGTGGACAGTGTCAGGGCACATATGCGTTTCTTGCAGGCAGGTTATCTGGGGTTTCATTTTATCAAAATATTTAAACATTGCATTTCTTTTGTCCTTATCCCCCAATCCCCTCACATTCCATGTCATTAATGCTATACCCCTTCTCTTCACATTAACCATTGAGAGGAACAAACCAGGAACTGTGCTAAATAAAACCAAAAATAAGAATAAAAAGAGTAGGTCAAGACACATTTGCCCTTCTGGGTGTCACCTGTCCCCAAAGACCTGCCAGCATAGGGTACATATCTATATAAATTCCCCATTTTTTCCCCTCTATCGGCAGTGGAGCATAAAAAAAATATATAACAAAACTTGTGTTTGTGATATCTTCCACTGTTTGTTTGTGATGTACCTCCCCCTCCCTCCCTTTCCCAACCTCCCCCTTCTCCCTCCCCCCACTCTCCCTCTCCACCCCCCCACCCTCCAGCCCCCCTACCTCCCCCCCTCCCTCTTAGCCCAGCTGGGCCTACCCAAGGGACTTTATCTCTGACCTCCACACTACACTCATTCCCTATATTCTCCCCTTTCCCATACATCTCTTTCCCCCCTTACTCCAAGGGTCCCAAACCACCCTCCTCCCCCCCTCCCTCCTCTCTGACAGACCTTTTAGTGCTATTCCTGTGCATTAATCCTTGTGTCTACTATTTTAAATAGATATATCAAACCAGCCCCATTTTAATCTAATTAGTGTATGCTTTTCTTTCTTCATTTCTCTTCCCCCTTTCTCTCCTTAGTGCTTCAATTAGTGTTTTAATTATTGTTTTCCCCTCTCTCTTCCTCTCCCTCCCCTCTACACTAGTGCTTTAGAAATTAAATTTATATAAAACAAGCAGCAAGCTCTGTATGGGGAAACAGAGAAACAGACAAAACGAGCAAAGTAAACAAAAAACAAAACAAAAAAAAACACACAACAAAAAGGAGATCTAATTAGTCTCTAGTCTCTTGTCCTGCAATATTCTGTGGTGTTTTCCTATTGTCCTCCAGCCACCTTTCAACGCTCAATGGAGAATCAAAGAAATGTATACCATTCGTTGTAGATACCCTCATGCGGGCAGGGTACAACAATGCATACTCCATCTTATTTTGCTGTAGCATACGTTTAATTGGCTTAAAGGCCGCTCGCCTTTTTTGAAGATCTACGGAAAAGTCCTGATAAAATGAAATTTTTGTCCCTCTATAGAGTATTTCTCCCCTTTCTCTAGCCTTCCGGAGCAGTGTCTCTATAGTTAAACATTTTTATGAGTAAGGGTCTTGGATACTCTCTTTCCTGCCGGGGTTTAAAGGGGACTCGATGGGCACGCTCAATGCCAAAAAAAGGGGAAAAAAATGCAGCCCCAAATGGCTCCTTAAACCACCCCTCCATGAATTCTATAGGATCGGCTCCCTCGCTCCTTTCAGGCATGCCTATTACTCTTACATTACATCTGCGATTCCTATTTTCTAGTTCATCTATTTTGGCAGCCTGATTGTCCATTTGTTTCTTCATCCTAGTTATGCCTTGTCGCCCATGCCTCCAAGGCTGTTGTTCTTTCCACCGTCTCTTTTAACCTGCCTCCCACCACTGCTAATTCCTCTTTAATGCCTTTCAACTGGGTATCCAGTCCAGTAATCGATTCCTTACATGCATTTATAGCATCTAAAAGGTCCCTTATTGTGGGCTCTCCCTCTCCTTTTAGGGTCCCCCTCCATATTAGCCTCGGCTATGTTGGGAGGATTTATTGTCGTAGTTTCAACAATTATAATGTTAGATTTTCTTGCCCCTTGCTCTTTTGTACCCGCTGTTTTTGTACTCAGTGCTAATGCCGGGTTCGCCGATGCTAATTCTATAACTGCCTTAATGTTTACTCTAAAATTACTCTGTTCTATTTCTTGTACACTGGAAAAACTTAATAAAAAATGATTTGGAAAAAAAAATACAGGAAGATGAATAATGGTACGACAGACACAGAAGAGGGAATAGGTAGAATTAGGCTCCCTATAGGCTCAGGAGTGTAATTCTGGGAAAGATTTCCAGAGGTCCAGGAACCTCCCAAGTTGCAAGAGTAAAAGTTCTGAAGACACTGTGCTAAAACTTAACAAGGTGTCATTAAAAGAGTTTAATTCCCATATAAAAGTGCCCACACTTATGGCTAAAAAGGTGTTTAAAAATGTGACCACTTTAGAAGTAAACAGAAAAAGATTGGAAAAAAGGGTCCAAGTCCTTAGTAAGTCCCCTAGTGTTAAAGTGTTTGAAGGTGTGGCCCCAATGAAAATAGGCAGATTTTGGAAGTGTACCTGTAAAAAGTCTAGCACTTTTGAATCACTTTTTTTCCTTTAGAAATGTCATTTTGCTCTTGGACTGTTCTAAACACGGGAAACATGCGCCACTTTACAGACATACTATAGGCACCCCCAGGTACAAAATTTAAAGGAATATTTCACTTTTATTTGGTCACTTTAAGCATTATTAAAATCACTGCTCCCAAAAAACGGTCGTTTTTAAAAAACTTTTTTTGCATTGATACATGTCCCCTGGGACAGGACTCAGGTCCCCAAACACTTTTTATGACAATACCATGCATATAAGCCTTTAAAATTAGCACTTTTGATTTCTCCCATAGACTTTTAAAGGGTGTTCCGTGGCTTTTGAATTTTCCGCGAACACCCCAAATTGTTCGCTATTCGGCGAACAGGTGAACACCTGATGTTCGAGTCAAAATTACATTCGACGCAAACATCGGGCTCATCCCTAATCCTGACCCTGCTCTTGGACAGTATCCAGCTCACCTATGTGCAACATTGCTTTCTCTCATGTGAGTTGATATTGCTTTTCTTAAATTAAAGTGTTTACTATTTATTCAGAGGCGCCCCTCTCCTTGTTTTTTTGTACTGTATTACCAAAGTGTTTACTGATGTTTTCATGCTTAATGGAGAAACGTATCCTCATTTCCTAGCCCCATGATACTGCCATCTTAACACAAAATGGGGACACAGTAAAAACTGAAAATTTTCTAACCATTCCCTCTCACTCTCTCAAAGAGAGAAACAAGTTTTCTCTGGGGTTGGGTTTAATTTACTTATACACTAAACCTCACAATCCAGAAGCAGACTATTTATGCTTGAGCAGTTACCCCCTTACTTTTGATCAAAAGATAATAATGAGGGAACCAAAGGATAAAAAATAGAGTGAATAAAGTCTATGTTAATACAATCTACATATCAAGTATTTTGAAGGACTGACAGTTATTCTGATTTTGTCCTTATGTTTACAAAGTTTTAGAAATTTCATAGACCTAAGTAGGGAATGGTTTAAACCATTGTGAGTATTTTTTTTATCCGTGTCTCACTAGAGATTTTCCTTTAATTTCTGTCATGTACAATAGATGCATGAGGAAGGGAAAGGAAATATCTATAAAGTAAGGGGAATGCCCCTCTTAGACATTGTAGCTGGAATAAATGTTTAAAGATATTTCCTCTATATAACGGGGACACAGGCATCAATTACAGATTGAAAAGCGTTCTATATATGCACAAACCTAAAAAAAAAATACTTTTATTTTTAGTACTGTCAAAGAATATAGCAGAAAAGCAGTTTATAATATGTCAGTTTTCTATTAATTACCAGCTTTTTGCTGCCAAGAATTAACAGACCTAGCTGCCAATGTTTTATGTGACCGTTGAAGGCTTGAAAAGATAGTATACTCCCAGAGCAAGATTCTGCTTAACTGTGTGAACTGTTCAGTATCATTTTACTCTCACGCTCATCTTAAATAGATAATGACCTCTTTTTATTCAACTCTGTCTGTGTTTTTAATTGTGGTTTTCTAACAATTAAACATACATTATTATTACATTAATTCCAAATAGTTTTCCCTAGATATGCAATGTGATTATCCCCAGAAGACCTTCATACATAACGGATAGGCCATAACAATAAGCAAGATTTGTTGAGAGCCCACCAACACAGTAGTCCCACCAGTGAATTGAAGGAATGAAGCCTGGATGGAAAAAGTTCCAAGATCATTTGAATCAAGGTCCACTGGGGATCTGGGAAATATCCTTCATGTTATAACTTAAAATTCCAAAAATGCCAGCTATTGATATGCATTTCTTTAAAGCCTAACTCCAGTTAAATTTTATTTGTTTTTGATGGCTTAGGGAAGAATTAACATTTCTGTCAGTGGAAGGATTTGTATCTGTGACTCCACTTGGGAGAGTTTCCTCACTTCCTGTGATCCTGTTAAACCCATAAAAGGAAAAGGATGGGGACGACGTCATTGGCATAAGAAGGCACTTACAATAAGATGAAGATGGGAATCCCCAGCCATTTGTTTAAAAAAACAAATAAGTCAACTGAAGCTGTCATTTATCAGCAATTTAAAGGGTAACTCCACTTACGTGGAGAAAAAAATAGCAAATAAAGAAAAAATAATATAGAGTATACAATTGCGACACAAGTCATATTGTAATTGAATGTTATTAAAAATTACCTTTCCTTTTCAATCTACAGCTCAGAATGTGTCCAGAACACCCCCCAGAAACATAATTTCATGCTTGTGTGATTGGTTCACCAATTTTCTCAGATGTCTGCACTATGATACAAGTCATATTTCACGCATCCCCTGCAAATTTTTTAAAAATTTTAGTGAGATACTTCCAATAGAAAATAATGTCTAAAGGGATGTGGGGCCTGCATATGCATAGATGATTGATAATTATGAAACCACTCCCATTAGACTCACTTACGCACATGGACACAGTCAAATACACAGGGATTTCTTCAGAATACAACAGGTATAGGGGAAAAGACCACCGCGCTATATAAATGCAGAAAATTAACACAATCAAGTAATAAAGTGACAAACAATAAAATAAAATTGAAAAGCAGAAGCAGCCGCTAAAAGGTGAGATACACACACTAAAGACAATCAATATATGGAGGGAGCAGCGCTGTGAATGTATTAGACTAAATTAGGCTAAACAAAAAAATGTGATTAAATGAAGTACATTGAGTAAATAATTAGGATGAGTAATAAATAATAAAGTCATATTCAAATCATATAGTTGATACAGTTCTAATCCATGATCAAACATCCAAGACGTGAGGTAGGTAAAGAACCAAAGGCAGGGGTCCCCGTCTGAGGCAGATCGGAGGTAAGACTGGGTAAATCCTTCACCGCACCACTGTGTTATGAATAAAATGCGCGCTTACCAACTGGCAAGCTTGAGAAAGCTTGCGACCTTAACCCGGTTGGGGCCTTATTTGGGATGGAGACGCCAATAAGCCACTCCTTAGGCCGTAGGTAGCCCGCTATCCACCACGCACAAACAAAAACCTGGATTTAGGGGATATTATACTGCTAGCCAGGAGTTATTCTCACAGAAAGTTCCCCAAAAGAAAAGGAAGAGCAACATAGCGTAATCCTGGTTGGGTTTTTTATTAAAAGATATTAAAAAATACACTTACAATGTATTGAATACATAAATGCATATAGAGCCGGCCGGCTAAACACGAACACCCGTCCTGCAGACGGTAGATGCAGCACGTCAGCACGCCCGACGTACGTTTCGTCACACTCTGACGTCGTCTGGGGCAAGTGTATTTTTTAATCTCTTTTAATAAAAAACCCAACCAGGATTACGCTATGTTGCTCTTCCTTTTCTTTTGGGGAACTTTCTGTGAGAATAACTCCTGGCTAGGAGTATAATATCCCCTAAATCCAGGTTTTTGTTTGTACGTGGTGGATAGCGGGCTACCTACGGCCTAAGGAGTGGCTTATTGGCGTCTCCATCCCAAGCAAGGCCCCGACCGGGTTAAGGTCGCAAGCTTTCTCAAGCTTGCCAGTTGGTAAGCGCGCATTTTATTCATAACACAGTGGTGCGGTGAAGGATTTACCCAGTCTTACCTCCGATCTGCCTCAGACGGGGACCCCTGCCTTTGGTTCTTTACCTACCTCACGTCTTGGATGTTTGATCATGGATTAGAACTGTATCAACTATATGATTTGACTATGAACTTTATTATTTATTACTCATCCTAATTATTTACTCAATGTACTTCATTTAATCACATTTTTTTGTTTAGCCTAATTTAGTCTAATACATTCACAGCGCTGCTCCCTCCATATATTGATTTCTTCAGAATAACAAAAGGTAGGAAAATAGCACCCTGAGGAAGCCACGTGACTAGTAACGCAATGTGTTGGAAGGAGCCTGTGTCTCCGAGACCAGGAAGAGCAGTAAGAGATTTGCGAGCTGCACAGATTCGTTTTTGGCTATTAATGCTATCATACAAGATGGTTTAATGTCAGTGTAACTATAATGGAATTTTAATACACTAGAAGGATTTTACGTATTGCACGATGAGAAGTTTTCTTTTTGTTTGAGCATTTCTGTGGAAGAAGCCATATCCCTTGAAATAGGGCAATTGTATCCACTGCAAGTATTTGTTCTCTTGAAGGTGAGCGCGCATTGCACCTAGAGGTGAATAGCTGGTGGTTGGAACTAAAGGTTGAATAGACACTGACATTTAGGACTGATCCTCCAGCACTTCACTTCGGTGGATTTCAGGGCAGTTCATTGTGGCTTGTTTTTTTTATCACTTCTTTTTTTCACAGTGAAGTATTTTTCTTTCACAACCACCTGGGAATAAGGATCTTTTTTTTAATTTTTTTTTTGATTGAAGCACTTTATCATGAAGGATTGATGGACAGTATTATATAAATTTGTGTTTATATTTTGTTTGCCATCCGCGTTAAAGGGATTTAAATATTTATACTAAGCACTGAATTATACAGAATATTCTAAATAAGAATTTTTTGATGTGTTGATGTGTGTGGATTTATATGCACTTACTGTATTATTTATTTGAGAACAGTGCACCATTTATTTATCAATTAGTGTCAGGAAAAGGTTCCAGATGAGAAGGGAAAGCTTAGGGAACACAATATCCTTGGACATCTTCCAACTTGGGTACAAGATGGCCAGGCCGATCTAGACAAATGCTGTCAGTTCGACTGATACCTACTCCACTACAGGCTGTTAGTATTCATGAGCGTTCTCGGTTGGGCCTTCTCCGACCAAGTTTGTTGTGAACTGCTATTGCCTTTACTACAATACAAGATCTTCCAAGTGCACTTTGACTGTGTGTGAAATATTGCTGCCGCACCAAGCAGCACTGACCCAAAAGCAGATCTTTTCAGTTGCAATTGATTTTATTCAGAATCTTTCTAAAACCACATACTCTTCACTGATAACTAGCTGCATATGTTTTTTATAGGGCATGTTTCCTATTTATTTCTAACCACAATTTTTTAGAGGCCTTTTCTTTATCAGTGTAACATTCCCAGAGCAATGTGCAACGGAGCAGAGCATCATCACCCAATAACACAAAGCGCCTAAACATGGACCTTTATAACAGTATCACCAGCTGTTAAAGTGTACAGGAAATTTTAGAGGTGGGGTTCATATCTACTTTAACCACATACACTCTGGAAGATTTTACCCCCTTCATGACCAGACAATTTTTTTGCTATTTGGCACTGTGCTACTTTCACACAAATAGAGCTTTCTTTTGGTGGCATTTGATCACCTCTGTTTTTTTTTTATTTTTTATTATATAAAGAAACAATTTAAAAAAACAAAACAATATTTTTTACTTTCTGCTTTAAAACATATCCCATAAAAAAAATAAATCTTTTAATAAATTCTGGCCAAAATGTATTCTGCTACATGTCTTTGGTAAAGGAAATCCCAATAAGTGTATATCGTGTGAAAGTAATAGTGTCTACAAACTATGGCATATATACTGGAATTTTTATTTATTTATCTATTTTATACTAGTAATACCAGTCTGACACTAACTGGTGCAGGGGCAATGGACTAACTGCCACTGACATCACCAGTGACATTATTACAGTGATCAGTGCTAGTAATGTGCACTGTTACTGTACTGATGACACTGAGCAGGAACGAGTTAACATCTAGGGCGATCAAGAGATCAAATGTGTGCCTAACAAGTGTTTATGTGTGTTCTATGTGCTGCTTTTACTGGGGATCTAGTTGTTTTCAGGGAATGAACAAACAACAGGATCCCACTGAACACACTGATCACTGAACACAGCTCTGTGTTGTTTATATTCACAGAGCTGTGTTTGGGGAAGCTCAGCGTCAATCACCAGGTGCTGGTGGCCAATCATTGGCCGGAACCTGGTAATCGGCATGTGCTTTGATTAATCACAGGACAGCCAGGCTGACGGGCGTGCTTGAGCACGCCCCCTGCCCGATCACAGAGATTACATACTAGGTACATGATCCAGCGCAGGGAGGCCACTTTGCCACCAAACATCCTCGTGATGCAGTCGGCAGGTGTTTACCAAGCTATGTTTGAGGGTTTTTTAATGCACTTCTGGCATACCATTGCTTATGTATCCTGGCTCTGCTCACAGCTCTCTACATTCAAAAATCCTGTTAAAAATCAATATCTTTCCACAACAGCTAATTGATTAACACCTTAACTATTAAATTATTTATTTATTTTTAGATAATAATGTTTAGCTAGGGTAGATTAGTGAGTATCAGGTAGTTGTTTGTTGTTTCTGAAAATCTATTCAGGAGCTTTTTTTTTGTATCTTTGAAAAAAAAGGTACAAGAACAGTGTGCACCTAAACCACCTCACATTCACCACATTCCATAAAGAAAATACAATTTAAGCATACATTTTTTCTGACGGTTCTACTGCTGGCTAGGGATGAGCCAAACACCCCCCGGTTTGGTTTACAGCAGAACATGCAAACAGGCAAAAAATTTGTTCGAACACACGAACACCGTTAAAGTCTGTGGGACACGAACATGAAAAATCAAAAGTGCTAATTTTAAAGGCATAAATGCAAGTTATTGTCATGAAAATGTATCAATGCAAAAAAAGTTTTAAAAAAACGGCCGTAGGGATAGGGATGTCCCCGTTCGTCAGAGGGGGGCGGGGTCACCCGGCGACGTCACCGTGTGGCCCTGCCCTCAGTTATAAAAGAACTGTCACCTGAGAGGACCGTCATTATGATGGGTGCCTCCCATGTAGGCGGGTTGGTGCGGCTTTTTTTTTTTCTCTCTTTCAGTCCATCGGCGGAGCAAGAGAAGAAGAAGAAGACTACGTGGGAAAGTTTTATTTTTTAATACAGGACTTGTCCCCAAGCCGTGTCATGTCATTTTTAACATTTTCACACTTTTTTGTGAAGTGGTGGGGGTAACATTTGTACCCCATTACCATTTCACACAGGGGGAGTCCGGGATTCCCTTGTTAAAGGGGACTTCCAGATTCCGATAAGCCCCCTGCCCACAGACCCCCACAACCACCGGGCAAGGGTTGTGGGGATGAGGCCCTTCCCATGTTGAGGGCATGTGGCCTGCTATGGTTCGGGGGGCACTCTCTAGTCCCCCCCTCTTTTCCTGCGGCCTGCCAGGTTGCGTGCTCAGATAAGGGTCTGGTATGGATTTTTGGGGCGACCCCCACGCCATTTTTTTTAAAATTTTGGTGCGTGGTTCCCCTTAAAATCCATACCAGACCTGAAGGATCTGGTGTGGAATTTGGAGGGACCCCCACGCAATTTTTTTAAAATTTTGGTTCAGGGTTCCCCTTAATATTCATACCAGACCCAAAGGGCCTGGTAATGGACTGTGGGGGTATCCCATGCCGCTTTTTTCAATTACTTTTATCTGTATTGCCAAGACCCGACAATTCATTAATAGCCGCGAGTAGTTTTAAATGACTTTTTTTCCTTTAGAAATGTAATTTTGTGCAGAGACTGTTCTAAACACGGGAAACATGCTCCCCTTTACATGCATACTATAGACACCCCCCAAGTACGAAATTTAAAGGAATATGTCACTTTTATTGTTTCACTTTAAGCATTATTAAAATCACTGCTCCCGAAAAAACTGCCGTTTTTAAAACTTTTTTTTGCATTAATACATGTCCCCTGGGGCAGGACCCAGGTCCCCAAACACTTTTTTTGACAATACCATGCATATTAACCTTTAAAATTAGCACTTTTGATTTCTCCCATAGACTTTTAAAGGGTGTTCGAATTTGCCACGAACACCCCAAATTGTTCGCTATTCAGCGAACGGGCGAACAGTCAATGTTCGTATCAAACTCATGTTCGACTCGAACATAAAGCTCATCCCTACTCCTGGCCTATCTTACACTGCTGTATCCTCTGTGGTATCTTAATTCTTGTAGTAAAGGCCCAGCCTGTGCTCTTTGTCTCCAGTAAAATAGGCCCAGCCCTACTATTTACATTTGTCCTGCTGCTGGCTATTTTTATGCTGGTGTGTTATCTGCGGTCTCCTAACACTTGTAATAAAACACCTGTATTCTTAGTTTCTAGTAAATTTAAGACAATTCTCCCCTATTAAAAGTGTCCTGCTTCTGGCCATTTTTTTTAAAATGATAACTTTTAGCATGAGGTAAATAGACTGCATCAGGCAGCTTTTGCTGACATTCTGTTCAAGATCTGTCTTTTTGGTCACAGCACCTCACTGCATCCTTTGAAAGCAAACAAAAATATAAAAACAGTGTGCATTGAAAACATTGCACATCCTCATTCCAGGTTATTAAAACTCACATTCTCAGCCATAAAGGAGGAGGCACAGCAGACAGCAGCATTGTCAGTCTGAGAGGGAAGGGGGGGGGGGGGGTAAATTTATTAGCAGATTTAGAACCACTAAAAATTTAAAGCCAAACCAATTTCTTTCATATGGACCAGGTTGTGTACAGTCATAAGCTTTACTTTAAAAAAATAAAAATAAAGGTATTATCTAACTTGCATTGCTGTTCCTGCCCAGGTTTGTTACACCAAGACAAGGATCGCCTTAGAAAGAAAAATTAAAAAAAAAAGATAATTAAAAAATTGTAAACACTAAATGCTAAAAAAAAACAAAAAACATACCGCCTCAGCATGCCAAAGCTCTGTCTCTGCCTTAAGGCTTGACTGACCTTTTTTTAATGAATTGTAGGGGTGGTCAGGCTCTGGTTATAGGTTTATAACTTTGCTCCATGTTGTTCCCCTTTATTCATAATTGTGTAGGAATCTGCTGCCCTCCACTGTTAGCTGCTACTAGCACAGTGTTGGGAAAATTATGTATTAGCACTTCCTGTCTCTGGGAGTCTGGATTTAAAAATCCCCAGAGGAAGGAAATAAATAGAGAGAGCCTGAGACCACATATCCTGTTCATGGAAAAGCTAATCATAAAGGGATTAATGGGCAAGTGCTCCTATGTTTAATAGTTTATCATTGATGCCCATAACTTTGGGAATATATAAAAAAAAAAATTCTATCTATCTATCTATCTATCTATCTATCTATCTATCTATCTATCTATCTATCTATCTATCTATCTATCTATCTATCTATCTATCTATCTATCTATCTATCTATCTATATCTATATATATAGATATATCTATATATATATAGATATATCTATATATATCTATATATATAGATAGATAGATAGATAGATAGATAGATAGATAGATAGATAGATAGATAGATAGATAGATAGATAGATAGATAGATAGATATACAGTATATAGATATATACAGTATCTCACAAATGAGAGTACACCCCTCACATTTTTGTAAATATTTTATTTTATCTTTTCATGTGACAACACTGAAGAAATTACACTTTGCTACAATGTAAAGTAGTGAGTATACAGCTTGTATAACAGTGTAAATTTGCTGTCCCCTCAAAATAACTTAACACACAGCCATTAATGTCTAAACCGCTGGCAACAAAAGTGAGTACACCCCTAAATGAAAATGTCCAAATTGGGCCCAAAGTGTCAATATTTTGTGTGGCCAACATTATTTTCCAGCACTGCCTTAACCTTCTTGGGCATGGAGTTCACCAGAGCTTCACAGGTTGTCACTG
Organism: Lithobates septentrionalis; assembly: GCA_037952835.1. Taxonomy (NCBI): domain Eukaryota; kingdom Metazoa; phylum Chordata; class Amphibia; order Anura; family Ranidae; genus Lithobates; species Lithobates septentrionalis. The sequence continues at coordinate 1,618,176 of JBBDGP010001232.1, read as the reverse complement.
GAGTCCTCTTCCACTCCTCCATGACGACATCCCAGAGCTGGTGGATGTTCGAGACCTTGCACTCTTCCTCCATCCGTTTGAGGATGCCCCACAGATGCTCGATAGGGTTTAGGTCTGGAGACATGCTTGGCCAGTCCATCACCTTTACCCTTAGCTTCTTTAGCAAGGCAGTGGTCATCTTGGAGGTGTGTTTGGGGTAGTTATCATGTTAGAATACTGCTCTGCGACCCAGTCTCCGAAGGGAGGGGATCGTGCTCTGCTTCAGTATGTCACAGTACATGTTGGCATTCATGGTTCCCTCAATGAACTGTAGCTCCCCAGTGCCGGCAGCACTCATGCAGCCCCAGACCATGACACTCCCACCACCATGCTTGACTGTAGGCAAGACACACTTGTCTTTGTACTCCTTACCTGGTTGCTGCCACACAAGCGTGACACCATCTGAATCAAATACGATTATCTTGGCCTCATCAGACCACAGGACATGGTTCCAGTAATCCATGTGCTTAGTCTGCTTGTCTTTAGCAAACTGTTTGCGGGCTTTCTTGTGCATCATCTTTAGAAGAGGCTTCCTTCTGGGACGACAGCCACACAGACCAATTTGATGCAGTGTGCGGCGTATGGTCTCAGCACTGACAGGCTGACCCCCCACCCCTTCAACCTCTGCAGCAATGCTGGCAGCACTCATACGTCTATTTCCCAAAGACAACCTCTGGATATGACGCTGAGCACGTGCACTCAACTTCTTTAGTCGACCATGGCAAGGTCTGCTCTGAGTGGAACCTGTCCTGTTAAACCGCTGTGGTCTTGGCCACCATGCTGCAGCTCAGTTTCAGGGTCTTGTCAATATTCCTATAGCTTAGGCCATCTTTATGTAGAGCCACAATTCTTTTTTTCAGATCCTCAGAGAGTTCTTTGCCATGAGGTGCCATGTTGAACTTCCAGCGACCAGCACAAGAAAGCAAAAGCGATAACACCAAATTTAACACACCTGCTCCCCATTCACATGTGAGACCTTGTAACACTAACAAGTCACATGACACCGGGGAGGGAAAATGGCTAATTGGGCCCAATTTGCACATTTTCACTTAGGGGTGTACTCACTTTTATTGCCAGTGGTTTAGACATTAATGGCTGTATGTTGAGTTATTTTGAGGGGACAACAAATTTACACTGTTATACAAGCCGTACACTCACTACTTTACATTGTAGCAAAGTGTCATTTCTTCAGTGTTGTCACATGAAAAGATATAATAAAATATTTACAAAAATGTGGCATACTCACTTTTGTGAGATACTGTATATATACTGGTGGGGGGGTGATATAAGCATTTATATCCTATTGTTATTATTACACATGCACAGTGCCAGATAGATCTGTGCTACTGTATGTATTTAGTGGTGTATAGTTTATATGCAGCTCTTATTTTAGTTAACCCTGCCACTTCTGGTCTGGGATTTTATAGCTAGTTTTAGCTCAGGGCTCAATAAATAGCATTGGCTAGAGCCAGGTTAAGCATCTGATGGTCACTTCTGGAACTTAGGGGTCTGTTTGCATGATAGATTAGAAACTACTGGGGCCTAAGAGCCAGAATAGATAGGTGACTTTAAGTTCTAGTGGCACACCACAGTTTCTGCCAGTGAGAAGCTGCATTCAAGGCTGGTTAGACAACAGTTGGGGATCTCCCCATTACTGCTGAGCTTGTCTTCTGGTCTTGCACACAAGGACGGACACCGTATTGTGATCATCCTCAGAGGCCCCTGCAACTGAACTTTGCTGCAACATTCATCTGGATGTATCCTTATTAAGACTATACAGTATATACCTGTGTATAAGTATACAATTCTACTAGGACTCTTGGGGGGCCCTCTTTTCTAATATAAAGCTTGTATTATTTCCATACTGGTGTGTATCTATATACCTATGGTTAATGTTATGTGCTCTTTGCAGTAGTTCTTTTGTTCCCAATTACTTTGATTAGAATACTAGTTAATCTCCCAGGAAGGGAATTCGCTCTGTTCAAAATAGAGGCCCTTGTTCTGGGAGACACTGCCGACTTTATTATCAAATCCACTCACTTATCAAAGCTTCTGGTTTTATTATTTACCTACAGGTTTAGCACAATACCCTGTTTAGGGAAGGCAATTTCTCGTAAACACCCAACAAAAGAGGACTACACTTGCTTGATTTTTGTACATTATATTTTTACTAATCCAGCACTGATTTTATGTATCTAAATATCATTGTGGCCAGCTATACTTCTCACCATAGCATTCTGTGTTTAGAGAAGAAGAGTCACCAGTGCCAGAACAATAAAGATTTGTAACATAGGGCTCTATGAGATTTTGCTATTATCCCCTTGCCTACCACTAACAAAGATCAGGAAGCAGCCATCTAGCTTTGATTTATGTGCCAAGGTTTTTTGTAATGGCTTCTGCTCCATGGACAAGTACAGAGTGTGAAAGCTTTCAAAAAATCTTCTGTGTGCATTGTGATGAGCCTTTCAGATTACATGTGGCATTTATTGGAACACTCATCAGGATTGTCATTGATTCTATACTGCTCATAAAGATGTCATGGATGCAATGCCTCACACATTTCTGTGTTTGGGGCTTGCAGATAAAAAAAAGTGAAACCTAGCATGTTTTACCCTTTGCAAATGTCTTTGGAAATCTCATAGCTCTGTAACAGCCTAACAGAATCCTTGATAGCAAGAACATATTTTGCTATCATCACGAATACTGAATGAATTATTCAGATGCATGGTGTGAAAAGATGTGATCAAATTCAGCTGGCACTCAAAAACAGTTCTTACAACATATTAACACATTTCAAATCAACATAATTAATGTCCATTTGTTTTGGGAAAAGCATTCCAAAAAGATAGTAGTGCTTTTTTTGCTAAGTTTTAGCATTAATGTTTGTTTTTGTATGTTTTTTTCAAAAAAGAAACAACTACTGCATAGAACACACTGAGATACAAAAATGGATATAACATACATATGTTTTTAATACACATTCTGGTTAAGATAATACTATATAATTAGTGATTGTTCCAAAAGTAATTCACAGCACTAAATATTGATTTCACCAATGGCAAACCTCAAAGCATGTTTCTATAAAATCCACAATTTCCTCTTCACTCTGTAATTAATTTAATACAGACCTAATTTGAGGTTAGTAATAGTTATGCAGCTAACCATTAGCGGTCGCATTAATGCACTGATGTGAATAATCTTATATATTCCCCAGGATCAAGTAGTGCTGTGTTTTATTCTGTAATTATTATTATTATATTTTAAAAAAAAAAGTGTACTGTTCACTTTCTGCATTGATTACACAGCATTTTTATCAGATGCAAAACGAGCCTGTTTTAGTGATTCTCACAGGGGCGCTTCTTAATAGTTGATTTTAACCCAATGATATTAAATGCATGCAGGATAACAGCCAAGTCATCTGGATAAATTTAAAACATAATTTTGTTAAACATAGGAAAATATATCAAAGCATACATAAAAAAATACAAAAAAGGGTACTCATTCATGACAGGACTGATACCCCCCACTCCCCCCGTTGTAATCTGTGCATTTACGTTTACAATCATTTTATTGGGAAGATCATGAACATAGGTACAGAAAAAGCAAATGTGTACATCATATAAAAAAAAGAAACAGTTTGGCTAAAAGGTGTAGCAATAATCTAAGTTAGCATACAGCGGTGTTATAATCTAGTATTAGAGGAAATAATCAAGAAGTATTGATATTGAATATTAGGGAGGTACGAGAAGGGGGTAGAACCCTGTCTTCCAAAATAATATGCAATAAAAAAATAAATAAAAGGAAAACATAGGTTGAACAGATAATATATAGCTGAAAACGAGGTATCTATACAGAATGAGAAGTAAAATACCTGGGGGGTTAATTCAAGGTGTATCCCAATATCTCCATTTCTTTTGAAAAATATGCATAGTGTCTTGGAGAGTGTGATGGAAACGTTGTGAGAGTTTGATAGTTTCCATTTTGGATAGTATCTGGGCCCAAATAAGGTTAGGTGATTTCCAGTTAAGTGCAATCATCCATAGTATTGAACGGAATAGGGAGTGTAATGACCTGTTGCAGGAGGTAGGAATGTTTGGTATAGAGGCGAACAAGAAGCATATTTTTGGTGTAAGAGTAATTGTTTTGCCTGTAGCAAGTGTTGCTTTATTGGTAGCTGCTTGCCAAATTGGTTGAAGAAATTTGCAACTCCAAAAAGTATGTAGATAGTAGCCTTGGTTTGTGCAACCCCTGAAACAATTAGGGGAGGATGTAGGATAAAAGGAGTGTATTTTGGTAGGGGTCATATACCATCTGGAGAATAGTTTTGTTGGGGTCTCCCTGATTGAGACTGAGTGATTGCATTTACGCAGATTATCAATCATGGAGACCCAGCCCTCTATATCAATGGAGCATTCCAATTCCTCTTCCCATTGCAACATTGGTTTCGATTTTTCAGGGAGTTGAAGATTGTTAAAGTGTTTGTAGAGATGAGATATAAAACCTTTGTTTCTTGGGGATGTAATGCCTTTGTGTTCAATTTGTGTGTTAAGAGGGTGAATAGTTAGTGAGTAATATTCTCTAAAGAAGTTTTCCAGTTGTACAGTCAGGTCCATAAATATTGGGACACAATTATAATCTTTTTGGCTCTACACATCACCACAATGTATTTGAAATGAAACGAACAAGATGTGCTTTAACTGCAGACTTTCAGATTTATTTGAGAGTATTTACATCCAAATCAGGTGAACGGTGTAGGAATTATAACAGTTTGTATATGTGCCTCCCACTTTTTAAGGGACCAAAAGTAATAGGAAAATTGGCTGCTCAGCTGTTCCATGGCCAGGTGTGTGTTATTCCCTCATTATCCCATTTACAAGGAGCAGATAAAAGGTTCAGAGTTAATTTCAAGTGTCCTATTTGCATTTGGAATCTGTTGCTGTCAACTCTCAATATGAGATCCAAAGAGCTGTCACTATCAGTGAAGCAAGTCATCATTAGGCTGAAAAAACAAAACAAACCCATCAGAGAGATAGCAAAAAAACATTAGGTGTGGCCAACTCAACTGCTTGGAACATCCTTAAAAAGAAAGAAGTGAGTGAGCTCAGCAACACCAAAAGACCCGGAAGACCACGGAAAACAACTGTGGTGGATGACCGAAGAATTCTTTCCCTGGTGAAGAAAACACCCTTCACAACAGTTGGCCAGATCAAGAACACTCTCCAGGAGGTAGGTGTATGTGTGGCAAAGTCAACAATCAAGAGAAGACTTCACCAAAATGAATACAGAGGGTTTACCACAAGATGTAAACCATTGGTGAGCCTCAAAACAGGAAGGCCAGATTAGAGTTTGCCAAACAACATCTAAAAAAGCCTTCACAGTTCTAGAACAACATCCTATAGACAGATGAGACCAAGATCAACTTGTACCAGAGTGATGGAAAGAGAAGAGTATGGAGAAGGAACTGCTCATGATCCAAAGCATACCACCTCATCAGTGAAACATGGTGGTGGTAGTGTCATGGTGTGAGCATGTATGGCTTCCAATGGAACTGGTTCTCTTGTATGTATTGATGACGTGACTGCTGACAAAAGCAGCAGGATGAATTCTGAAGTGTTTCGGGCAATATTATCTGCTCATATTCAGCAAAATGCTTCAGAACTCATTGGATGGCGATTCACAGTGCAGATGGACAATGACCCGAAGCATACTGCGAAAGCAACCAAAGAGTTTTTTAAGGGAAAGAAATGGAATGTTATGCAATGTCCAAGTCAATCACCTGACCTGAATCCGATTGAGTATGCATTTCGCTTGCTGAAGACAATACTGAAGGGAAAATGCCCCAAGAACAAGCAGGAACTGAAGACAGTCGCAGTAGAGGCCTGGCAGAGCATCACCAGGGATGAAACCCAGCATCTGGTGATGTCTATGCATTCCAGACTTCAGGCTGTAATTGACTGGAAAGGATTTGCAACCAAGTATTAAATCTGTGTTAATCTGTCCCATTACTTTTGGTCCCTTAAAAAGTGGGAGGCACATATGCAAACTGTTGTAATTCCTACACCGTTCACCTGATTTGGATGTAAATACCCTCAAATTAAAGCTGAAAGTCTGCAGTTAAAGCACATCTTGTTCATTTCATTTCAAATCCATTGTGGTGGTGTATAGAGCCAAAAAGAGTAGAATTGTGTCAATGTCCCAATATTTATGGACCTGACTGTATATAGCGGGAGATTTCTGAGGGGGGAAAGTTATATTTAGCTTGTAGAAATTCGAATGAGGGGAATTTCCTATCAGTGGTAAGGGGTCAAAGTGTTGTAAGGTTATTTTTCATCCATAAGGCAAATGGGCTCCTGTCCTTGAAAGCTGGTGGAAATCTAGGGTCACCCAAAAACAAAGCCAATGGTGGTATAAAGGATGAAAGTTTAAAGGGTCTTTATGATGAAGCCAAAGTTGGTATCTATGTGCTACTATAGTGTTGAGAGTATGGATCATTCTGGGGGAGATAACATTCGACCAAGCTGGCCTTGTAAATAAAAAGGGGTTATTGAGGAGGACTCAAAGGAGATCCATGGGATGTTAAGGTTAGAGGTAAACCATTGGGCTAGTTGTGAGAATCTGGCTGTAAGGAAGTATAGCCAAATGTTAGGGAGGCGAATCCCCCCTGGGGTTATGGTCTGTACATAAGGGAGTAGCTACATCTTGTTTTTTTTCCCCAACCAAATCAATTTGTTTATCTATTTTTGTAGGGATGCTTGTCTAGTTTTGGGGATTTTAATTGGAAGGGAATGGAAATTATAAAGTAATTTTGGGAGAATTGTCATCTTAACAGCACAGATTCTACCAAGAAAAGATATTTGGTATGATGACCATAATTTCAACAAGGAGTTTATATAATTAAATAAAGGGGGGGTAATTGGTTTGGAAAAGTGATTTGTAGGATGATGTACTATACACCTAGGTATCTAAAGGATTGAGAACACCATGTGAAAGAGAATTTGTCTTGTAATGAGGCTATAGTGATGGGAGAGAAGTTAATAGGTAGGGCTGAACATTTATTTATATTGATTCCTAGACCAGATAGATTGTGGAATATGTTGGGTTCAGATATCAGACTTGGTAAGGAGATTAGTGGGTCTGATAGGAACAAAAGAGCGTCATCTGCATATAGACTTAATTTGTATGCGTTGGGGCCCTTTGTATATTCTTTAATGTTGGTGTTATTTCTAATTGCATGTGCAAGGGGTTCAATCGCTAGTGCAAATAATAAGGGGAATAGAGGACATCCCTGCCTGGTGCCTCTTTTTAGGGGAAAGAATTCAGAGTTATTGCCTGGTATTTTGATCCTAATTTGGGGAGTTGGTAATTGAGGTATGACCAGATAATGCTGTCAAAGGCTTTATGAATATCTAGACCAGGGATCCTCAAACTACGGCCCTCCAGCTGTTGCGGAACTACACATCCCATGAGGCATTGTACAACTGACATTCACAGACGTGGCTAGGCATGATGGGAATTGTAGTTCTTGAACAACTGGAGGGCCATAGTTTGAAGACCCTTGATCTAGACTAAGTAAGCAAATTGGGCGGGAATGTAAGTTTGCATCTTGAATGACATTAGTGACCAGTCTGATGTTATCTATGATTTGTCTATCCGGAATGAACCCTGTTTGATCTGTGTGCACTAAGGAGGTGACCACAGTTGCGAGTCTATCCACCAACATACGACCAAAAATTTTTAGATCATTATTAAGGACTGAGATGGGGCAAAAATTTTGTGGAAGGGTGTGGTCTTTATGTGGTTTTGGAATTAATGACATATTCGCTAAAAGCATCTCGTCTGGGAACTGGTTACCTTGTAAAATGTGGTTGTATAATTTAGTCAATCTGGCAACTAGTATTAGAGAGAATTTTTTTATAATAGGTGGTAGAGTAGCTGTCTGGGCCTGGGGCTGTGGAGGTTTTAAGAGGCTTAATAATATTCGTTATTTCCAATTCTGTGAAGGGATCATTAAGGGAGGTTGTTTGTAGGCTAGTGAGATTTGGGAGTTGAAGTCCATCTAACCATTTGTATGATTCTGGAAGGGGATCTGTTTGGTGGCCTGATAGGAGATTTTTGTAAAAGTCTGAAAAGATTTCTAAGACCTCATGTGGATGCGAAACTACGCTACCATTTCGGTCACGCAGTTTGTACACATGAGGTGGTTTATGGGTTTGGTTTAGTTTTTTTGTGAACATTGTGGAAGTAGAATTGCTGTTTAACAGCAATTTAGCTTTTGAAAACCTAAGTGATCTTTCTGTGTCTGCACATAGAAGTGTATCCAGTTCTTGACATTTGAGTTGGATCTGTTGGGAGATATCTTGGGTGGGTGTTTGATTTAATTTGTTGTAAAGTTGGTCAAGGTCTCTAGTGAGGGATTTAATATCTGTCAGTCTTTTTTTATTTCTTGCAGATGCTATATTGATTATATGACCTCTCAACACAGCCTTGTGCGCCATCCATAATGTGGCGGGGGATATGTCTTCAGTTGTGTTATGAAAAAAATAATCTAATATATGTGCAGAAATTTGATGTGTGATTGAAGGGTCAGTCAGCAGGGACAATTAAATGGAGTAGGAGCTAGGTCTATATGAGAAATATCAAGTGAGACAATCTGGTGGTCAGACCATGAACATATGTGAATAAGTGCTTTGGATGAGTTAGTTAATAGAGTTGGAGTACAAACTATATAATCCAATCTTGCGTAACAGTCATGTGGGTAAAAATAATGGGTGTATACCTTTATAACTATATTGTGTGTTCTCCAGGAGTCTATTAATTGTAAGTTGTTAAGCGAGGAATTTATGGATTTGCTTCTATCTAGGGCTGGGTGGGCAGCTAGGTTGAAATCGTCCCCAATATGAGGTGTGGTGAGGTATATCTGTCTAATATCTAAAAAAAAATTGGTGAAACCATGTTTGACCCTTCCTAGCTCTCAAAAATTGTTGTCTATTTTTTATAGTTACACAAAGAGACATCTTTTTTTTTTTTAAAGGCAAATATGTGGCAGGATTTAATGGTTTGAATCACCAAGAATAAAGAAAAGGAGCAAGTTAAAAAGAAGGGCGAGAGAGTTATGATGAAGTTACATAGTTATAGTTACATAGTGCAGGGGTCTCCAACCCCCGGGCCTCGGCCCACTACCGGGCCACAGCCTGTTTACAGGTGGGCCGCGAAGTCTCCACAATCGGAGGTGCGACGGCGGCGGGCGAGCAGAGAGATCACCGCCAACACCGCACTTCCACCCACACAGCTCCGCCGCTACACTGTTGGGGGTGAAGCAGGTGAGCAAAGAGATGACATCATCTCTCACCGCCCGCCCCGCATCACCGCTGTTCTCTCTCACGCGGAACCCACCACTCCACTGCACTGCCTCTGTGCTTAGTGACAATTTGCATCTAGGAGGCAGGAGACAGTGCCATGTGCAATCTGCATCTGGTGCATGTGGCAAGTGACTGTGGCAATCTGCATCTGGTGGCAATCTGTATCTGGTGGCATGTGGCAATCTGCATCTGGTAGTATGTGGCAAGTGACTGTGGCAATCTGCATCTGGTGGCATGTGGCAATCTGCATCTGGTGGCAATCTGCATCTGGTGGCATGTGACTGTGGCAATCTGCATCGGTTGGCATGTAGAAATCTGCATCTGGTGGCATGTGACTTTGGCAATCTGCATCTGGTGGCATGTGGCGATCTGCATATGGTGGCATGTGGCAATCTGCATCTGGTGGCAGGCGATGTGGCAAGTAGCAATCTGATGATAGGCACCGTGGCAAGCTGCATCTGGTGGCAGATTCTGCATTATGGTGAGTTGAACTATTTAATTTTATATTACAATATAATAATAAAAATAATGTGCTTGAATCATCCTGACACTACATTAACCACTTCAATACAGGGCACTTAGACACCTTCCTGCCCAGACCATTTTTCAGCTTTCAGCGCTGTCGCAGTTTGAATGACAATTGTGCGGTCATGCTACACTGTACCCAAACTAAATTTTTATCATTTTGTTCCCACAAATAGAACTTTCTTTTGGTGGTATTTGATCACCTCTGCGGTTTTTATTTTTTGCTAAACAAATAAAAAAAGACCGAAAATTTTGAAAAAAATAAAAGTTTTGCTTTTGTTTCTGTTAAAAAAAATTGTAAATAAGTAAGTTTTCTCTTTCACTGATGGGCACTGATAAGGCGGCACTGACAGGCACTGATACGGCGGCACCGATGAGGTGGCACCAATGAGCGGGCACTGACGGGCACTGACGATGGGCGCTGATATGCGGCACTGATGGGCACTGGTAGGCGGAACTGATGGGTGGCACTCATATGCAGCACTGATGGGCATTGATAGGCGGCACTGATGGGCACTGATGGGTGGCACTGGGTGGCACTGGTTGGCACTGATGGGCACTGATAGGCGACACTGATGGGCAATGAAAGGCGGCACTGCTGGGCACTGCTGGGCACTGATAGGGTGGCGCTGATAGGTGGCACTGATAGGCGGCACTGCTGGGCACTGCTGGGCACTGATAGGCGGCACTGCTGGGCACTGATGGGCACTGATACGTGGCACTGATGGGCACTGATACGCGGTACTGATACTAGGCACTGATGGGCATCCCTGGTGGCACTGGCAGTGGTAGGCATTGAAGTGGGCAACGACTGGCAGCTGCCTGGGCACAGATTGGCAGCTGCCTGGGCACACAGTGGCATTTCCCTGGTGGTCTAGGGGCATACCTGGTGGTCTAGTGTGGATCGCTTCTCTGGTGGTCCTGGGCGGCTTCCCTGGTGGTCCTGGGTAGGCACCAAGGGGGGACTGTGCTGTTAAACAATCAGCACAGACCCCCCCTGTCAGGAGAGCAGCCGATCGGCTCTCCTCTACTCGCGTCTACCAGACGCGAGTGAGGAAAAGCCGATCACCGGCTCTTCCTAGTTACATCGTGATCAGCCGTGATTGGACACGGCTGATCACGTGGTAAAGAGTCTCCGACGGAGACTCTTTACCTAGATCGGTGTTGCAGGGTGTCAGACTGACACCCCGCAACAACGATCGCCGCGATGCGCGCCCCCGGGGGCGCGCAGCGGCTCGATATTCCTGATCACGTCATATGACGTCCGATCAGGAATATCAAACCACTTTGCCGCCGTCATTCTGTAATAGGGCGGGCGGCAAGTGGTTAACCATGGTGTTGTGATGATTGAAGTGCTAACACCAGCCTTTTTCTGACAAATTGGCCGCAAAAAAATGCATTGTTTCCCAGACCCCCCCCCCCCTCCCCTCGGGCCTTGGCACAATTTTCATCCACAATTCTGGTCCCCAGTGCCAAAAAGATTGGGGACAACTGACATAGTAGGTGAGGTCGAAAAAAGACACAAGTTCATCAAGTCCAAACTATGTGTGTGATTATATGTCAGCATTACATTGTATATCCCTGTATGTTGTGGTCATTCAGGTGCTTATCTAATAGTTTCTTGAAACTATCGATGTCCCTCGATAGTCGATGAGACCACCGCCTGTGGAAGGGAATTCCACATCCTTGCCGTTTTTACAGTAAAGAACCCTCTACGTAGTTTAAGGTTAAACCTCTTTTCTTCTAATTTTAATGAGTGGCCACGAGTCTTGTTAAACTCCCTTCCGCAAAAAAGTTTTATCCCTATTGTGGGGTCACCAGTATGGTATTTGTATTTTGAAATCATATCCCCTCTCAAGCATCTCTTCTCCAGAGAATAACTTCAGTGCATGCAACCTCATAATTTCCTCATAACTAATATCCCCCAGATGCTTTATTAGCTTTGTTGCCCTTCTTTGTGCTCGCTCCATTTCCAGTACATCCTTCCTGAGGACTGGTGCCCAGAACTGGACAGCACATTCTAGGTGCAGCCAGACCAGAGTCTTGTAGAGCCGGAGAATTATCGTTTTATCTCTGGTATTAATCCTCTTTAATGCATGCCAATATTCTGTTTGCTTTGTTAGCAGCAGCTTGGCATTGCATGCCATTGCTGAGCCTATCATCTACAAGGACCCCCAGGTTCTTTTCCATCCTAGATTCCCCCAGAGGTTCTCCCCCAGTGTATAGATTGCATTAATATTTTTGCCACCCAAATTCATTATTTTACATTTTTCTACATTGAACCTCATTTGCCATGTAGTTGCCCACCCCATTAATCTGTACAGACCTTTTTGCAAGGTTGGTGTGTAAGTTAAATGGATTATTAGAAAAAAAGTCAAGATTATGGTTACACAATGGTATACTGGTTTGATTTATTGAGGGAAATAATTAAAAGAGGGAATAATTCCACACGTGGCTTATAAATCCAGATCTTCCTGACCATTTTAGTTATACAATAAAAATGAGGTTGGTGCTGGAGTTTTAAGGAATGAACACAGAAACATTTGATTGTGATTGTTAAAGGAGAGGAAAAAGGCAAGAAGGGGATATCAGTAAAAAGGTAGAAGGTGAGTCAGAAGAAACAGATGGTGTAACAGAGCAACACACAAAAGCAAATGAGGATGGACAAATATGTGCATAAAATCAGGAATTAGATGTGATAAATTTATTTTTAAAACCCCTAACAGAGGCACAAATTAGGTTAATACTAAAAAGTTTGACCTTTTGTCTAAACATGGATGTTAAAGATATACACCTGGGAGCCGAGAAGATTCTGTTGGCACAACTTCATAAAAAAGAAGTAAATAATAAACAAGATTATTAACTCCTTGAGGGCCAGGACTGATGTGACTGTACAATATGTAAAATACCACGCAAAATGTAAGCTCAAAATAAATGATTGTAATAAATAAATTGTTGCTAAATAAAATAAATATAAAGCTCAATTGTGGGAGGAAGATCATTGTGAGGATGCACTGCAGAAGAATACGTTTGAGGAAATTATGCCAACATTGGTTAAGGGAAATAAAAAGGAAAAACAGGAATAACAGAACAATAAGACAAAAGAATAAAAAAATAGACCATTGTCTTTGAATCTAAATGTGGTAACTAAGGATACTGCACAAATGAGTAGATATGAAATTAACTCTTCAGGAAAGAGAAACTTTGAGAACATAACAAAATGATGATGAAATTGAGCGGAATATTTTGAATAATGGATCTAATTTAGTGGTCATGGACCATAAAAAAATATTTATTAATTTGTCACAAACAATAAACAATCCAGAATGGTATAAACATTTGTTTGGAATGAAACAATGTGGAATGTTTCCTTTTGACTGATCATGACTGATAATGCACATGAGAGTGGAATAATAGATGGCCAAGTAAGAAAATATTAAAGGTAGCGGAACCCCTCATTGACATTTTTTATTCTTAGCCAACACTTCACAGGGGATATGGATCCTGGATAATGCCTTTTTAGTTGGTCTCCATATTTAAGCTCTCTAGTCAACTATGCCCCAGAACAAGGGTATTGCATTTGTGAGAAGATACTTAGGACATTAAGGAACAAAAGAATAACACCACATAATGAATATGTTGGGGTTTATTTTGACTCATTAATTTTGTATTTCAAAATGACCATCACATCCAGGCATATTCCTGATGATAATCTACAAAAATATGTGAGATATGCTGAAAAATTGCATTGTTATATAGACAATGTCATGCTTATTTGGACATGCGCTTTTGAAAGATTTTATCACAGGGTTGGATCAAAATGAATCAAATCTTACAATAACTGTCACATAAAGTCAGCAAAAGCTAACATTTAACGTTTAACATTGGAGATTAATGCAGAGAAGCTGCTTATAATTAAATTATATGGAAAGGACACAGGCAGTAAATACACGCTGAGAGCAGACAGTCTTCATCCAGAATGTGTTAGAAGTAGATTACTAATAGGAAAATATTTGAGAACAAGGAAAAATTCATGGAGAATATTGATATAGAAAAAAGGCAAGTGAAATAAAAATAAGACTAAAGGAGGGGAGGTACTCAGAAAAAGATCCTAAAAATGGCATATGATAGGGTGAGACAGGATAGTAGGTAGAATTGTTAAAAGTTAATAAAATAAAAAAGGTAAATGATGAGAAAATTTAGATGATTACCATGTTCAGTAATCAACTGATCAGTTTACTGGCACGTCCTCCCAGAATCACGCCTCATGTGCACCCTCAGGGGCACGCATCAACGCGATCTGAGACTAATGTGTCCACCAAATACAGAGTATCACAGATCAGGCTAGAGGGCCGCTGTGATTGGCTATGGTACCATGTGATCACTGTAACTAATCACAGTAATCAAATTACCAGTAGTAAACAACAGCTGTCATTCATGATACCATTGAATATTACTGTGATCTCTGTGATTGGTCAGATCATTCACATGGTACAGGTAAATCACAGCGGCTCAAGAGAGTCAAGAGACTTGAGAAAGGGGGAAATGCCCCCAAAACGTGCATCGTCATGGCAACCCAGGAAGCTTCATCTGGGAGTGACCAGCAATCCTAAACATGCTGACAGTGCGCTATGAGCTCCTCTGTAGAACAGACCCCGTCTGGAAGTGCTCATGATCCTTTCCCCTGCCTGTCTGCAGTGACAGAAAGGCTGTTATGAAACATGTTGTATCCCTGGCCAGGATACTTCAGTAATGGGATGTTTAAAGGTGCACATCTGATCTGGTTAATGTCAGTGCATTTGATTTATTTATCTTTTTAATTTAATAAAGTGTTTTACTGTGCTAGTCATGTCCTTTCCTTTGGTCACTATCACAGTAGTATTTAATGACTGCATGAATGACAGCTATTGTTCACTTCTGATAATGTGATTGCTGTGATCGGTCATTGTGATCGGCCAGGCACTGGGAGCTGCAATCCACTGGACACAGTGGTCAAGGAAAATACGTGCTGCCTGCCCCTAACCCAGAACAGGCTGGATGATGTACATGTACCTGATCTGGCCTGCCTGTGCCACCCGTCCACAGTAAATGTACTGTGGGTGGGCAACAACTGGTTAAATACCACCAAAAGAAAGCTCTATCTGTCTAAAAAAAAAATGTTTACATGACTGAGTAATTGTCATTCAAAGTGTAACAGCACTGAAATCTAAAAAATAGCCTAGACAGAAAGGAGGTGAAAGTGTCTGGTCTTGAAGTGGTTAATAATACAATATTAACTAAACATTGGTGTAATTTACAAACAGATAGTAAATTAAATACATTGAAGGAGAAAGGCCTCAAATAGCATTTAAGGGCAAAATCTTTGAAAAATATACTTTTGAAAAAAAAGCGAGATCCTTGAGAAATGAATGGTAAAATGTGAGTATACGAAAGAAGGGCATGGAAAAGAGGTTCTAGTTGAAAGGGAGATTAGGCTGTATCACAAGGCAGGATGTTCCACAGATTTTACAATTTTTTTGAGGTATTTAAAAGAGTTTGTCAAAATGAATTTGATAATTTGGAAGTGTCCTTAAATTGTGATTAGTCATAATTTGCTTTTGTCTGGTTTATCGTAAAAAAAAGGATGCATGTTTCTCTGGGAAATATATCATATCTGCTTCCCCATTGAACACAAAAAGATATGAATTTTATATACACAAGTGAATTTAAAAAAAGGCGCTGTGTTTGCTATGACAAAACCTAATGTCAATAATATGAGATAAATGTGAAATGAACGTGCCTCTGAAGACGTAATTCCGACATAACACATAGGGCGGAGCCTATTGACTCTGGAGACTGATTGAGAGGTCCTACAGACTGCATGATCTTCCATGATCCTGCATATCCATCCCTGAGCGCAATTTGGTCTTTCAGCTGCTGCAGTGGGAAGGCATGTGAGTGCATTTGCATTCGTTTTTTAATATAATCAGTTTTCAGAGAGCACTATGAATTCTTCTTTGTTTTATTGCGTTTAGTATCAGGATAACTGTGCACCTTTCCTCCAATGATTGGATCAATCTGCTTGACCAGTGTATGGGATGTTTCATGCGATTTGGACCTTTGTAGTGAGGGTCAGATGGCCACGTGAGAGCATACCCTTGGGGGACCTGATAGAGGATTAACTTCACTTATTCACAGCACATTTTTGTATTTTAAACAATGGTTCACATTTAAATTGTGTTTTATGGATTTTAAGCACATGCATTATGGACTTTGAGCAAATTTAAATGCATCTAGTTTTTAGTTTGCGGTCACTGATTTTATTGTTTTTTCAACATTGACACTTTTATTTGATAAAATTGATACTTTGTGTATATGGGAATTTTGCTTACTTTGTTTATTCATCAATAGTAACTCACATTTATTTCACAATATTTATTATATATTGTTGAAATTTGGTTTTGTCATAACAAGCGCAGAACATTTATGTACAATTTTGCACCGTTTGTGCTAACAGCTAATTGTATTGTTACTGTAGTGCAACCCATATCTATATATTTATTCACATATGGATAATTAGCAAATAGTGTCTGGGACAAACTTTGTCTTTATTATGTCTCAAATGGAGTGAAGTAATAATTAATATCGACCTAATTTTCAGCAGTTTAAATGATTGCTGATTAGAATAATCTGACTGGTAAGGATTTATTTAAAATGGTACAGCACATGAAATGCATGCACCTGTAAAACTTGGACCAAAAATGCAGGTGCATTTTTAACGTGTTTTCTATTTCAAAGGGGTACTGCGTTTTTGGCACAGTTTTGAAAACTACACCAAAGATTCAGTACGCAGGGCTTTTTAAAATCTACCACACACGCAGCACAGTGGTGTGAAAAGTTCCAAAGGATTTAAAGGAATTGCATTTTTTTTGCTTTGTTGGCACGGTTAAAACACAAAAATGCATCAGTGTGAAAGCAGCCTAAGATTCAGTGCAAGACTTTTACTGTCCCCAGCAGGCACATTGTTCAATCAGCATGAAGCATGGTACTAATTTCTGTCATGCTTACCCCTAACGCAGGTGGTCAGGCACTATAGCTGGCTTCTGTGTTCTTCTCCTATAGCGTCTCCCTTTCCCATAATGCAAGCAGGCCTACAGGTACGCGGTTGCCCCCAGGACTTATACATAATTCTATAGTGCCTGACCACAAAGCCAGGGCAGGCATAAACTGAGCACAGGAAAAAGGTACTTGTGGTTGGCAGACAAGCAGAATGGTTCAATGACAGTCCGGATACAAGGCAGGCAAATTTCAGAATAGCCAGGGTCAAATCCGTAGTCAAAAGGCAGGCAGAGTTCAGAGAGTAGTCGATATCTGATCCAAGATCATAAACAGGGAAATCCAATCAGCAGAGCAGACAAACTGGGAGCTTAGAGCATGTATTATAAACACAATATCACAAGCACAAGACTTCAGGCATGGTTGGCTTAAATCAGGTTTGGTCTCAGACTGGCTACATCAAACAGCTTACAGATGGACAGACAGGGAGAATGTATTACAGCCGAAAACCAGGATGTTGGAATGAGACCAGGAGTAGGGATGAGCCAAACACCCTCCGGTTCGGTTCGCACCAGAACCTGCGAACGGACCGAAAGTTCGCACGAACGTTAGAACCCCATTGACGTCTATGGGACTCAAACGTTCAAAATCAAAAGTGCTCATTTTAAAGGCTAATTTGCATGGTATTGTCCTAAAAAGGGTTTGGGGACCCCGGTCCTACCCCAGGGGACATGTATCAATGCAAAAAAAACTTTTAAAAACGGCCGTTTTTTCGGGAGCAGTGATTTTAATGATGCTTAAAGTAAAAAAAAAAAGTGAAATATTCCTTTAAATTTCGTACCTGGGGGGTGTCTATAGTATGCCTGTAAAGTGGCGCGTGTTTCCCGTGTTTAGAACAGTCCCTGCACCAAATGTCATTTTTAAAGGAAAAAATCTCATTTAAAACTGCTTGCGGGTTTAATGTAATGTCCGGTCCTGGCAATATGGATGAAAATCAGTGAGACAAACACCATGGGTACTCCCCAGTCCATTACCAGGCCCTTTGGGTCTTGTATGGATATTAAGGGGAACCCCGCACCCAAATTAAAATAAGGAAAGGTGTGGGGCCACCAGGCCCTATATACTCTGAACAGCAGTATACAGGCGGTGCAAACAAGACAGGGACTGTAGGTTTGTTGTTAAGTAGAATCTGTTTGTCATTTTGAACAGGGACATTTTTAACGTGTTTAGCTCCAGCCAAAAAATCTTTTTTAAGCTTTTTGGAAAACATAGGGAAGGGTTATCACCCCTGTGACTTTTGTTTTGCTGTCTATCCTCCTCTTTAGAAGATTTCACCTCACTTTTTGTCCCAATGACAAATGCTTTTTGAGAATTTGGTTTTTTTTGTGGAACAAGGATTGGAAAGCATCAGTGGAAAGGAGAAATGTTTTTCCCATATTAACTCTTACAGGAGAGAACTTCCCTTCCTAGGGGTAGATTTCATCTCACTTCCTGTTGTCTCCTTCCGTTTGCAAGTAGGAGTCGTTTGTAAGTTAGATGTTTGAAAGTAGGGGCCTGCCCTATATACTCAGCAGAAATTTGGGCCTTAGGTGTTGTTGTGGCCACACCACTGTAAGCCCTCACAGGGCCCTGCTGTGAAATATTAGATCAAGAATTGTAATTACATGCCCCTGTTGAACAGGGGCAGAAAAACTGGGCCTTTGGTGGTGGTGGTGCTGGTGCCACAACACTGTAAGTCCTCACTCGCTCTTGGTGGGTGCAGAAATGGGCCCTGCTGTGAAATATTAGATCAAGAATTGTAATTACATGCCCCTGTTGAACAGGGGCAGAAAAATTGGGCCTTTGGTGGTGGTGGTGGTGGTGGTGCTGGTGCCACAACACTGCAACCCCTCACAGACACTCTAGTTGGAACGCAGGAACGAGCCCTGCTGCAAAGTATTGCATCAAAAATTGTAATTACACGCCCCTGTTAAACAGGGGCAGAAAAATTGGGCCTTAGGCACTGGTGCTGGTGCCACAACACTGCAACCCCTCACAGACACTCTAGTTGGAACGCAGGAACGAGCCCTGCTGCAAAGTAGCATCAAAAATTGTAATTACACGCCCCTGTTAAACAGGGGCAGAAAAATTGGGCCTTAGGCACTGGTGCTGGTGCCACAACACTGCAACCCCTCACAGACACTCTAGTTGGAACGCAGGAACGAGCCCTGCTGCAAAGTATTGCATCAAAAATTGTAATTACACGCCCCTGTTAAACAGGGGCTGAAAAATTGTGCCTTAGGCACTGGTGGTGGCGCCCAGAACCAAAAATGTTCTTACAAGCTATCAGCGTGATGATTGAGGAGGAAGAGAATAATTACTCAGGGATAGTCACTCAGCATCAGCATAGGCAGTCTTTGAAGGGATCTGAGATTTAAAAAAAAATTATTCGGTTACATCAGCATCAGGTGCTTGGTAGCTGGTGGTGATCCAAGACTGATTAATTTTTATGAAGGTCAGTCGATCGACCGAGTCGGTGGACAGACGCACCCTGTGATCGGTTACCACGCCTCCAGCAGCATTGAATGTGCGTTCCGAAAGAACGCTGGATGCAGGACAGGCCAGTAGCTCAATTGCATACTGTGCAAGCTCTGGCCAGTGATCCATCCTCAAGACCCAGTAACCCAGAGGATTTTCGGTGGGAAAGGTGTCCAAGTCTGATCTTGCCCCTAGGTATTCCTGCACCATGTAAAACAGACGCTGGCGATGGTTGCTGGAACCGATCATACCTTGGGGCTGCGGACCAAAAAATTGTCTGAACGCATCGGTCAGACGGCCACCTTCTCCACCACTCCTTCTTTGACTGACCGAAGCCTCAACAACACGTTGTCCAGAAACAGGAATTTGTAACCTCCCAGTCTCTGGGAACGCGTTGCACAGACCTTTCTGCAAGGCCTCCCGAAGATGTTTCATCCTCTGCTCCCTCTGCAATGGCAAGATAAGGACCGCAACCTTACCCTTGTAATGTGGATCAAGGAGGGTTGCCAGCCAGTATTGGTTCTTCTCCTTGATACCACGAATACGAGGATCCTTACGCAGGCTTTGCAGGATCAGGGAGGCCATGCAGCGTAGGTTTTCTGAGGCATTCGGTCCGGAGTCCTCTGGGTCACTAAGGACGACATGGTCAGCAGCCACCTCCTCCCAGCCACGTACAAGTCCACGTGTTTCTTGGGACTGATCCCTTAAAGACTGCTGCTTATGCTGAGTGCCAGGCTCCACCTCCATACTGACACAATCTTCCTCCTCCTTCTCCTCCTCCTCCTCGTCCTCTTCCTGTGTGATCGGCGGGCACGCAGGAACACTGTCTGGATAAAGGGGGTCTTGAGAGCTAAGGAAGTCCTCCTCTTCCTGCCTCTGTTCTGCCTCAAGTGCCCTGTCCATTATTCCACACAGTGTGTGCTCCAACAGGTGGACAAGGGGGACAGTGTCATGCATGCACTGTCACTGCTCACCATCCTCGTGGCCTCCTCAAATGGTGACAGGACAGTGCATGCATTCCTGATCATGGCCCACTGGTGTGGGGAAAAAAAACCAAGCTCCCCTGACCCTGTCCTGGTGCCATAGTCGCACAGGTACTCATTGATGGCCCTCTGCTGCGTGTGCAGCCGCTGCAGCATGGCCAACATTGAGTTCCACCTGGTGGGCATGTCACAGATTAGGCGGTTCTTGGGCAGGTTAAACTCCTTTTGGAGGTCCGTCAGCCGAGCACTGGCATTATATGACCGGCGGAAATGCACACAGACTTTCCTGGCCTGCCTCAGGGCATCCTGTAAGCCCGGGTACCTGCCCAAGAACCGCTGCACCACCAAGTTAAGGACATGAGCCAAACAGGGCACATGGGTCATTTGTCCCTGTCGGAGGGCAGAGAGGAGGTTGGTGCCATTGTCGCAAACCACCATTCCTGCCTTAAGTTGGCGTGGCGTCAACCACCTCTGAACCTGCCCCTGCAGAGCTTACAGAACCTCTGCCCCAGTGTGGCTCCTGTCCCCCAAGCACACCAGCTCAAGCACCGCATGGCATCTTTTGGCCTGCGTACTTGCGTAGCCCCTTGAACGGCTACGGAGCACCGCTGGTTCCGAGGACAAAGCACAGGAAGAGGCCATGGAGGAAGAAGAAGAGGAGGGGTGGAGGAGAGAGGTGTGTCACAATCATTAGCATTTTGGAGGCGTGGTGGCGGAACAACCTCCAACACTACTGCACTTTGTCCTGCATCCTTCCCAGCTGCCAGCAGAGTCACCCAATGCGCCGTGAAACTTAGGTAACGTCCCTGTCCATGCCTGCTGGACCATGAGTCAGCGGTAATATGCACCTTACCGCTGACCGCCCTGTCCAGCGAGGCATGGACATTGCCTTCCACATGCCGGTAGAGAGCCGGAATCGCCTTCCGTGAGAAAAAGTGGCATTTGGGTACCTGCCACTAAGGAACCGCACATTCCACAAACTCACGGAAGGGGGCAGAGTCTACCAACTGAAAAGGCAGCAGTTGAAGTGCTAGCAATTTTGCCAAGCTAGCATTTAACCGCTGGGCATGTGGATGGCTGGGAGCAAACTTCTTTCGGCGGTGCAGCAGCTGGCGCAGGGAAATTTGCCTGGTACAATCTGACGTCGGTGTACCAAAAGCAGATTGCCCACAAGTACTTGGCTGTGACACACCTAATTCTACACCTTCATTCCTCTCAGTGCAGGTCTCAGAGAGGACTGAAGGTCTAGTGGGGTTGGAAATCTCAGCTGATGAGGAGCAAGGAGAGGTCCTCTTTGTTCTTTGGTGTGGGTCTTTTAGATACGCTTGCCAACGAACTGCATGGCAGGTCAACATATGTCTGGTCAAGCATGTGGTACCCAAGCGGGAGATGTTTTGGCCACGCGAGATACGCTTGAGACATATGTTGCAAATAGCAGCGGTGCGATCTGATGCACTCGTCTCACAAAAGGCCCACACCAAAGAACTTTTTGAATAACGCGCAGAGACTGCAGCGCCCTGCACATGTGGAGCTTTGGGGTGTGATGCAGTCAATGTGCTGCCCTTAGGCTGGCCCCTGGAGGGCATCCTGCCTCGTTGGTGATGTGCTTCCTCCTCCTCCTCTCTCCTATCAGGCACCCACGTTGAGTCAGTGACCTCATCATCCCCTCCCTCCTCATCACTGGAGCAAACCTGGCAGTATGCTGCAGCAGGGGGAGCATGACTGCCAGATTGCTGTCCTTCTTGGGCACCCCCTCTGTCCGTGCTCATGTTACTGCCTTCATCGAGCTCAGTATCATCATCAGAGCCTTCCAAACGCTGGGCATCCTCCTGGAGCATGTACCCAACACTGTGGTCAAACAGTTCGAGGGACTCCTCAGGAGGACATGGTGGGGCTAGGGAAGGAGTCACTGATGACATTGAGCCGAGGGAAGAGGCCGCTGCTTTGCCAGACAAAGTACCCTGGGCATGGGTGAGAGAGGATGAGGAGGATGAGGACGGCTTGGTCATCCACTCGACCAAGTCTTCCGCATGTTGTGGCTCAACACGGCCAGCTGCCGAAAAAAAGGCCAAGCGTGTCCCACGGCCACGTGCTGATGAGGATGCACCGTCTCCACGACCAGCACTAGACACAGAGCCTGCTTGCCCTCTCTTATTGGCTTGTGACTGTCTGCCTCTCCTTCTTGGCCTTCCAGATATACTAATGGCCTGTAGCTGCACTAAGCTGGGATATATATATATATATATATATATATACTGATACTGCAGCTAGCAAAATCAACTGCCTGCCTGTAGTATGAGAACACCACCAACCTTCTACAGGTAGCTTTAGCTGAACACTGTGCAGAGCTCGCAAAAAACTAACTTGTAGCTTTTTTAGCTGCCTGAGGTAGTGATAGGATCAGGAAAACACCACCAACCTTCTACAGGTAGCTTTAGGTGAACACTGTGCAGAGCTCGCAAAAAAATAACTTGTAGGTTTAGCTGAACACTGTGAGCAGGACGCACAGCACTAACTTGTAGTTTTAGCTGAACACTGTGAGCAGGAGGCACTGCACTAACTTGTAGCTTTAGATGAACACTGTGCAGAGGTCAAACTAAACCAACTTGTAGGTTTAGCTGAACACTGTGAGCAGGACGCACAGCACTAACTTGTATTTTTAGCTGAACACTGTGAGCAGGACGCACAGCACTAACTTGTAGTTTTAGCTGAACACTGTGAGCAGGACGCACTGCACTAACTTGTAGCTTTAGATGAACACTGTGCAGAGGTGTCACTACACCAACTTGTAGGTTAAGCTAAACACTGTGAGCAGGACGCACAGCACTAACTTTTATTTTTAGCTGAACACTGTGAGCAGGACGCACAGCACTAACTTATAGTTTTAGCTAAACACTGTGAGCAGGACGCACTGCACTAACTTGTAGCTTGAGATGAACACTGTGCAGAGGTCTCACTACACCAACTTGTAGGTTTAGCTGAACACTGTGAGCAGGACGCACTGCACTAACTGTAAATAGTCTAGTTGCCTGACTGTGGTACTAATAGGATCAAAAGAACACCAGCAATTTTATTCAGGTAGCTGTAAATACTGTAACAAGACAAGCCTGCCTGTCAGTAAGAAGATAACAGGAACGGATCTAGCTGAACACTGTGAGCAGGACGCACTGCACTAACTTGTAGCTTTAGATGAACACTGTGCAGAGGTCTCACTACACCAAATTGTAGGTTTAGCTGAACACTGTGAGCAGGACGCACCCCACTAACTTGTAGGTTTAGCTGAACACTGTGAGCAGGACGCACCCCACTAACTTGTAGGTTTAGCTGAACACTGTGAGCAGGACGCACCCCACTAACTTGTAGTTTTAGCTGAACACTGTGAGCAGGACGCACTGCACTAACTTGTAGGTGTAGCTGAACACTGTGAGGTGGACGCACCACACTAACTTGTAGGTTTAGCTGAACACTGTGAGCAGGACGCACTCCACTAACTTGTAGGTTTAGCTGATCACTGTGAGCAGGACGCACTGCACTAACTGTAAATAGTCTAGCTGCCTGACTGTGGTACTAATAGGATCAAAAGAACACCAGTAGTTTTCTTCAGGTAGCTGTATATACTGTAACAAGACAAGCCTGCCTGTCAGTAAGAAGATAAAAGGAATGGATCTAGCTGAACACTGTGAGCAGGACGCACTGCACTAACTGTAAATAGTCTAGCTGCCTGACTGTGGTACTAATAGGATCAAAAGAACACCAGTAATTTTCTTCAGGTAGCTGTATATACTGTAACAAGACAAGCCTGCCTGTCAGTAGGAAGATAACAGGAACGGATCTAGCTGAACACTGTGAGCAGGACACACTGCACTAACTGTAAATAGTCTAGCTGCCTGACTGTGGTACTAATAGGATCAAAAGAACACCAGCAATTTTCTTCAGGTAGCTGTAAATACTGTAACAAGACAAGCCTGCCTGTCAGTAGGAAGATAACAGGAACGGATCTAGCTAAACTGAATACAGTGTATATATATATATATGCAACACCTGGGATGCATATATATACACAATACACTGTAAGTGCAGCTAAACTGACTGACTGTTCTGCCTAATCTATCTAACTCAAATCAAATGTCACTGTCTGTCTCTCTCTCTCTCTCTCTCAATGAACGCCGGAACACACACACTACACAGGGCCGCCGTGCAGGCGGCCTTATATAGTGTGGGGCGTGTACTAAATCCCCTGAGCCATAATTGGCCAAAGCCTCCTTGGCTTTGGCCAATTACGGCTCTCTGTTCAGACGGCGCTGTGATTGGCCAAGCATGCGGGTCATAGTGCATGCTTGGCCAATCATCAGCCAGCAATGCACTGCGATGCCCCAGTGAATTATGGGCCGTGACGCGCCACACAAATTTGGCGTGAACGGCCCATATCGTTCGCAATTCGGCGAACGGGTGAACAGACGATGTTCGAGTCGAACATGGGTTCGACTCGAACATGAAGCTCATCCCTAACCAGGAGCTATGATGCAGCAGGAGCACTAGACGCACCTGACAATTTCATCCTAATCTGCACAGGTGGAGGGGTGCAATAGAGGAGATACATGTTCACGAATCAGCTGAATCTGTGATCAGAAGGTTCATGGGGTTCAGGGACTTCAAAGCAGTGCTGACAGTTCCCCAAACAGGGAATTGTTTTGAAGCTTTATAACACTCAATATACAGGCTTTCCAGGATCTGAAATATTTACATAACCTCAAGTTGAAGATACCTAATAAGGAGATAATCCACTGTTGAATTGTGCCCCCTGTGATTATAACTTAAACAAGCTGGTTTTGTGTTTGATAGTGAACAATGGTTGCACTCAGAGTGGATTTTGTTTCTCTCATACAATTTGAGCAAGATTATCTTAACAATTAAATTCATTTTTCTCTTATTTTTGAAGCATTTTATTGCTCATGATGGATGAGTGAATCTGCCCAGGTTCGATTAGTGGAAGGTTTGTCGAATCCTACTTAAAATTCACAAAACATAAGCTTTGCTGCGATCCCCATTGAAGTCTATAGGGGGCAAATAGTTGTACTAAATTCTGGCCATTTTTAAGGCTAATGCCGCGTACACACGAGCGGACTTTACGGCAGACTTTGCCCGGCGGACGGGATTTGGTCGGACAATTCGATCATGTGTGGGCTCCAGCGGCCTTTGTTTTCTCAAAAGTTGGACGGACTTGGATTTGAAACATGTTTTAAATTAATCAGTCGAAATCGAGTCTGGTCGAAAAGTCCGCCGTCTGTATGCTAGTTCGATGGACATAAAGCCACGCTAGGGCAGCTATTGGCTACTGGCTATGAACTTCCTTGTTTTAGTCCGGTCGTACGTCATCACGTACGAATTCAACGGACTTTGGTGGATTGTGTGTAGGCAAGTCCGTTCATTCAGAAAGTCCGTCGTAAAGTACGTTGAAAAGTCCGCCGGGCAAAGTCCGCCAGGAAAAGTCTGCCGTAAAGTCCGCTCGTGTGTACGCGGCATTACAGACAAACTAAAAAGGGCTTGGGAAGGAGGGAACTGCCATGGAGTATATTTAACAAACCATAAAAAAAAGTATACAAAATACTTTAGAGCAGGGAGGGATCCTTTTTAATGAGACTTCAAGGGTGAATAAATAACAGCCCTTTAAATTACATGCTTGAGCAATGCTTTTAAGCCGTATTTGGTGTTACGGAACAGTAAAATTTTCATGGACATCATTAGCAACCCCGTATTTTGACATCACATATTTTCTGATTGATTTATTTAACTTTTACATTTAACTCGGCTTAAGTGATGAAGAAGCAGCAGCAGCACACCAATCATATTCAATACAACCTGAAAAAGACTTTTGGTTGCAACACTTGATTTTTTTTTATTTAGCGTTTCATTATATATATATATATATATATATATATATATATATATATATATATATATATATATACAGTGCCTTGCGAAAGTATTCGGCCCCCTTGAACTTTTCAACCTTTTGCCACATTTCAGGCTTCAAACATAAAGATATAACATTTTTATTTTTTGTGAAGAATCACCAACAAGTGGGACACAATTGTGAAGTGGAACAAAATCTATTGGATTGTTGAAACTATTTTAATGAATAAAAAAATGAAAAGTGGGGCGTGCAAAATTATTCAGCCCCCTTGCGTTAATACTTTGTAGAGCCACCTTTTGCTGCGATTACAGCTGCAAGTCGCTTGGGGTATGTCTCTATCAGTTTTGCACATCGAGAGACTGAAATTCTTGCCCATTCTCCCTTGCAAAACAGCTCGAGCTCAGTGAGGTTGGATGGAGAGCGTTTGTGAACAGCAGTTTTCAGCTCTTTCCACAGATTCTCGATTGGATTCAGATCTGGACTTTGACTTGGCCATTCTAACACCTGGATACGTTTATTTGTGAACCATTCCTTTGAAGGATTTTGCTGTATGTTTGGGATCATTGTCTTGTTGGAAGATAAATCTCCGTCCCAGTTTCAGGTCTTTTGAAGACTCCAACAGGTTTTCATCCAGAATGGTCCTGTATTTGGCTGCATCCATCTTCCCCTCAATTTTAACCATCTTCCCTGTCCCTGCTGAAGAAAAGCAGGCCCAAACCATGATGCTGCCACCACCATGTTTGACAGTGGGGATGGTGTGTTGAGTGTGATGAGCTGTGTTGCTTTTACGCCAAACATATCGTTTTGCATTGTGGCCAAAAAGTTAGATTTTGGTTTCATCGGACCAGAGCACCTTCTTCCACATGTTTGGTGTGTCTCCCAGGTGGCTTGTGGCAAACTTTACATGAGACTTTTTATGGATATCTTTGAGAAATGGCTTTCTTCTTGCCACTCTTCCATAAAGGCCAGATTTGTGCAGTGTACGACTGATTGTTGTCCTATGGACAGACTCTCCCACCTCAGCTGTAGTTCTCTGCAGTTCATCCAGAGTGATCATGGGCCTCTTGGCTGCATCTCTGATCAGTCTTCTCCTTGTCTGAGCTGAAAGTTTAGAGGGACAGCCAGGTCTTGGTAGATTTGCAGTGGTCTGATACTCCTTCCATTTCAAAATGATCACTTGCACAGTGCTCCTTGGGATGTTTAAAGCTTGGGAAATCTTTTTGTATCCAAATCCGGCTTTAAACTTCTCCACAACAGTATTACGGACCTGCCTGGTGTGTTCCTTGGTCTTCACGATGCTCTCTGCGCTTTCAACAGAACCCTGAGACTATCACAGAGCAGGTGCATTCATACAGAGACTTGATTACACACAGGTGGATTCTATTTATCACCATCAGTCATTTAGGACAACATTGGATCATTCAGAGATCCTCGCTGAACTCTTCTGGAGTGAGTTTTCTGCACTGAAAGTAAAGGGGCCGAATAATTTTGCACGCACCACTTTTCAGTTTTTTATTTGCTAAAAAAGTTTAAAATATCCAATAGATTTCGTTCCACTTCACAATTGTGTCCCACTTGTTGGTGATTCTTCACAAAAAATTAAAATTTTATATCTTTATGTTTGAAGCCTGAAATGTGGCAAAAGGTTGATAAGTTCAAGGGGGCCGAATACTTTTGCAAGGCACTGTATATATATATATATATATATTAGGGTTGTCCCGATACCACTTTTTTAGGACCGAGTACAAGTACCGATACTTTTTTTCAAGTACTCGCCGATACCGATTACCGATACTTTTTTTTAATGTCACGTGACAGTTTTTTTTTTTTTTGAGGGGGGGGGGGGTTGGGGTGGGGGTGTGGTGGGGCTTGGGGTATAGTGAATGGTGTCTGTGTGTGTGTTTTTGTTTTTTCATTTACATGTATTATTTTTTACAATTTTTTTTTTTTATTCTTTATTGCACTATGTGTGTGTTGTTTTTTTTTAATCAGCCCTGTTGGGGGGCTTTGGTGATATCAGGGGTCTTAACAGACCTCTGATATCTCCCCCTTGAGACAGAGAAAGAGACAGAGGATAGAGATTCCCCAGTCCCTTTCTCTGCAGCCTCAGCTGCACTGAGAATGAATGGAGAGAAGACAGCGGCTCCTCTCCATTCATAAACTGACACATCGTAATCACAGGAGATTACAATGTTTCAGTTATGTGAATGGACAGAGTCAGCTGACTCTCTCCATTCACACAGCGGAGAGAGACAGCAGAACGGAGGGGACAGAGGAAGAGAGAGGGGGACAACGGAAAGCCGGAACGGATGGGCACAGCGGAGGGGGACAGAGCAAAGAAGGACAGCGGAGGGGGACAGAGGAACGGATGGGGACAGCGGAGGGGGACAGAGGAACAGATGGGGACAGCGGAGGGGGACAGAGGAACGGATGGAGACAGTGGAGGGGGACAGAGGAACGGATGGGGACAGCGGAGGGGGACAGAGCAAAGAAGGAGGACAGCGGAGGGGGACAGAGCAAAGAAGGAGGACAGCGGAGGGGGACAGAGGAACGCATGGGGACAGCGGAGGGGGACAGAGCAAAGAAGGAGGACAGCGGGGGGGACAATGCAATGGAGCAGGACAGCGGAGGGGGGCAGAGGAACGGAGGGGGACTAAGGAGGATGAGGTGACAGTCAGCGGTGATCGTGTGTGGGGGAGTTACAAGCACCGATCACCGCTGTATGTCACTAAAGCAGCTGAAAGCCGCCTGGGGAGAAGCTTGTAACTCCCCCACACGCCCATCACCGCTGACTGTACAGGTATCGGGGGAAGCATCGGGAGCATTTGCCCGAGTACAAGTACTTGGGCAAATGCTTGGTATTGGTGCCGATACCAATACTAGTATCGGTATCGGGACAACCCTAATATATATATATATATATATATATATATATATATATATGTATATACCCTGTTTCTCCGAAAATAAGACCTAGCGTGATTGTCGGTGATGGCTGCAATATAAGCCCTTCCCCCCCAAATAAGCCCTACCCCGTTTCCCTGAATATAAGCCCTATCCTAAAAATAAGACCTTCAAGGACTTTAACTAGGGCTTATTTGGGGGGTAGGGCTTATATTGCAGCCATCACCGACAATCACGCTAGGTCTTATTTTCGGGGAAAATATAGTTGTGCTCATAAGTGTACATACCCTGGCAGAATTTCAGAATTTATGATTTCATTGGCCATTTTTCAGAGAATATGAATGATAACACAAAAACTTTTCTTTCACTCATGGTTAGTGTTTGGCTGAAGTCATTTATTATCAATCAACTGCGTTTACTCTTTTTAAATCATAATGGCAACAGAAACTACCCAAATGACCCTGATCAAAAGTTTACATACCCCAGTTCTTAATACCGTGTATTGCCCCCTTTAACATCAATGACAGCTTGAAGTCTTTTGTGGTATTTGTGGATGAGGCTCAGTAGGAATATTGTACCTCTCATCATAGGCCTTGTTGACTCCTCTTCAAATGTAGCATTTATGGTTGTAGTCAAAAAGCTCAATTTTGGTCTCATCACGCCAAACGACTTTGTGCCAGAAGGTTTGAGGCTTGTCTCTGTGCTGTGTGGCGTATTATAAGTGGGATGCTTTGTGGCATTTGCAGAGTAATGGCTTTCTTTTGGCAACTCGATCATCCAGCCATTTTTCTTCAAGTGCCTCCTTATTGTGCATCTTGAAACAGCCACACCACATGTTTTCAGAGAGTCCTGTATTTCACTTGAAGTTATTTGTGTTTTTTCTTTGCATCCCAAACTATTTTCCTGGCAGTTGTGGATGAAAATTTAGTTGGTCTGCCTGACCGTGGTTTGGCTTCAACAGGACCCCTCATTTTCCACTTCTTCTTGAATAGAGTTTGAACACTGCTGATTGGCATTCTCAATTCCTTGGATATCTTTTTATATCCCTTTCCTGTTTTATACAGTTCAACTACCTTTTCCCGCAGATCCTTTGACAATTCTTTTGCTTTCCCCATGACTCAGAATCCAGAAACCTCAGTGCAGCACTGGATGAAAGATGCAAGGGTCTGTTAGGAATTCAGAAACTCATTGACCTTTTATATACACACACTAATTACAAGCAAACAGATCACAGGTGAGGATGGTTACCTTTCATAGCCATTCAAACCCCTTTGTGTTAACTTGCGTGCGTGTTATCAGGCCAAACTTACCAGCGTAAGTAAACTTTTGATCAGGGTCATTTGGGTAGTTTCTAACCATGAGTGAAACCATGAGTGAAAGAAAAGTTTTTGTGTTATCATTCATATTCTCTGAAAAATGGCCAGCTTATGTAAACGTATGAGCACAACTGTATATATATATATATATATATATATATATATATATATATATATATATATATATATATACAGTATCTCACACAAGTGAGTACAACCCTCACATTTTTGTAAACATTTTATTATATCTTTTCATGTGACAACACTAAAGAAGTTACACTTTGCTACAATGTAAAGTAGTGCATGTACAGCTTGTATAACAGTGTAAATTTGTTGTCCCCTCAAAAAAGCTCAACATACAGCCAGGGGCGTTGCTAGGTGGCAAAAAGACCAGGGGCTTCAGCCCGAAGTCCAAAAACCGTGGGGGGGGGGGGGGTGGCGCGGCTTTTTTTTGGGCTGCGTGGTGGGGTTGTGTGACTTAACAGTGCCTATCAATGCTGACCGGTAGGGATGAGCCGAACACCCCCCGGTTCGGTTCGCACCAGAACCCGCGAACGGACCGAAAGTTCGCACGAACGTTAGAACCCCATTGACGTCTATGGGACTCGAACGTTCGAAATCAAAAGTGCTCATTTTAAAGGCTAATTTGCATGGTATTGTCCTAAAAAGGGTTTGGGGACCCGGGTCCTACCCCAGGGGACATGTATCAATGCAAAAAAAACTTTTAAAAATGGCCGTTTTTTCGGGAGCAGTGATTTTAATGATGCTTAAAGTAAAAAAAAAAAAAGTGAAATATTCCTTTAAATATCGTACCTGGGGGGTGTCTATAGTATGCCTGTAAAGTGACGCGTGTTTCCCATGTTTAGAACAGTCCCTGCACCAAATGTCATTTTTAAAGGAAAAAATCTCATTTAAAACTGCTTGCGGGTTTAAAGTCATGTCGGGTCATGGCAATATGGATGAAAATCAGTGAGACAAACGGCATGGGTACCCCCCCAGTCCATTACCAGGCCCTTTGGGTCCTGTATGGATATTAAGGGGAACCCCGCACCCAAATTAAAATAAGGAAAGGCCCTATATACTCTGAACAGCAGTATACAGGCGGTGCAAACAAGACAGGGACTGTAGGTTTGTTGTCAAGTAGAATCTCTTTGTAATTTTGAACGGGTACATTTTTAACGTGTTTAGCTCCAGCCAAAAAATCTTTTTTAAGCTTTTTGGAAAACATAGGGAAGGGTTATCACCCCTGTGACATTTGTTTTGCTGTCTTTCCTCCTCTTCAGAAGATTTCACCTCACTTTTTTGTCCCAATGAAAAATGTTTTTTGAAAATTTGGGTTTTTTTGTGGAACAAGGATTGGAAAGCATCAGTGGAAAGGAGAAATTGTTTTCCCATATTAACTCTTACAGGAGAGAATTTCCCTTCCTAGGGGTAGATTTCATCTCACTTCCTGTTGTCTCCTTCCGTTTGCAAGTAGGAGTCGTTTGTAAGTTAGATGTTTGAAAGTAGGGTCCTGCCCTATATACTCAGCAGAAATTTGGGCCTTAGGTATTGCTGTGGCCACAACACTGTAAGCCCTCACAGGGCCCTGCTGTGAAATATTAGATCAAGAATTGTAATTACATGCCCCTGTTGAACAGGAGCTGAAAAATTAGGCCTTAGGCACTGGTGCTGGTGCCACAACACTGCAACCCCTCACAGACACTCTAGTTGGAACGCAGGAACGAGCCCTGCTGCAAAGTATTGCTTCAAAAATTGTAATTACACGCCCCTGTTAGACAGGGGCAGAAAAATTGGGCCTTAGGCACTGGTACTGGTGCCACAACACTGCAACCCCTCACAGACACTCTAGTTGGAACGCAGGAACGAGCCCTGCTGCAAAGTATTGCTTCAAAAATTGTAATTACACGCCCCTGTTAGACAGGGGCAGAAAAATTGGGCCTTAGGCACTGGTGCTGGTGCCACAACACTGCAACCCCTCACAGACACTCTAGTTGGAACGCAGGAACGAGCCCTGCTGCAAAGTATTGCATCAAAAATTGTAATTACACGCCCCTGTTAGACAGGGGCAGAAAAATTGGGCCTTAGGCACTGGTGCTGGTGCCACAACACTGCAACCCCTCACAGACACTCTAGTTGGAATGCAGGAACGAGCCCTGCTGCAAAGTATTACATCAAAAATTGTAATTACACGCCCCTGTTAAACAGGGGCTGAAAAATTGTGCCTTAGGCACTGGTGGTGGCGCCCAGAACCAAAAATGTTCTTACAAGCCATCAGCGTGATGATTGAGGAGGAAGAGGATAATTACTCAGGGATAGTCACTCAGCATCAGCATAGGCAGTCTTTGAAGGGATCTGAGATTTCAAAAAAAATTATTCGGTTACATCAGCATCAGGTGCTTGGTAGCTGGTGGTGATCCAAGACTGATTAATTTTTATGAAGGTCAGCCGATCGACCGAGTCGGTGGACAGACGCACCCTGTGATCGGTTACCACGCCTCCAGCAGCACTGAATGTACGTTCCGAAAGAACGCTTGATGCAAGACAGGCCAGTAGCTCAATTGCATACTGTGCAAGCTCTGGCCAGTGATCCATCCTCAAGACCCAGTAACCCAGAGGATTTTCGGTGGGAAAGGTGTCCAAGTCTGATCTTGCCCCTAGGTATTCCTGCACCATGTAAAACAGACGCTGGCGATGGTTGCTGGAACCGATCATACCTTGGGGCTGCGGACCAAAAAATTGTCTGAACGCATCGGTCAGACGGCCACCTTCTCCACCACTCCTTCTTTGACTGACCGAAGCCTCAGCAACACGTTGTCCAGAAACAGGAGTTTGTAACCTCCCAGTCTCTGGGAACGCGTTGCACAGACCTTTCTGCAAGGCCTCCCGAAGATGTTTCATCCTCTGCTCCCTCTGCGATGGCAAGATAAGGTCCGCAACCTTACCCTTGTAACATGGATCAAGGAGGGTTGCCAGCCAGTATTGGTCCTTCTCCTTGATACCACGAATACGAGGATCCTTACGCAGGCTTTGCAGGATCAGGGAGGCCATGCAGCGTAGGTTTGCTGAGGCATTCGGTCCGGAGTCCTCTGGGTCACTAAGGACAACAACGTCCGCAGCCACCTCCTCCCAGCCACGTACAAGTCCATGTGTTCCTTGGGACTGATCCCTTAAAGACTGCTGCTGATGCTGAGTGCCAGGCTCCACCTCCATACTGACACAATCTTCCTCCTCCTCCTCCTCCTCCTCGTCCTCTTCCTGTGTGATCGGCGGGCACGCAGGAACACTGTCTGGATAAAGGGGGCCTTGAGAGCTAAGGAAGTCCTCCTCTTCCTGCCTCTGTTCTGCCTCAAGTGCCCTGTCCATTATTCCACGCAGCGTGTGCTCCAACAGGTGGACAAGGGGGACAGTGTCACTGATGCATGCACTGTCAGTGCTCACCATCCTCGTGGCCTCCTCGAATGGTGACAGGACAGTGCATGCATCCCTGATCATGGCCCACTGGCGTGGGGAAAAAAAACCAAGCTCCCCTGACCCTGTCCTGGTGCCATAGTCACACAGGTACTCATTGATGGCCCTCTGCTGCGTGTGCAGCCGCTGCAGCATGGCCAACGTTGAGTTCCACCTGGTGGGCATGTCACAGATTAGGCGGTTCTTGGGCAGGTTAAACTACTTTTGGAGGTCCGTCAGCCGAGCACTGGCATTATATGACCGGCGGAAATGCACACAGACTTTCCTGGCCTGCCTCAGGACATCCTGTAAGCCCGGGTACCTGCCCAAGAACCGCTGCACCACCAAGTTAAGGACGTGAGCCAAACAGGGCACATGGGTCAGTTGTCCCTGTCGGAGGGCAGAGAGGAGGTTGGTGCCATTGTCGCAAACCACCATTCCTGCCTTAAGTTGGCGTGGCGTCAACCACCTCTGAACCTGCCCCTGCAGAGCTGACAGAACCTCTGCCCCAGTGTGGCTCCTGTCCCCCAAGCACACCAGCTCAAGCACCGCATGGCATCTTTTGGCCTGCGTACTTGCGTAGCCCCTTGAACGCCTACGGAGCACCGCTGGTTCCGAGGAAGAGGCCATGGAGGAAGAAGAAGAGGAGGGGGTGGAGGAGAGAGGTGTGTCACAATTAGCATTTTGGAGGCGTGGTGGCGGAACAACCTCCAACACTACTGCACCTTGTCCTGCATCCTTCCCAGCTGCCAGCAGAGTCACCCAATGCGCCGTGAAACTTAGGTAACGTCCCTGTCCATGCCTGCTGGACCATGAGTCAGCGGTAATATGCACCTTACCGCTGACCGCCCTGTCCAGCGAGGCATGGACATTGCCTTCCACATGCCGGTAGAGAGCCGGAATCGCCTTCCGTGAGAAAAAGTGGCGTTTGGGTACCTGCCACTGAGGAACCGCACATTCCACAAACTCACGGAAGGGGGCAGAGTCTACCAACTGAAAAGGCAGCAGTTGAAGTGCTAGCAATTTTGCCAAGCTAGCATTCAACCGCTGGGCATGGGGATGGCTGGGAGCAAACTTCTTTCGGCGGTGCAGCAGCTGGGGCAGGGAAATTTGCCTGGTACAATCTGACGTCGGTGTACCAAAAGCAGATTGCCCACAAGTACTTGGCTGTGACACACCTAATTCTACACCTTCATTCCTCTCACTGCAGGTCTCAGAGAGGACTGAAGGTCTAGTGGGGTTGGAAATCTCAGCTGATGAGGAGCAAGGAGAGATCCTCTTTGTTCTTTGGTGTGGGTCTTTTAGATACGCTTGCCAACGAACTGCATGGCAGGTCAACATATGTCTGGTCAAGCATGTGGTACCCAAGCGGGAGATGTTTTGGCCACGCGAGATACGCTTGAGACATATGTTGCAAACAGCAGCGGTGCGATCTGATGCACTCGTCTCAAAAAAGGCCCACACCAAAGAACTTTTTGAATAACGCGCAGAGACTGCAGCGCCCTGCACATGTGGAGCTTTGGGGTGTGATGCAGTCAATGTGCTGCCCTTAGGCTGGCCCCTGGAGGGCATCCTGCCTCGTTGGTGATGTGCCGCCTCCTCCTCCTCCTCCTCCTCTCTCCTATCAGGCACCCACGTTGAGTCAGTGACCTCATCATCCCCTCCCTCCTCATCACTGGAGCAAACCTGGCAGTATGCTGCAGCAGGGGGAGCATGACTGCCAGATTGCTGTCCTTCTTGGGCACCCCCTCTGTCCGTGCTCATGTTACTGCCTTCATCGAGCTCAGTATCATCATCAGAGCCTTCCAAACGCTGGGCATCCTCCTGGAGCATGTACCCAACACTGTGGTCAAACAGTTCGAGGGAATCCTCAGGAGGACATGGTGGAGCTAGGGAAGGAGTCACTGATGACATTGAGCTGAGGGAAGAGGCCGCTGCTTTGCCAGACAAAGCACCATGGGCATGGGTGAGAGAGGATGAGGAGGATGAGGACGGCTTGGTCATCCACTCGACCAAGTCTTCCGCATGTTGCGGCTCAACACGGCCAGCTGCCGAAAAAAAGGCCAAGCGTGTCCCATGGCCACATGCTGATGAGGATGCACCGTCTCCACGACCAGCACTAGACACAGAGCCTGCTTGCCCTCTCTTATTGGCTTGTGACTGTCTGCCTCTCCTTCTTGGCCTTCCAGACATACTAATGGCCTGTAGCTGCACTAAGCTGGGATAGAACACCTGTAATTTTCTTCAGGTAGCTTTATATACTGTAACCAGACAAGCCTGCCTGTCAGTAGGAAGATAACAGGAACGGATCTAGCTGAACACTGTGAGCAGGACGCACTGCACTAAATGTAAATAGCAGGAACGGATCTAGCTGAACACTGTGAGCAGGATGCACTGCACTAAATGTAAATAGCAGGAACGGATCTAGCTGAACACTGTGAGCAGGACGCACTGCACTAAATGTAAATAACAGGAACGGATCTAGCTGAACACTGTGAGCAGGACGCACTGCACTAAATGTAAATAGCAGGAACGGATCTAGCTGAACACTGTGAGCAGGACGCACTGCACTAAATGTAAATAGCAGGAACGGATCTAGCTGAACACTGTGAGCAGGACGCACTGCACTAAATGTAAATAACAGGAACGGATCTGGCTGAACACTGTGAGCAGGACGCACTGCACTAAATGTAAATAGTCTAGATAGAAGATAACAGGAACGGATCTAGCTAAACTGAATACAGTGTATATATATATATGCAACACCTGGGATGCATATATATACACAATACACTGTAAGTGCAGCTAACTGACTGACTGTTCTGCCTAATCTATCTAACTCAAATCAAATGACACTGTCTCTCTCTCTCTCTATCTCTCAGCACACCGGAACACACACTACACAGGGCCGCCGTGCAGGCGGCCTTATATAGTGTGGGGCGTGTACTAAATCCCCTGAGCCATAATTGGCCAAAGCCACCCTGGCTTTGGCCAATTACAGCTCTCTCTACTGACGGCGCTGTGATTGGCCAAGCATGCGGGTCATAGTGCATGCTTGGCCAATCATCAGCCAGCAATGCACTGCGATGCCGCAGTGAATTATGGGCCGTGACGCGCCACACGAATTTGGCGCGAACGGCCCATATCGTTCGCAATTCGGCGAACGACCGAACAGCCGATGTTCGAGTCGAACATGGGTTCGACTCGAACATGAAGCTCATCCCTACTGACCGGTAAACACACCTGCCTGACACTGACCTACATACACTGACCTGCCTGACCTATATACACTGACCTGCCTGACCTATATACACTGACCTGCCTGATCTATATACACTGACCTACATACACTGACCTATATACACTGACCTGCCTGACCTATATACACTGACCTATATACACTGACCTGCCTGACCTATATACACTGACCTATATACACTGACCTACATACACTGACCTACATACACTGACCTATATACACTGACCTATATACACTGACCTATATACACTGACCTGCATACACTGACCTACATACACTGACCTACATACACTGACCTACATACACTGGCCTATATACACTGACCTATATACACTGACCTATATACACTGACCTACATACACTGACCACTGACCTATATACACTGACCACTGACCACTGACCTATATACACTGATCTATATACACTGACCTACATACACTGACCACTGACCTATATACACTGACCACTATACACACATTGCGTGTCTGACCTACCTCAGCCATGGTGTGCGGTCACAGCAGGCAGTCAGCCACTTGTCACCGTCAGAGAGGAGCAGAGGAGGAGAGGAAAGCCGCCCGCCCGAGCGGGGATGTAGCGTTCCCGCCTTCTGGAGCCTGCAGGCTAAGATGGACGCCACGTCACACCTCCCGCTCCAGAAGGCAGGAGCTGCGGCACTCGGCCACTTTCGGCCGCACTCGGCCGCTATGGCACTCGCGGACTTACTCGGCTACTTTCGGCCGCTATGGCACTCGGGGACTCGGCTACTTTCGGCCACTTTCGGCCCTCACAATCAGATCGGTCCCGGCGCCGGCGCTCGGGGCTGACAATGGAATGCAGCATTCCATAGACTCGGGGCTTTTTGGGGTCATGTTCGGGGCTTCAGCCCCCCCTAGCCACCCCCTCCCTACGCCCCTGCACACAGCCATTAGTGTTTAAACTGCTGGCAACAAAAGTGAGTACACCAAGTAAAAATTTCCAAATTGGGCCCAATTAGCCATTTTCCCTATCCGGTGTCATATGACTTGTGAGTGTTACAAGGTCTCAGGTGTGAAAGGGGAGAAGGTGTGTTAAATTTGGTGTTATCTTGTTATCGTTCTCACTCTCTCATACTGGTCACTGGAAAAGTGCTACACTTTTATTTATTCAATGATTTTGCTGTAGTATTCACCTTCAATCTAGAGATTTCTCCCACAGCTTTTTTTTTTCTATTGCTAGATTTGATAAACTTTCTGAGTCCAGGTCATCCTGAACCATCTCCAGCCTGTAACTGGACTGTAACTGGACAGTGAAAAGAGAAGTAATACAGTGATGGAGACATCTGCTTTCTTTTCGTATTAACATGCTTCTTGTCAGCACATGAATTGATTGGCTTTGTGTGCTGTTTCTTCCTTTTACACTTCAGCCCTGCTGTACAGGGACTGAAAAAAGACTGATAGATCAAATTCAAATGTGTTCTAAAAATATGTTTAAATACTGCAGGTTCTTATGATTGCAAAGATACATTCATTTGTGTCTTTTATATCTGCCTTAAATCTATCTATCTATCTATCTATCTATCTATCTATCTATCTATCTATCTATCTATCTATCTATCTATCTATCTATCTATCTATCTATTTTTTTTCAATCGTCAGGTCTAACCAAACAGCAAACACTAATGCACAGATGTGTTCACTTCACATCTGCTGACTTGCTTGTAATGGTTTTAATCATCTTTGCTTTTGGAAAAAAACACATGTATGTCTTCTGAAAAGAAGGAAATCAACTGCTGACTAAGATAGCTGTTCTTTTCATAACAGGATGTGTCAGGTAACATTAGATGTGATGTGGCAGAATTGCATACCAACGTTCATTTGTGTGCATGAACACAATTATCTAAACTCAGTTGGAAAAAAATATTTTCACCGCAATAAAGTTCATACAGTACCTAGTGCCTCATGCATATATGCTTCAGTGAATTTTGTTAATTACAAGTACTGTCATTTACTGCATCACCACATTCCTGATAAATTCCAGAGTTACTCAAATGTGCACTTATGTAGACAGGTTTAAACAATTTCCAAATTTTATTTGCAGCACGGTAATCTCCAGGTTCGGAAAGGTTCATGAATTTGATTGAGCATACAGTATATCAAAATATTTTGCTTTTGGGGCTTACCAAAATATATGGTTATGCTATTTATTGTGCCCCAGATAGGAATTCTGAAGCCCTGTGCTTTAGTACCCAAGGTAATTGAAGAATTCTTACAGCTAAATTTAGAGTTAACCAATTTGTAAGGTCCAAGGAATAGAACTTGATTGACATGGATCTATATCACTGGACAAAGTATTTGATGTTGGATTTACAAGGTGGGACATTGCATTTTTTTAAATGTATTTATATTTTTTAATATGGGACTTTTTTAACAGTGTGGTTGTTTTTAGTTACTTTTTACTTTTTTTTGTGAATAACGATGGGTACTGAGCACTACCAACTCATTCTTATTTGGGTGCTGCTCCCTCTTTCCTAACCAGCCCAATCTGCATAACTGCATAGGGTTCTTTTATTAAAGCAGTAATAAACCGCCACTAAAATAAAAATATATTGGGCCCCCCTGCAGGGTTAAGTCATAATGTACTAGTATGTATTGCATACTGACACATTATGAGAGACTTACCTGAAAAGCGGATCCCTCCTGTGCAACGCTGTCACAGATCCCTGGCACTGCCATCTTCACCCAGTCTTCCTTCCATGTTCACGGGCTCCGGCTGTATGAATGGCAGAGAGCTCTTTAGGTATGACACAGGTATGCTGTCCTTTCAGAGCGCATGTGCCAGTGACATCACCAGCAGCATCCCTTGTGAATATCTCCTAAACAGTGGCGAGTTTAGGCGATATTCACTGTACCTACAGGTAAGCCCTATTATAGGCTCATCTGTAGGTACAAGTTCAAAAGTGAAGTTTACCTCCACTTTATTTTTTTTGAGGTGAAAGGGGACTCCGTGTTATTAAATGACAAATCCTCAGTTGGTTTGTTTTCAGCTGGCCAGTGAGTTGGTATTTTGTGACAATAGTCACAATACTACCTCACAATGACATATTTCCTGCCAACTTCTGTTTATAAACAAAGTGGCCAAGGATCCTAAATGATGTCATTGACCAAATATGGTTGTGACCATATTTGGTAAATTATGTTAACCAGGATGTCTGCTGGCTTCTCTGGCTTATATACAAAAAGAAGCAAGGCAGGGATCTGTCTATCTTTAGCAGGAATGCAACAGGTCAGCTTCGTCAGGTGGTGGGTCAACGCCATTGGACGGTGCGCATCATGGCTGATGAGGATCTACATTGCTAGGTGATCTGACTGGCATTAAATTTACATTGTGGAATATTTTTATGCATGCATTTATTTTTCAATAAAGAGCTCTGGTTGATTTTATTAACTTTTTTCATTTTTGTTATAAAAGAGTAACAATGGGTACTCTGTACCCCATATTCTTTCATGTGGTGAGGTATTGATAATTGAGGACTCCCTTGTTCTAAAGGAGGCTTCCAGATTTCAATAAGCCCCCCTTAAGAACCCCTTTTTAGGGGACAGAATATTCTCTCAAAATGTATAGAAGGTTCCTTGCAAGGGTGGGTGTAGCAACTCCTTTTGCAAGGTATCCTCCCAGTGGTGAAGTCATGTAGCCTTATATGGTTAAGGGGGGGTGCTTGCTTGCTGCCCCCTTTCCAGGCCAGCCAAGCTTCAAGCCTAGGTAGTGTCTTTTATACATATTTAGGGGGACCCCACACTTTTTATTTTATTTAAATCATGGGCTGGCTCTTTAAGAAAAAATGTGGGAGTCCCCCCTAATAAGTTAAAAAAAGACCCAACTGTGCCATTGATTATTTAGGATTTATTGAAAGTTGATATGAACTGATTTATCATTTATACCTATGAATAAAAGGCTGCAGCCAATTTAAACCACAGGTATTTATTGATGTATTATTTATTTAAATAATAGAATATTTTATTAAATATCAGTTATTAATGAGTTATGACTACGATCCCACCCATAAAGGTGAAGGGCGGGGCATGAAATGTCCCCACCCCCACCACCTGTGGGATCATGTCAGACCTAACCAAAACAATTAAAGTTCTTTTTTAAAAAGAAAAAAAAAATTACTTACCTGAGATTGGTTAATAAGTTTGAC
Source organism: Lithobates septentrionalis (assembly GCA_037952835.1). Taxonomy (NCBI): domain Eukaryota; kingdom Metazoa; phylum Chordata; class Amphibia; order Anura; family Ranidae; genus Lithobates; species Lithobates septentrionalis. The sequence continues at coordinate 1,576,698 of JBBDGP010001232.1, read as the reverse complement.
AGTTGCCCCAAACGGCCCTCTAACATGAGCATCAGCCTATAAAAGAAAAGAGGATGCGTCATTACTGGGCAGAAGATGGCACAGATCAGAAGAGGAGCACATGTAGCCTCCTGACTGATGTGGTTAAGTTCTCACAGGAAAGACTTGATGATCAGCTGGTCTCTAAATGTAGCCATAGACTTTGAAATTCTGATACAGAATAATAAAAGGAACACATACATTTCTGTAAAATATCATAAAGAAGAACTTGTCCAGCAGGCCTTCGAGTACAATATGTACTATTAAGATTACGGCTGCGACTCCCTCTGTTATGTACCACTGTGGTATTGTGTGGGCTCTGCCCTTTCTTTGAAACTAAGCACATCCCACCCTCCCTCCCTGTTTCGGCCTGTTTTATGAGGTTTTATCCCTATATTGGAAGGGGAAAATTGTATTTGTTTTTATTTGTATAGATTGAGCTTAAATGGCTGATATATATATATATATATATATATATATATATATATATATATATATATATATATATATATATATATATATATATATATATATATATATATGTATATATATATATATATATATATATATATATATATATATATATATGTATATATATATTGATGTACGTTTAATACATTTAAATTTTAATACACGTTAAGTGTATTGATTATTTAGGATTTATTGAAAGTTGATATGTACTGATTTATCATTAATACCTATAAATAAAAGGCCACGGCCAATTTAAACCACAGGTATTTATTGAAGTATTATTTATTTAAATAATAGAATATTAAATATCAATTGTTAATGAGTTATGACTACGATCCCATACATAAATCACATGCAAGAAAAATTTAAAAAAAAAACAGCATTTTTTGCTTGCACACGATTAAATGATAGAAGTCAGCAGAGCTTCTGCTCATTTATCAAGCTCTGGAACAACTGCACTTTGCAAAGTGCATTGTCTATTTGCCTTTAGTAAATCAACCCCTATGACTCTTGCAAACAACATATGCCTGGGTATTTCAGTGCATACCGTGATCCTACATAGCAGGGGGCAACAGTGAATTGTTTGTTTCCTAATGGACATAACATATCGTGTACCTGAGTTATAAATTTGATAATACAACTGACTGCTTTATTATCCCTTCTTGTGTATTTGGTGTGGAAATATCTCAGATTTTTCTGTATGGGGTGAATTGATGTAATCCTTGGTGTAGGTATATCATGATACAGTAGTTTAATTTCAGTTTAAGGTTAACCAAAATATAAACCTCCACCCCACTACCTAAATAACTCTAATCAGTCTTCCTCAACAAATTATTAAATATAATATCAGTTGAAGATTAACCCTGAAGCTGCTGGAGCCTGCCTTAATTTTCTTGTTAAATATATTTATTGAGTTTTCAGAAAGAAAGAGAAAAGAATAAAAGAATATAATACATGGATACATATCACATATTTCCAGAAGCTTTACAGTATAATATTATACATAGAACCGTCTTACAACTGTTAATATGTTATACACATTTTAAGTATGGCATAGAAATAAAGGAAAACATAAAATGATTTGGCTAGATATAGTTGTCTAGTTGTAAGATGAGCAATAGAAAAAGTATGAAAAGAATATATATCTCATATATTCAAACAGTATATACCCTAGAAAATATTACACAACAAAAAAAAGAAAAGAGGGGGGGGGGAGAGAAGAAAGAGAGAAGGAAAGGGAAACCTGGGGTGGCGTCCTGGCTCATGGCATATATACAATTAAATTTAGTGAATATATTATATAACCTAGTGTGGTAATAACAAAGATTGGTCAAAGTCAGCAGGAAAGTAGTGTTTGACCCATGGTTGCCATATCTTATTAAATAGTTCAATTTTATTATCTTCAATAGCTGTCATCTTTGCTTGTATGAGTGCTTTATTCATTCTGTGTTTAGCTTCGTTCACGATTAGAGTTTGAGACTTCCATGCCTTGGCAATGGTTTGTTTGGCTGCAGTACTTAGTTGGATAAATAAAAGAAATTGAGTGTGAGTGAGCATGGTAGGTTTTAGGTTTAGAATAGCCATGGTGGGATCTGGAGGAATTGTGATTTCCAAGGCTTTAGAGGCCATAAGAAATATGTTATTCCAGAATATTTTAACAACAGGACATTGACACCATATGTGATAATGTGTCCTGGGCATGTCGCAACCTCTAAAACAATTAGGAGAATATGAGGGAGCGAATTTAGCTATTCTAGCTGGTACCATGTACCATCGCATTAAAACTTTATAATTTGTTTCTACAGCAAAACAGTTAGGAGAGGAAGTTTTGGTGGCTAACCATATATTAGACCAATCTTTATCATCCAGTTTTTGATTAATATCCTGTGCCCATTTAATAGCATATGAGGGTAGAGTTTCTCCTGAAGTCACATTACATTGGTGATATAATAGTGAGATAAGACCTCTGATGTGCGGGTCGCTCATACAGATACGTTCAAATTGAGTCATTTGATTGAGAGTATTATTATGATCTATCATGTAATTTACTCTAGAAGGTTTGCAGGTTGCTATGTCTATCTGTGCCATTGACATTTCTTATGTATGTTGTAATTATGGAATAAATTTTATAGTACAATATTCCAAGTGTCTACTTGCTCTCCAGCTGCATGCTTCATACAAAGTCCCAAACTCTTCCTTTTTCTCTTTGCTGCGCAAAAACCGGGATGGAGGCACCCCTGATTTTCAGAGGCCTCATATAAAGTCCCACTTCTCCCCAAAACATTTGATTGAGAGTAGAACCTGTATTAAGTAGTGGTTCGTAAAAAATTTTAATCTGTAGATAGCGAAATATTTCTTTTTTAGGTAAACCGTAAGTTTCACATAATACAGGAAAGGCATGAATATTAGATGAGGATGATAGATTACATAAACGGGTAAGATTTACCGTGGACCATGCAGAGAATGATCTTGGAAATTTCCAAGCAGGATAAAAGGCTGCATTATGGAGAAATGAAAGCAGAGGATCATGTGGAGATTTAAGATTATGTTTGAATTTATCCCAAATAGTCAAGGTATGTTTTGTTATTGGATTAGTAAGGTGGATCCTATCAGCAGGGTTTAGCCATAACATATTTGCCACTGAGATAGGATCACTGTCTACCGATTCAACAGCAACCCAAAGGGGTGTTTCAACCATAGCGTGATATTTGGGTAGAAGTGCAATTTGCGCAGCATTATAATAAGAAGAAAAATTGGGTATCCCCAAACCCCCATTCAGTTTATTCAAATACAATGTAGATTTAGATATGCGAGGTTTGGTGTTACCCCAAATAAATGATATAACTCTACGTTGAGTGAGTCTTAGAAAATAGGATGGTATTGGTATTGGAAGTACCCTAAATAAATATAGAAATTTTGTTAGTATTGACATCTTAATAGCGTTAATCCTTCCCAATCAGGATAACGGAAGAGAAGCCCATTGTTTCATGAGAGCAGTAATTTGTTTTAGAAGAGGCAAGTAGTTAACTGCAAAAAGATCTTTAAGGGAAGTTGTGATTTGTATTCCCAAATATGGGAGTTGTTTCGGAACCCAGTTGAAAGGTAAGGAAGTTTGGGCTTGTTGAAGTTCAGTTTGTGATAAAGAGATATTTAACGCATTTGATTTTGTAGGGTTGATGTATAGACCTGAGATTTGAGCGAAGTTTTCAAGTGTGAGTAATAAATTAGGGGTAGATATATGTGGACGTGACAAAAATACGAGAATATCGTCTGCGAAGAGACATAATTTATGATGGTGACCACCTAATTCAATACCTTTGATATCGGGGGTATTTCTAATTAATTGCGCTAAAGGTTCAATTAATAAGGCAAAAAGTAATGGGGAAAGGGGGCAACCTTGTCTGGTACCTCTTTTGATGTCAAACATTGTTGACTTATAACCGGAATATTTAATATATGCTCTGGGATTATTGTATAAAGAGGAAATCCAGGATAGAAAGTGATCACCAAAACCCCATTTTTGGAGAGCATATTCCATGTATGGCCATGTGACAGAGTCAAATGCTTTCCTTATATCTAGAGACACCAGGCAAGCTGGGATCTGTCTAGATTTAGCTGCATGGATAAGTAAAAGTGTACGTCTGATATTATCACCTGCCTGGCGTTTTGGCATGAAGCCTGTCTGATCTTTATATATTAGATGTCCTATAATAGAATTTAGTCTGGTGGCCATGATTTTAGCCAATAGTTTTATATCTAGATTAAGAAGAGATATAGGACGGTAATTAGTCCAAGAGGTAGAATCAGAGTGTGGTTTGGGAATCATTGCTATAATAGAAGTAAGCGTTTCTGTTCTAAAGGAATGCCCTTCAAGAATCGAATTAAAGGCTCTGGTTAAGACTGGTGTTAAGATGTGTGCATACTGTCTATAATAAGCTGCTGAAAAGCCATCTGGGCCTGGTCTCTTACGTAATTTTAAGGATTTTATAGCTTTCAACACTTCATTGTCAGTAATCGTGTTTTCTAGCTGATCTCTCTGCAGCTGGTCGAGGTTAGGAAGTGTAATATTAGAAAATAAAACATCAGCTTTGGACTTATCAAAATTAGGAGATGAGGAATATAATTTGGCTACATTAGAACGAAATATCTTGAGAATCTTTACTGGATTACTGGTATATGCTTCTGTGGATATTTTTAGCGTATCGGGTTTATTTGCTTTAAGGTATTGAATATGTTGGCGCTTGCGTATGAGTTTGTCTGCTGAATCGGTCAGAAAAAGATCTAAATCTAGGCGAGCTCTTTCAAGTTTAGTGCTGTTGTTAGCATTCGGAGAGGATTGAAATGTCTGGTAACAGTCATTAAAGGTGGATTCAAGTTTTGCAAACAGAATTTTACGTTCTCTTTTGAGAATAGTAGCTTGTTGTATGAGTCTACCTCTAATAACCACTTTATGGGCTTCCCATATTGTAAGAGCAGAGATATCACCTGTGTCATTAGACGTTATATAATCTGATAATGCTTTTTCAATCTCAACACAGTGAGAGCAATGAGTCAGTATAGAGTCGTTTATGCACCAAGTTGTGTCATGTGATCTGGGAATTGTGGAAGCAATAGTAGTAATTACTGCGCAGTGGTCAGTCCACGGAAGAGGAACAATTTTGGATGAAATGATTTCTGGTAACATACTGGATGGAGTAAAAATATGATCTATTCGTGAGAAAGACTTATGTGGGTATGAATAGTGAGTAAAACGTCTACTGGCAGGATTCATCTCTCGCCAAGTGTCAACTAAACCATGCGTGTTAAGTAGGTGTTGAAAAGTCAAGTTTTTAATACCCGTGTTAGGTTTTGAGGGAGAGTTATCCAGAAATGGGAATATAGTTGCATTGGAATCTCCACAGATAACAACTGTACCACTCCTATGAGCTTCAATTACATGTAAAAGATGAGACAAGAAGGCAGTTGGATGTTTGTTAGGTGCATAATATGAAACAATTGTAATAGGATTATCAGAAATAAAACCTGTTAAAAGTAAATAACGTCCCTCAGGGTCAGATAATTGTGATTTCAGATTGAACGGAGTGGAACGGTGAAAACCAATCAGAGTTCCACGCTGTTTAAGCGTGGCAGAGGCTGTATAAAATTGTGGATATGGGGATGAAAGAAACTTGGGATAAATCTTATCAGTGAAATGGGTTTCCTGTAAGCAGATAATGTTAGCTCTCTTTAATGCAAATGAGCGTAATGCTTTTGTACGTTTATGTGGAATATTAAACCCTTGTACATTTAATGACAAAACATTTATAGGGGCCATAAACCAAGTAGAATAAACAATATATCATAGTAGATAAGGTGCTTACCAAGAGCCAGGACGACCAGCCGGAGGATCAAGGGGGAATAGAAAAAGTTAGAAAAAGAAGAAGTAAGAGAGTACAAAAACAAAAACCCCATATGTAGACCAAGTATCATTAGACTAAAGTTAGAGTATAGGGTATGGGAGTATCTCAGGAGAGTATATAATACTCCCTGAGAGGATCCTGGACCACCCGCAGAGTCCCCCATAGAAAAAATAGAGGGTCTCTGTAGGTGGTAAAAAAAGGGCAGCAAAAAATTCCTATGGGATTAACAACACAGTAGGACCACAGGAATTATTAGAATATTAATATATTATTAAATAACTAATAGTTTTATTACCATTTTTTACCTTTTTATTTATTTATTTATTTATTTTTTAACAAAAAGGTAGAGTAAAGAGGAAAAAGAGAAATGGGAAAAAAAAATCAACAAAAAAAAATAAAAAATTATTTTACTCAATTTTTCCCCTTTCCCTTCCCCCTCCCCTCACACACTAATATCATAACTAAACCATATAGTCAGAGCTCATTTTATTCATGAGCTTAACACTTAAAGGAAATTAACCAGCATAAGAAGCTGGGAATCTGAAGAAAGTATGAGGAATTTGTGTGAACTGGAAAGTCAGTCCATTGAGTCCACAATGGTGGGAGGTGAATGTTCATAACGACCACGCTTGCTGAGATTTTGATATGACGAGGATGCAGAACTGGATCCTGTGGCTTTATTTTGCTGTGATGATCGAGAGATGAAACTTCTGCTGGGCTGGTTCTTTGTCAGGGTTTCTTCGGCTAACCCTATGTCGATTAGGATCGATTGTAAATCTTCTGAGGAGCGACAAACGTATTTGGTTTCCAGATGTGTGAAACGAAGAGAGAAAGGAAATCCCCATTGGTAAGCAATTTGATTGCGCTGAAGTATCTGTAATTGAGGTTTGAGTGCACGTCTTTTAGCCACTGTAAGTGGGGAAAGGTCAGTGAAAAGCTGGTAACTGTGGCCCTGAAAGCTGAGGAGATCTTTACCTCTGGCTGCTGTTAAAAGCTGTTCTTTGGTTCTGTACTAGTCTAATTTGGTAATGATATCTCTAGGAGGGCCATTGGATTTGCGTGGAGCTAAGGCTCTATGTACTCTGTCAAATTCAAGCCTGTCAATGGGAATTTCAGGTATTAATTCCTGAAACAGCGCTGTGACTGTTGTCTGCAAGTCTAAATAAGATTCGGGGATCCCCCTGATGCGCAAATTCGATCGGCGATTTCTATTTTCCTGATCTTCCAAACGTGACTGAAGTGTGTGGTTTTCTTCCTTCAGTGACATAATTTCAGTCATAGAATTGTGAGTGCGTTTATCAATTTCATCCATTCTCAATTCTAGGTCTGCAGTCCTTTGACCCAGCTCTCTAATTTCTCTAGTTAACATATCTGTAATGTGGTCAGAAGTCTGTTTAAGAGCTTTCTGGAGCATATATTCAAACTGTTTGAACATATCAGGCTGTGTTGTAATTTGTGAAACATTTTGGTCACACACTGACTCACCCTTAGAAGCCTGTGTTATTTTGCTGTGAGGCAGAGGCTGTGTCCTGTGTGAGCTGCTGCGCTGTGAGGGAGAGGAAGATGCTGCCATCTCAGACGTCAGTCTGTGTATCTTTTCTTTAGAAATACCTTTTTTAAAAGTAGATTTCTGACCTCTTAGGACCATTATTTAGGTTGCTGGCTGAGTTGGGGTGAGCAGTGACCCGTTTTTTGTAAATATTAGTGGCACTTGGACCTGTAGTCCTCCGGTTAACAATCCCAGGGAGCGGAGCTCTAAGGAGACATTACCGCCGCCTCAGGCTCACTGCCTCATGTGCCTGCCTTAATTTTAAGACCCAGAGATCCAGTCTATAAAAGAAAAGTTCAGGGCAAACTTTGGATAATGTTGGGAAACCCAGCAGCAAGTGTTTGAGAGTTTAAAATAAAGTTTATCGTTTTCCCATTTTACCCCCTTTTACCCCCTTTTTTTCGGTTCAATACATTTTTATTGGGTTAACAAGAAAGAAATACAAACATTGCATAAGACCCAGTACAGTACAAAACCAGAGAGAGTTGTCATTTACAAATTTTCACAGCGTTAGATGGATAAAGTAACAAGAATGCGAGTACATCATTGCTCATTATTTAACCATATATGAAATCGCCACACTTTTCCTTTTCCATATATTCCATGACTTGGAGAAGGCATATTTCAAAGCATTATTCTCCTTCTTCTTTTGTAGGTGAAAAACTCCCTCATGAGTTATAGTTAAACACCATCTGTGGAAGTGTGTTTTAGTAGGCATGTTTCCTGAAAGAAAAACATTCCTTTGGAAATAAAAGGCTTTTTTCCCCCTAACAGTAGTCTGAACTATACTGTCTCCCACACAAATGCTGTGGAGAATATTATGTGTCTTTGATATTGCTGATCTTTCACAGTTTACATCTGGTGCGGTGTACAAGTGCATTATGTAGAAGGTCAGCTGGCAAATTCAAGATTTAAAGAACAGGGAAACACAACAGTACTTTACTGCTGTTTGCACTGTACTGTAAAATACCCAAAGTCAACATGAATTATTAGTTCACTCACAAAACACTTGCATCCTATAAATACAGCATTGCCCCTACATCTCCCCATGCTTTATTTAGGCATTGCTTCCTATATTTTATTTTACAAATGCCCTAATAATAATATGGAAAGTACCTCCTAAGCCTCTGGAAATCATAAAAAGGAAAGGAAGTATTTTTTGCACATGGAATTTCCCTTTTTAACCTCTAAAGAGACACGGCATAAAGAGCCTCAAATGAAAGAGGAAGAATAACTATTTTGTTTTAAAATTTTATATTGAATTTTTTACATGGTGTTTATATATTACGATTCTTCATTCCAGATCATACTTTGAAATAGCAAACTTCACATGATAGAATCAGGTATACAATGTTTTCCAATGAGATTTATGACTGAAAAGAGGTGAACATACTAGAGCGAGACAATTAAGCCCTGTACACATGGGCCAAATGCCTGGAGACATTGGCCAGTTAAAAAAAAACGGTTGACATTCGGCCCGTGTGTGGCACCCTGTCCAACAGAAGTTGGCCGTTTGGCGGAAAACCCGCAGCCGACCAGCTTCCGATTAAGGCTCTCAGCCAATGACGGAGAGCACTGATTGGAGTGTTCTGGCGGGGGGGCCGTCCTCCTGTCAGAACACAATAGCTCATAGTGTGCACCAGGCTTTAGGCTGATTTACTGAAGATGCTGACAATGCTCGCACAATAAAAATTATAAATTCAATTTTCCAATAATGTGCTAATAAATAAAGAAAGAGGAATTTGGAGGGAAAAAATGCATATAATTTATTTTGAAAACATTCTAAACACTTTTAGAAAATCACCATCATTACTACATAAACAATATAAATTATACCTTATAAATTATACTTTAATAAGGAATAAACTTTTTGTTATAGAAGACAATTTGTTGTATAATGGATTTGGGAGGGAAGGAGTAGTATAAATTGGGGTTGAGGTAGAGATGAAGGTGGGGAGGGATGGGGGCAGGAGAGGAGAATGAAGAAATCAAGAAAAGTAAAATTGGGGTTACTGTAGTCTTAGTTAGTTTCCTGATGTGTAGCCTTTTGTTGTTATGCACTCCAGAGTGTCTTTTGCAGCTCCAGAGATTTCTGAGAAATGTTGCTATAATGGCAAAATACATTGAAGTCAATGAGAAAAATGAAGCTAGGTGGTTTTTAAGGGTGCGGGTCACTGGCTTCTGAGAGCTCAGTTTAACAATCTTATTCATTTAGCAAAAAACTGCCTCTTATTAGCATTACTATTTTCCATTTCCTCCTCAGAAAGAAAAACAAAAGTTGTAAAAAATAAACATTTAAAGTGTCAGTACACAAATAGTAATCACAATTTCTGTATTTGTTTTTAAAATACGAGTACAGAGACTAATCATTATAAACTGAATTAAACTGAAGAAAACAGAGTTTCCCCTTTGGCGAAATAGGTAAGTCCACAGCAAAATAAATTTGACTAAAATCGCTCTGCTTATTCCTTATCTTAAATGTGGAGTCAAAGTTGGCAGATAGATAGTGTGTGATCTGAAGAGGACCAAAGTTTCTAGAAATTGGAGAGCATATCATTTAAAATTGTTGATAATTTTCCATGGACTGTGCAAAGATAAATATGAGATTTACGTTCTTCTACAGAAATGATTGGTTATTTCCATGTGTTAGCATTTGTTTCTTTAGCTGCTAGGAGGACATTTGTGTGCAATCAAAATTTGTTTTTGTTGTAATAGCACTTCAAAATTGTACTTTTAGGACATCCCCACCACATCAGTTTAAGGCTGGGTTTACACTATTGGGAATTGGATGCAGGTTTTTCCCGCATCCAATTCGCATTTCAGGAAATTGTGACCAGCTCTCAATGGAGCCAGTTCCCACATCTCCAGAGCGAATTACACAAGAGTCTTGTGCATCTTCTGGTCCACTTCAGGTCTGAATTCAGCCAAAAATTCGGACCGAAATCGGACTTGAAACGGTGAACAGGGACGCACCGGACCCCTGCTGTCAACCGCTCCGTACTGCAGTGTGAACCCAGCTTAAAGGTTTCTCCTGTTCTACAGGAATAGGCAAAGAAAGCTGGAAAGCACCATCTTAATAGTAGTTTTTTGGGTGTGTTACCCCTGCTAAGGAATGAATACAGCATTTAGAATTGGTAGATCGCAAATTTTGTCAGGCTTAAGAGCTGGTTTACACTGGGACTCACACATTCCCGCATGATCCCACTTACTCCTATACAGTGCAGTTTTGACAGCCCATTCATTTGAATGGGCTGCAAAACACACTGAAATGCACAAAGAGTAGTGCAAGCCTTTTTTTTTTTTTTAGATTGTATCAAACCTGGTACTGCAGTACCATGAAATTTGGTGGCCGCAAACATGTTGCGTTTGCAAGATGCATTTGGGGTGCCATTACCAATTCATTGCCACCCGCCTGTAGCCTCATCTGCAGTGCGGGAAATTGCCATGGAATGCACGCTTTGGTTTGAACAAGCCCCAAAGGAATAAGGTTGAGCCAGACTCTTTTTCCCAGTTAAGGGTATAAGAGGGAGGGAGAGAGGTGGCAGAGTTTGTCTAGCCACTTGACGACTGCTCACTGTATATGTACGTCATTTTTTTGAAGATGGATATCTTGGTAACGGCAGCAGCTGCTGCCACAACCGAGGTATCCATCTTTACAGTGAGCGGTCCTGTACACGATAACGGTGGTCTCTGCGGCGTGCCACCCCTCCTCCCGCCGCTCTCCCGCGCCCTCCGCCGCTTACCGGAGCCGTCGGTAGCGGCGGAGGAGATCGGGACCTGTCACTGCCGAGGTACTGAGACGAGTGAGGCCAAGATGGCCCCCACCCGTCTCTATACCATGTGACGGCCGGAGCGACGTCATTATGACGGCTCCGCCCACTTCTCTTAAAGGCACAATTTTTTGTGTCATTTTTTTAAACGACTTTTTTTTTTTTTTTTGCATTTTAGTGTAAATATGAGATCTGAGGACTTTTTGACCCCAGATCTCATATTTAAGAGGACCTGTCATGTTTTTTTCTATTACAAGGGATGTTTAAATTCCTTGTAATAGGAATAAAAGTGATCCAAAATTTTTTTTTTTAAATAGTGAAAAAATAAATAAAATAAAGTAAAATAAATAATAAAAAAAAAAAAAAAAAAATTTTTAAAGCACCCTGTCCCGACGAGCTCGCGCGCAGAAGCGAACGCATACGTGAGTAGCGCCCGCATATGAAAACATGGTCAAACCACACATGTGAGGTATCGTCGCAACCGGTAGAGCGAGAGCAATAATTCTAGCCCTAGACCTCCTCTATAACGCAAAACATGCAACCTGTAGAATTTTTTAAACGTCGCCTATGGAGATTTGTAAGGGTAAAAGTTTGACGCTATTCCACGAGCGGGCGCAATTTTGAAGTGTGACATGTTGGGTATCAATTTACTTGGTGTAACATTATATTTCACAATATAAAAAAAATTGGGCTAACTTTACTGTTGTCTTATTTTTTTATTCAAAAAAGTGAATTTTTTCCAAAAAAAGTGCGCTTATAAGACCGCTGCGCAAATACGGTGCAAAAAAAGTATTGCAATGACCGCCATTTTATTCTCTAGGGTGTTAGAAAAAAAACCATATATAATGTTTGGGGGTTCTAAGTAATTTTCTAGCAAAAAAACCTGTTTTAAACATGTAAACACCTAAAATCCAAAACGAGTCTGGTCCTTAAGTGGCTAGATACATATTTACAATTTATCTTGGGTAGAAAAATGTGAATGCAAACAAATACTTGGTTGGACGAAAACTTCAAAATGTATATCTTTTACAGACGAGTAAACAGTTGATCCCAAGTTATAATTTCACTAAAATCAATCTGATTAGATATATTGTGAACATTCACAAACAATCACATTTTCAACATAGTAGTACATTTTTCTGAAGTTGGATCTGGAAATTAAAAAAATTCCACTTCAATGTTCTTGAGGATAACTATTTAAAGCGGTAGTAAACTTTACTTAAAAAAAAAAAATCTTCTCCCTGCAAAGTAATGTCATAATGTGTTAGTATGAACCACATACTAGCACATTATGAAAGACTTACCTTAAAACTAAGCACTTGCAGTCACTGCTGACAGGGCTTCCATTTTCACCTAGTCTTCCTTCCGAGTTTGCAGGCTCTGGGCGATTGAATGGGCGAGCCGCGATGACAGGAGTCTCAACCGTGGCACAGACCACTGAAGGAATGGCACGGGTATGGCATTCCTTCAGAGCGAATGCGCCAGTGACATCACCGGCTGCAGAGACACTGAATATCTCCAAAACGGTGCATGTTTAGGATATATTCCTTGTACCTGCAGGTAAGCTTTATTATAAGCTTACCTGTAGGTACCAGTGTCTAATGAGAGTTTACTAACACTTTAAAAAATGCTCCAAAAAAAAGAAACTTAGTTTGAATAGGTTACGAGCACACACAAACGCATTTTTAAAACCGCTAAAATGTTTGATAAGTTACAATTGAACTATTTCTTTAAATATATAGCCATCATATTTTTTTATAATTCCAAGGTGTATCTTTCACACAGGTGCTCTCTTTAAAGGGGTGCCTGTTAGGCTCATTTACCCTTGCAGCCATCATTGCTACTCCTCTGAAAAGTGACCAACAGTGGATTGATTTTGACTGGCTATTTGGAGGTTATATGTCACCTCCTAGATGACTGTTTTAATCCTTAAAAGCCTGTAGAACTATGATGCAACCTCATGCATTACACTTGGCTGTGTTGTGACCCAGTTCACCTGAATAAGTCACATTTGGACTGCTGAATGAAACCTAGGATATCAATTTTGCCAAATCATTGTAGTGTGTACTAAGATGGGTGCTGGCCATGCTGACTTTCAGTTGGGTGACCAGGGGCTGTCAAACTATGGCTCAACCAACTATTTTTACTGCCCCCAGTCAGCTGTGTAAACAAAGCCTTAGTGAGACCCAGGACAGTCTTAGCCAGTAGATATAACGTATTTATCGGCGTATAACACGCACTTTTTTCCCCTTAAAATCAGGGGAAAGTCGTGGGTGCGTGTTATACGCCGATCCCTGCTAATTGTGAGCTATCGGCGGCGATCGCCGCTGACATTCACATAGCGAGTAGTTTTAAATATGGCGCCGCGGAGTTCGGAGGGACTCGGCGGTGCTGAACGAGCGCCGCCGAAATCACAGAGCCGAGATACACATAGTCGAGTGTATTCGGCTCTTTCCGGCGCCGCTCACAGTCACGCCCAGTCCCGCCATTGGACCTGTATTATGTCCATCATAGGGCGGGACTGGGCGGGACTTTGAGCGGCGCCGGAAAGAGCCGAATACACTCGACCGTGTGTATCTCGGCGGCATTCGTTCAGTTCCGCCGGCGCCGAGTCCCTCCGAACTCCACAGCGCCATATTTAAAACTACTAGCATGTGTATGTCGGCAGCGGCAGGCGGTAGGCATGGACACTGGGGACAAGGCTGCACTGGGGACAAGGCTGCACTGGGGACAAGGCTGCACTGGGGACAAGGCTGCACTGGGGAAAAGGCTGCACTGGGGAAAAGGCTGCACTGGGGACAAGGCTGCACTGAGGCAAGGCTGCACTGGGGACAAGGCTGCACTGGGGACAAGGCTGCACTGGGGACAAGGCTGCACTGGGGACAAGGCTGCACTGGGGAAAAGGCTGCACTGGGGACAAGGCTGCACTGAGGCAAGGCTGCACTGAGGCAAGGCTGCACTGACAAGACTGCACTGGGGCAAAGCTGCACTGACAAGGCTGCACTGGGGCAAAGCTGCACTGACAATTCTGCACTGACATTGAAAAGGCTGCAATGACACTAACAAGGCTGCAGATGAACACTGATGAGGCTGCATTGATTGGCATTTTAATGTAAGTTTCTTTTCCTTAAACTTCCCTCCTAAAAGTTTTTTTCCTTAAAATTCTCTCCTAAACTTGGGGTGCGTGTTATACGCCGGCGCGTGTTATATGCCGATAAATACGGTATTTATATACAGTATATATATATATATATATATATATATATATATATATATAAATATATACATATATATTTATATATGTATATTGTATATACTCGAGTATAAGCCGAGTTTTTCAGCACATTTTTTTGTGCTGAAAGTGCCCCCCTCGGCTTATACTCGAGCCGTGCCTTCTCCTGGTCCTCATCTGTGATAGGGAGAATACTCAGTTTCCCAGCAGTCAGTGTTCAGCCTATCACGGACGTCCTCTCATCCTCATCCCATGGACAAGGATGAGAGGATGTCCGTGATAGGCTGAACACTGACTGCTGGGAAAATTAGTGTTCTGCCTATCACAGACAAGGACGAGAAGGAAGTGCGGCTTTTGTACACTGGAATGGCCGCGGTCTAACCTGCATGATACGCTAATCAAATATGCAGAACGATCAGGGGGACATCCCGACGGCTCACCGCTACATTTGAACGGCAATCCCCCACATTGAGCTTGCAGATCAGCACAGGAAGGCTGCAATTGACACAGAGAGGACACAGAGAGCTTGCAGATCGGCACAGGAAGACTGCAATGGACACAGAGAGGACACAGAGAGCTTGCAGATCGGCACAGGAAGGCTGCAATGGATACAGAGAGGACACAGAGAGGTTGCAGATCTGCAAAGGTAGGCTGCAATGGACAGTGAGGTAGGCAGATCTGCACAGGGAGGCTGCAATGGACACAGTGAGGTATGCAATACACACAGTGAGGTATACAATAGACACAGCGAGGTATGCAGCTGCAGATGGGCATTGTTGACGTTTTTTTCCACTTACAGTAGCTGCTGCATTTCTCACCCTCGGCTTATACGTGAATCAATAAGTTTTCCCAGTTTTTTTGTGGTAAATTAGGTGCCTCGGCTTATACTCGGGACGGCTTATACTGGAATATATATATATATATATATATATATATATATATATATATATATATATATATATATATATATATATATATATATATATATATATATACTGTATTACCAAAAGTATTGGGACGCCTGCCTTTACACACACATGAACTTTAATGGCATCCCAGTCTTAGTCCGTAGGGTTCAATATTGAGTTGGCCCACCCTTTACAGCTATAACAGCTTCAAATCTTCTGGGAAGGTTGACCACAAGGCTTAGGAGTGTGTCTATGGGAATGTTTGACCATTCTTCTAGAAGTGCATTTGTGAGGTCAGGCACTGATGTGGACAAGAAGGCCTGGCTCGCAGTCTCCACTCTAATTCATCCTAAAGGTGTTCTATCGGGTTGAGGTCAGGACTCTGTGCAGGCCAATCAAGTTCCTCCACACCAAACTCGCTCATCCATGTCTTTATGGACCTTGCTTTGTGCACTAGTCCAAATCATTTGGTGGAGGGGGATTATGGTGTTGGGTTGTTTATCAGGGGTTGGGCTTGGCCCCTTAGTTCCAATGAAGGGAGCACTTAAGGCATCAGCAAACCAGGACATTTTGAACAATTTCATGCTTCCAACTTTGTGGGAACAGTTTGGGGATGGTCCCTTCCTGTTCCAACATGACTGCGCACCAGTGCACAAACAAGGTCCATAAAGACATGGATGAGTGAGTTTGGGGTGGAGGAAGTTGACTGGCCTGCACAGAGTCCTGAGCTCAACCCAATAGAATACCTTTGGGATGAATTAGAGTGGAGACTGCGAGCCAGGCCTTCTCCACCCACATAGCCGTGTCATTCATTTACAGATCCCTGTGAATCAATGAACTACAAGTACTGATAGCCTTTACGGCTGTCCCCTTGTAGCTCTCAGGTAGTTTATTGAGCTTCCTGTCATTCAGTAACTACCTGCCCATTTCAGAGGTACAGGCAGACACCTATACAGGCAGTCTTCAGGGCCATGGCACTATACCCACAATCTGCTGATCGTGGGTACAATGCTTTACAGGCTCCTAACAAAAAATAACAAATGCATATTTTTTACCTGCAAAAAATGTGCATTAATTATTTTTTTGTAAAGGTGAGCTGATCTTTTGAGTCGAATGTGTCAATTGACAAATAGTAAATCTGTAATACAACCAATCAAAATCCTTCATCACACATATACTGTATATTTATACCACATTCATCCATACCCTGCTTTTTTATAGTCAGCCCCCTAGCTGAATTACTTTAATCATGAAATCCTAATATACTTTCATGTTAACTAAATAAGTCATTTGCTTTACATCCAGGTGGAAGAGCATATTTTAGGGATATTGTAACTTACTTGGCTGTAACTGCACATATTTGTAAGCTAAGACAATTTGTTATGCATTAGGGGTGAAAATTCAGACATTCATTTTTCTCTTGAGAATAACTTATTCTGTAAGCAGTTCAGTCCAAATCTACTTCCACAAGAATAAATAAAATATGGCTGTGAGTTAGATAATAATTTGATGTCATTTGATGTATTAGGAATTTTAAAAACAAATTTTTGAAATAACGTATAGCAGGTAATGTTCCGAGAAGCCAACAAAAAAAAATTGGAGAGCAGTCAACTTTCTGATTGTTAACATTTTATTAGACTTATTTTGCCTGTTTTTGTGATCATTAGATACTCAGTTATTTGAATAAGCTCATGAAAAAAAATAAAAATAAAGAACAATTTTAAAAGACACCTGACAGAAAGGCCCCTGTCACACGGAGAGGAACTGCTCAGCTGACTCCGCTAGCTCTGCGGGAAATGCTCTGTTGATCCCCTCTGAGCAGGTGCATGACAGGTCCGTCTTTGCTTTCTGTGCAGGGACGGACCTGTCAGAGCCCTGCTCTTCTTTATGGGAAGATCGGATGAACAGCATGTCCGTGTTCATCCGATCCACTGGACGGATGGCGAACATATCACCATCTGTCTGTTTTCAGTGGATCTTGTCGGATTGGATGACAGGTGGGTGTCAGCGAACACATCTCCACTGACATCCGCCTGCCCATACAAGTCAATAGGTGGCCCACTCAGATCTGCCTGAAAAACGGACAGGCGGATCTTTGCGGGACGATCGTGTGAAAGGGGCCAAAAGCTGTTGCATAATATAATCAAGGCTGCAACTAAGTGGTGAAAGCAGCCATCCTGAGCTGAGATATTTTACTTTCTGAGCCCCCCTGGGTCTACTGTCTTGTGTCACTCCACTCCTACACCAATTGACCGGCTAATCTTACTACCCCAGAAACAGGGATACTAAGATCCCATTTACAAGATTAGACATCAAAGGCACACTGAGACTTGTTTCACATGGGCTTCAGATTGTATAAGAGCAGTGTGAACAGCAAGCTTTGACAAAGCATTTGCAGAGCTTTCACCAAGCTTTGTTAAAGTGTTTAAAGTACCATTTAAACAGATCTTAAATTTTGTGTGATGGAAATTCCGATGGAAAATGTCCGATGGAGCCTACACACGGTCGGAATTTCCGACAACAAGCTCCCATCGAACATTTTCTGTCGGAAAATCTGACCGTGTGTACGGGGCATAACAGTGATCATCATTGTTAGCACAATCATAGTGTCAAAAAAATCCTGCTCACTTCCCAAAAGTAGTGCAGTGTCACTGTGGTAACACCATACTGCTCTGGTCACAGTATGTAAAAACAAAATTGTAAGAAAAGAAAAACAATGTTAAAAAATAGAAATAATATTATTATTATTATTTTTTGCACACTGTCACCAGTCATTGTCTCTGATCATCATCACACCAGTGATATGATGATGCTGTACTGTTCTGGTCACAGTCAGTGGAAAAAAAATTGTAAAAAAAACATTTTTTTTCCCTAATTTTTCTAAAAACTGTGACAAAAATTACAACTTCAAAAAAGTCACAGTGCCTCTTACTGAATACCTCAGACTGTGTACTTTCCAAAAAGGGGGGTATTTGTATTGTCTTGGCATTGATTTTCAAATACATATACCACAATTTGTAGATTCTACAGTCTGAATAACATACACTGATGTGGGTTATTTTTACCACAGAAATTTGACAGAATACATTTTGTCACACATTTTTGAAGAAACATTATTTATTAGCAAGCAAAATTTTATAACAGAAACAAAAAAATTTTTTTTTTTTTTGTTGGTCCTTTTTCATTTATTTAGCAAAAAATAAAAAAAACAGTGTTGTTTAAATAGCACCATAAGAAAGCTCTATCTCTCCCAAAAAAATTATAACAATTTTATTAGGGTACAGTGTTGCATGACTGAGTAATCGTAATTCAAATTGTGACAGCGCTGAAACCTGAAAATTGGCCTGTGAAAGAGTCCAGTATTTAACCACTTCAGCCCCGGAAGGATTTACCCCCTTCCTGACCAGAGCACTTTTTACAATTTGGCACTGCGTCGCTTTAACTGCTAATTGCGCGGTCATGCAATGCTGTACCCAAACAAAATTTGCATCCTTTTCTTCCCACAAATAGAGCTTTCTTTTGATGGTATTTGATCACCTCTGCCATTTTTATTTTTTGCGCTATACGCGGAAAAAGACTTCTTGAGGTGCTAAAATGGCAGGGCAGTACAAAACCCCCACAAGTGACCCCATTTTGGAAAGTAGACACCCCAAGGAAATTGCTGAGAGGCATGTTGAGCCCATTGAGTATTCATTTTTTTTTGTCCCAAGTGATTGAATAATGACAAAAAAAAAAAAAATTACTAAAAGTTGTCACTAAATGATATATTGCTCACACAGGCCATGGGCATATGTGGAATTGCACCCCAAAATACATTTAGCTGCTTCTCCTGAGTATGGGGATACCACATGTGTGGGACTTTTTTGGAGCCTAGCCGCGTACGGGGCCCCGAAAACCAATCACTGCCTTCAGGATTTCTAAGGGCGTAAATTTTTGATTTTAATCCTCACTACCTATCACAGTTTTGAAGGCCATAAAATGCCCAGATGGCATAACCCCCCCCCCCCCAAATGACCCCATTTTGGAAAGTAGACACCCCAAGCTATTAGCTTTGAGGCATGTTGAGTCCATGGAATATTTTGTATTTTGACACAAGTTGCGGGAAAGTGACAATTTTTTTTTTTTTTTTTTGCACAAAGTTGTCACTAAATGATATATTTCTCACACAGGCCATGGGCATATGTGGAATTGCACCCCAAAATACATTTAGCTGCTTCTCCTGAGTATGGGGATACCACATGTGTGGGACTTTTTAGGAGCCTAGCCGCGTACGGGGCCCCGAAAACCAATCACCGCCTTCAGGATTTCTAAGGGTGTAAATTTTTGATTTCACTCTTCACTGCCTATCACAGTTTCGGAGGCCATGGAATGCCCAGGTGGCACAAACCCCCCCCAAATGACCCCATTTTGGAAAGTAGACACCCCAAGCTATTTGCTGAGAGGCATGGTGAGTATTTTGCAGCTCTCATTTGTTTTTGAAAATGAAGAAAGACAAGAAAAATGTTTTTTTTTTCTTTTTTCAATTTTCAAAACTTTGTGACAAAAAGTGAGGTCTGCAAAATACTCACTATACCGCTCAGCAAATAGCTTGGGGTGTCTACTTTCCAAAATGGGGTCATTTGGGTTTTTTTTTGCCACCTGGGCATTACTGTGATAGGCAGTAAAGAGTGAAATCAAAAATTTACGCCCTTAGAAAGCCTGAAGACGGTGCTTGGTTTTCGGGATCCGGTACGCGGCTAGGCTCCCAAAAAGTCTCACACATGTGGTATCCCCGAACTCAGGAGAAGCAACAGAATGTATTTTGGGGTGTAATTTCACATATTCCCATGACATGTTTGAGCAATATATCATTTAGTGACAACTTTGTGCAAAAAAAAAAAAAAATTGTCTCTTTCCCGCAACTTGTGTCACAATATAAAATATTCCATGGACTCGACATGCCTCTCAGCAAATAGCTTGGGGTGTCTACTTTCCAAAATGGGGTCATTTGGGGGGGTTTTGAACTGTCGTGGCATTTTATGCACAACATTTAGAAGCTTATGTCACACATCACCCACTCTTCTAACCACTTGAAGACAATGCCCTTTCTGACACTTTTTGATTACATGAAAAAAATATTTTTTT
Organism: Lithobates septentrionalis; assembly: GCA_037952835.1. Taxonomy (NCBI): domain Eukaryota; kingdom Metazoa; phylum Chordata; class Amphibia; order Anura; family Ranidae; genus Lithobates; species Lithobates septentrionalis. The sequence continues at coordinate 1,556,227 of JBBDGP010001232.1, read as the reverse complement.
TTGCAAGAAAATTACTTTGAACCCCCACACATTATATATTTTTTTTAAAGCAAATGCCCTACAGATTAAAATGGTGGGTGTTTCATTTTTTTTTTTTTCATACAGTATTTGCGCAGCGATTTTTCAAACGCATTTTTTGGGGAAAAAACACACTTTTTAAATTTTAATGCACTAAAACACACTATATTGCTCAAATGTTTGATGAAATAAAAAAGATGATCTTAGCCCAAGTACATGGATACCAAACATGACATGCTTTAAAATTGCGCACAAACGTGCAGTGGCGACAAAATAAATACATTTTTAAAAGCCTTGACAGGTTACCACTTTAAATTTACAGAGGAGGTCTACTGCTAAAATTACTGCCCTCGATCTGACCTTCGCGGTGATACCTCACATGCATGGTGCAATTGCTGTTTACATTTGACGCCAGACCGACGCTTGCGTTCGCCTTAGCGCGAGAGCAGGGGGGACAGGGGTGCTTTTTTTTTTTTTATTTATTATTTTTTTGCTTTTTTATCTTATTTTTAAACTGTTCCTTTCATTTTTTTTTTTAAATCATTTTTATTGTTATCTCAGGGAATGTAAATATCCCCTATGATAGCAATAGGTAGTGACAGGTACTCTTTTTTGAAAAAATTGGGGTCTATTAGACCCTAGATTTCTCCTCTGCCCTCAAAGCATCTGACCACACCAAGATCGGTGTGATAAAATGCTTTCCCATTTTCCCAATGGCGCTGTTTACATCCGGCGAAATCTAAGTCATAAAATGCTCGTAGCTTCCAGTTTCTTAGGCCATAGAGATGTTTGGAGCCACTCTGGTCTCTGATCAGCTCTATCGTCAGCTGGCTGAATCACCGGCTGCATTCTCAGGTTCCCTGTTGAGACAGGAGAGCCAGAGAAAAACACGGAAGACGGTGTGGGGGGGCATTCCCTCCCACTGCTTGTAAAAGCAGTCTAGAGGCTAATTAGCCGCTAGGATTGCTTTTACATGAAAGCCGACCGCTGGCTGAAAAGAATGATACCAAGATGATACCTAAACCTGCAGGCATCATTCTGGTATAACCACTCAAAGTCGTGAATGGCGTACCTGAAGACAAAAAAATGGTTAACAATAAAGCACAGTAAACGGTAAAGTATAAAAAATTGCATACCTGAAAAGCAAACATGATAAAACATAATAACAATAAAACACTGCAGAATAGAATACAGTAAAAAAGAGCAGAACAATAGAGAGAATAGAGAGAGAGAGAGAGAACAATAAAACGACAACAATTTTTTTTTATTTTATATTTTTGTTTGTGTTTTTTTTTTTTACACTTTTTTTTGTAACTGTAACTTTTATAACTGTAACCGGTTCCAGGTTCGGGTCTCTCAAAGTGCGATGGCATCTTGGGAGACCCTGTGAAAGTGTGCCTAGTCTGTGCAATGCTGTACCCAACGCTAATACTCAACTAGTGAATGGTAGCGTTCAAAACATTCACCAATGCAAAGACCAGGATTGTCAAGACAGGAGGGACAATAATAGCGGGTGTCACGCCTATATCCGCGCTTGCTGCAGACACGACATGTTTTTTGAGGGGGTTCGTTGGGTAGGGGTACTCAGGAGGACATAAAGAAAATGCCTCTCATGCAGCTGACTGCATTTGGTTGGGGATGTGAATGGGGGAAGTATGGGCGCTGCAGAAGTGGTGGGTTCCCAATTAGGATTGGCGAATGCAGCAGGAAGGGCATTATGGGCACGACGGGCCTGTGTTTGTCTTTTTGGTGGCAGCGGGACACTACTTGTGCTTGCCACCTCACCAGCTTGAACTGCACTTATGGGACACCAAGTGTTACTGCAGTGCTGGTTTGACTATGACCGGGGTGTACTAGGCCACTGGTGCTTGCCAGTTCACCAAAACGCTACAAAAATAACTGTTAGCGATCGCAGGGATCAGGCCTGACTCTGCGAATGCTGCAGTTATGCGTTTAGTGTTTTGTAAGTGTCAGTGATCGATCGATACTGCACTTGGGTGGGCTGGGCCGGGCAGAGGGGCAAAACGCAGGTGCTAGCAGGTATCTGGGCTGATCCCGCTAACACTGCTTTTTTGGGAACCCTAAACTGCTGGGGACGCCAGTATAGATCTGATCGGATCAGATATTGATCCGTTCAGATACTATACCACTAAGGGAGGTGTACGGTGCGTGCGTGGGTGTTAGCGGTACTGGCGCTAACCTGACACTGCCTGGGGCTGGTACTTGCCAGTTCACCAAAACGCTACCAAAAAAACTGTTAGCGATCGCAGGGATCAGGCCTGACTCTGCGAACGCTGCAGTTATGCATTTAGTGTTTTGTAAGTGACAGTGATCGATCGATACTGCACTTGGGTGGGCTGGGCTGGGCCGGGCGGAGGGGCAAAACGCAGGTGCTAGCAGGTATCTGGGCTGATCCCGCTAACACTGCATTTTTGGGAACCCTAAACTGCTGGGGACACCAGTATAGATCTGATCGGATCAGATATTGATGCGTTCAGATACTATACCACTAAGGGAGGTGTATGGTGCGTGCGTGGGTGTTAGCGGTACTGGCGCTAATCTGACGCTGCCTGGGGCGACGCATATCACCGCTGGGCGATCAGGGGGCTAAACCTTTATTCGGTAATAAACGGCGGGTGCCCTGACACTATAAAAAATAAACAAACTAACCAGCGTCAACCGTAACGGTTATATGGTGATCAGTGGTGAAAGGGTTAACTAGGGGGCAATCAAAGGGTTATAACATTTTATTAGGTAGTATATGGGGGTCCCTGTCGCTATAAAACGCTGACGGCGAACCTAAATATTTACGTCCCTAACTAGCGGAACCAGTGACAATAATACAGCGATCAGAAAAATGATCGCTTAGCGACACTGGCGACAGGGGGTGATCAAGGGGTTAAAACTTTATTAGGGGGGTTAGGGGGGTATCCTAGACCTACAGGGGGCTAACACTAACTGCCCTACCACTTCTAACTGTCACAAACTGACACCATGCAGTAATCAGAAAAAAAAAAAAAAACACTGCTTGGTGTCAGTGTGACAGGGAGGGGTGATTGGCGGGGATCGGGGGGCGATCGGGGGGGGGTCGGAGGTGTAAAGTATGCCTTTCATGTTCTACTGTGTGTGTGTGTATGTGTTGTGCACTCACATGTCTTCTCTCCTCGGCGCCGGAATGGAAACTGCCGAGCCGAGGAGAGATGACATCACATCCTCTGCCTCTGTGTACTATACAGAGGCAGGGGATGTTTCTCATTGGCTGGGAGCGATCGCGAGGGGGGGGCCACGATCGGATGGCCTCCCCCTCATCTCTAAACGCTCCCAGACAAATGCCGACCGCCGATCGGACCCCCCGCCCGCGGGAAGGCAATCACGTACCAGGTACGTGATTTTGCCTGCCCGTGCCATTCTGTTCACGTATATAGGCGTGAGGCAGTCGGCAAGTGGTTAAGTGGCAATCAGCCCTCCCATTGGGATTCATTCACCATTTACAAACTGGAGCTGAATGGTACTTTAAAAGCTTCATCAAAGCTTGCTGAATGCTCTGTAAATGCTTTGTCAAAGCCTGCGGTTCACACTACACCAGGGATCTGCAATTAGCGGACCTCCAGCTGTTGCAAAACTACAAGTCCCATCATGCCTCTGCCGCTGGGTGTCATGTCTGTGGCTGTCAAAGTCTTGCTATGCCTCATGGGATTTGTAGTGCTGCAACAGCTGGAGGTCCGCTAATTGCATATCCCTGCACTACACTTTTACAAGCTGAAGCCCGTATGGAACAGACCAGTGGCGGCTGGTGCTCAAAATTTTTAGGGGGGCGCAAACAAACTGAAAAAAAACAAACATCAATTGCAGCCTCACTGTGCCCATCAAACGCAGCTACTGTGCCCATCAATTGCCGCCACTGTGCCCATCAAACGCAACCACTGTGCCATCAAACTAAGCCACTATGCCATCAAACTAAGCCACTGTGCCATCAAACGCAGCCACTGTGCCATCAAACAAAGCCACTGTGCCAAACAAAGCCACTGTAGCCATAAATTACCACCACTGTGCCTATTAAATGCTGCCACTGTGCAATCAAGCGCAGACACTGTGCCCATCAAGTGCAGACACTGTGCCATCAAACGCAGACACTGTGCCCATCAAGCGCAGACACTGTGCCATCAAACGCAGCCACTGCATCCATAAATTGCCACTTATGTGCCATCAAACGCAGTTACTGTAACCATCAATTGATGCCAGTGTGCCCCATCAATTGCTGCCAGTGTGCCCCATCAATTGCTGCCAGTTTGCCCCATCAATTGCCACCAGTTTGCCCCATCAATTGCCACCAGTTTGCCCCATCAATTGCCACCAGTGTGCCCCATTAATTGCCGCCAGTTTGCCCCATCAATTGCTGCCAGTTTGACCCATCAATTGCCACCAGTTTGCCCCATCAATTGCTGCTAGTTTGCCCCCCGCCCGGCACTTACCTGTCTCGGGTCACGGCGCTGTCCTCCACACTCCCTCCGAGTCCTCGATGTCTTCTCCCGTCCTCTTCTGCTATGATTGGACACCTGGCATCCAATCACAGTGCCTGTCGCTTCAGCCAATCAGGTGACAGGTAACCAGACCCTGTGCACCTGATTGGCTGAGAGGCGGGTCAATGTCAGGGATGCAATTTATTTGATTCCCTAACACAGCACTACGTAAGCAGTGAACGCACAGCAGTGCGCCCGCTGTTTACCAATTTGGAAGCCTATTAGAGCCCATGGTTCTAATCAGGACACCTATTAGAGCCAACAGCTCTAATCAGGCACTTCCAAAACACCCCCGCCGCTGTAATTCATATGCCCGGCACCCAACAAGGGGCCGGACACCTTAATAGGGGGCGGCAGCGGTGACAATAGATAGATTCATGCAATGCATGAATCTTTCTTTTGGAGATTGACGGGTGCAGGAGAGAGGGGGCAGCGCTCCTGCGCCCTCTATGGACACACCGCCACTGGAACAGTCCTTTGGTTAGGGGATGGAATGCTGAAAGTCACGTTTTGCAAACTGTCACTAGTATTCATTTCTACAACCTAAAAAATTAGGACCCAGCAAGATTGTACGGCAGGCAATATAGCAGTCTAATGCCACAGCAGGCAATATAGCAGTCTAATGCCATTTGTTATACAGAAGAAAACGTTGCTGACAACCTTGGCATATTAGTGTCATAGGCCACACCTATGCTTACTATGCAGGAATCTGACTTTGCTACCATTACCTAAAATAAATCTAGCACGAAATATAAAGTTTTTTTCTATGTTAAATGTAGGCAGGTGCATCTGCAGCGCTGGTGCAGATAAAGGAGGAAGTTGAGAGGAATCAAGTTCCTTTATAGTTTCCTCTGTCACAGGGAGGCAGCTATCTGATTGGATGCTGGCAACCCCCATGTGACTTTGGCAGTCATCTAGGGTAAGGCAGAATGTATTTAAGACTCTGGCTCCCAGGTTTGGTGCACATTTTGTGAGTGGCTAGAGTAGGGACAACTCACCCCTCTGTCAGGGACAGTACTTACTGTCAGGGAAAGGTATGAAACTTACTTCAAGCTCCTGAAGAAACATGTCAGTACAAAACATGTAGAGCTCCAAGCTTCTCTACCCTCTACATCAACCTATACCAGGCTTACCTAAATATTGATGACTGCATTTGTACAAACCTCATGCCAAGTTTCAGTTAGGCCTGTGAATGGTTGTGGTGATGTTTATGTGGTAGTTTTACTAGCATATGGTGCTAGGAATTTTTTACTTTACTTTGTCTGTCATTTAATTTTTTTTTGGTATAAATAAAATATCTATTTATACTGTAGATGACTTTGTGTGCTGTGGTGCCTAAAAAGTCAATTTGGATCCTATTGGTTTAATTTTGTCTATGAAAATTGTAGGGACAAACTATCCTTCTTGGAAGCCTCCCCATTTGAGTACAGACCGACCAGGCCACATTCTGCTTTTTGAGACAGATGCTGCCGGCATCTCTGAGTCAATCTGCTGTCTTGTCACTGTTACAACTTGTGAGTGTTCCCTATGGGGTCGCCTTCCAACTGGGTCTGTTGTGTATTACTGAACTTCTGTTACAATACATTCTTGTTATTGCACTTGGACTCCATGAGGTTGATATACTAAAGCTTGTGAGTGCAAAATCTGGTGCAGCTGTGCATGGTAACCTATCAGCTTCTAACTTCAGCTTGTTCAATTAAGCTTTGACAAAAAAAACATGGAAGCAGAGCTGAACTAGATTTTGCACTCTAAAGCCCCATACACACGATAGGACTTTGTACAAACTTTCCCTTGGATTTTTGTACAAAGGGTGTTGGCTAGAAGTTTGTCTTGCATACAGACGACAGGGCTTTTCCAGCCAACTTTCACCAAATCACGTGGTTTTTCAGCTCTTTACCACCACCCTTTGGTGAACTCCTTTATTTTTGTCTGATATTGTGTCAATCTCGCCACTTTTATTGGCGAGATTGACACCTTGCGAGCTGGGTTCACACTGGTGCGGGGATCCGACTTGGATCCCCGCCAATACCAGGCACTGTGTTTGGTATGAATCTTGAGGGGGAACTCCACGCCAAATTTTAAATAAAAAAATGGCATGGGTTCCCCTCCAGGGGCATACCAGGTCCTTAGATCTGGTATGGATATTAAGGGGAACCCCCTACACCGAAAAAACAGAGTGGGGGCCCCCCCAAAATCCATACCAGACCCTTATCCGAGCACGCAGCCTGGCCAGTCAGGAAAGGGGGTGGGGACGAGCGAGCGCCCCCCCTTTCTGAGCCGTACCAGGGGTGGGTGCTTTGGGGAGGGGGACGCCCTGCAGGCCCCCAACCCCAAAGCACCTTGTCCCAATGTTGATGAGGACAAGGGCCTCTTCCCGACAACCCTGGCCATTGGTTGTCGGGGTCTGCGGGCGGGGAGCTTATCTGTGTTTTTATTGACACTTTTTTCCCTAGGTGAATGGGTAGGAGTACGATGTACCCCATACTCATTCACATAAGGTGGGGGGCCGGGATCTGGGGGCCCCCTTATTAAAGGGGGCTCCCGGATTCCAATAAGCCCTCCGCCCGCAGACCCCGACAACCAATGGCCAGGGTTGTCGGGAAGAGGCCCTTGTCCTCATCAACATGGGGACAAGGTGCTTTGGGGTGGGGGGCATGCGGCCTGGTACGGCTCAGGGGGGTCGCTCGCTCGTCCCCACCCCCTTTCCTGACCGGCCAGGCTGCGTGCTCGGATAAGGGTCTGGTATGGATCTTGGGGGGACCCCCACGCCGTTTTTTCGGCGTAGGGGGTTCCCCTTAAAATCCATACTAGACCGAAGGGCTTGGTATTCCCCAGAGGGGAATTCCCTCTCGTGCCTGCAGCAGTAGGAAAATGTGTTTTTCCTATTGCAGCTAGCGCGAGATGTACAGTACCCTGCCGCCGAGAACCAGCGCGATCCGATCGCACTGGAGACATTCTCGCGGCTGTGTACTGTAGTTTGTACAAAAGTCCGATGGCTTTGTGTACACACGATCGGACTTTACTCCATCTGACTTTTGTTGCCGGAAAGTTTGTCCGTTCGCACAGCCAACAAAAGTCCAATGGAAACTGAAAAAGTTTGTCCGATGGAGCGTACACACGGTTGGATGTTGCTCCAAAACAGCTAATTTGCATGTTTGTCGTCAAAAAGTCCGATCGTGTGTACGGCCCTTTAGTAAATCAACCCCAATGGTGTAAATTCTGTGACCTTTGCAGTTCTTGGCTGCTTTTACAAATATCTGACACAGACAAGCCGCTCCCAATACATAGTCTATTACCTTGTGACTTGCTATAAAGTTACAGTGTTGCAGGCTGATCACTGTGGAAGAGGAGACTGAAGAAATGCCTCCTTGCAGCAGACTGATTACATTATTTCAGTGTAGGCAAAGTCATTTGCCTAGAGCTCAAGAACTGCTTTTGTAACAAAAGGTAGAGCGCTTTTGGAAATGTATGATTGCTGTATATTGTGACATACAGTGCTGTGAAAAAGCATTTGCCCCCTTCCTGATTTTTATTTATTTGTTGCATATTTTGCCACACTTAAATGATTCAGATCATCAAACTAATTGTAATATTACACAAAGATAACCCAAGTAAATCCAAAATACTTTTCTTTATCGTACATCACAGCACACAGAGCACCATAATAATGACTATCTGGGTTATATGCTACCTTTTGGTGATTGGACACTGGCAACTAGGGATGAGCCGAACACCCCCCTGTTCGGTTTGCACCAGAACTTGCGAACAGGCAAAAAATGTGTTCGAACACGCGAACACCGTTAAAGTCTATGGGACACGAACATGAATAATCAAAAGTGCTCATTTTAAAGGCTTATATGCAAGCTATTGTCATAAAAAGTGTTTGGGGACCTGGGTCCTGCCCCAGGGGACAAGGATCAATGCAAAAAAAGTTTTCAAAAAGGGCCGTTTTTTCGGGAGCAGTGATTTTAATAATGCTTAAAGTGAAACAATAAAAGTGTAATATCCCTTTAAATTTCGTACCTGGGGGGTGTCTATAGTATGCCTGTAAAGGGGCGCATGTTTCCCGTGTTTAGAACAGTCTGACAGCAAAATAACACTTTTTAAAGGAAGAAAAGTCATTTAAAACTACTCGCGGCTATTAATGAATTGCCGGTCCGACAATACACATAAAAGTTAATTGATAAAAACGGCATGGGAATTCCCCACAGGGGAACCCCGAACCAAAATTTAAAAAAGAAAATGACGTGGGGGTCCAACTAAATTCCATACCAGGCCCTTCAGGTCTGGTATGGATATTAAGGGGAACCCCGGCCAAATTTTTTTTTAAAAGATGGCATGGGGTCCCCTCTTAAAATCCATACCAGACCTGAATGGTCTGGTATGGATTTTAAGGGGAACCCCGCACCAAAATTAGAAAAAAAACGGCATGGGGTCCCCTCAAAAATCCATACTAGACCCTTATCCGAGCACGCAACCTGGCAGGCCACAGGAAAAGAGGGGGGGTCGAGAGAGTGTCCCCCCTCCTGAACCATACCAGGCCACATGCCCTCAACATTGGGAGGGTGCTTTGGGGTAGCCCCCCAAAACACCTTGTCCCCATGTTGATAGGGACAAGGGCCTCATCCCCACAACCCTTGCCCGGTGGTTGTGGGGGTCTGCGGGTGGGGGGCTTATTGGAATTTGGAACCACCCTTTAACAAGGGGACCTCCAGATCCCGGCCCTCGCCCTGTGTGAAATGGTAAGGGGGTACAAAAGTACCCCTACCATTTCACAAAAAAACTGTCAAAAATGTTAAAAATGACAAGAGACAGTTTTTGACAAGTCCTTTTTTTAAATGCTTCTTCTTTCTTCTATCTTCCTTCGGTTTCTTCCTCCATCTTCTTCTTCTTCTGGTTCCTCTGGTTTTTCTAGTTCTTCCTCCGGTGTTCTCATCCGGCATCTCCTCCGCGGCGTCTTCTTATCTTCTTCTCCTCGGGCCGCTCCACATCCATGATGGCATGGAGGGAGGCTCCCGCTGTGTGACGCTTCTCTCTTCATCTTTTTCTTCATCTTTTTCTCTTCATCTTCTTCTCTTCATCTTCTTGTCTTCATCTTCTTTTCGGGCCGCTCCGCATCCATGATGGCATGAAGGGAGGCTCCCGCTGTGTGACGCTTCTCCTCTTCTGACGGTTCTTAAATAATGGGGGGCGGGGCCACCCTGTGACCCCTCCCCCCTCTGACGCACGGGGACTTGACGGGGACTTCCCTGTGGCATTCCCCGTGATGTCAGAGGGGATCGGGTCACCCGTTACGTATCCCCACCCCTTCTGACATCACGAGAAATGCCACAGGGAAGTCCCCGTCAAGTCCCCGTGTGTCAGAGGGGGGCGGGGTTACCAGGTGGCTCTGCCCCCCGTTATTTAAGAACCATCAGAAGAGGAGAAGCGTCACACAGCGGGAGCCTCCCTCCATGCCATCATGGATGCGGAGCGGCCCGAAAAGAAGATGAAGACAAGAAGATGAAGTGAAGAAGATGAAGAAGAAAAGATGAAGAAAAAGATGAAGAGAGAATCGTCACACAGTGGGAGCCTCCCTCCATGCCATCATGGATGCGGAGCGGCCCGATGAGAAGAAGATAAGAAGACGCCGCGGAGGAGATGCCGGACGAGAACACCGGAGGAAGAACCAGAAGAAGAAGATGGAGGAAGAAACCGAAGGAAGATAGAAGATAGAAGATAGAAGAAAGGAGATAGAAGATAGAAGAAAGAAGAAGCATTTAAATAAAGGAATTGTCAAAAACTGTCTCTTGTCATTTTTAACATTTTTGACAGTTTTTTAGTGAAATGGTAGGGGTACAAACCCCTACCATTTCACACAGGGGGGAGGGCCGAGATCTGGGGGTCCGCTTGTTAAAAGGGGCTTCCAGATTCCGATAAGCCCCCCCGCCCGCAGACCCCCACAACCACCGGGCAAGGGTTGTGGGGATGAGGCCCTTGCCCCCATCAACATGGGGACAAGGTGTTTTGGGGGGCTATCCCAAAGCACCCTCCCAATGTTGAGGGCATGTGGCCTGGTATGGTTCAGGAGGGGGGGGATGTTATAATCGGATCCATTCGGATGGCAAGAAAGCTAAAGTGGATGGTACCCGAGCCTCGGTTCCTTTATGGCGCTGGACCCTTGTTAAATGGTATTCCTGGTCTATTACCTGCCCAAGGGAACCAGAAGGGTGCCTTACAGGTCCAAGTGTGGACCCCAAACAAAGTTGGACCCGGTCCTTGAAGGTCCACAGAGGCGCTACCCGCCGTGATGGGGGAAGATTGGGCCCATCTCAGGCCCTGCAGCGTGGATCGGTGAGTACTCCCTCTGGGATGCCTAAAGAACTGTTGTTGTTCCCTATGTCATGTTTTTAGGTCCTAAATTTGCGTGTGCCTTGTGTCCCACTGTGTCTGAGGTTACAGAAGACAGCCAGCGGTGTGCACTTATGCAGGTGTTTCCAACACGTGTGCCGCATGCGCCGCGTGCACCATGCGTGTGTGCTCCATCCGCATGCACCATGGGTGTACGCGTGTTGCGAGTGCCATGGGCATGCCTGTGCGCTGCGTGCATGCGCATGCGCCGTGGGGGTTCCCGGGCTTGCATGCCATGAGTCACGTGGGGGCGTGCGTATGCACGCGCCCGTGCGCGGCGATGTCGCTTGTGAGTATCAGTTAATGGGCTCATAAGAGCCAGGACTCCTAGAGCACGTGGTTGGGACACAGAGGTCTGGGCACGTGAGTTGGGCAGTTGCAACAAGTTTGAATGGTCTTTGTATAAGGCTGTGATAGCTGCTATACGCTGGATTTCAGCCATATAGCTCAGAGGGAGTACTTTTATTCCTCGACTCTTGTAAGCAATGTCTTCCAGAAGACGAGGTAAGGGGTGCAGGGCAAGTCCAGGGGTTAAAATGCCTCCTTCAAAAACAGGAGATCAAACTCAGGTTGCTGCAGCCTGAGTCTCCCCTGAAGGACCTGCGGCTTTTGGCCTGACTGAGCCATTGCATTTGTCAGGCATAGTGGCCACTACTAATGTCCCTGCCTCGGCTTATGTTACTAAGGATGACTTAGCATCAGCCCTAGCTGGCCTTGAGGGCAAGATAGTGGGTATGATTGCCACAGTAACGCAGGGAGGGAAGAAGAAGCATCATAAATCTCCCTCTCCTGAGCCTGGTCCCAGTGGAGAGTCACTTGAGCACCAGGACTCTCTTAGCCAGATGGGTCCATGTGATCTGGATCCAGAATGGGCAGAGGATTTGGAGGAAGTGGCCGTAAAGGATAAAGAGGAAGGAGAGGCTGAAGAGTCCGCAGTGGAGGATTCAGGTTCTGAGGAACCAATTTCGGCCTCCCAATCCCAGAAATTGTTTATCCAGTCTCTGGCTGAAATGGTAAGAGCTGGGATTAAGTTACCCCCAATGCAGGGGCCTGGACTCTCCTGTTCTACTTTAGGATCCTTGCGACCTCAGCAAGGTTCCCAGGCGTTCCCTTTGCATCCATTATTGAAGCAGGTGATTTACGCTGACTTGGACCACCTGGACAGGATATACTTGCCTCCGAAAAGGTTTTCTTTTTTATATACTATGGAGGAAAAATTCAGGAAAAAGTGGCATACACCTTTGGTTGATGCTGCCATTTCTTCAGTGAATAAAAGCCTAACCTGTCCAGTTGATAATGCCCAGGTGTTTAAGGATCCGGCAAATATAAAACTGGAATCCTTACTAAAAGCTTCCTTTGCGGTGGCTAGGTCAGCAGTACAGCCGGCAGTTGCGGCTATCGGTATTTGCCAGTCCCTGAGGTTGGTTAGGAACGAATTGTCGGAACTTCCTCGCACTTTATGTTTTGTTGTAGACGCATTAAAGGACTCGATCCAGCAGATGTCTCGTTTTGCGCTACTTTCAATACATATGCGCAGAGTCTTGTGGTTAAAAAACTGATCCGCCGAGACGCCATGCAAAAGGCTGCTCGCGGCTTTTCATGGAGAGCGTCTATTTGGAGAGGATCTGGATAAATATATCCAAAAGATCTCAGGAGGAAAGAGCTCCTTGCTTCCTGTTAAAAGAAGGAATAAGCAGTCTTCCTTTAACATTCCCAACGCTCCAGGGCCAAGTGCTTCTTCTCCCAAGTGGTAACGACAGCCTCAGCCGCCTAGTTTAAAAAAACTTCAGGGTCAAAAAAGACCCTGGACCCAAAAGCCAGCCAAGTCCAATTCCAAGTCTACCTTGTGAAGGGGCGCCCCCTCTCTTACTGGTGGGGGGCAGACTTCGGCTGTTTTCAGATGCTTATGAGAAACCAGCGGATGCCAGTCATCTCAGCTGGGGGGCAGTCCTGGAAGAGGCATCCGTTCAGGGAATATGGTCCCATGGGGAAAAGACCTTGCCCATCAATCTGCTGGAAATTCGGGCAGCTCGCTTGGCTCTCCTATTCTGGACATCCAGATTGAGGTCTTCCTGTCTGAGTCCAGTTAGACAACTCCACAGCGGTGGCATACATCAACCACCAAGGAGGCACCCGGAGCAAGGCGGCCCAAAAGGAGGTAAATCACATATTAACTTGGGCAGAGAGGCATGTGCCATTTCTTTTAGCGGTCTTTATTCTGGGTGTGGACAATTGGCAGGCAGACTACCTAAGTCGCCAGCAATTGTTACCGGGGGAGTGGCCCCTTCATCCCGAAGTTTTTCTTCAAATCTGCCAGCACTGGGGGATCCCAGATGTGGATCTTCTGGCATCCAGATTCAATGCCAAGGTGGACAGGTTTGTATCCAGGACCAAGGATCCACTTGCTGTCGGGACAGATGCATTGGTGGTTCCCTGGGATCGGTATTCCCTAATCTATCCTTTTCCTCCAATCCAGATTCTGCCGCACCTGCTATGCCGGATTCAGAAAGAACAGAAACCAGTGATCCTGGTGGCCCCAGGGTGGCCCAGGAGGTCCTGGTACTCAGAGGTTGTGAGGATGGCGGTGGGGGACCCATTGTGCCTCCCATACCGTTCAGACCTGTTATCCCAAGGTCCCATATTCCATCCTTCTTTACGGTCGCTAAATTTGATGGCATGGCTATTGAGACCAGGGTGCTGAAAGACCGTGGTATTAGAGGTTCAGTCTTGTCTACTCTGATAAATGCTAGGAAACCAGTTTCTAGAAGTATTTACCATAGGGTCTGGAAATCATACATTTCCTGGTGTGAGAGGAGAAGTTGGCACTCTCACAAGTATACGATTGGGAGGTTCCTTGCCTTTCTTCAAACAGGAATTGATTTAAACCTATCTTTGGGGACCATTAAAGGACAAATTTCGGCCATATCAGTTTTTTTCCAGAGACCAATTGCATCTCATTCTTTAGTGCAAACCTTCGTCAAGGGGGTATTGCACTTAAGGCCGCCGGTTAAGCCACCCTTATGCCCCTGGGACCTGAACTTGCTATCAGCTCTACAGAGTCAACCTTTTGAACCTATTAGGAATATTCCTTTGATCCTATTGACTAGGAAATTGGTCTTTTTGGTGGCCATAACCTCGGCTAGAAGGGTGTCAGAGTTGGCCGCCTTTTCTTGTGAAAAAGTTTTTTATTTTTACATCAGGACAAGGTGGTCATGCGCCCCCATCTGGATTTTTTGCCTAAAGTGGTTTCCAATTTTCATTTGAATCAGGATATCATTTTACCTTCCTTTTTTCCAAACCCTAAGTCTAGGGAAGAAAAGTTGCTTCACTCACTGGATGTGGTGAGAGCGATCAAGGTTTACTTGAGCATGTCAGCTCCTTTTTGGAAAACTGACTCCCTTTTTGTCCAGCCAGAGGGTCCTAAAAAGGGACAGGCAGCGACTAGTTCAACTATCTCTAGGTGGATTCGCCAGGTCATTATCCAGGCTTATGAGTTGAAACAAAAGGTTCCACCTCGGTATCTGAAAGCTCACTCCACTAGAGGAGTTTGTGCATCATGGGCAGTGCGACAACAGGTGTCTGTGGCTCAGGTTTGCAAAGCGGCCGCCTTGGTCTTCGGTTCATACGTTCACCAGGTTTTACCAGGTGGATGTTAGATCTCAAAGGGAGTTTTTGGCCGCAGCGTGCTGAAAGCAGCTTTATAAACCCTGGGCCTGAATGGGGTCTAGAAATACTGTGTTCCCTCCCCTCAAATGCATTGCTTTAGGACATCCCAGATAGTCACTATTATGGTGCTCTATGTCCCGTGATGTACAATAAAGAAAAATGGATTTTTAAAACAGCTTACCTGTAAAATCCTTTTCTTGGAGTACATCACGGGGCACAGAGGTCCCTCCCTTCTTTTCTGGGATCTTCATTGCTTGCTACAAAACTAAGGTACTTCCCGTGTGGGAGGGGTTATATGGGAGGAACCTTCTTACTATTGGTTGCCAGTGTCCAATCACCTAAAGCTAGCATACAACCCAGATAGTCATTATTATGGTGCTCTGCGTCCCATGATGTACTCCAAGGAAAGGATTTTACAGGTAAGCTGTTTTAAAAATCCATTTTTTTAAACGATAGTTTTATTTATTAAGGGAAAAAAGCTGTTGAAACCTACCTGGACCTATGTGAATAAGTAATTGCCCCCCTTGCTAAGTCATGTGATTAACCACATTTTTTGGAAAGCTGAGTTGAATTCACTTGACACACCCAGGCCTAATTACTGCCATACCTGTTGAATCAAACAAATCACTTAAATAGAAGCTTCTTGACAAAGTGAAGCTCGCTAAAAGCTCTCAAAAAGCAACACATCATGCTGCAATCTAAAGAAATTCAAGATCAGATGAAAAACAAAGTAATTGGCATATATTAGTAGAAAAAAGGATTACAAAGCCATTTCTAAGGCTTTGGGACTCCAGCAAACCATGGTGAGAGCTATTATCCACAAATGGAGAAAACTTGGAACAGTGGCGAACCTTCCCAGGAGTGGCCAGTCTACCAAATCACTCCAAGAATACAAGGATGACTCATTCAGGTGGTCATAAAAGAACCCAGAACAACATTTAAAGAACTGCAGGCCTCTCTTGCCTCATTTAAGGTCAGTGTTCATAATTTACCAGTAGGAAAGAGACTGTGCAAAAATGGCATCCATGGGAAAGTTCCAAGGTGAAAGCCACTGCTGACCAAAAAGAACACAAAAGTCTCATCTCACATTTGCCAAAAAATATCTTGATTATCCCCAAGACGTTTGGGCAAATTCTGTGGACTGATGAGACAAAAGTTGAACTTTTTAAAAGGTGTGTGTCCTGTTACATCTGGCATAAAACTAACACAGCATTTCATAAAGAGAACAACATACCAACAGCCAAACATGGTGGTGGTAATGTGATGGTCTGGGGCCGCTTTGCACCTTCAGTACCTGGAAGACTTGCCATAATTGATGGAACCATGAATTTTGTGCTCTACCAGAAAATCCTGAAGGAGAATGTCGGGTCATCAGTTCGTAACCTCAAGCTCAAGCGCACTTGGGTTATTCAGCAGGACAATGATCTAACACACAAGCAATCAGAAAGGGCGCAAAAACTTTTTCACAGCACTGCATAGGGAAATCATTATGCATGTCATTGTTCGAGATGGTGCAAAATGTATTCGGTATCCTGGAACTAGCACACAGGTAATAGCAGCCTCTAGCTATAAGTTGGAGCACCAGCTGGTCCAAATAACAGCAATATGCATAAGCCACAAAGTTGAATAAAGAATAAAATTCCAAAACCCTCTATGTTCTTACAAGCAGGTTGGAAACACATGTTTGATGTTTGATGTTTTTGGGTTATGCGTTTTCTGAAACGCATTAAGGGACAGGTGGTGTACTTCTAGCTACAGCTGTTTCCTGATACTCTATGATCTTTGCTGCAACCCTTTTGGCTGTCAGAACTCACATGTGAACATTTTAGGAAATCTGTTTCACTGTGACTCAAGATGACAGTTGAATTAATTGTGCAAGGCACTGTCAGTGAATCTTTTAATAAATACTACGGAGAGCATAAATAACAGCTAGCCAGTGGCATAACTATAGTCATAGCAGCTTTCGCTATGGTAACCGGAGGTGGTGAGGGTCTCAATGGGGAGTGATTGTGGGAATTTCAACTGAAAATCTTTAGGCCGGGTTCACACTGATACGACAAACGCTCCGACATTGTCGCATGGCGTATGAAAATCAATGTTTTTCTATGGGAGCCATCTTAACTGGTCCGACACAAGTTGGTCCGACTTTGAAAATGCTCCCTGCACTACTTTGGTCCAAATTTTTATGCTACTTCAGCCCATTGAATATGACTGAAGTCTTAACTGACCCGACTTTGGCATGCGACTTGTGCTCTGAGGATTTTAAAGGGGAACGCCACGCCAAATTTAAAAAAAATGGCATGGGTTCCCCTCCAAGAGCATACCAGGCCCTTCAGTCTGATATGTATTTTCAGGGGAATCCCCACGCCCAAAAAAGGGCGTTGGGGTCCCCAGTGGCATCCCTAGGGTTGGTGTCAACTGATGCAGTAAAAAATGGTGTCACCCGCCACCCCTCTATTTTCAGTTTGACAGCCCAGCATTAGAGCTCATTGGCATGCGTTGCGGCGCTCAATAAGGTACTCTAGGCAGTATTAGGGTTAGAGGATAGCAGGTTAGGCACTTTCTAATGGCTCAGTCCCTAGGAACTATAATGGATAATGGCCAACAATCCCTCTTACCAGACCCAGTGAAACTGCAGCAGTGGTCCCTCTGGCTAGACGTTTGGTCTCTCTCTGGGTTGACCAGGCCAGCTCTGGCCAGTAGTGTAACATGGCTGTGTACCCTGGCAGTGGGTCAGTCTTTCTCACTCTGGTGGTGCTGGGCAGCCTGGCTCTCTCTCTGGTGGTGCGGGTACAGTGTGGCTCTCTGGTGGTGCGGGTACAGCGTGGCTCTCTCTCTGGTGGTGTGGGGCAGCCTGGCTCTCTCTCTGGTGGTGCGGGTACAGTGTGGCTCTCTGGTGGTGCAAGTACAGCGTGGCTCTCTCTCTGGTGGTGCGGGTACAGTGTGGCTCTCTGGTGATGCGGGTACAGCGTGGCTCTCTCTCTGGTGGTGTTGGTACAGTGTGCCTCTCTCTCTGGTGGTGTAGGTACAGCATGGCTCTCTCTCTGGTGATGTGGATACAGTGTGGCTCTCTCTCTGGTGGTGTGGGTACAGCGTGGCTCTCTCTCTGGTGCTGCGGGTACAGCGTGCCTCTCACTGGTGTTGTGGGTACAGCATGGCTCTCTCTCTGGTGGTGTGGATACAGCATGGCTCTCCCTCTGGTGGTGTGGGTACAGCGTGGCTCTCTCTCTGGTTGTGTGGGTACAGCGTGGCTCTCTCTCTGGTGGTGTGGGTACAGCATGGCTCTCTCTGGTGGTGTGGGTACAGTGTGTCTATTTGGTGGTGCCGGTACAGCGTGGCTCTCTTTGGCTTCTCCCAGTACAGTTGTCTCTTTTTCTGGTCTCCTGTAGCACTCACTCCCTCAGCTTTTTCCAAGGTTCCAGGCTTTCTCTCTCCCCCAGCAGAGTGCATGCTGGAGGCTGTAGCCTGCTCCTGTTGACAAAACTGGGGATGCCAATCTTCTGGGACTACATGTCCCATGATGCTCTGCTAGACCCTAGTCTCTTCTGAGTGGCTGTGGCCAATGGCGAGGGAAACAGACTGGCAGCAAGCTAGACGATGAACCAGTTGAGATTTATATATATGTATATATAAATAATATAGCTGTGTCCAGTACCCCCCCTCCCCTGTGATCAGACCCACACAGGGCCCCGAATGCAAATATTCCTCTCTGTTATCACACCAGCTCTGGGCGGCTTAGGTATGACTGGGTGGCGGACACCATGTCATACCCTCTCCCCTGTCATCACAGCAGCTCACCTCGGGCTCAGGAGGACACCCCCATCAAAATCTGCACCCAGGTGGCAGCTGGAGAGGACACAGTGTGCAGCGGCAGCCGCGCCGCCCAGGCAGAGAATAGATAGTGACAGCCGGCTCAGCAGTGCAGTAGTGAGGAGGAGAAAAACACAGGTCAGGCACGGCCGCGGCCTCAGATCTTCCGGCTGAAAAAAAACTTTTGCCAACTTTGGGATGGTGTCACCCCTCTGGCAGGTGTCACCCGGGTGTGGACAACACCCCCCCGCTCCCCCCTAGCGACACAAATTGGGGTTCCCCCAAAATCCATACTAGACCCTTATCCGAGCACACAGCCTGGCAGGTCAGGAAAGGGGGGTGGGGATGAGCGAGCACCCCCCCTCCTGAACCGTACCAGGCTGCATGCCCTCAACATGGGGGGGTGGGTGCTTTGGGGCAGGGAGGCCCTGAGCCCCCCACCCCAAAGAAACTTGTCCCCATGTTGATGAGGACAAGGGCCTCTTCTCGACAAACCCTGGCCATTGGTTGTCGGGGTCTGTGAGTGGGGGGGCTTATCGGGATCTGGAAGCCCTTTTTAACAAGGGGGCCCCCAGATCCCAGCCCCCACGCTATGTAAATGAGTATGGGGTACATTGTACCCCTACACATTCACCTAAAAAAAGTGTCAAAAATAAAACACATTACACATGTTTTTAAAGTAATTTATTAGGCAGCTCCGGCGTCTCTTCCGATCTCTTCTCCCCTCTCCCACTCTTCGGTGTCCTCCACTGATGTCTTCTGCCTCTGTTGGTTCTCCGCAGAAGACAGCGGACAGAGGGAGAAGAACCGGAGAGAGAGTGGAGAAGACCCGGAGAGGGGAGAAGAACCGGCAGAGGCAGAAGACGTCAGTGTAGGAGGCAGAAGAGCCACAGAGTGGAGAACAGATCGGAAGAGTCGACGGAGCTGCCTTAATAAATGACTTTAAGAACATGTGTAATGTGTTTTATTTTTGGCACTTTTTTTAGGTGAATGGGTAGGGGTACAATGTACCCCATACTCATTCACATAGGGTGGAGGGCTGGGATCTGGGGGCCCTTTTGTTAAAGGGGGCTTCCAGATTCCGATAAGCCCCCCGTCTGCAACCCCCCGACAACCAACGGCCAGGGTTATCGGGAAAAGGCCCTTGTCCTCATTAACATGAGGACAAGGTGCTTTGGGATGGGGGCCCTGCCCCCAGGCACCTACCCCCCCTTGTTGAGGGCATGCGGCCTGGTATGGTTCAGGAGGGGGAGCTCGGTCATCCCCATCCCCTTTCCTGACCTGCCAGGCTGTGTGCTCGAATAAGGGTCTGGTATGGATTTTGGGGTTACTCCAACGCAGTTTTTTCGGCATGGGGGTTCCCATGAAAATCCATACCAGACCAAAGGGCATGGTATGCTCTTGGAGGGGGAACCCATGCCATTTTTTTTTACATTGTGTGTGGAGTTTAGCTAGTATGTGGGCAGGTCAGGGTAACAGGGTGGTTGTCACATCCTCCATCTTTCCCTCTTTTATGGGCATCAAGCAAAGGTCACATGAGAGGCAGCGGTGGCTAGTGGTCAAAATTTTGGGGGGAGGGCGGCAAACAGACCTAGCCCCTGCACTACACACACACACACACACACACACAATCTGGCACTCGATAGGCGGCAATCCTCTTGCACTACCACCACTCCCCCTGCGCACGTGCGATCCATGGCCTTCTTACCTTATACTGCGAGAGGTGGGGGAGGAGGACAAGGTGGCGGTGCACTGCTGAATCCAGGGTAGGGCTCCTAGGAGAGATTGCTCATGCTTCTCCTCCCAGCCGAACAGGAGGCGGGTCCTGAGATCTGTCCTAAGACTCCCGCCCAATCGGGTCTCAGGATCTGCTTCCTGATTGGCCAGGGAGGAAAAGCAGAAAGACATTAGCGAATATTAATTTGCTAATTTCACACAAATGGGTTGGCTCGAGCCAACCCTTTTTTAAGCCAATTAGAGCCTCCGGCTCTAATCACGTGCTTGGAAAAAAACACATAGAAATCCATGCGTCCAGCGCCCTGCATGGATTGGGGGGCAATGCCCCTGCACCCTTAATGGATGGGCCGCACTGATGAGAGGCCTACCCCAGGGTGGGTTCTTCTGGGCTACGCTAGGTACCTGCATGAAGATCACATTGCTTTACACACGGGGTACCTTTACTCTTTTTTTTATCAATGACCTGGGACAAGGCTGAGGCTGCTGTGTTTGAATACTCAACCCTAAGGGGGGCCTCTGTTAGAAATGTACCTACACTGTGTACACTGTACTGTAACTGTTCTCCAGTTAACTCTCGGGTCCCTGTGACAATGTACACCTTCTCTGTAACTTGCATTTAGGAGGGACATGCTGAGCCTTGTCCACATCCACCTGTCCAGCGTATTTCTGCTACCTCACCCCCAGTAACAGTATGGAGTCCCACCGTGCACATGCTATGGGTAAAGGGGTTGTAAACCCTCGTGTTTTTTTACCTTAATGTATTCTATGCATTAAGGTGAAAAAACTTCTTCTGGCAGTGACCGGCCCCCCAGCCCCCCCCCCGTTTTACTTACCTGAGCCCCTTCATTCCCTCGGCGGAGATGCGTTCCCCCTCTCTGCATGGGGTCCTGGCTCTTGATTGGATAGATTTATAGCAGTGCAGCCATTGTCTCCCGTTGCTGTCAATCAAATCCAATGACGCAGGTGCCGGGGGCAGGGCCGAGTCCAGCATTCGTGTCTATGGACGCAAATGCTGGACTCGGGAGCACGCCCGCACGGTAACCCCCTGGGAGAGCGCTTCTCCTAGGGGGTTATCTGATGCCATGAGGAGCCGCGAAAGCTGTCGAGGGACCCCAGAAGAGGAGCATCGGGGCCACTTTGTGCAAAACGAGCTATACAGTGGAGGTAAGTATGACATGTTTGTTATTTAAAAAAATAAAACACCAAGGTTTACAATCACTTTAATTTCACTGGCACACGCTTATGGACAAGTTACTTGGTAACCTTCTGTTATCCTAGGTAACCCTTGTGTCTTCACGCTGTATTACTCTTATGGAGCTGTCTTCATACCCCAATGTGTATAATGACCCAAACCATAGACTATAGGTGCCTTTTTTTGCATTACACACCCATAGTAACTTTAGACCAGATGAGAACAAGGATCCAAAACTTTACTTGAAAAAGTGCAAGAGGCATTATAACATCCTAAATATGCAGACATTATTCTTTCCTACATCTCTTACTCTAATGCAGGCTATGTGCTGGCCTGGCATACCTGCAAAGGCAGAGTTCATGTAAATACAGAGTTCATCAGAGGCATTCTCCAGCAGCTGATGTTTTTGAGGCAGTAACCCTAAGATGTGCTTTACATTCCAGTAGTAGTAAGTGACATTCTTCTGCTTCCCATTGGTACTGTTCTCCATTTCTTTCCCTTATGGACCTTTGAACTCTCTGGAACCTTGGAACTCTCTGCTTGGGGCTCTCTATCTCCATCCACACCCCACCACATGCTGTGGGCCACTGTCCCTCTTTATATCACAGGAATAGTGGGTTGGAGCCAGAGGAAAACCGACCAAAACCAAAGAACCAGGAAAGACATTAATACTCTCCTGTTCCGGGCAACACCTAACTGGCATAATTTCAACCTGCTAACAAGTATACAGGCTGTTAGGTGTCTTAGCGGGTACAGCCTGGGCTTCCTCACCATCTGGGGGTAGATGTATTGTCTTGGTGCATCCTAGCCATCACGCTGAAAATAACCCCATAAAAAGCTAAAGTTTAAAAAAATTGCATTATGGTTTGTGTAGAGTAATTCTGAGTTGGAGCAATAACTTATGCAATAATAAAAAAATACCATTATTGTTATTAGGGATGAGCCGAACACCCCTCAGTTTGGTTCGCAGCAGAACATGTGAACAGGCAAAAAATTTGTTTGAACATGCTAACACCGTTGGGGCTGCGGACTAAAAAATTGTCTGAATGCATCGGTCAGACGGCCACCTTCTCCACTGCTCCTTCTTTGACTGACCGAAGCCTCAGCAACACGTTGTCCAGAAACAGGAGTTTGTAACCTCCCAGTCTCTGGGAACGCGTTGCACAAACCTTTCTGCAAGGCCTCCCGAAGATGTTTCATCCTCTGCTAAGGTCCGCAACCTTACCCTTGTAACGTGGATCAAGGAGGGTTGCCAGCCAGTATTGGTCCTTCTCCTTAATACCACGAATACGAGGATCCTTACGCAGGCTTTGCAGGATCAGGGAGGCCATGCAGCGTAGGTTTGCTGAGGCATTCGGTCCGGAGTCCTCTGGGTCACTAAGGATGACATGGTCCGCAGCCACCTCCTTCCAGCCACGTACAAGTCCATGTGTTTCTTGGGACTGATCCCTTAAAGACTGCTGCTGATGCTGAGTGCCAGGCTCCACCTCCATACTGACACAATCCTCCTCGTCCTCCTCGTCCTCTTCCTGTGTGATCGGCGGGCACGCAGGAACACTGTCTGGATAAAGGGGGCCTTGAGATTTAAGGAAGTCCTCCTCTTCCTGCCTCTGTTCTGCCTCAAGTGCCCTGTCCATTATTCCACGCAGCATGTGCTCCAACAGGTGGACAAGGGGGACAGTGTCACTGATGCATGCACTGTCACTGCTCACTATCCTCGTGGCCTCCTCAAATGGTGACAGGACAGTGCATGCATCCCTGATCATGGCCCACTGGCGTGGGGAAAAAAAACAAGCTCCCCTGACCCTGTCCTGGTGCCATAGTCGCACAGGTACTCATTGATGGCCCTCTGCTGCATGTGCAGCCGCTGCAGCATGGCCAACGTTGAGTTCCACCTGGTGAGCATGTCACAGATTAGGCGGTTCTTGGGCAGGTTAAACTCCTTTTGGAGGTCCGCCAGCTAAGCACTGGTATTATATGACCGGCGGAAATGCACACAGACTTTCCTGGTCTGCCTCAGGACATTCTGTAAGCCCGGGTACCTGCCCAAGAACCGCTGCACCACCAAGTTAAGGACGTGAGCCAAACAGGGCACATGGGTCATTTTTCCCTGTCGGAGGGCAGAGAGGAGGTTGGTGCCATTGTCGCAAACCACCATTCCTGCCTTAAGTTGGCGTGGCGTCAACCACCTCTGAAACTGCCCATGCAGAGCTGACAGAACCTCTTCTCCAGTGTGGCTCCTGTCCCCCAAGCACACCAGTTTAAGCACCACATGGCATCTTTTGGGCTGCGTACATGCGTAGCCCCTTGAACGCCTACGGAGCACCGCTGGTTCCGAGGACAAAGCACAGGAAGAGGCCATGGAGGAAGAAGAAGAGGAGGGGGTGGAGGAGAGAGGTGTGTCACAATTATTAGTAGTGGCATTTTGGAGGCGTGGTGGCGGAACAACCTCCAACACTACTGCATCTTGTCCTGCATCCTTCCCAGCTGCCAGCAGAGTCACCCAATGCACCGTGAAACTTAGGTACCGTCCCTGTCCATGCCTGCTGGACCATGAGTCAGCGGTAATATGCACCTTACCGCTGACCGCCCTGTCCAGTGAGACACGGACATTGCCTTCCACATGCCGGTAGAGAGCCGGAATCGCCTTCTGTGAGAAAAAGTGGCGTTTGGGTACCTGCCACTGAGGAACCGCACATTCCACAATCTCACGGAAGGGGGCAGAGTCTACCAACTGAAAAGGCAGCAGTTGAAGTGCTAGCAATTTTGCCAAGCTAGCATTCAACCGCTGGGCATGTGGATGGCTGGTAGCAAACTTCTTTCGGCGGTGCAGCAGCTGGGGCAGGGAAATTTGCCTGGTACAATCTGACGTCTGTGTACCAAAAGCAGATTGCCCACAAGTATTTGGCTGTGACACACCTAATTCTACACCTTCATTCCTCTCAGTGCAGGTCTCAGAGAGGACTGAAGGTATAGTGGGGTTGGAGATCTCAGCTGATGAGGAGCAAAGAGAGGTCCTCTTTGTTCTTTGGTGTGGGTCTTTTAGATACGCTTGCCAATGAACTGCATGGCAGGTCAACATATGTCTGATCAAGCATGTGGTACCCAAGCGGGAGATGTTTTGGCCACGCAAGATACGCATGAGACATATGTTGCAAATATCAGCGGTGCGAACTAATGCACTCGTCTCAAAAAAGGCCCACACCAAAGAACTTTTTGAATAATGCGCAGAGACTGCAGCGCCCTGTACATGCGGAGCTTTGGGGTGTGATGCAGTCAGTGTGCTGCCCTTAGGCTGGCCCCTGGAGGGCATCCTGCCTCATTGGTGATGTGCCGCCTCCTCCTCCTCCTCTCTCCTATCAGGTACCCACGTTGAGTCAGTGACCTCATCATCCCCTCCCTCCTCATCACTGGAGCAAACCTGGCAGTATGCTGCAGCAGGGGGAGCATGACTGCCAGATTGCTGTCCTTCTTGGGCATCCCCTCTGTCCGTGCTCACGTTACTGCCTTCATCTAGCTCAGTATCATCATCAGAGCCTTCCAAACGCTGGGCATCCTCCTGGAGCATGTCATTGGGACAAAAAGTGAGGTGAAATCTTCTGAAGAGGAGCACAGACAGCAAAACAAATGTCTCAGGGGTGATAACCCTTCCCTATGTTTTCCAAAAAGCTTAAAAAAGATTTTTTGGCTGGAGCTAAACACGTTAAAAATGTACCCGTTCAAAATTACGAACAGATTATATTAGGATCATCTAGGAACAGATGATCTCTCTCTACTCCCCTGACAGAATGGGGATCTGTTTGTTTACATTGACAGATCCCCGTTCTGGCTATATGTGGAGCGATCACGGGTGGCCAGCGGACATGCATTTGCGCAGCCGAGCCAACCTGCCGCAGTATAACTGCTGCGGCTGGTCGGCAAGCAGTTAATGTCCTCATTAGCATCCATATAAAGGCTACCTACTTCTGTTAGCTCCCACTCTATACTCTTTAAGCTCATAGCGAGTAAAGCACAATAATGGGAGAGCTCAGGTGGGTTTTCCATAAGCTTTTATCTGAATATACCGTATTTATCGGCGTATAACACGCGCCGGCGTATAACACGCACCCCAAGTTTAGGAGGGAATTTTAAGGAAAAAAACTTTTAGGAGGGAGGTTTAAGGAAAAAAAACTTACATTTAAATGCCCATCAATGCAGCGTTATCGTGTCCATCTGCAGCCTTGTCAGTGCAGCCTTGCCCCAGTGTCCAGTGCAGCCTTGTCAGTGCAGCTTTGCCCCAGTGCAGCCTTGTCAGTGCAGCTTTGCCCCAGTGCAGCCTTGTCAGTGCAGCTTTGCCCCAGTGCAGCCTTGTCAGTGCAGCTTTGCCCCAGTGCAGAATTGTCAGTGCAGCTTTGCCCCAGTGCAGAATCATCAGTGCAGCTTTGCCCCAGTGCAGCCTTGTCAGTGCAGCTTTGCCCCAGTGCAGAATTGTCAGTGCAGCTTTGCCCCAGTGCAGCCTTGTCCCCAGTGGTCAGTGTAGCCTTGTCCCAAGTGGTCAGTGCAGCCTTGTCCCCAGTGCAGCCTTGTCCCCAGTGGTCCATGCAGCCTTGTCCCCAGTGCCGCCGACATACACAAGTTTAGTGTGTATTTTTAAATATGGTGCCGCGGAGTTCGGAGGGACTCGGCGGCGCTCGTTCAGCCGATAACACAGTGACTGGGCGGAGCCGAGATACACATAGCCGAGGGTTCTCGGCTCTTCTCGGCGCCGTTCACAGTCACGCCCAGTCCCTATGATGGACATAACAGAAGTCCAATGGCGGGACTGGGCTGAACGAGCGCCGCCGAGTCCCTCCGAACTCCGCGGCGCCATATTTAAAAATACAAGCTATGTGAATGTCGGCGGCGATCGCTCCGATAAATCACAAAATAGCGGGGATCGGCGTATAACACGCACCCACGATTTTCCCCTGATTTTAAGGGGAAAAAAGTCCGTGTTATATGCCGATAAATACGGTAGTTTATTGCAGTGACAAGAGCTTCAGATTTTGACCTTGAATGCATGGTATATGCAAGGCTAGAACAATACGTGGTGAAAGCAGGCTCCCGATGCTGGGTATGCTGAGGATATTGACTTGGAGTGGAACGGTTAGCTATATATAGTTCCTGTTGTAATGTATTTCTTTAAATGATAACCTTTCCTCCATAAAAAGAATTAGTCCAAGTGCGCATGTGCGAGAGATCCAAGATGGCCACTTCAGCCCGGAAGCTTTGCACCTCCCCAGACCAACGGCGCCTACAGCGCCATACAGTACCAACCAGGACCACACAGCGAGGGGATCGTTCCCCCAAAACACTGTAGAACACCCCCTGGCCATCAGGCAAGACCTAGGGCCGCATTTTGAAGCCTCCACCCGGGTCGGGTGTACCAAGATGTCCGCCGCAGCTGCTGCTGCAACGCAGCCTCATGCTCCCAGCACGGAAGGAGCCCCAGAACACAGGAAAGTGCATGCCCCAGCTACTTTGAACTACATACCAATCATTCATAAGAGCTGCCAGCAGGCCCTGACACCCTCACCCACTTCCACAGAATCCCTCATTGGCTGTACACTCAGTGACCATGCTTTCTCCCCTGTGGGACCCACTATACCTTACCTCACTGACTTTCCCACTCCAGGCCTTCGAGCCCAGGATCTATACCACAAATTGTCATCCCTCCTGGAAAGGGGATTTGGCAACTACATTGGCCAAAATCACAGGGGACATAAAACCGGATCTACAAAACATAGGCTCCTGGATGGAAGCAATTAAAAACAAACTGGAGCAGAACACGGCAGTATCTAACCAAAACTCTGACCTGATCCAAACCCTCCATGAACAACTGGACACTGCCTTATCTCGCATAGATGACCTAGAAAACAGATCCAGAAGGTACAATTTTCGGATCAGGGGCCTACCAGAGACAATCACGGATGTCACGGCGGCAACCCAAGACCTAATAAAAACCCTGATACCAAACACCCCACAACACCATCTGCAGCTGGACAGAGCCCATAGAGCCCTGGGACCCCCCAGGAAGAATGGCTCCCCCAGAGACATCATAGCCAAACCCCACTATTATGCATTAAAGAGGCTGACATGAAGCAAGCCCATGTCATGCCGCAGGTGACATGCCAAGGCCACCCAGTGCAGATTTTTGCAGATCTATCACCTTCCACCATCCAACGCAGGTGAACCCTGAAACCATTACTGTCTGCTTTAGCCCAAAGGGATATCAAATACAAGTGATTTTTCCCTTTTGCAGTGACTTTCTCCTACAAAGGCCAAAATCAGGCCTTCTCCAACTTCCCAACAGGAGAAAAACCTCTTACTGAGCCTATAAATAATATCCCAACAATCAGATATGGAAACATCCTCCTCCATTTCAGAATCCACTAAGAGACCACCACCCGCAAGTCCATTGACCCCCCTCTGGAACAAGACGAAGGCACGAAGATCTACGAACAATGGCCCTCCTGAACATTTTTCTCCCGTAAAGCTCTGGATCTTCTCGCCTATCTAACCTAATGTTAGATCACTCGCCATCTGGGCTTGGTTGACCTCCCCGTTGGGGGTGCCCCTTTGTTTCTTCTACATTTCTATGACAGTTATAAATATGGTCAGTTCGCCTTGTGCTGCCTGCAGCTGGAATCTTCACAGCCAACTCTTCGCTACTTGGAAGAAAGGATCACCTTGCAGAACTGGCTAATGTTGTTCACACTGTTGACTTACTGTATTTGTTCCGCTTCTTGATTTACCTGGCCCACACTCCCTCCCCCCCCCCCCCCCGATGGGACCGACGCTTTGGTGATTTTTCTTTTACTTGAAGTTTCCAAGAAACATGAAAAACATGAAAGTGCAAACGTGCAAGCAACTGTACAGTATCGAGCATAGATTGCTCTTCCTCAGGCTTCTCTGGCTGTGGTTGAAAACCCTGGTACAATCCCTCTCCTTTATCCACACCCAACAAGTTACCACACATGTATACAATCTAATCATCACCACCAGTAACTAACGGCATCCGAAGGGTTTAACCCCCCTCCATAGTAAAGAGAGCAAAAGTGACATTGTGAATCCATAAATAAACATATATACAAAAAGACCTATATACATGTAATTACATAGAATATCATATAGATTTTTCAGGATGTCCAAATCAGCAGCATATACTGTCATCAACTATTTCATTCATACGCTGTCTATCAATCCAGTTCACAATAGCGCGGTCTCAGACTTCTTAACATACTAAACAGATAATTAGTTGGCCACTTTTTCAAATAGGGATTCATTCCACTGGATCTAAAGGAAAAGGTAAAACATATACATGTATTCATTACTAGAGTCCCTGTATGTAAATTCTATAAAAATAAATATAGATCATAGTCTCTGTTCATCCCACCGGGATGCAGAGACTGTAATCTATTAATCCACCAGACTTCACGTTTCCTCAGTTTCAAAATTCTGTCACCCCCTCTTTTGTCATGAAGCACTTCCTCCAAGACCATAAACCGTAATTCGGATTCCCTGTGTCCCATTTCAGAAAAATGACGTGACACAGGGAGACCAGGCTGCGGATGTCTAATCGTGCTACGATGTTGCGCTATACGATCCTTAATTTTTTGAGTTGTTTCCCCTACATAGATAAGATTACAGGAACATACAAGAATGTATACCACATAAGATGTCTGACAGGTATAAAAACCATTAACCATTATTTTTTCTTTAGTTGTGGGATGAATATAGTGATTACCCTTGAGCATAAGATTGCATTGAATGCAATTAAGACATGGAAAACATCCATTTCTTTTTCTGCCAAGGAATGTCATTTTTGTCTCTTGGGTGTTGGATCTGAATTCAGATCGCACCAAAGAATCACGTAAAGTTTTATTCCGCCGATATGCCTTCATAGGGATTTGTTGAAATTCATCTATCTGAGGATATGATCGCTTCAAAAGTGACCAGTGTTTTCTCACTATATTAAAGATCTTATCACTATAACTATGAAATTGGAGAATGAATGGTATCCTTGGTTTAGTTAGTTTATGTTTTCTACAACTGTGTATCTTATCTGGCTTTGAGATTTTATATAGTTCCTGTGTGATAAGACCCTCAGGGTATCCCCGCTCTCTGAACTTGCAGCACATTTTCTTCAATCTATTGTCTCTAATTATTACCTTGCTGACAATCCGTGTAACCCTGAGGAGCTGACTTCTAATGATGGACCTAAACACATGGGGAGGATGATACCTATCAAATCTAAGGAGTTGATTTCTATCAGTGGGTTTAGTGTATAAATCTGTCTCATGTCATATGGTCATATGACCATGTTCTAAATATACCCGTGTGTCTAAGACTGGTTAGTTACTGGTGGTGATGATTAGATTGTATACATGTGTGGTAACTTGTTGGGTGTGGATAAAGGAGAGGGATTGTACCAGGGTTTTCACACACAGCCAGAGAAGCCTGAGGAAGAGCGATCTATGCTCGATACTGTACAGTTGCTTGCACTTTCATGTATTTCAAGTTTCTTGGAAACTTCAAGTAAAAGAAAAATTGCATCAAAGCATTGGTTTTTATTATTTATCTATGGTGGAGGATCGGGAGTCCACCTTGACTGTGCTTAGATTAACCAGAGGACTAAGAAAAAAAGGTAACCCACCTAATTATTGAGATATATATTACAGGGGAGGGGGTGTCCCTTTGGGAACAGGCCTCTGGGTCAATTTATATACCATTACTGTTGCTCTTCTGAATATTTGCTGTTCTTGACAATTTTTGCTTTTTGTTATTATTTTATGACACAGCTATAATGTTGTTTTTCTAAAGGGCGCCCTGATCTCTGGTGGTTCCCATGTGCCTCCTCCTATCCTTTTGATTCCATATTGTCTTGGAGGATAAGATATCTGAGCCTATTTAGTTTGGATAACCTTCCTTTTTCGTGTAAGATGCTCCCAGGGATCCTTTCTCCCCCCTGGGTCCAGATTTCTGCCTAGGGAGGAATCACCCCCTCTTACTATCCTTCTTCCTATCTCTCTCTCTCTCCCTCTCTTGTCTATCATGCATTTCCTAATTACATTGTCTCCTGCAGATAATCACTGCATCTGGCCTGCTAAATGCACTAGACTTCAAATGCTCCAACTGAAAACTCCTTCCACATGCCTATACTGGAAGAGACTCCCTAAGGTGAGTGACAATGGATTCATCTGCTCCCCTCACTCCTGGCTCGATGGCTAACTCCACACAGAACACTCTAATGCACCGTACACAAGATCGAAAATCCTGCCAGCAAAAGTTCGATGAGAGCTTTTGGTCGGAAATTTGCGACCGTGTGTATGCTCCATCGGACTTTTGCTGGTGGAATTCCCGCCAGCAAAAGATTGAGAGCAGGTTCTCTATTTTTCGGTCAGAAAAAGTTGGTATCCGAAAATGCGTTCGTCTGTATGCAATTCGGATGCGCAAAAAATCTCGCATGCTCAGAATCAAGTACGAGACGGAAGCGCTCGGTCTGGTAAAACTAGTGTTCGTAATGGAGATAGCACATTCATCACGCTGTAAATTTTTGGATCTTTTAATGCAGCGTATTCTTTTGTTCTTTATAATGCTAGAATAATGAATTTGTTTTGCTGCCGATATTCACACAGAATTCTGCCAAACCTATTTTTTTATTTCTTATTTCTTTATCATTTCTCGTGATATCTTTTTTGTCTTTAAAGCCAGATCTCCACAATAATGTTTAGAATTATTTTTTATAGTCATTTTTTTTTATCAAGATCTCCTGTTTTTATGATAATTTTTAAATTATTTTTGTATTTTTGAAATGTACCAGCCTACTCACAAACTGTCCTATTTGAAGAAAAACACATAGGCAAGTATTTTCATATTAAAAAATCTCCATTTATTCTTAACAAAATAAAGAGGAAGGCAACGCTGGAATAACTGCTTGAATTTGCGAAGCCTTTGTACCCCAGGACACACATCAACTCTTTGTAAATAAAAATTGGTAGCCTGAGAAGTCTATATAATAGGGAGCACAATCTGGTCCAGGACTCCCAGAGATCAGGAACAGCAGCAGATGACATATATGTCCCCAGGCTGTGGTGCTACAGCCTGCGTCTTCTGTCAGACCAGACTGAACCCAGGCCATCACTTTCTTGTCTTCCCTGCAGCCTTCCCTGCAGCCTTCCCTGCAGCCTTCCTTGGAGGCTGTGGCTCTGGAGGTGGACTTGTGGCAGGAGGATGAGGAGGATGGGCAAGCGCACATAAGTGCATGTTATCAGTCATTTGGCCCCTCAACCCCTTATGAAGGGCCTGAAAAATAATCTTCTCACAGATGAAGTGTTGGCCCTCCTCCATTTGCTGCAATTTTGCAGCTGCATAGCAGCCATAGGCCTCTTCAGCGTCGGGGGTGTTTTCAGGGCCGCATTAGCCTCCTTAATGAGGCCCAGTGCTGCCTCCTCCATATTACTCGCCTTCCTGGCCCTTTTTGTTGTAAGGCAGAGGGGAGGCACCTGGAATTGGGTGAGGCTACTGGGCCTGGCCACCTCCTGGCTGACACTTACCCCTGCCTCCGCCTGGCTGACACTTACCCCCTCCTCCTCCTGTCTGCCACATTTCAGAGCCTCGTCCTGTTTGAGGTCTTCCTGTGTATGAAAAAGGGACATAGTTTTAGTTTTTGGTTCATCAATCACACACAATTTTCAGCTCATGACTGTTGCAAATTGAATTTTAATAAACAGAAAAGACTATCATTCTGAGCCCAGCATTTTTAATTCTTGTCACAATCATTTTTGGCCCCTACTGTCTTTTGATATGTAAAACACTTTTTGTTAAATCATTCGTTATCAATAATAACATCCAGTTAACAACAATAATTTTCGGACAATAAATATGTTCAAAAATACTATACCTGGCTCCAGCTGGGCTCCTCAACTTCTTCCAGGAGGGAAGGCCCAAGTTGGTCCTTGGAAGCCTCAGCTGGGGTTGAGGGAAGGGTTGAGGGAAGGGTGGATGGAAGTGTAGAAAGTGATTCCCTGGCTTCAAACTGGGTACATACACATCCTTTGCTGCTGCTCCTGGTTTCATGGAAGCCTGGACCTTATTAAGCTCCTTCCTACAACCCCTGGCAAAAATTATGGAATCACGAGTACCTGAGGATGTTCCTTCAGTTGTTTATTGTTGTAGAAAAAAAGCAGATCACAGACATGGCCAAAAACTAAAGGCATTTCAAATGGCAACTTTCTGGCTTTAAGAAACACTAAAAGAAATCAAGAAAAATAATTGTGGTGGCCAGTAACAGTTAGATTTATAGAACAAGCACAGGGAATAAATTATGGAATCACTCAATTCTGAGGAAAAAATTATGGAATCATGAAAAACAAACAAACAAAATAACACTCCAACACATCACTAGTACTTTGTTGCACCACCTCTGGCTTTTATAACTGCTTGCAGTTTCTGAGGCATTGACTTAATGAGTGATAAACAGTATTCTTCATCAATCTGGCTCCAGCCTTCTCTGATTGCTGTTGCCAAATCATCTTTGCAGAATGGAGCCTTGTCATGGACCATTTTCTTTAACTTCCACCACAGATTTTCAATTGGATTGAGATCCGGACTGTTTGCAGGCCATGACATTGACCTTATGTGTCTTTCTTCAAGGAATTTTTTCACAGTTTTTGCTCTATTGCAAGATGCATTATCATCTTGATAAATGATTTCATCATCCCCAAACATCCTTTCAATAGATGGGATAAGAAAAGTGTCCAAAATTTCAATGTAAACCTGTGCATTTATTGAAGATTTAATGACAGCCATCTCCCCAGTGCCTTTACCTGACATGCAGCCCCATATCATAATTGACTGTAGAAATTTGCATGTTTTCTTCAGACAATCATCTGCATAAATCTCATTGGAACGGCACCAAACAAAAGCTCCAGCATCATCACCTTGCCCAATGCAGATTCGAGATTCATCACTGAATATGACTTTCATCCAATCATCCACAGTCCACGATTGCCTTTCCTTAGCCCATTGTAACCTTGTTTTTTTGTGTTTAGGTGTTAGAGATGGCTTTCTTTTAGCTTTTCTGTATGTAAATCCCATTTCCTTTAGGCAGTTTCTTACAGTTCGGTCACAGATGTTGACTCCAGTTTCCTCCCATTTGTTCCTCATTTGTTTTGTTGTACATTTTATGTTTTCAAGGCATATTGCTTTAAGTTTTCTGTCTTGACGCTTTGATGTCTTCCTTGGTCTACCAGTATGCTTGCCTTTAACCACCTTCCCATGTTGTTTGTATTTGGTCCATGTTTTAGACACAGCCGACTGTGAACAACCAACATCTTGTGCAACACTGCGTGATGATTTACCCTCTTTACCTACATACTAACAAGCAGATTTAATGTGATGCAGGTGTTAGTGTTTGTAATGAAAATTTACAGGGTGATTCCATAATTTTTTCCTCAGAATTGAGTGATTCCGTAATTTGTTCCCTGTGCTTGTTCTATAAATCTAACTGTTACTGGCCACCACAATTATTTTTCTTGATTTCTTTTAGTGTTTGTTAAAGCCAGAAAGTTGCCATTTGAAATGCCTTTAGTTTTTGGCCATGTCTGTGATCTGCTTTTTTTCTACAACAATAAACAACTGAAGGAACATCCTCAGGGACTGGTGATTCCATAATTTTTGCCAGGGGTTGTATATGTGCTTCTCAAGCCACCAATTTTCTTATCCACAAACTCGATGTCTGCGTCGGGGACCTGCGTCTTCACAAATTGCAGCAGTTTCTCCAACAATGCCTTCCTAGCTGTTTTATTTCGATATAAGGGGTTTTTAACCTTCCACAAATTTCTCATATCCCTGTATCTGTCTATGAACTGGCCCATGAATTCCGGGTCTTTGAATTGTTTCATATTTGCTGCAAGACAAAACACAAGACAAAAACAATAATATCAGGCTAAATTCTACTAATCTTATCCCAATATAGGCCTCAATCTCGAATCAATATAGGCCACTGATGTCCCAAGTTAAAATGTTACCTTCGTTCTCACGATCGGCACTTCCTCCACTCACAGATCGTACATACGACACACGCGTGTTAGCTTTATATACACTGCGCATGCGTGAAACTCTGCACGCGTTGCCCGCCCCTGACGTTCTTTCTAGAATATTCCCCGTCCCTTCTCTTTCGTTGCAGTGGGAGAGGAACATGGTGGAGACACAGCAGGTACGTAATAGCAGTAACGAGGAGGAAAGCCCAGAGCCAGAAACGTCACGATCCCGCAGGAGATTTAAGGCCTCAAATATGGCCTTTGTAGAGATGGTGAACATCTTGAAGAGGGCCGACTATGACGGGAAGTATGAACCTTACCTAAACCCAAATGTGAGAAAGTCCAAGATCATGTCTAAAGTTGTGAAGAGTCTGCACAGGAATTTTGGGGTATGACGATCCAAGGAGCAATTGAGGAAACGCTGGTCAGACCTGAAATTGAGAGAGCAGGATCAGTACAGAAGGATCAAGAAAGTGCTTCTAAAAAGTAAGTACTTGTCGTGTGTTTCTATTATTATTATTACTTGCATGCTGCTCCATGTGCTTTTATTTACTGTTGTACAGTTTTAAATGGCTACTTTCATGTTCGTGGGCACAGTAAACATTAGTGTATAATAGGGGGCGCTAGAGACCTAACAAACATATGCTTCTGCCAATATGTGCACACACTAACCAAATCAACCTCAGTGAACTGAATAGTGCTGATTGTGCTAAACTAAAGGTATCACAAACACATATTTTATGCTGCAAATAAAATACAAAATACAGTGAGAAAATTAATAAATAAAGAATCCAGTGAAAAAAATTGTACGAAATTCTTGGTGCAAGTGAAATAAATAAATCGTGGTGTCTGATAGTCCCAATCCATTGAAGAGATCAGAGAAAAACAGTTGAAACCAACATCACAGCAGACACATGGATCCTCACAGATGCAACAATTTATGCGTTGATATAAAGATTCCGTCACCCAAGAGGAAAAAACACCTGAAGGTAGTAGATATCTGCTTACCAGATACCAATGACTTCTTTAACTAAAAGGAAGTCATTAGTGCTTGTACAGGATTGTGCCTGTTCACATGAAGGCTGGAAGGCTGGATGGTACTTTAGGCATTGAACCCTCCCGTCCCATTCATTCAGGATAGGAAATATGAGAAACAAAAAGGGGTCTTCATAGTGTAAAACCGTTTAATATAAAATTAGAGAACAATAAAATAGCCAATTGGCCTCTTACATTGATCGGTGCCTACCCGGCACTGGGACTGCTCGCATGTCAGGGTGAGTAGAGTCAGGAACCCTTCGCATCACATCGCACATGCGGCGTGCGTTCCACTCCGTGCGTCTAGCTAACCAGCTAATCCGGAAGTAGGTGGGACGATTCTGGACATGTGACCACGTACCGCTCCGACGTACGTTTCGTTTGTGAACGTCTTCAGGGAAGCGTACATTGGTCACTAAGCGACTAATTTATATAGGGAATGAGGGCGGGTAGATTAGTAACAATACTCCGCCTTTGTGTCAATAAAGTTCGTTTGCTGAACACTGTGCACAAACCAACCAGTGGAATCTCCCCCTGGTGGTTATATGCCACAGTGCTTCAGATAAAGAAAAAATTCTTTAGTATTACATACCATAACTGTACAGCATTAAATGGCAGGAAAACAGTGAGAGATGTTATATTATAAATATTACTACATATAACAATTGCAATGTTAATGTTAATTAGTTCGTTGGAAAGGACTAGAATAAATCCCGTCATTCAGAGCAGTCTCAGTCTCGGTTTCACAATAGCTGGTAAATGATAAGCACATTTAAACATACTCCATTGAAACCACAATAAATTGTAATATTTTTACTTAATGTTAAAAATCTTGGACTATATTTTAATAAAAAATGATAACCACATAACCAGTCACATCAAGGTTCAAAAAACGCTTACTGTTATAATTGTGATTAATCGTTTGTTAAAAAACAATTGAGGTCTATGTCTATGTTCATCCCATACGGTTGCATACTTTGTAGCTTATAAAGCCAATATGTTTCATTTTTGGATACTGTCCTTTTCATATGAGTACCCCTCCAGTCCCTTGTTACTTTATCAATCCCATAAAACGTACATAATGATGGATCGCTGTTATGGTACATTTTGAAGTGTCTGGAGACACTATGGTTGGGGTAGCCATTTTTTATATTCGCAAGGTGTTCACCAATTCTTACTTTGAGTTGACGTGTGGTTCTGCCCACGTACTGTAAGGAACATGGACATTCCAATACATAAGTCACGTGGTCAGAATCACACGTGATTAATGGTTTAATGTTAAACTGTTGTTGGGTGACCACAGAATTGAATTGGGATTTCTTTTTCTTGGAGCCCGGTTTTCTTGTTATTTTGCATGCATTGCACCTAGTGCAGTAATGGAATCCAGATCCATCCAAGAACGTAGATGGTTTCCTGGGTGGGTCCGGTACATTGGGGGCTAGTCGGTTCCTGAGAGTGGGGGCCCTACGGTATATGAATTTTGGTTTCTTTGGTAAAGAGGACTGTAAATCTTTGTCTTTTAACAGAATTGGCCAGAATTTCTTGAAAATACCCTCCACTGTTCTATATTGTCGATGGAAGCCTGACAGAAAAGCGCATTCATCTTTGTATTCTTTTTTTGGTTTAGGAACCAGCAAAGTTTGTCTATTCATATTTGATACCTGGACTACCAGCTTCTCCAAAACATGGGCTGGGTAGCCCTTTTCCAGGAATCTGGCAGTGAGGGTATCAGCTTGTGCAAAAAAATCTTTATCATTTTGACAATTGCGCCGTAAGCGCATGTATTGCCCTTTGGGTACAGCCCCAATCCATTGCGGATGGTGGCAACTATGTGTAGGGACATAGGCGTTGCGGTCGGTTTCCTTAAAAAATGTTTTTGTACTTATAGTGGAACCCTGTTTGAGAAGTGTTAAATCCAAATAATTTACTGTTGTTAGGTGAAGATCTGCTGTGAATCTTAGATTGTATTCATTATGATTCATACCATCCATAAATTCACCAAAACTTTCCTTAGTTCCCTCCCACAAAATGATGACATCATCTATGTACCTTTTGTACAACAGAAGTGATTTGGGTCTGTTATTAAAAATGGTTTCTGATTCCCATTTGTTTAATGTGATATTCGCCACACTTGGAGCATAACGAGCTCCCATGGCAACTCCACCTATTTGGTTATAATACTCATTAAGCGCCCAAAAATAGTTATTCCCCATAGCCATAGATAAACCTTCCAGTAAAAATTCAATTTGCGATTTTTTTAAAGTGGACTTATTTGTGAAGGTCCACCTCACTGCTTCCAACACATCTGTCTGCCGTAGGTTGGTATACAGTGACTCGATGTCTATTGTCACTGGTAAAGTTTGGTTAGTGACTACCACAGATTGTAGCAAGGTGATGAGCTCCCTGCTGTCTTTGAGGTAGGATTGGCTCTGTGGAACAAGGGGCTGGAGGAAGGTGTCCAGATATTCCCCCACCCTCGAGTACAGAGAGCCAATCCCACTCACTATTGGGCGGCCTGGTGGGTTCTCCTTATTTTTGTGTATTTTCGGCACAATATATAATACCGGGATTCTGGGTGTAGTCAAGTCAAGGTAATCTGCTTCCTTCTGATTTAAGATTTTTTTATTCGTTCCTTTACTAATCCATGTTGATAGTTCCTTTTTTAATTTTGTGGTGGGGTTGGATTTGAGTAACTTATATGTTGTAGTATCCCTCAGTAATCTTTGCATTTCTTTATTGTAATTTTCTTTGGTTAATATCACCAGCCCTCCCCCCTTGTCTGCGGGTCTTACCACTATCTGTTTATTTTCTTCCAATTTTTTAATGCCTTCCCATATTTTTTGATTATTTTGTTGTTTGGATGTTTCTATTAGGCGTACCTCATCCTGAACCATGTTCCTAAATACTTCTATGTATTGGTTTGAACCTTTCTTAGGATTAAAAACAGAGTTATTTTTCAAACTACTATGTACAAATGGGTCCTCCGTCTCTTTAATGGTAGGGTTGGTTTTATGGCCTGAAAAATGTTTCCTTATATTTAATTTTCTTATATATTTTTCAATGTCTATAAACAGATTAAATTTGTCTATATTTTTGTTTGGTGCAAATTTCAATCCCTGTGATAAAACTTCCAATTCTGACTCAGAAAACTCTAAATTGGTTAAATTAAATAGCCCAGATTTTAGCTGTTTCTCTTCCTTTTTCTTTCGCCCTCTGCCCCTTCTTCCTCTCTTTCTGCTTGCTCTGAATAGCCATGTTGGGGGTTGGTTGGAATTCTGTATGGCTCTTTCCAATCCCTCCATTCCCCCCCTCCTTGTGGTGGATAACTGTTGTATCCTGGTCTACCCCTAAAATTGCCCCTTTGGTGTCCCCTCGGGGGTCTGTAGGGATATTGATTACGGTTATGGGTATAATAACCATAATCAGGGGGTCTATAATCTGTGGGGGCAGGTCTGTTGTAATTTTGTCCCCTATAGGGGGATTGGTAGACTGGTGGGTACGTATGGGGATGAGATTTGATTGTATTATTTTGGCTATAGCTTTCCTTTTTGTGGGCCCTCTGGGGTGTACCCGCATCCCTTCTCGTATTTGGTGCCAGATTGGCTACCGTATTGTGCACTTCAATCTCCCTTTCTGCCAATGAGTCCTGGGGAGGACCTATTTGTAGATTATCCTGCCATTTATATACCTTATTATCTTGGTAGTCCTTAATATCTCTAAAATATTTTTTAAGTTTTTTATCTTTAATTTCCCCATCATACTTGGCTAGATAGGTACTCAGTTCCTTAGCCTTATCTATATATTCTTGAGAGGACATAAATGGTTCCATAGTTGTCCTGAGTTCTTTGATTTTAGATTCCAAAACAACTTTTTTGGCTTCCCGCCTTCTAACCATCATTTGCATTAATTTCTGTTCACAGGCGTTGAAAAATTGGTACCACTCATCAAGTAGTCTCAAATCCTCAACCCCGTCATTTGGACTGACATCCCATCTTAAACTCCTGGGGGTTAGATTTTTACCTATGTACATCTCCAGGGATGCAATATCCCACCACAGCCTTATTTGTTTTTCAGTGTCATATTTAAGTTGTTTGAATCCTTTCTCAAGGTCCACACTGGTACTAGATGTTTGGTGGAAGATCTCTTCCACATTAAATTTTCTAGTTTGCATAAAGTTGAATATATCCATGGCTGCGTAAAGTGAACAAACTCAAACCAAATAAATTGAGCCAAAGTGATAAATAAACAATACTTCCGCGCCTTTGGTAAAAAATAAATAAATAAATTGGTAAGTGTAAAACCACACACTCAAAAAAACCCGTAAGTACAAGCTGCTCCCCTTAGTTTGAATAGAACAATCAAACAAGCAATAGTGTATAATAGGGGGCGCTAGAGACCTAACAAACATATGCTTCTGCCAATATGTGCACACACTAACCAAATCAACCTCAGTGAACTGAATAGTGCTGATTGTGCTAAACTAAAGGTATCACAAACACATATTTTATGCTGCAAATAAAATACAAAATACAGTGAGAAAATTAATAAATAAAGAATCCAGTGAAAAAAATTGTACGAAATTCTTGGTGCAAGTGAAATAAATAAATCGTGGTGTCTGATAGTCCCAATCCATTGAAGAGATCAGAGAAAAACAGTTGAAACCAACATCACAGCAGACACATGGATCCTCACAGATGCAACAATTTATGCGTTGATATAAAGATTCCGTCACCCAAGAGGAAAAAACACCTGAAGGTAGTAGATATCTGCTTACCAGATACCAATGACTTCTTTAACTAAAAGGAAGTCATTAGTGCTTGTACAGGATTGTGCCTGTTCACATGAAGGCTGGAAGGCTGGATGGTACTTTAGGCATTGAACCCTCCCGTCCCATTCATTCAGGATAGGAAATATGAGAAACAAAAAGGGGTCTTCATAGCGTAAAACCGTTTAATATAAAATTAGAGAACAATAAAATAGCCAATTGGCCTCTTACATTGATCGGTGCCTACCCGGCACTGGGACTGCTCGCATGTCAGGGTGAGTAGAGTCAGGAACCCTTCGCATCACATCGCACATGCGGCGTGCGTTCCACTCCGTGCGTCTAGCTAACCAGCTAATCCGGAAGTAGGTGGGACGATTCTGGACATGTGACCACGTACCGCTCCGACGTACGTTTCGTTTGTGAACGTCTTCAGGGAAGCGTACATTGGTCACTAAGCGACTAATTTATATAGGGAATGAGGGCGGGTAGATTAGTAACAATACTCCGCCTTTGTGTCAATAAAGTTCGTTTGCTGAACACTGTGCACAAACCAACCAGTGGAATCTCCCCCTGGTGGTTATATGCCACAGTGCTTCAGATAAAGAAAAAATTCTTTAGTATTACATACCATAACTGTACAGCATTAAATGGCAGGAAAACAGTGAGAGATGTTATATTATAAATATTACTACATATAACAATTGCAATGTTAATGTTAATTAGTTCGTTGGAAAGGACTAGAATAAATCCCGTCATTCAGAGCAGTCTCAGTCTCGGTTTCACAATAGCTGGTAAATGATAAGCACATTTAAACATACTCCATTGAAACCACAATAAATTGTAATATTTTTACTTAATGTTAAAAATCTTGGACTATATTTTAATAAAAAATGATAACCACATAACCAGTCACATCAAGGTTCAAAAAATGCTTACTGTTATAATTGTGATTAATCGTTTGTTAAAAAACAATTGAGGTCTATGTCTATGTTCATCCCATACGGTTGCATACTTTGTAGCTTATAAAGCCAATATGTTTCATTTTTGGATACTGTCCTTTTCATATGAGTACCCCTCCAGTCCCTTGTTACTTTATCAATCTCATAAAACGTACATAATGATGGATCGCTGTTATGGTACATTTTGAAGTGTCTGGAGACACTATGGTTGGGGTAGCCATTTTTTATATTCGCAAGGTGTTCACCAATTCTTACTTTGAGTTGACGTGTGGTTCTGCCCACGTACTGTAAGGAACATGGACATTCCAATACATAAGTCACGTGGTCAGAATCACACGTGATTAATGGTTTAATGTTAAACTGTTGTTGGGTGACCACAGAATTGAATTGGGATTTCTTTTTCTTGGAGCCCGGTTTTCTTGTTATTTTGCATGCATTGCACCTAGTGCAGTAATGGAATCCAGATCCATCCAAGAACGTAGATGGTTTCCTGGGTGGGTCCGGTACATTGGGGGCTAGTCGGTTCCTGAGAGTGGGGGCCCTACGTATATGAATTTTGGTTTCTTTGGTAAAGAGGACTGTAAATCTTTGTCTTTTAACAGAATTGGCCAGAATTTCTTGAAAATACCCTCCACTGTTCTATATTGTCGATGGAAGCCTGACAGAAAAGCGCATTCATCTTTGTATTCTTTTTTTGGTTTAGGAACCAGCAAAGTTTGTCTATTCATATTTGATACCTGGACTACCAGCTTCTCCAAAACATGGGCTGGGTAGCCCTTTTCCAGGAATCTGGCAGTGAGGGTATCAGCTTGTGCAAAAAAATCTTTATCATTTTGACAATTGCGCCGTAAGCGCATGTATTGCCCTTTGGGTACAGCCCCAATCCATTGCGGATGGTGGCAACTATGTGTAGGGACATAGGCGTTGCGGTCGGTTTCCTTAAAAAATGTTTTTGTACTTATAGTGGAACCCTGTTTGAGAAGTGTTAAATCCAAATAATTTACTGTTGTTAGGTGAAGATCTGCTGTGAATCTTAGATTGTATTCATTATGATTCATACCATCCATAAATTCACCAAAACTTTCCTTAGTTCCCTCCCACAAAATGATGACATCATCTATGTACCTTTTGTACAACAGAAGTGATTTGGGTCTGTTATTAAAAATGGTTTCTGATTCCCATTTGTTTAATGTGATATTCGCCACACTTGGAGCATAACGAGCTCCCATGGCAACTCCACCTATTTGGTTATAATACTCATTAAGCGCCCAAAAATAGTTATTCCCCATAGCCATAGATAAACCTTCCAGTAAAAATTCAATTTGCGATTTTTTTAAAGTGGACTTATTTGTGAAGGTCCACCTCACTGCTTCCAACACATCTGTCTGCCGTAGGTTGGTATACAGTGACTCGATGTCTATTGTCACTAGTAAAGTTTGGTTAGTGACTACCACAGATTGTAGCAAGGTGATGAGCTCCCTGCTGTCTTTGAGGTAGGATTGGCTCTGTGGAACAAGGGGCTGGAGGAAGGTGTCCAGATATTCCCCCACCCTCGAGTACAGAGAGCCAATCCCACTCACTATTGGGCGGCCTGGTGGGTTCTCCTTATTTTTGTGTATTTTCGGCACAATATATAATACCGGGATTCTGGGTGTAGTCAAGTCAAGGTAATCTGCTTCCTTCTGATTTAAGATTTTTTTATTCGTTCCTTTACTAATCCATGTTGATAGTTCCTTTTTTAATTTTGTGGTGGGGTTGGATTTGAGTAACTTATATGTTGTAGTATCCCTCAGTAATCTTTGCATTTCTTTATTGTAATTTTCTTTGGTTAATATCACCAGCCCTCCCCCCTTGTCTGCGGGTCTTACCACTATCTGTTTATTTTCTTCCAATTTTTTAATGCCTTCCCATATTTTTTGATTATTTTGTTGTTTGGATGTTTCTA
The DNA here is from genome assembly GCA_037952835.1 of Lithobates septentrionalis. Lineage (NCBI taxonomy): Eukaryota > Metazoa > Chordata > Amphibia > Anura > Ranidae > Lithobates > Lithobates septentrionalis. Next base: position 1,513,129 of record JBBDGP010001232.1, on the reverse strand, counting down.
TTAGGCGTACCTCATCCTGAACCATGTTCCTAAATACTTCTATGTATTGGTTTGAACCTTTCTTAGGATTAAAAACAGAGTTATTTTTCAAACTACTATGTACAAATGGGTCCTCCGTCTCTTTAATGGTAGGGTTGGTTTTATGGCCTGAAAAATGTTTCCTTATATTTAATTTTCTTATATATTTTTCAATGTCTATAAACAGATTAAATTTGTCTATATTTTTGTTTGGTGCAAATTTCAATCCCTGTGATAAAACTTCCAATTCTGACTCAGAAAACTCTAAATTGGTTAAATTAAATAGCCCAGATTTTAGCTGTTTCTCTTCCTTTTTCTTTCGCCCTCTGCCCCTTCTTCCTCTCTTTCTGCTTGCTCTGAATAGCCATGTTGGGGGTTGGTTGGAATTCTGTATGGCTCTTTCCAATCCCTCCATTCCCCCCCTCCTTGTGGTGGATAACTGTTGTATCCTGGTCTACCCCTAAAATTGCCCCTTTGGTGTCCCCTCGGGGGTCTGTAGGGATATTGATTACGGTTATGGGTATAATAACCATAATCAGGGGGTCTATAATCTGTGGGGGCAGGTCTGTTGTAATTTTGTCCCCTATAGGGGGATTGGTAGACTGGTGGGTACGTATGGGGGTGAGATTTGATTGTATTATTTTGGCTATAGCTTTCCTTTTTGTGGGCCCTCTGGGGTGTACCCGCATCCCTTCTCGTATTTGGTGCCAGATTGGCTACCGTATTGTGCACTTCAATCTCCCTTTCTGCCAATGAGTCCTGGGGAGGACCTATTTGTAGATTATCCTGCCATTTATATACCTTATTATCTTGGTAGTCCTTAATATCTCTAAAATATTTTTTAAGTTTTTTATCTTTAATTTCCCCATCATACTTGGCTAGATGGGTACTCAGTTCCTTAGCCTTATCTATATATTCTTGAGAGGACATAAATGGTTCCATAGTTGTCCTGAGTTCTTTGATTTTAGATTCCAAAACAACTTTTTTGGCTTCCCGCCTTCTAACCATCATTTGCATTAATTTCTGTTCACAGGCGTTGAAAAATTGGTACCACTCATCAAGTAGTCTCAAATCCTCAACCCCGTCATTTGGACTGACATCCCATCTTAAACTCCTGGGGGTTAGATTTTTACCTATGTACATCTCCAGGGATGCAATATCCCACCACAGCCTTATTTGTTTTTCAGTGTCATATTTAAGTTGTTTGAATCCTTTCTCAAGGTCCACACTGGTACTAGATGTTTGGTGGAAGATCTCTTCCACATTAAATTTTCTAGTTTGCATAAAGTTGAATATATCCATGGCTGCGTAAAGTGAACAAACTCAAACCAAATAAATTGAGCCAAAGTGATAAATAAACAATACTTCCGCGCCTTTGGTAAAAAATAAATAAATAAATTGGTAAGTGTAAAACCACACACTCAAAAAAACCCGTAAGTACAAGCTGCTCCCCTTAGTTTGAATAGAACAATCAAACAAGCAATAGTGTATAATAGGGGGCGCTAGAGACCTAACAAACATATGCTTCTGCCAATATGTGCACACACTAACCAAATCAACCTCAGTGAACTGAATAGTGCTGATTGTGCTAAACTAAAGGTATCACAAACACATATTTTATGCTGCAAATAAAATACAAAATACAGTGAGAAAATTAATAAATAAAGAATCCAGTGAAAAAAATTGTACGAAATTCTTGGTGCAAGTGAAATAAATAAATCGTGGTGTCTGATAGTCCCAATCCATTGAAGAGATCAGAGAAAAACAGTTGAAACCAACATCACAGCAGACACATGGATCCTCACAGATGCAACAATTTATGCGTTGATATAAAGATTCCGTCACCCAAGAGGAAAAAACACCTGAAGGTAGTAGATATCTGCTTACCAGATACCAATGACTTCTTTAACTAAAAGGAAGTCATTAGTGCTTGTACAGGATTGTGCCTGTTCACATGAAGGCTGGAAGGCTGGATGGTACTTTAGGCATTGAACCCTCCCGTCCCATTCATTCAGGATAGGAAATATGAGAAACAAAAAGGGGTCTTCATAGCGTAAAACCGTTTAATATAAAATTAGAGAACAATAAAATAGCCAATTGGCCTCTTACATTGATCGGTGCCTACCCGGCACTGGGACTGCTCGCATGTCAGGGTGAGTAGAGTCAGGAACCCTTCGCATCACATCGCACATGCGGCGTGCGTTCCACTCCGTGCGTCTAGCTAACCAGCTAATCCGGAAGTAGGTGGGACGATTCTGGACATGTGACCACGTACCGCTCCGACGTACGTTTCGTTTGTGAACGTCTTCAGGGAAGCGTACATTGGTCACTAAGCGACTAATTTATATAGGGAATGAGGGCGGGTAGATTAGTAACAATACTCCGCCTTTGTGTCAATAAAGTTCGTTTGCTGAACACTGTGCACAAACCAACCAGTGGAATCTCCCCCTGGTGGTTATATGCCACAGTGCTTCAGATAAAGAAAAAATTCTTTAGTATTACATACCATAACTGTACAGCATTAAATGGCAGGAAAACAGTGAGAGATGTTATATTATAAATATTACTACATATAACAATTGCAATGTTAATGTTAATTAGTTCGTTGGAAAGGACTAGAATAAATCCCGTCATTCAGAGCAGTCTCAGTCTCGGTTTCACAATAGCTGGTAAATGATAAGCACATTTAAACATACTCCATTGAAACCACAATAAATTGTAATATTTTTACTTAATGTTAAAAATCTTGGACTATATTTTAATAAAAAATAAAAATAAAAAATGTGCTTATCATTTACCAGCTATTGTGAAACCGAGACTGAGACTGCTCTGAATGACGGGATTTATTCTAGTCCTTTCCAACGAACTAATTAACATTAACATTGCAATTGTTATATGTAGTAATATTTATAATATAACATCTCTCACTGTTTTCCTGCCATTTAATGCTGTACAGTTATGGTATGTAATACTAAAGAATTTTTTCTTTATCTGAAGCACTGTGGCATATAACCACCAGGGGGAGATTCCACTGGTTGGTTTGTGCACAGTGTTCAGCAAACGAACTTTATTGACACAAAGGCGGAGTATTGTTACTAATCTACCCGCCCTCATTCCCTATATAAATTAGTCGCTTAGTGACCAATGTACGCTTCCCTGAAGACGTTCACAAACGAAACGTACGTCGGAGCGGTACGTGGTCACATGTCCAGAATCGTCCCACCTACTTCCGGATTAGCTGGTTAGCTAGACGCACGGAGTGGAACGCACGCCGCATGTGCGATGTGATGCGAAGGGTTCCTGACTCTACTCACCCTGACATGCGAGCAGTCCCAGTGCCGGGTAGGCACCGATCAATGTAAGAGGCCAATTGGCTATTTTATTGTTCTCTAATTTTATATTAAACGGTTTTACGCTATGAAGACCCCTTTTTGTTTCTCATATTTCCTATCCTGAATGAATGGGACGGGTGGGTTCAATGCCTAAAGTACCATCCAGCCTTCCAGCCTTCATGTGAACAGGCACAATCCTGTACAAGCACTAATGACTTCCTTTTAGTTAAAGAAGTCATTGGTATCTGGTAAGCAGATATCTACTACCTTCAGGTGTTTTTTCCTCTTGGGTGACGGAATCTTTATATCAACGCATAAATTGTTGCATCTGTGAGGATCCATGTGTCTGCTGTGATGTTGGTTTCAACTGTTTTTCTCTGATCTCTTCAATGGATTGGGACTATCAGACACCACGATTTATTTATTTCACTTGCACCAAGAATTTCGTACAATTTTTTTCACTGGATTCTTTATTTATTAATTTTCTCACTGTATTTTGTATTTTATTTGCAGCATAAAATATGTGTTTGTGATACCTTTAGTTTAGCACAATCAGCACTATTCAGTTCACTGAGGTTGATTTGGTTAGTGTGTGCACATATTGGCAGAAGCATATGTTTGTTAGGTCTCTAGCGCCCCCTATTATACACTATTGCTTGTTTGATTGTTCTATTCAAACTAAGGGGAGCAGCTTGTACTTACGGGTTTTTTTGAGTGTGTGGTTTTACACTTACCAATTTATTTATTTATTTTTTACCAAAGGCGCGGAAGTATTGTTTATTTATCACTTTGGCTCAATTTATTTGGTTTGAGTTTGTTCACTTTACGCAGCCATGGATATATTCAACTTTATGCAAACTAGAAAATTTAATGTGGAAGAGATCTTCCACCAAACATCTAGTACCAGTGTGGACCTTGAGAAAGGATTCAAACAACTTAAATATGACACTGAAAAACAAATAAGGCTGTGGTGGGATATTGCATCCCTGGAGATGTACATAGGTAAAAATCTAACCCCCAGGAGTTTAAGATGGGATGTCAGTCCAAATGACGGGGTTGAGGATTTGAGACTACTTGATGAGTGGTACCAATTTTTCAACGCCTGTGAACAGAAATTAATGCAAATGATGGTTAGAAGGCGGGAAGCCAAAAAAGTTGTTTTGGAATCTAAAATCAAAGAACTCAGGACAACTATGGAACCATTTATGTCCTCTCAAGAATATATAGATAAGGCTAAGGAACTGAGTACCCATCTAGCCAAGTATGATGGGGAAATTAAAGATAAAAAACTTAAAAAATATTTTAGAGATATTAAGGACTACCAAGATAATAAGGTATATAAATGGCAGGATAATCTACAAATAGGTCCTCCCCAGGACTCATTGGCAGAAAGGGAGATTGAAGTGCACAATACGGTAGCCAATCTGGCACCAAATACGAGAAGGGATGCGGGTACACCCCAGAGGGCCCACAAAAAGGAAAGCTATAGCCAAAATAATACAATCAAATCTCATCCCCATACGTACCCACCAGTCTACCAATCCCCCTATAGGGGACAAAATTACAACAGACCTGCCCCCACAGATTATAGACCCCCTGATTATGGTTATTATACCCATAACCGTAATCAATATCCCTACAGACCCCCGAGGGGACACCAAAGGGGCAATTTTAGGGGTAGACCAGGATACAACAGTTATCCACCACAAGGAGGGGGGGAATGGAGGGATTGGAAAGAGCCATACAGAATTCCAACCAACCCCCAACATGGCTATTCAGAGCAAGCAGAAAGAGAGGAAGAAGGGGCAGAGGGCGAAAGAAAAAGGAAGAGAAACAGCTAAAATCTGGGCTATTTAATTTAACCAATTTAGAGTTTTCTGAGTCAGAATTGGAAGTTTTATCACAGGGATTGAAATTTGCACCAAACAAAAATATAGACAAATTTAATCTGTTTATAGACATTGAAAAATATATAAGAAAATTAAATATAAGGAAACATTTTTCAGGCCATAAAACCAACCCTACCATTAAAGAGACGGAGGACCCATTTGTACATAGTAGTTTGAAAAATAACTCTGTTTTTAATCCTAAGAAAGGTTCAAACCAATACATAGAAGTATTTAGGAACATGGTTCAGGATGAGGTACGCCTAATAGAAACATCCAAACAACAAAATAATCAAAAAATATGGGAAGGCATTAAAAAATTGGAAGAAAATAAACAGATAGTGGTAAGACCCGCAGACAAGGGGGGAGGGCTGGTGATATTAACCAAAGAAAATTACAATAAAGAAATGCAAAGATTACTGAGGGATACTACAACATATAAGTTACTCAAATCCAACCCCACCACAAAATTAAAAAAGGAACTATCAACATGGATTAGTAAAGGAACAAATAAAAAAATCTTAAATCAGAAGGAAGCAGATTACCTTGACTTGACTACACCCAGAATCCCGGTATTATATATTGTGCCGAAAATACACAAAAATAAGGAGAACCCACCAGGCCGCCCAATAGTGAGTGGGATTGGCTCTCTGTACTCGAGGGTGGGGGAATATCTGGACACCTTCCTCCAGCCCCTTGTTCCACAGAGCCAATCCTACCTCAAAGACAGCAGGGAGCTCATCACCTTGCTACAATCTGTGGTAGTCACTAACCAAACTTTACTAGTGACAATAGACATCGAGTCACTGTATACCAACCTACGGCAGACAGATGTGTTGGAAGCAGTGAGGTGGACCTTCACAAATAAGTCCACTTTAAAAAAATCGCAAATTGAATTTTTACTGGAAGGTTTATCTATGGCTATGGGGAATAACTATTTTTGGGCGCTTAATGAGTATTATAACCAAATAGGTGGAGTTGCCATGGGAGCTCGTTATGCTCCAAGTGTGGCGAATATCACATTAAACAAATGGGAATCAGAAACCATTTTTAATAACAGACCCAAATCACTTCTGTTGTACAAAAGGTACATAGATGATGTCATCATTTTGTGGGAGGGAACTAAGGAAAGTTTTGGTGAATTTATGGATGGTATGAATCATAATGAATACAATCTAAGATTCACAGCAGATCTTCACCTAACAACAGTAAATTATTTGGATTTAACACTTCTCAAACAGGGTTCCACTATAAGTACAAAAACATTTTTTAAGGAAACCGACCGCAACGCCTATGTCCCTACACATAGTTGCCACCATCCGCAATGGATTGGGGCTGTACCCAAAGGGCAATACATGCGCTTACGGCGCAATTGTCAAAATGATAAAGATTTTTTTGCACAAGCTGATACCCTCACTGCCAGATTCCTGGAAAAGGGCTACCCAGCCCATGTTTTGGAGAAGCTGGTAGTCCAGGTATCAAATATGAATAGACAAACTTTGCTGGTTCCTAAACCAAAAAAAGAATACAAAGATGAATGCGCTTTTCTGTCAGGCTTCCATCGACAATATAGAACAGTGGAGGGTATTTTCAAGAAATTCTGGCCAATTCTGTTAAAAGACAAAGATTTACAGTCCTCTTTACCAAAGAAACCAAAATTCATATACCGTAGGGCCCCCACTCTCAGGAACCGACTAGCCCCCAATGTACCGGACCCACCCAGGAAACCATCTACGTTCTTGGATGGATCTGGATTCCATTACTGCACTAGGTGCAATGCATGCAAAATAACAAGAAAACCGGGCTCCAAGAAAAAGAAATCCCAATTCAATTCTGTGGTCACCCAACAACAGTTTAACATTAAACCATTAATCACGTGTGATTCTGACCACGTGACTTATGTATTGGAATGTCCATGTTCCTTACAGTACGTGGGCAGAACCACACGTCAACTCAAAGTAAGAATTGGTGAACACCTTGCGAATATAAAAAATGGCTACCCCAACCATAGTGTCTCCAGACACTTCAAAATGTACCATAACAGCGATCCATCATTATGTACGTTTTATGGGATTGATAAAGTAACAAGGGACTGGAGGGGTACTCATATGAAAAGGACAGTATCCAAAAATGAAACATATTGGCTTTATAAGCTACAAAGTATGCAACCGTATGGGATGAACATAGACATAGACCTCAATTGTTTTTTAACAAACGATTAATCACAATTATAACAGTAAGCATTTTTTGAACCTTGATGTGACTGGTTATGTGGTTATCATTTTTTATTAAAATATAGTCCAAGATTTTTAACATTAAGTAAAAATATTACAATTTATTGTGGTTTCAATGGAGTATGTTTAAATGTGCTTATCATTTACCAGCTATTGTGAAACCGAGACTGAGACTGCTCTGAATGACGGGATTTATTCTAGTCCTTTCCAACGAACTAATTAACATTAACATTGCAATTGTTATATGTAGTAATATTTATAATATAACATCTCTCACTGTTTTCCTGCCATTTAATGCTGTACAGTTATGGTATGTAATACTAAAGAATTTTTTCTTTATCTGAAGCACTGTGGCATATAACCACCAGGGGGAGATTCCACTGGTTGGTTTGTGCACAGTGTTCAGCAAACGAACTTTATTGACACAAAGGCGGAGTATTGTTACTAATCTACCCGCCCTCATTCCCTATATAAATTAGTCGCTTAGTGACCAATGTACGCTTCCCTGAAGACGTTCACAAACGAAACGTACGTCGGAGCGGTACGTGGTCACATGTCCAGAATCGTCCCACCTACTTCCGGATTAGCTGGTTAGCTAGACGCACGGAGTGGAACGCACGCCGCATGTGCGATGTGATGCGAAGGGTTCCTGACTCTACTCACCCTGACATGCGAGCAGTCCCAGTGCCGGGTAGGCACCGATCAATGTAAGAGGCCAATTGGCTATTTTATTGTTCTCTAATTTTATATTAAACGGTTTTACGCTATGAAGACCCCTTTTTGTTTCTCATATTTCCTATCCTGAATGAATGGGACGGGAGGGTTCAATGCCTAAAGTACCATCCAGCCTTCCAGCCTTCATGTGAACAGGCACAATCCTGTACAAGCACTAATGACTTCCTTTTAGTTAAAGAAGTCATTGGTATCTGGTAAGCAGATATCTACTACCTTCAGGTGTTTTTTCCTCTTGGGTGACGGAATCTTTATATCAACGCATAAATTGTTGCATCTGTGAGGATCCATGTGTCTGCTGTGATGTTGGTTTCAACTGTTTTTCTCTGATCTCTTCAATGGATTGGGACTATCAGACACCACGATTTATTTATTTCACTTGCACCAAGAATTTCGTACAATTTTTTTCACTGGATTCTTTATTTATTAATTTTCTCACTGTATTTTGTATTTTATTTGCAGCATAAAATATGTGTTTGTGATACCTTTAGTTTAGCACAATCAGCACTATTCAGTTCACTGAGGTTGATTTGGTTAGTGTGTGCACATATTGGCAGAAGCATATGTTTGTTAGGTCTCTAGCGCCCCCTATTATACACTATTGCTTGTTTGATTGTTCTATTCAAACTAAGGGGAGCAGCTTGTACTTACGGGTTTTTTTGAGTGTGTGGTTTTACACTTACCAATTTATTTATTTATTTTTTACCAAAGGCGCGGAAGTATTGTTTATTTATCACAGTAAACATTGTTCATTTGCCAACTAAATACAATGTTTTTGGAAAATACTGGGTTACACACATTTGGTCATGCTAATTTGTATTAAAAGACGTTTAGGACATTGTTGTCTAGATGTGTTTGAAACTAGAAACAATTGTAAACTTGATTCAGTGTAATGTAAGGAGAGGACACTCAGCAGCTGTTTACACATCTGGACTCAGGAGCACTAGTGTGGGACACAAGAACAAACTTTTTAGGGTGTCCCACACAGGTATTCCAGTGGATACTTGGGGTGTCTGAAACTTGTCCAAAAAAGGTAAGTATTCCAGCTTTGTTAAGGGAAAAAATCATGTCTTCAGCTTGGAACTCTGCCAAAACAGACAATTGTACCCCACTTCCAAGCAATGTTTTATATTCCTATTTTCTGGTCTCAAATATCTGTGTACTAAGTATACCTTTTGTTTCATTATCATAGGGGAGAAAATACTCGGGAAGTCTGAGGACACCAGGAACCCCCCACCTCAGAAAGAAGGGGAACAGAGAACACCACAACCTCAGGATGTGGAGGAAGGAGAGGTGGAAGAAGAGGTTAAAATTGTCACTACAACAGGTCAGTGTCTGACGCCACAGATTCAGGTAATAGATGTATGCCTGCATATTTATAATACATGGTGTGTATTTTTTCTTTTAGGTGATGTGTATGTTGTGGAAGAACAGTCTCCCCATTTCACCTGTGACAGTGCACAAATGCTAATCCAGGACATAATGTTTTGTAGTCGGGATTTAGACATCATAAAGGAAAACACAAATGAGGTTGAACAAAAACTGAAGAACATGATTGATGTACTAGGAAGAATCTAAATAACAACAAAATGACACCATTTTATTTATTTTGAACCACGTTTTGTACATTTTTGACGCATTTTAAAAGCCAAATTTTGTTTGTCAGTGTGTCAACATGTGGTATCTGCAATCAGGGGATATTAATGTACGCATTTTGTGGGTGCAACCCCTTTCTCGCAACTCAAGTAGGTGAGAGGAAGTGGTTGCACCCCCAAAACACGTCCATTGATCCCCATGATTGGAGATAGCACATGTTGACATTAGGCATGGGATCAGGAGGGAAATCCCCAGTTTGACTCCCTTTGTGTGCATCTTCAAAATTTGGCTTTTGGAGGGGTGACATCACCCCATCTGATGAAGGCAAGATCAACACATTTTTAATATTATAATGTCTGATATTGCCTTCAGTTTTTCAATGTTAACCTTTGTAAGTTCCTGAGTTGTGTATGTTATGTTTTGAAACATGCCTGTTTATGTACAAAAAAAAAAAAAACATTTCAAGGTAAAACTTTATAAAACCAAGCTGTTGTTTTTTTTACCCAAAAATGTTTTATAATGCACATGTGCATGTGCACTGTCAGGAAAAGCCCTCTTGCAGTTATCCCAGCAGATTGAAGGTTAAACGAATGCCTGTGCATAGAATAGCCAATAGCGCTAATAGCGCTAACAAACGTACGCGCATGCGCAATAGCGCCAATAGGAACAACACTTGGCGCCAAAGATAGGCTATTTAAACAAGACTGTTCCAATGCTGCCTTGCTGTCCGGTCTACAGCGTTTCCTGAGACCCCTGCTACCTTGTTACCAGTTTTCCTGTATCCAGTACTTACTTGGCTTGTTCCTGACTTACCTGCTTGCTGCCCGTCCTGATCTTGGCTTGGACTCTGACTATTCTCTTGGTTTGCCCTACTGTACCTGATCTGCCCGCCAGTACCTTGACCCGGCTTGTCTGCACCTCCCTGCTGTCTGCAACCTGCTACAGGACTACAGTGCACCTCCCTGCTATCTACATCCTGCTACAATACTACAGTGCACCTCCCTGCTGTCTGCAACCTGCTACAGGACTACAATGCACCTCCCTGCTATCTGCATCCTGCTACAGTACTACAGTGCACCTCCCTGCTGTCTGCAACCTGCTACAGGACTACAGTGCACCTCCCTGCTATCTGCATCCTGCTACAGTACTACAGTGCACCCCCCTGCTGTCTGCAACCTGCTACAGGACTACAGTGCACCTCCCTGCTGTCTTCATCCGGCTACGGGACTACAGTGCACCTCCCTGTTACCTGCACCATGCTACCGTACTACAGTGCACCTCCCTGCTGTCTGCAAACTGCTACAGGACTACGGTGCACCTCCCTGCTGACTACAGGATCCTGCCTTCTACTTCAGTGTTCCAGTCAGGCACTTGTGCCCCTCTGTACTTTCGAGTCCCTGTTCACACCTTCAGGGGTTCTTAAGTCGGAGGCATACGAGAGGCCGTTCTCTGCATTCCGGGCTCCACCTACCAGGTACGTGACAGTACCGGACAGCCATGTCCGAGCCCACGCAGGGAATGTCGCCTATGGAGGACTTATGCCATCACTTGGCTGGACTTACACAAGCTGTTAAAGACCTGCAAGATGGTTACAAACGTCTAGAAGAACGTGTTCAAGTGCTCTCTACTTCAGCCCCAGGTCCGTCCTCCGGCCCTTCTGTAGTAATGTTGCCTCCAGAACCTAAAGTTCCCACGCCAGAAAGGTTCTCCGGAGACCGCAGCAGGTTTGGAGCATTCCGTAATGCCTGTGAACTTTTCTTTGCACTGCAACCCAGAACTTTTTCATTAGAAACCACTAAGGTGGGGTTCGTCATTTCCCTCTTGCTGGGGGAACCCCAGGCATGGGCCCATCGACTTCTGGAACAAAAGAACAGCTGCCTTAACCTACTGGACAATTTCTTCCAAGCCATGGCCCTTCTCTATGAGGACCCGCAACAAGTTGCTACTGCAGAAGCAGCTCTGTTCTCTCTCCAGCAAGGCCGTAGGGCGGCGGAGGACTATGTGTTTGAGTTCAGGCGTTGGAGTTCCGATACAAATTGGAACGACGCCGCCCTACGTCACCAGTTCCGCATGGGACTCTCCGAGCCACTAAAGGATGAGTTGGCCCGGGTTGGCATCCCGGAGACACTTGAAGCCCTTATCAATCTCTCCATCCAGATCGACAGGCGTCTAAGAGAGCGAAGAGCTGAACGGACTGCCGGGTCCGCTCGCCCAGTCTGGATGCTTCCACGTGTACCACAGCCTTCTGCCCACGCTCCTGCTGATTCCACTGAGCCAATGCAGTTAGGCCTGATCCGTCCCTCTCTGACTCCGGAGGAACGTCAACGCCGGCGAGCTAATAACCTTTGCCTCTATTGCGGAGAATCTGGACACTATGTGAGGACTTGTCCCGCAAAGACCCGTAAGCACTTTACTCTCTCCTCTACCTCTTCATCTGCTGTGTTTGATCATGCTACTCATTTGGCTATTCCCATCTCTCTACAGCTTCCAGAAGGGAATATGCAGGCAAACGCCATCATTGACTCCGGAGCCTGCAGCTGGTTCATGGACTTGTCTTTTGCCTGTAAATTCCACATTCCTCTACGACCCAGAGCACAGGGACTGTCTGTACATCTGGCCGACGGATCGGCTATAAAATCTGGGCCTGTAACACAAGAAACAGTTCCTCTCAAGACCACCATTTCCGGCAACCACCAAGAACTACTCTGTCTTGACATCATCGAATCTCCCTTGTTTCCCATCATACTGGGAATGCCCTGGCTCAAGGCACACAATCCGCAAATAGACTGGTCTACTGGAAAAATCAGTTTTCATTCCTCATATTACCAGCAACATTGTCTACAGGACACTACCAAAGCCCCGTCTTCTTTGCTATGTCTGGAGACCGATGCTGAAGCCTGCCAAGCAGTTCCCAAGGCTTACCATAACTTTCTGGATGTGTTCAGTAAAAAAGGGGCAGAGACTCTGCCACCCCATAGACCTTACGATTGTCCGATTGAGTTGCTTCCCGGAGCAGAAATTCCCTTTGGGAGAATTTTTCCTTTAACTGAACTTGAACTCGGAACTCTTAAAGAATACATAGATGATAATCTGAGGAAAGGGTTCATACGCCCTTCTACCTCCCCAGCAGGAGCAGGGATTTTCTTCGTAGAAAAGAAAGACCACTCTCTATGCCCCTGCGTAGATTATCGGGACCTTAATAAGATCACAATTAAGAATCGGTACCCTCTACCCTTGGTACCCAAACTTTTCCAGCGACTCAGAACTGCATCCATCTTTACCAAATTAGACCTTCGTGGAGCCTACAATTTAGTCCGGATCCGAAGCATAGATGAATGGAAAATGGCCTTCCACACCCGCTTCGGACATTTTGAGTACCTTGTCATGCCTTTTGGTTTATGTAATGCTCCTGCCACCTTCCAGCATTTTGTTAATGATATTTTTAGAGACTACCTTGACTTGTTCATCATAGTATACCTAGATGACATCCTGATCTTTTCCTCCTCACTGACTACTCACCGGGAACATGTCGGGAAAGTTCTTACCTGCCTTCGCCAGCATGGCTTGTATGCAGAACCTGAGAAGTGCGAGTTTGAGCGCCAAAGCATCCAGTTTCTGGGCCTAATCATTTCGATTGACGGTGTCAAGATGGATCCACAGAAGGTCTCTGCCATCTTGGATTGGCCAGCTCCGACTGATAAGAAGGGAGTTCAGCGATTTGTGGGGTTTGCAAATTTTTATCGCAAATTCATTAAGGGATTCTCTTCTATCATTTCCCCCATCACAAGTCTTACTCGGCAAGGCACCCATTTCCAATGGTCTTCTGAAGCTCAAGCAGCCTTTACTTCCTTAAAAGAACAGTTCGTTTCAGCCTCCGTCTTAAAGCATCCTGACCCAGCCTTACCTTACATACTGGAAGTAGATGCTTCCGAGGTAGCAGTAGGGGCAGTTCTTTCACAGAGACAAGGATCCAAGGCTCTGTTACATCCAGTGGCATTCTTCTCTCGCAGGCTAACCGAAGCTGAAAGAAATTACGATGTCGGGGACAGAGAGCTACTTGCAATCAAGGCTGCGCTAGAAGAATGGCGTTACCTCTTGGAAGGAGCGGCCCATCCTATTCTGGTGTACACTGATCACAAGAACTTAGAATACTTGAAAGTTGCCAAGATATTAAAACCACGACAGGCCAGATGGGCACTCTTCTTCACCAGATTTGCCTTTCACATTACTTACAGGCCGGGATCTAAAAACACTAAACCAGATGCGCTTTCCCGGATGTTCAGCGAACCTGAAGTTCCTTCACCCCCTGATACCATCCTTGCTCCTGGAAACTTTCTCATGCTTCAGGGAGATCTGCTCTCTCAAGTTAAACAAGCCTCCTCATTGGCTCCCCATCCAACAGATGTCACTTTACAGTGGAACGATGATCTACTTTGGTACAAGGACAGAATTTTTGTGCCACAACAGACACGGGTTGCCATCCTCAAGTCTTACCATGACCACAAACTAGCTGGCCACTTCGGGGTACATAAGACGTCCGAACTCCTGCAGCGCATGTTTTGGTGGCCTCAGCTACAAAAGGATTGCAAACGTTATATCGAAGCATGTACTACTTGCATCCAGAACAAAGGCAGCAAGACCAAGGCTTGGGGACTGTTGAGGCCTCTACCCGTACCAGAAAGACCATGGAGGATGATCTCCATGGATTTCCTTGTGGAATTACCACCTTCAGAAGATTTCACCACCATCTTCGTAGTGGTTGACAGACTCTCTAAAATGGCTCACTTCCTGCCTATGAAGGGTACCCCATCTGCCTCCGAAACTGCTAAGATTTTTATTAAGGACATTGTAAGGCTCCATGGTATACCTGCTAATATTGTATCTGATCGGGGGGTACAATTTACATCCAAATTCTGGAAAGCCCTGTGTGAAGCCCTGAAGATTGACCTCTCCTTCTTGTCTGCCTACCACCCCCAGACGAATGGACAAACCGAACGAACTAACCAGACCCTTGAACAGTATTTGCGATGCTATTCTTGTTTTTCTCAGGATGACTGGTGCCTCTGCTACCTCTTTCTGAGTTTGCCTATAATAATTCTGTGCATTCTGCAACCAACCAATCTCCATTTTTTGCGAACTATGGGTTCCACCCCTTGTTTCTGTCCAATAACATGCCAGAGTGTACTGTACCGGTGGCTCAAGAAACCTTGAACTTCTTCAGCACAAGCAACAAGCTACTTCAAGAGACAATGGCAAAGACCCAAGACCATAACAAGGAAACGTTTGACAGGAAGAGAAGAGGGGAGCTTGACCTAAAACCTGGAGATCAAGTTTGGTTGTCCACTCTAAACCTGAAACTGGCATGCCCATCTAAGAAATTGGGCCCTAAGTTTGTGGGTCCCTTCCCAGTGTTGAGGAAAATTAACAGTGTGGCATATGAGTTGAAGTTACCGGAGTCCTTCCGTATACATCCAGTCTTTCACGTGGCTCTACTTAAACCAGCAGTCCCGGATCCCTTCCTTAACCGGAACACCGGTCCTCCTGAGCCTGTACTTATTAACGGCGAAGAAGAATTCGAGGTTGAGTCCATCATAGATTGCCGAAGGAGACGTAATCAGGTTCAGTACCTGGTGAAATGGAAGGGTTACGGCCCTGAGGAGAACTCCTGGGAACCAGAGACTAACATCCACGCCAAAAGGTTAATCCTAGCCTTTAAGAGAACTCATCCGAGTAAAATGGCTCAGTTGGGCATCCGGAGGCTGCCCATTGGAGGGGGGCAATGTCAGGAAAAGCCATCTTGCAGTTATCCCAGCAGATTGAGGGTTAAACGAATGCCTGTGCATAGAATAGCCAATAGCGCTAATAGCGCTAATAAACGTACGCGCATGCGCAATAGCGCCAATAGGAACAACACTTGGCGCCAAAGATAGGCTATTTAAACAAGACTGTTCCGATGCTGCCTTGCTGTCCGGTCTACAGCGTTTCCTGAGACCCCTGCTACCTTGTTACCAGTTTTCCTGTATCCAGTACTTACTTGGCTTGTTCCTGACTTACCTGCTTGCTGCCCGTCCTGATCTTGGCTTGGACTCTGACTATTCTCTTGGTTTGCCCTACTGTACCTGATCTGCCCGCCAGTACCTTGACCCGGCTTGTCTGCACCTCCCTGCTGTCTGCAACCTGCTACAGGACTACAGTGCACCTCCCTGCTATCTGCATCCTGCTACAATACTACAGTGCACCTCCCTGCTGTCTGCAACCTGCTACAGGACTACAGTGCACCTCCCTGCTATCTGCATCCTGCTACAGTACTACAGTGCACCTCCCTGCTGTCTGCCACCTGCTACAGGACTACAGTGCACCTCCCTGCTATCTGCATCCTGCTACAGTACTACAGTGCACCCCCCTGCTGTCTGCAACCTGCTACAGGACTACAGTGCACCTCCCTGCTGTCTTCATCCGGCTACGGGACTACAGTGCACCTCCCTGTTACCTGCACCATGCTACCGTACTACAGTGCACCTCCCTGCTGTCTGCAAACTGCTACAGGACTACGGTGCACCTCCCTGCTGACTACAGGATCCTGCCTTCTACTTCAGTGTTCCAGTCAGGCACTTGTGCCCCTCTGTACTTTCGAGTCCCTGTTCACACCTTCAGGGGTTCTTAAGTCGGAGGCATACGAGAGGCCGTTCTCTGCATTCCGGGCTCCACCTACCAGGTACGTGACAATAACTTTTCCTGAGACATTATCCAGGAGATTTTCCTGTGTGCAGCCATTGCCGAGAATTTTGGTTGTTTCCAGGCCTTGGCAACAGTAAGTTTGTCTCCTAGTAGAATAAAGTGGATTAGCCTTGAAGTGGGAGCTGAGATCTTTGTTATCCAGGCATTGAGAAGGGTAACCATTGGGGTCCTGGGGATCTGGCATACAGCAAGTCTGTCGATAATTTTGAAGATTTTTTTTCTAGAAAGGGCGTATTCTAAGACATTCCCACCAAATGTGGGCCATTGTGCCTGAAAGTTGGCAACCTCTAAAGCATAGAGCGTCTTCTGGGGGATACATAGAGGCCAATCTGGAGGGTGTACAATACCATCTAGAAATTAATTTCAAACTGGCTTCTGTGAGGGATCTATTTAGAATGCCCTTGAAGGATTTAAAACAAGCTGTCTGCCAGCTCTCCAGGTCCCAGTGGAATTGGAAATCCGACTCCCAGGAAGTCATGAAAGGGGATTTAGAAGTAGGAAGAGTAAGTGAAGAGTAGATGAGATCACTCCCTTCTGTTCCATGGCCTGTCCATACCAAAGTTCATAAACAGTGACCTAGGTGGGAGTGGTGTAAAAAGTGTGAAATTTGTCTGAATCTGAAGCGTTCAGAAGTGGGTAGTACCAAATTACTGACGCAGTGATTGAGGGAAAGAGGACCTGTGGAGGTATAGAAATGTCCGATTCGGTAGAGTCCCTTGTCTAACCACCATTTAAATGCTATTATATTTATGCCTGGAGGGAAGTCAGGGTTATTAAATAAATGGGACAGCGACTTGCTTGCTGATGTCAGGGCCGTCAACGTGCGTATAGTGTCTCATAGGGCTAAGGAGTGAGATAAGGTAGGAGCCATTATTGGGGGGGTGGTTTTTCAGGGGGCATCACAGCAAGAAGTCCAAGGTGTGGCAGGGCACTGCTTGTCTTTCTATTTAAACCCAGTCCATTTTTCAAATTTGAAATACACTATTGAAAGCTGGGCTAGTCTGGCTGCCAAATAGTATTGGTGTGGTTGGGGTAGGCCTAGGCCCCCCTTTCCTATAACAATACAAGGTATGTTGAGGAATTCTATATCCACCCTTTCCCCAGGTGAATTTCAGTAACTTGCTTTGAAAGGATCGAATGTGGTCCCTTTAAATTGGGATGGGGAGGGAGCGGAACAGGTATAGCAGTCTGGGGAGCAGTGTCATCTTTATAGAGTTTATCCGTCCTAGTGTCCTAGCCAGGATAGGTTATATTTGGACCAAAATAAATCAATATAAGCGGCGCTATTCTCAGTAATGCAAGTGAATAAACAAAGCTAAACAATATTCATGAATACGTGAAAAAACATATTTGCATGTATACAGTATACCATACATATAGCTATATTGTGTATCAATATACAAGCTGCACAGTTTAAACAGCAAAATCCGTTAGGATATATAAAAACAGTCACTTAAGTAGTGTAGTGATCTGAATCGCCCAAATATATATAGAAGTGAAATTAATAAATCAAAAAGTCCATCAAATAAAAAAAATCCCTTGAGAAAGTCTGTATGACGAAACATGTTGGGGCGTGGCTGTACGGCATTCTAACAACAGCAGTGAGTTACGTAGGAGACGCTGGGTCTCATCTCGGAGCTTGAACAGAGGATCCCTGCGGGAGCTAGATGACAGTCAGCTGGTGGGGTGAGAGCCTGCTTATCCGCTGATCTTGGGTCCGCCGCGACCGTGTTTGCATTGGTGCTGGGAGTTTACACAGAAGGATTGAGGAAATTGAATTGCTGTGTTGGTTTTGGCTTGATTTTACAAGTGTGCAATGTGAGTGTAATGATTGAAGGTTTTCTAGTGCAATAAATGTGGTGTTTTTTACGATATCACACTATGTGCGCATTTTTTTATCCACATATGGAATAACATCACACCGTGTTGGATGGGACGTGAAGCTTGAGTACACTGGACACAGTGCTTTATGCTTTTTTTGCCAAAACACGAGAGTGTGAGGCAAATTTATCCGGTGAGTTTTGAATCCAGGGGGAGAGGAATCACTGGCACGCTTGATGTGGTGACGCTTTCATAAAAAGAGCACAGCTATTCACGGTGTTTTCACCTATGGACATTTTCACGGATATTCTTTCCTTTTTTATTTGATGGACTTTTTGATTTATTAATTTCACTTCTATATATATTTGGGCGATTCAGATCACTACACTACTTAAGTGACTGTTTTTATATATCCTAACGGATTTTGCTGTTTAAACTGTGCAGCTTGTATATTGATACACAATATAGCTATATGTATGGTATACTGTATACATGCAAATATGGTTTTTCACGTATTCATGAATATTGTTTAGGTTTGTTTATTCACTTGCATTACTGAGAATAGCGCCGCTTATATTGATTTATTTTGGGGATCACATATCAATATAGATTATTATTTTGTGTACATTTAAAGTGGCAGCTACACTAAATATTAGTGTTATAGGAGATTCACAATCCATATAGACACTTTAGATTCACTGAAGAGGTGTAACAGACACTTCCCATAAGCGCAGTGGTGGTGACTCAAGGAGGGCGCATTTTATTTGAGAACCAACGATTATATTTGGACCAAGTCTTAAGGTCTGATTTGAGTTTACAGAACATAGGGGGATAATTACTAACATAGAAGGACTCCGTCTTAGCTGTCAAGTAAATTCCGAGGTATTTAATGAAAGACTCACTCCATTCAAAATTGAAGGATTTCTGTAATAGGATAACTGTGTCTGGCTGTAGAGATACATTCAGCACTTGGGACTTGGAATAGTTAACCTGAGGCGCATGCGCGGCAGCGTCCAAGATGGCCGCTTAGCCCGGGAGCTCCGCGCCACCCTGATCTAACGCCGTCTATAGCGGCGGTGCAAGCCCTCGTTCCGGCCCGGCTCCTGTCCCAGCAGCTAGGGGACACCTCCAGCTACACCTGGATGTACCTTTCTTCCTCCAGGCGGAATCTCATAGACGCCCTGAACGGATCCCTGGAGCGGCCCGGCCATCCCAAAATGGCGGCCGTCTCCTCACACGGCCTGCCCAGCCTGTCAGAATCCATTGCTGACCAGGATGAAGGGGCCTCACCGTCCTCACAAGCATCGGATGCCACAGTGAGTAATCTCCCGGGGTTCCCCTCTCCTGCATCCACTGACTCTTTGTTACGGAGGACATTTGGAGGGGCAGCTCTTACCCCTCAGCTGGATTTACCTCACAGTCCGGACTCCTGGGACATACAGGCCAGAGATCTCCCTCCCTCCCCTACTGATTTCCCCTCCATGATGGCTGCTTTCTCCCAGATGTTATCTAGAGGCCTATCCCACACAGCTACACAGATCACTGCTTCCATACATGCAGATCTGCAGCAGATTGGTGCCAGGATTGAAGCGATCGAACATAAATCTGACCAGGCCATACTGAGACTTAACCAAAACACTTCCAGAATCCAGGATCTCCAGGACCAACTGGAATCCGCCACCTCCAAAATTGATGACCTCGAGAACAGGTCGAGACGTTACTATTTTCGCCTCAGGGGGCTCCCCGAATCTATTAAAGACACCCACACGGCAGTTCAGGACTTCATCAAAAGTTTAATCCCCAATATTCTGGCTCATCGCTTAGAGCTCGACAGAGCCCACAGGGCGCTACAACCACCTCGCTCAGACGGTCTGCCACGAGACATCATCGTGAAACCGCATTTCTATGCAGTCAAGGAAGAAGTGATGAAGCTCTCCAGGTCAGCAGAAAAACTGATGTTCCAAGGTCATCAGGTCCAAATCTTCGCTGATATATCTCCATATACCGTCCAAAAAAGAAGAGCCCTGAAACCGCTCCTACAAGTTCTGGTGGACAAAGAGATCACCTACAGATGGTCCTTCCCGCTGAGATTAAACTTCTCATACCGCAACAAACCATACAATTTTTCAACGTTCCAAGAAGGGGAACGTCTGCTTCTTCATCTGGGTCTGATCACTCAGGACGTCCCACAGTCTTCTGCCTCTCGAGGAGCATCGTCAGTCAAGAGAACATCCCCCACCAGCCCAGTCTCGCCGGTGTGGCAGAAACAGCTTTCCAAGCGATCGAAAGAGTCCTTCCCCCCATGAGTGGGCCCGCAGCATCAGCAGTCTCTGCTCTTGACCCTCCCCTGGGTCGACGCTGACGACAAACTTGATGTCAGCTTTTTGGTGACTTTCCTCTTCTGAGTTCTCCCCAGGACTTCCTTTCGGATCCCCATGGGTCCAGATTTTCCGGGGAATAGGTTGTTCTGTTCCGTTTTTTATAATGTTTTCTTTTTTTGTTTTCCTATTTCTCTTTTCCTCCCACAATATCTGAAGCTTTTTGATCACTATCACCAGGTGATAGCAGGGCTTGCATTGCATTGTTTATGTACTGACACGATTTTAATCAGAGGCGGCGTTGACCGGAGTGGTCGTAGTGCGCCTCTCTCTGGCTCCGATAGCTGAACCCTTGTTCACTCACCTATCGGACCCAGACTCTCTCGACCCTTGGGTCGCAGAATTTTTGCTTTGTTCTGGGTGCCGGTCCAGCCAGGGGAGGGCCCCTCGCTGGTCCGTTGGGTTATGGGTAAAAACTTTTGGTCACGATATCTAATGGTTCTCTTTTTCACTCCTCTCTACCTCTTTTCTCTGCTCTTCTCTCCTTTCTCCTTCCCTCCCCCTCTCCTCCCCCCTCCTCCTCAGCTACAGGTCCCCACTGGATCTCCCGTCTGCGGTACCACAGGTCGAGACCGTCTTGCTGCTGGGGATGTCTCCTGTCTGCCAGGGACATTTGGGACATCAGGTAAGAATCACAAACACTTAGCACCACACACCTTGCCTCCCCATGACTGACTCCACCACACTGATTGGGACACTTAAGATCCTCTCCCACAACGTACAAGGCCTTAACTCCCCTGTGAAGAGACGCAAAATACTGCGACAGCTTCACACTCTGAAGGCTGATGTAGTTCTGCTTCAGGAAACTCATTTCCCCGCCTCCTATCAGCCCAAATTCCTTCACAAAAGCTTCATGAACTTCCACCTAGCTAATGCTGACAACAAAACGAGAGGCGTGGCAGTCTGCTTCTCCAACAGAACTCAATTCGTACATGCAAACACTATCAAAGATCCAGAGGGACGCTACATACTAGTCTCTGGTATGATTAATGGTGAGGCTTACACGTTCGTCTCATACTACACGCCCAACACACACCAAGACACCTTTTTTGACACCACACTGAAGGTACTCAAACCGCATTTTGTGGGCACAGTAATATTGGGGGGAGACTCCAATACCCCATTTGACTATTCCTCTGACAAATCAAACCCCCTGCGGCCCAAATCAAAACGGCCTCCCAAACGTAGCCTTCCGGTGGCGCAAATAGTCCGATCTTTTGGCCTGATCGATATCTGGAGGGAAATGAACCCCCAAACTAGAGACTACACGCACTACTCGGTCCCCCACCACACCTTCTCTAGGATTGACCACATATTTGTCCCACCACACGTAATCCGGAGAGTAACCTCCTCTAAAATTTA
This sequence comes from Lithobates septentrionalis, assembly GCA_037952835.1. NCBI lineage: Eukaryota > Metazoa > Chordata > Amphibia > Anura > Ranidae > Lithobates > Lithobates septentrionalis. Next base: position 1,491,032 of record JBBDGP010001232.1, on the reverse strand, counting down.
TGACACTCCACTGTCCGACCACTCAATAATGTCTATGTCACTCAGGGGTGGGTCGGGGGTGAAGGGCTCCTTCCAATGGCACCTTAATGAAACTCTTCTAAGCAACCCAACCCATTGCACGCTTCTAGACAAAGCTCTTTCTGACTACTTCAGTGAGAATGACACGGGATCAGTCTCCCCGGGATGTCTTTGGGCAGCACACAAGGAGGTGTTGAGGGGCAGGATCCTTCAACTCTCCTCACAACTTAAAAAAGAAAGCAGGGCGGAGGTTTCGCGCTTCACTGCGGATTTCCGCTTGCTGAGTAAAGCCCACAAACAACACCCTACTCCGGATAACCTGGCCAAACTTGACTCTGCTAGAGTGAAACTCAATCTCTCGCTCACTACTTCCGCGGAGAAACACTTACGGTGGTCCGGCGCGCGTTTCTATTACCAATCGGATAGGATTGGCGCTAAGCTAGCTACGAAGCTTAGCCCGAGGATCCGTACCTTGGTATTTCCCAAGATTCGTGCCTCGTCGGGTAATCTAACGCAAAATCCCACCATCATTATGAAATCATTCCACGATTATTACTCACAGCTTTATGAGACAGTACCCCACACTCATTCCAAGGCCAGAGAGCGGTTTCTCCAAGACATTAACCTACCCCAACTACAGCAAACACACCGCGACTTGCTAGACGCCCCCTTCTCCTCCGACGAAATCTTGGAAACGATTAAATCCTTGAAAATAAACTCTGCCCCGGGTCTAGACGGTTTTTCGGTATGTTATTACAAGAAGTTTGGCCCTCGTCTGGCTCCTTACATGGCCCGGTTCTTCAACTCCCTCCGGGATGGAGCCCCTATCCCTAGCGACTTAAACTCGGCTTTTATCTCGGTCATACCTAAACAGGGTAGGGACCCAGGCGAGGTGGGCAACTACCGCCCTATTTCTTTAATCAATAATGATCTCAAAATAATGACTAAAATCCTGGCAAACAGGATGTCTAACTTTATCGTTCATTATATACATAGGGACCAAGTGGGCTTCATCCCAGGGAGACAGGGACCGGACCAGGTTCGCAGAGCTATCGACTTGATTTCCCTTCTGCAGTCCCGGTGGGACGGAGGCCCTGCACAAGAGGGCTTCTTGCTGTTGCTGGACCTGCAGAAGGCCTTCGATTCCGTGTCGTGGCCCTACATTTTTGACATTCTGGAACGCTGGGGGTTTGGCGACGGTTTCCGCACGATTATTAACACGTTATATTCCTCACCCTCAGCACAGGTGCGACTAATGGGCCATTACTCGGAACCCTTCAATATTCGTAGGGGAACTAGACAGGGCTGTCCCCTTTCACCCTTGATTTTCGCTATTGCAATCGAGACACTGGCGATAGCCATCAGATCGAACGAGAATATCCAGGGAGTGAAGTGTGGTCCTGGCGTTCACAAATGCGCCCTATTTGCTGACGACATGCTCTTGTTCCTCACTGCTCCTCTCACATCCACACCTAATGTCCTCAGACTTTTGAGAGACTTCGGTCTCATCTCTGGTCTTCAGGTGAATGTGACCAAATCGGTGGCCCTAAATGTTTCGGTCCCAATACCTCTCATAGACCAACTCCGACCACACTTTCCCTTCACATGGGCTAGCCACTCAATCCCCTATTTGGGTATCAAGCTGACGAAAAACATTGGAGACCTATATGCCGCTAACTACCCCCCCATGCTCCGCTCCCTGGAGCAGGACCTACGGAAATGGTCGGGGGAGGGCCTGTCATGGTTAGGTAGACTCAACGCAGTCAAAATGACTCTCCTGCCACGCCTACTATACCTGTTCAGATCACTTCCAATACCGATTAAAAAAACAGTCTTTACCAAATTTCAGTCCGGGGTGATTAGGTTTGTCTGGGGGGACAGGGGCCATCGCTTTGCTAAAGAAATATTATTCAGACTTCGGTCACAAGGGGGCCTGGGACTACCAAACTTGTGGCTATATTACCAGGCAGCACAGTTAGCACAGTTCTCAGCCATTTACACTAAATCCTGCAGACCAGATTGGATCTCCATTGAGAGACAAGCGGTACCACACTTCACTCTCGACTTCTTAACATGGAGACCTCCCAAACACAGACCGGCCATCTTAGCCCCCACTTTATCCCACTCCCTAGCCCTCTGCGACCAATTGCATACCCACGCCAACTTGATTTCCCCCTTAAGGCCTCTCACACACCTATTTCACAACCCTGACTTTCCCCCTGGGATGAACATTCATGCATTTCATTGGTGGCTGAACAAGGGCCTTTTCCGAATAGGACACTTCCTTACTCCCAATGGCCCTATTTCATTAGGCCATTGTTTGAGCTCTCTGGAAATGCCTACCTCGGAAAAGTTTCGACTCTCACAAATACGCCACTTTCTCCACTCACTCTGTACTGATAAGACGAACACTCCTAAGGCCACGATGTATGAACTATGGTGCTCTTCGTCTGCCCCCCAAAGGGGTGGGATATCCATTATCTATGCGTCACTGGCAGACAGGACGGACACCCCGGCCTACGCTCGATCCTGGGAATCAGACCTGGACATCCAGTGGGACCCTGCGAAGTGGTTCCAAGCCTTCAGCAGATCATCGAAAGGTATCTTAAATATAGCCTTAATTGAAGCTAACATTAAACTCTTTACTAAATGGTACTACGTCCCGGCCAGGCTTGCCAGGATATTCCCGGACTCCTCCCCCCTCTGCTACAGAGGTTGCGGTCATATTGGCACGATGCATCACATCTGGTGGACCTGCCCCCGCATACGGAGCTTCTGGAACAAATTCCTCCATATCATAAGGAGAGTATTTGGGGCAGTGGTTCCACAGGACCCCACATACATTCTATTGAATTGCAAAATACCCAACACTTCTAAAAACACACAACAATTTATATTCTTTATGTGCTTGGGAGCCAAAGTTACTCTAGCGAAAGCCTGGAAAACTCCTTCGGTGTCCATATCGGCCACCAAACGGAAGATCTCTTGGATAATGTCACAGGAACAAATAGTCGCTAAACTGCGTGACACGGTCCCACGTTTTGAAGGGATTTGGGAACCTTGGGCTCGGTATGTCGGTATTTCACTTTACCCAGGTCACCTGCCAACGTAGGGGAGAGTCCGGCAAGATTACCACCTCTCTCCATTGACCCCACCCCCCCTCCCTCCCTCTCTTTGCCTTTGGCTCCCTTTCTCCTCTTCTTCTTTCTTCTATACTCTTTCTTTTCATGTTTCACCCTCATCTCTCTTATACCAGCTAATGGCTAATAACGGTCTTCCTAGGCCAAAACTTCCTCGTTTGCTCTTTTAGGTTGTCCTAAACTACTCACATAGTGTATCAGCCTAAATGGCAGCCAGTCACTCTTAGGATGCTATCCTGGACGATGTGTCTGTCAGCTCCGTCCGGGGGGTTGCTGCGCCTGGGTTTCTTTCCAGTGCGAGCACTTTCCCGGAGGTTCTGACAGGAGGTGGGGAGACACCCCCTTTGGTGGGAACCCTGAAGCTCTCGCACTCCACAGTTTGCTCCCATGGGGGTGGAGTGATGATCTCGGGGGCCTTCCTGGGGGGAGTCCCTAGTTTAAATTTCTTCTCAGGTTGCCCGTTCTTCTAACGGAAATTAACAATTCTTTACTAAGACAGTAAACTAGCCAGGAACTTTGCTCTACCTTGATACATCTTCTGTGTAAGTGCTATGTTGTTCCTGCTATGTATCGCCCTCTTTTGACTGCCTTGGTCATCGAGGAGTATTAAGTGGTATATTTTGTTCATAATATACTTGTATTGCAAAATTTTCAATAAAAACATTGAAACGGAATAGTTAACCTGGAGGCCTGATATCTCAGAGAATTCTTCTAAAGTCTGGCATAAGTTAGGAAGTTAAGTGATAGGGGAGGTGAGGAATAGTATGATGTCATCTGCATAGAGACCATATTTATGAGTTTGGGGGCCACATGATACCCCTTTTATGTTTGGGTTTTGACGGATTGCAATGGCAAGGGTTTCAATTGTCAAGGCAAAAATTAGCAGTGGACATCCTTGTCTGGTGCCTTTTAGCAATATGTATTGGTTTAGAGTAGTATCTCTGGAGGCGAACATGTGCCTTTGGTTGAGAATAAGGAGCTCGTATCAAGCCTACGAATCGTTCCCCGAAAACCCCATTGCTCTAGAAGGGTAAAGATATAGGGTTAGGAAACCAAGTCAAAGGCTTTTTGTAGGTCTAGAGAGAGTAGCATGGCTGTTTGTTTAGGGCCCCCTTCCCAATTAGTCTGGAGTATGGATACTATATCAGTTGCTCTCCTAATTTGGTCCAGGCCCTGTCTGCCTGTGATGAATCCAAATTGATCTTTGTGAAAGTAAGTGTTAATAAAGGATGTGAATCGGTTGGCTAAGATTTTGGTCAGTATTTTCAGATCATTATTAAGGGATATCGGGCGATAGTTGCTGACTTCCTCCAGATTTTTGTCCGGCTTGGGTATTACAGCAATGTATGCTGTATTGAGTTGTGTGTCCATTGAATCGGCCTGGGTCTTGCAATTAAAGAATTTTGCTAGATGGGGAGCCTAGGTGTTAGCGAATGCCTTGTAATATGGGGTGGAGAGACCGTCTGGCCCGGTGCCAGATCCTCCTTTAAGGTCCCTGATGACTCCTAGTACTTCCTCCTCGGTAAACGGTGCTTCAAGAATGTCTTTATGTTTGGGGGATAAGGCAGGGATGGGCAGATTATCCAGGAACCGATTAATGGATTGGTTATTATTTGGGGCATGGGCCCTATACAGTTTGACATAGAAATCCTGAAATGCCTCTAAAATTTTTTTAAAAAACAAAAAAACATTTGGATATTTTTTTTTTTTCACTTACCTCTAAATGCCTGTTGCTAGGTGGTCCCTCGTAGTCTGCCTGTTCCTTAGCCTGGGCTGGTGACATCACTTCCCCCTCAGCACAGGAAGGGCTCGGCTCTGCTCCCTCCCTCCTGTCAATCATCTGGGACCCATTACAGGTCCCAGGTGATTGAGCGGCCAATCACGGCGTGCGGCGCCGCTCGCGCATGCGCAGTGGGTGCCAGGCTGTGAAGCCACAGCCCGGTGCCCACAGTTGCAATGCTGGCGCCGACGAGCGGAGGGGGGGGACGAGCGGGGCTTCGATCCCCCGCATCGCTGGACCCAGGGACAGGTAAGTGTCCAATTAAAAGTCAGCAGCTGCAGTATTTGTAGCTGCTGACTTTTAATTTTTTTTTTTTTTTTAATGGAGCCCCTGGGTGGAACTCCTCTTTAAGTTCTAGCTGGGCTTTATCAAGTTGGACTATTGAACAAAAAAAAACGGGGTTTTGCCAGGATCAACCAATTAATTAATCAATAGTTGGCCACTTTAGCAAGTGAGTATAAATCAATCATTCAGACATAGGTCTGGATGCAGTTCAAGTTTCCCTAGTCGCATACAGGAAGAACAAAGAGAAAGACTCTCTTAAGAGGGTCAACAAAGAACACTGCGATAGATGCAAACCAGCTTTATTAATTACCAAAATATAAAAACCAATTGAAAATACAACAAATGAAAAAAGCAATATAGATAGATGGCTACCACAAACCTATTAAAAGTTGGACAACGTTGTCACAGGGGGTAATAAAAACAGATGTGAGCCGCGGCTGCACACCCACTCATACACATCAGTCAAACATCATTCATATAAGATAGGATATATTTATGTTGGTAAAGTCCAGCTCGAATGAAGTAATTAATGGTTGAAATTAATCCTATAAGGGGGCATCCAGCATAGTCAGGACAGTCATATGCCAACAGTATAAATGTGATGTTTGTGGGTGAATGATCTGGCCGTGAGGTTGAATGTGATGTTAATCAACGCAGATGGATTGTACTAATGGAAGTGCAGAACCACAGGCATTATTAGATGAAGACCAGCTATTGGTCAAACTGTATATCAGACCGCTTCCAAATTACAGCATAAGGTGATGTAGATAAACCTACAGGAGCAGCGGGATAAAAGTCCATAGAGACAGCAATAGGCGAATGCAAAGAAAACTGACATACCTTTAGAAGTGCTGAGTGGAATAAGGAGATCTCACCAACCGCACGGTATCCGTCGTCAGATTGTAGCAAACCTTTGTTCCTGAGTCTCTGTGTGCCGCTTCACTGCTCAATGAAATTAAGGCAAACAAGGAGACGTCCCTCGCTGTAAGGCCGCTGTGGAGCGGTTGCCTCAGTATAGTGCGTAGCTGAAGGGGGAAGCTGACATCAGCTGTTGGTTCTGTATGTGAACAAGCCAGATCGAATTGCGCGCGGCCCCTGATGACGTGCTGACGTCACACCGCTGACGTGTTTCACCAGCCAATGGACGCTGGTTTCTTCAGAGCAAGGAGGAGTCTACTGTGAAAGGCTTAAATAGGTAGTAAAGGATGCAATTGCTGCCTATATTCACTAGATGTCATCCAAAACCCCTCATGTGTAAGACATTCAGCAGAGAAAACATACACAATAAGTGTATTACTAAAATAGTAGTAGAAACAATCGTGGGATGGGAAGGGGGAATTGAAGGAATAGGGGGAGGGGGGGAAGGGGGAGAGAGGGGGGGGAGAGGGGGGGAAAGAAAGGGTAGGACATAATGATTAAGAGAGAGTGGCAGCGATGGAAAGAGTGAAGAAACCTAGTTATTTCATATAGTGGTTAGGCTATAAGCTTACCCAATGCATGGGAAGACTAATTATTTCTCTAAAAAAGGCTGTAGACTACACTCGGTGTTCAACCCTTTAGGGACCAAGGAGTCCAAGTAGTACTTCCACATTTTCTCCTTTTGAAGAAGGATGGTGTCAAAGTCCCCTCTTCTAGGGGGCAGATTAAGCACATAGATCCCCTTGACTGTGAGACCCCAAGTTGGACTATTGCAGTGGCTGAGGGTTTCTTTTTGTGTTGGGCTCGAAGCGATGCATATTCTTTTTCTAATCTCTCGATTTTGGCTGTCCTTCCCGTTTAATTTGAGTGGTCAATCGAATGATTTTTTCCCTGATGAAGCCCTTGTGGGCTGCCCACAAGGTTTCCACTGAATATTCAATATTGTTGAATTTAAAGTATTCCTGTAATGATTTCTCGATCATGGTGACTCTGATTGGATCAGAGAGGAGGGGGGGACTCATTCAGTCTCCAGTGCCTCTGTCCAGACTTTGGGGAGAGAAGGGGGATAGTCATTACTACTAAGGAGTGGTGTGTGAAGTCTCTTGTTGAGGGGTTTAGTTCTCTCCAAACATCAGCTAGGCCCTGTGCATGTATTAGTTTAGCTTATTTATGGCTTACTTTGGGTGGGCAGGTTAGTCGGCGTCCGAGTGGCTTAGATTTATCTATGAAAAGAAAAAAACTGCGCTAGAAACCAATAAAATAAAGCAGCGGCTATCAGTGGGGTAAACACCAAAAACAAATACAAAATAGAAAAGCCGCGCTTAAATTGATAAATAAATAAATTAATTAATAAAAAAAAATGTGAATAAAATATAATAAACTTCGTGAGAGAAATAAATCTGTGAAGAAATTGATAAAAGTCCAGAGAAAGAGAAGGAAAATCCAGAACAATTTAACTATCCAATTAATAACACTCGGGGATTGAATGAAGCAAAATATATTCCCAACTAGGGATGAGCTTCGTGTTCGAGTCGAACCCATGTTCGACTCGAACATCGGCTGTTCGACCGTCCGTCGAATTGCGAACGTTATGGGCCGTTCGCGCCAAATTCGTGTGGCGCGTCACGGCCCATAATTCACTGCGGCATCGCAGTGCATTGCTGGCTGATGATTGGCCAAGCATGCACTATGACCCGCATGCTTGGCCAATCACAGCGCCGTCAGTAGAGAGAGCTGTAATTGGCCAAAGCCAGGGTGGCTTTGGCCAATTATGGCTCAGGGGATTTAGTACACGCCCCACACTATATAAGGCCGCCTGCACGGCGGCCCTGTGTAGTGTGTTCCGGTGTGCTGATAGAGAGAGAGACAGACAGTGTCATTTGATTTGAGAGCTAGATTAGGCTAGATCTGTTCCTGCTCTTTACATTTAGTGCAGTGCGTCCTGCTCACAGTGTTCAGCTAGATCTGTTCCTGCTCTTTACATTTAGTGCAGTGCGTCCTGCTCACAGTGTTCAGCTAGATCCGTTCCTGCTATTTACATTTAGTGCAGTGCGTCCTGCTCACAGTGTTCAGCTAGATCTGTTCCTGCTATTTACATTTAGTGCAGTCAGTGCGTCCTGCTCACAGTGTTCAGCTAGATCTGTTCCTGCTATTTACATTTAGTGCAGTGCGTCCTGCTCACAGTGTTCAGCTAGATCCGTTCCTGCTATTTACATTTAGTGCAGTCAGTGCGTCCTGCTCACAGTGTTCAGCTAGATCCGTTCCTGCTATTTACATTTAGTGCAGTCAGTGCGTCCTGCTCACAGTGTTCAGCTAGATCCGTTCCTGCTATTTACATTTAGTGCAGTCAGTGCGTCCTGCTCACAGTGTTCAGCTAGATCCGTTCCTGCTATTTACATTTAGTGCAGTGCGTCCTGCTCACAGTGTTCAGCTAGATCCGTTCCTGCTATTTACATTTAGTGCAGTGCGTCCTGCTCACAGTGTTCAGCTAGATCCGTTCCTGCTATTTACATTTAGTGCAGTGCGTCCTGCTCACAGTGTTCAGCTAGATCCGTTCCTGCTATTTACATTTAGTGCAGTGCGTCCTGCTCACAGTGTTCAGCTAGATCCGTTCCTGCTATTTACATTTAGTGCAGTGCGTCCTGCTCACAGTGTTCAGCTAGATCCGTTCCTGCTATTTACATTTAGTGCAGTCAGTGCGTCCTGCTCACAGTGTTCAGCTAGATCCGTTCCTGCTATTTACATTTAGTGCAGTGCGTCCTGCTCACAGTGTTCAGCTAGACCCGTTCCTGCTATTTACATTTAGTGCAGTGCGTCCTGCTCACAGTGTTCAGCTAGATCCGTTCCTGCTATTTACATTTAGTGCAGTGCGTCCTGCTCACAGTGTTCAGCTAGATCCGTTCCTGCTATTTACATTTAGTGCAGTGCGTCCTGCTCACAGTGTTCAGCTAGATCTGTTCCTGCTATTTACATTTAGTGCAGTGCGTCCTGCTCACAGTGTTCAGCTAGATCCGTTCCTGCTATTTACATTTAGTGCAGTGCGTCCTGCTCACAGTGTTCAGCTAGATCCGTTCCTGCTATTTACATTTAGTGCAGTGCGTCCTGCTCACAGTGTTCAGCTAGATCCGTTCCTGCTATTTACATTTAGTGCAGTGCGTCCTGCTCACAGTGTTCAGCTAGATCCGTTCCTGCTATTTACATTTAGTGCAGTGCGTCCTGCTCACAGTGTTCAGCTAGATCCGTTCCTGCTATTTACATTTAGTGCAGTCAGTGCGTCCTGCTCACAGTGTTCAGCTAGATCCGTTCCTGCTATTTACATTTAGTGCAGTGCGTCCTGCTCACAGTGTTCAGCTAGATCCGTTCCTGCTATTTACATTTAGTGCAGTGCGTCCTGCTCACAGTGTTCAGCTAGATCCGTTCCTGCTATTTACATTTAGTGCAGTGCGTCCTGCTCACAGTGTTCAGCTAGATCCGTTCCTGCTATTTACATTTAGTGCAGTGCGTCCTGCTCACAGTGTTCAGCTAGATCCGTTCCTGCTATTTACATTTAGTGCAGTCAGTGCGTCCTGCTCACAGTGTTCAGCTAGATCCGTTCCTGCTATTTACATTTAGTGCAGTCAGTGCGTCCTGCTCACAGTGTTCAGCTAGATCCGTTCCTGCTATTTACATTTAGTGCAGTGCGTCCTGCTCACAGTGTTCAGCTAGATCCGTTCCTGCTATTTACATTTAGTGCAGTCAGTGCGTCCTGCTCACAGTGTTCAGCTAGATCCATTCCTGCTATTTACATTTAGTGCAGTGCGTCCTGCTCACAGTGTTCAGCTAGATCTGTTCCTGCTATTTACATTTAGTGCAGTCAGTGCGTCCTGCTCACAGTGTTCAGCTAGATCCGTTCCTGCTATTTACATTTAGTGCAGTGCGTCCTGCTCACAGTGTTCAGCTAGATCTGTTCCTGCTATTTACATTTAGTGCAGTGCGTCCTGCTCACAGTGTTCAGCTAGATCTGTTCCTGCTATTTACATTTAGTGCAGTCAGTGCGTCCTGCTCACAGTGTTCAGCTAGATCCGTTCCTGCTATTTACATTTAGTGCAGTGCGTCCTGCTCACAGTGTTCAGCTAGATCTGTTCCTGCTATTTACATTTAGTGCAGTGCGTCCTGCTCACAGTGTTCAGCTAGATCCGTTCCTGCTATTTACATTTAGTGCAGTCAGTGCGTCCTGCTCACAGTGTTCAGCTAGATCCGTTCCTGCTATTTACATTTAGTGCAGTGCGTCCTGCTCACAGTGTTCAGCTAGATCCGTTCCTGTTATCTTCCTACTGACAGGCAGGCTTGTCTGGTTACAGTATATAAAGCTACCTGAAGAAAATTACAGGTGTTCTATCCCAGCTTAGTGCAGCTACAGGCCATTAGTATGTCTGGAAGGCCAAGAAGGAGAGGCAGACAGTCACAAGCCAATAAGAGAGGGCAAGCAGGCTCTGTGTCTAGTGCTGGTCGTGGAGACGGTGCATCCTCATCAGCACGTGGCCATGGGACACGCTTGGCCTTTTTTTCGGCAGCTGGCCGTGTTGAGCCGCAACATGCAGAAAACTTGGTCGAGTGGATGACCAAGCCGTCCTCATCCTCCTCATCCTCTCTCACCCATGCCCAGGGTGCTTTGTCTGGCAAAGCAGCGGCCTCTTCCCTCAGCTCAATGTCATCAGTGACTCCTTCCCTAGCTCCACCATGTCCTCATGAGGATTCCCTCGAACTGTTTGACCACAGTGTTGGGTACATGCTCCAGGAGGATGCCCAGCGTTTGGAAGGCTCTGATGATGATACTGAGCTCGATGAAGGCAGTAACATGAGCACGGACAGAGGGGGTGCCCAAGAAGGACAGCAATCTGGCAGTCATGCTCCCCCTGCTGCAGCATACTGCCAGGTTTGCTCCAGTGATGAGGAGGGAGGGGATGATGAGGTCACTGACTCAACGTGGGTGCCTGATAGGAGAGAGGAGGAGGAGGAGGCGGCACATCACCAACGAGGCAGGATGCCCTCCAGGGGCCAGCCTAAGGGCAGCACATTGACTGCATCACACCCCAAAGCTCCACATGTGCAGGGCGCTGCAGTCTCTGCGCGTTATTCAAAAAGTTCTTTGGTGTGGGCCTTTTTTGAGACGAGTGCATCAGATCGCACCGCTGCTATTTGCAACATATGTCTCAAGCGTATCTCGCGTGGCCAAAACATCTCCCGCTTGGGTACCACATGCTTGACCAGACATATGTTGACCTGCCATGCAGTTCGTTGGCAAGCATATCTAAAAGACCCACACCAAAGAACAAAGAGGATCTCTCCTTGCTCCTCATCAGCTGAGATTTCCAACCCCACTAGACCTTCAGTCCTCTCTGAGACCTGCAGTGAGAGGAATGAAGGTGTAGAATTAGGTGTGTCACAGCCAAGTACTTGTGGGCAATCTGCTTTTGGTACACCGACGCCAGATTGTACCAGGCAAATTTCCCTGCCCCAGCTGCTGCACCGCCGAAAGAAGTTTGCTCCCAGCCATCCACATGCCCAGCGGTTGAATGCTAGCTTGGCAAAATTGCTAGCACTTCAACTCCTGCCTTTTCAGTTGGTAGACTCTGCCCCCTTCCGTGAGTTTGTGGAATGTGCGGTTCCTCAGTGGCAGGTACCCAAACGCCACTTTTTCTCACGGAAGGCGATTCCAGCTCTCTACCGGCATGTGGAAGGCAATGTCCATGCCTCGCTGGACAGGGCGGTCAGCGGTAAGGTGCATATTACCGCTGACTCATGGTCCAGCAGGCATGGACAGGGACGTTACTTAAGTTTCACGGCGCATTGGGTGACTCTGCTGGCAGCTGGGAAGGATGCAGGACAAGGTGCAGTAGTGTTGGAGGTTGTTCCGCCACCACGCCTCCAAAATGCTGATTGTGACACACCTCTCTCCTCCACCCCCTCCTCTTCTTCTTCCTCCATGGCCTCTTCCTCGGAACCAGCGGTGCTCCGTAGGCGTTCAAGGGGCTACGCAAGTACGCAGGCCAAAAGATGCCATGCGGTGCTTGAGCTGGTGTGCTTGGGGGACAGGAGCCACACTGGGGCAGAGGTTCTGTCAGCTCTGCAGGGGCAGGTTCAGAGGTGGTTGACGCCACGCCAACTTAAGGCAGGAATGGTGGTTTGCGACAATGGCACCAACCTCCTCTCTGCCCTCCGACAGGGACAACTGACCCATGTGCCCTGTTTGGCTCACGTCCTTAACTTGGTGGTGCAGCGGTTCTTGGGCACTTACCCGGGTTTACAGGATGTCCTGAGGCAGGCCAGGAAAGTCTGTGTGCATTTCCGCCGGTCATATAATGCCAGTGCTCGGCTGACGGACCTCCAAAAGGAGTTTAACCTGCCCAAGAACCGCCTAATCTGTGACATGCCCACCAGGTGGAACTCGACATTGGCCATGCTGCAGCGGCTGCACACGCAGCAGAGGGCCATAAATGAGTACCTGTGCGACTATGGCACCAGGACAGGGTCAGGGGACCTTGGTTTTTTTTCCCCACGCCAGTGGGCCATGATCAGGGATGCATGCACTGTCCTGTCACCATTCGAGGAGGCCACGAGGATGGTGAGCACTGACAGTGCATGCATCAGTGACACTGTCCCCCTTGTCCACCTGTTGGAGCACACGCTGCGTGGAATAATGGACAGGGCACTTGAGGCAGAACAGAGGCAGGAAGAGGAGGACTTCCTTAGCTCTCAAGGCCCCCTTTATCCAGACAGTGTTCCTGCGTGCCCGCCGATCACACAGGAAGAGGACGAGGAGGAGGAGGAGGAGGAGGAGGAAGATTGTGTCAGTATGGAGGTGGAGCCTGGCACTCAGCATCAGCAGTCTTTAAGGGATCAGTCCCAAGGAACACATGGACTTGTACGTGGCTGGGAGGAGGTGGCTGCGGACGTTGTTGTCCTTAGTGACCCAGAGGACTCCGGACCGAATGCCTCAGCAAACCTACGCTGCATGGCCTCCCTGATCCTGCAAAGCCTGCGTAAGGATCCTCGTATTCGTGGTATCAAGGAGAAGGACCAATACTGGCTGGCAACCCTCCTTGATCCACGTTACAAGGGTAAGGTTGCGGACCTTATCTTGCCATCGCAGAGGGAGCAGAGGATGAAACATCTTCGGGAGGCCTTGCAGAAAGGTCTGTGCAACGCGTTCCCAGAGACTGGGAGGTTACAAACTCCTGTTTCTGGACAACGTGTTGCTGAGGCTTCGGTCAGTCAAAGAAGGAGCGGTGGAGAAGGTGGCCGTCTGACCGATGCGTTCAGACAATTTTTTGGTCCGCAGCCCCAAGGTATGATCGGTTCCAGCAACCATCGCCAGCGTCTGTTTTACATGGTGCAGGAATACCTAGGGGCAAGATCAGACTTGGACACCTTTCCCACCGAAAATCCTCTGGGTTACTGGGTCTTGAGGATGGATCACTGGCCAGAGCTTGCACAGTATGCAATTGAGCTACTGGCCTGTCCTGCATCCAGCGTTCTTTCGGAACGCACATTCAGTGCTGCTGGAGGCGTGGTAACCGATCACAGGGTGCGTCTGTCCACTGACTCGGTCGATCGGCTGACCTTCATAAAAATGAATCAGTCTTGGATCACCACCAGCTACCAAGCACCTGATGCTGATGTAACTGAATAATTTTTTTCAGATCCTTTCAAAGACTGCCTATGCTGATGCTGAGTGACTATCCCTGAGTAATTATCCTCTTCCTCCTCAATCATCACGCTGATAGCTTGTAAGAACATTTTTGGTTCTGGGCGCCACCACCAGTGCCTAAGGCACAATTTTTCAGCCCCTGTATAACAGGGGCGTGTAATTACAATTTTTGATGTAATACTTTGCAGCAGGGCTCGTTCCTGCATTCCAACTAGAGTGTCTGTGAGGGGTTGCAGTGTTGTGGCACCAGCACCAGTGCCTAAGGCCCAATTTTTCTGCCCCTGTCTAACAGGGGCGTGTAATTACAATTTTTGATGCAATACTTTGCAGCAGGGCTCGTTCCTGCGTTCCAACTAGAGTGTCTGTGAGGGGTTGCAGTGTTGTGGCACCAGCACCAGTGCCTAAGGCCCAATTTTTCTGCCCCTGTCTAACAGGGGCGTGTAATTACAATTTTTGATGCAATACTTTGCAGCAGGGTTCGTTCCTGCGTTCCAACTAGAGTGTCTGTGAGGGGTTGCAGTGTTGTGGCACCAGCACCAGTGCCTAAGGCCCAATTTTTCTGCCCCTGTCTAACAGGGGCGTGTAATTACAATTTTTGATGCAATACTTTGCAGCAGGGCTCGTTCCTGCGTTCCAACTAGAGTGTCTGTGAGGGGTTGCAGTGTTGTGGCACCAGCACCAGTGCCTAAGGCCCAATTTTTCTGCCCCTGTCTAACAGGGGCGTGTAATTACAATTTTTGATGCAATACTTTGCAGCAGGGCTCGTTCCTGCGTTCCAACTAGAGTGTCTGTGAGGGGTTGCAGTGTTGTGGCACCAGCACCAGTGCCTAAGGCCTAATTTTTCAGCTCCTGTTCAACAGGGGCATGTAATTACAATTCTTGATCTAATATTTCACAGCAGGGCCCTGTGAGGGCTTACAGTGTTTTGGCCACAGCAACACCTAAGGCCCAAATTTCTGCTGAGTATATAGGGCAGGACCCTACTTTCAAACATCTAACTTACAAACGACTCCTACTTGCAAACGGAAGGAGACAACAGGAAGTGAGATGAAATCTACCCCTAGGAAGGGAAATTCTCTCATGTAAGAGTTAATATGGGAAAACAATTTCTCCTTTCCACTGATGCTTTCCAATCCTTGTTCCACAAAAAAACCCAAATTTTCAAAAAACATTTTTCATTGGGACAAAAAAGTGAGGTGAAATCTTCTGAAGAGGAGGAAAGACGCAAAACAAATGTCACAGGGGTGTTTTCCAAAAAGCTTAGAAAAGATTTTTTGGCTGGAGCTAAACACGTTAAAAATGTTCAAAATTACAAACAGATTCTACTTAACAACAAACCTACAGTCCCTGTCTTGTTTGCACCGCCTGTATACTGCTGTTCAGAGTATATAGGGACCTTTCCTTATTTTAATTTGGGTGCGGGGTTCCCCTTAATATCCATACAAGACCCAAAGGGCCTGGTAATGGACTGGGGGGTACCCATGCCGTTTGTCTCACTGATTTTCATCCATATTGCCAGGACCCGACATGACATTAAACCCGCAAGCAGTTTTAAATGAGATTTTTTCCTTTAAAAATGACATTTGGTGCAGGGACTGTTCTAAACATGGGAAACACGCGTCACTTTACAGGCATACTATAGACACCCCCCAGGTACGATATTTAAAGGAATATTTCACTTTTTTTTTTTTACTTTAAGCATCATTAAAATCACTGCTCCCGAAAAAACGGCCGTTTTTAAAAGTTTTTTTTGCATTGATACATGTCCCCTGGGGTAGGACCCGGGTCCCCACACCCTTTTTAGGACAATACCATGCAAATTAGCCTTTAAAATGAGCACTTTTGATTTCGAACGTTCGAGTCCCATAGACGTCAATGGGGTTCTAACGTTCGTGCGAACTTGCGGTCCGTTCGCGGGTTCTGGTGCGAACCGAACCGGGGGGTGTTCGGCTCATCCCTATTCCCAACTGATGAATGGTATGCTTACCAGATAGCAAGCCAAATCGAGCAGGTGGCTTAAACCCAGCCTGGGCCTTTATGAGATCGATCACAGTGAGGTATGGCAATATTCACTCGCGTGGAATTGTCATGGAATCCACGAAAAATTAACCCAAGAAATAAAATGACAACATAGCGTAATACTGACATACAATTTATAAAATTTAAAAAGAGTGACACTCACATAGTGAGAAAAAAATATCATGTAAAACACCCAGTGTTTGAAGACAGTAGATGGCACACGGAAGGCCTCTTGCCAATAACAAATAATTAGTGCAAATCATGCAGGTATGTGGATCCTCTCCCAGTGAAGTGAAAACAGTGAGTACACCAGCACCACACGGGGAGCCTGCTTACCAGATAATAAATAACAAATAGTGTATCTTGTGATCTTGTGAGATGTCAACCGAATAATAGCCAGTGAAGGGGTTAATCCGTGCACCAAACCGCATAAAAAGCCTGCTTACCAGGTGTCAGACTTCGGTAGGCAAAATAGCTTATCAGCCAGACGAAATGGCCCACTAATGGAGAGAGCGATATAGATCCATCCCCACAGTCATATTAAAAAGGCTCCACGATTCACATAATTGGGGAATCCCAAAAAAAGGAATAATGGCAAAATAGTGTTATTAATGTTATTAAATGGACAGTTAAATTGTTCTGGATTTTCCTTCTTTCTCTGGACTTTTATCAATTTATTCACAGATTTATTTCTCTCACAAAGTTTATTATATTTTATTCACATATTTTTTTATTCATTTATTTATTTATCAATTTAAGCGCGGCTTTTCTATTTTGTATTAGATTTATCTATACCCTGATCAAAGGCGACATTGGAGCCACCCCCCAGGATGACTGTGCCCTCCAACATGGGGTTAAGAGTGTCAAAGGGACGTGTAAAGAATACCGTTTGTTCCTTGATAGGAGTATAATAGGACACCAGGGAGTACATTTGACCCTCAATCGTTCCCTTACCTAAAATGAACCTACCCTCTGTATCTTTAGTGTCTGAGATCCAGTTGGACTTGCAAGATTTTGAGAAGATGATGGCTACCCCTTTGGTTTTATTTTCTGCATTAGCTAGGAAAAAGCTAGGGAAGTGAGAATGTGGGGAACGTAGGACTGTACCGAACCAGAAAATTAGTTTCCTGAAGCAAACTACATCCAGGTTCATATATTTATAGGAAGTAAAAACTCTCCTGCTTTGAGAGGAGAGTTTATGCCCTGCACATTGTGGGAGGTGACCCTTATGCTGCGTACACACAATCAGATTTTTCGTCGGAAAAGCCTTGGATGGTTTATCCAACGGAATTCTGCTCAAGCTTGTCTTCCATACACACGGTCACACCAATTTCCGACCATCAAGAATGTGGTGACGTACAACACGTACGACGTGACTAAAAAAATGGAAGTTCAATACCCAGTGTGCCACCCTTTGGGCTCCTTTTGCTAATCTCGTGTTATCTCGTGTTAGTAGAAGTTTGGTGAGAGACGATTCGCGCTTTTCAGCCTTGTGCTTTTCAGTCCGTTACTGCTCTTCAGTTTGGGATTGGGGGTTTGTATCTGGTTTCCAGTGCGTGTAGTCAGTTTGTATTTGTTTTTCAGTGCGTTCTTGTCCACTTGTTTCTGATTTTCAGCTCGCTCTTCTCAGGCCTTGCTGTTTTTCAGTGCGTTGTGTTAGTTCGTTCTGACCAGCCGACTGTGATGCCATGTTGCGGTTACGTACTCATCGTAGAGTTCGTGCTATGCGGGGGCTTGGTGTTGGGGTTCTTGCTTTGACCCAAGCCCAGTCCATTAACAGGGTGGGGAGGAGTTCGTGGACCAAGAATTGGTTAGTCCAGCGTGACCAATTCTCTCATATGCCTTTGCTGTGGGAGATTCAGGAGAATAATCCTGATGATTTCAGGAATTATCTCAGGATGACGGACCCCGTTTTTCACCATCTGTTGGCTTTGCTGACCCCTTTATATTACGAATTATGACACCTGCATGCGACAAGCCATCACTCCTGAGCAGAGGCTAGTCGCCACGTTGCATTACTTGGCGACAGGAAGTCTGCAGGACATCAAGTTCTCGACAGGCATCTCTCGCCAGGCTCTGGGGATCATTATTCCAGAGACCTGTTCTGCCATCATACAGGTCCTGCAGAAGAACTATATTAGGGTAAGTTTTCTCCTTTAACATCACATTCTATGTATTTAATGTAAAGTATCTCACAAAAGTGAGTACACCCCTCACATTTTTGTAAATATTTTATGATATCTTTTCATGTGACAACACTGAAGAAATGACACTTTGCTAGAATGTAAAGTAGTGAGTGTACAGTTTGTATAACAGTGTCAATTTTCTGTCCCCTCAAAATAACTCAACACACAGCCATTAATGTCTAAACCGCAGGCAACAAAAATGAGTACATTTTCACAAAAGTGAAAATATCAAAATTGGGCCCAATTAGCCATTTTCCCTCCCATGTCATGTGACTCGTTAGTGTTACAAGGTCTGAGCTGTGAATGGGGAGCACATTCTTTAAATTTGGTGTTATCACTCTCACTCTCTCATACTGGTCACTGGAGGTTCAACATGGCACCTCATGGCAATGAACTCTCTGAGGATCTGAAAAAAAGAATTGTTGCTCTACATAAAGATGGCCTAGGCTATAAGAAGATTGCCAAGACCCTGAAACTGAGCTGCAGCACGGTGGCCAAGACCATACACCATTTTAACAGGACAGGTTCTACTCAGAACAGGCCTTGCCATGGTCGACCAAAGAAGTTGAGTGCACATGCTCAGCATCACATCCAGAAGCTGTCTTTGGGAAAAAGATGTATGAGTGCTGCCAGCATTGCTGCAGAGGTTGAAGGGTGGGGGGGTCAGCCTGTCAGTGCTCAGACCATATGCTGCACACTGCATCAAATTGGTCTGCATGACTGTCGTCCCAGAAGGAAGCCTCTTCTAAAGATGATGCACAAGAAATCCTGCAAACATTTCACTGAAGACAAGCAGACTAAGGAGGACATGGATTACTGGAACTATGTCCTGTGGTCTGATGAGACCAAGATAAACTTATTTGGTTCAGATGGTGTCAAGCGTGTGTGGCGGCAACCAGGTGAGGAGTACAAAGACAAGTGTGTCTTGCCTACAGTCAAGCATGGTGATGGGAGTGTCATGGTCTGGGGCTGCATGAGTGCTGCCGGCACTGGGGAGCTACAGTTCATTGAGGGAACCATGAATGCCAACATGTACTGTGACATACTAAAGCAGAGCATGATCCCCTCCCTTTGGAGACTGGGCCGCAGGGCAGTATTCTAACATGATAACGACCCCAAACACACCTCCAAGATGACCACTGCCTTGCTAAAGAAGCTGAGGGTAAAGGTAATGAACTGGCCAAGCATGTCTCCAGACCTAAACCCTATTGAGCATCTGTGGGGCATCCTCAAACAGAAGGTGGACGAGTGCAAGGTCTCTAACATCCACCAGCTCTCTGATGTCGTCATGGAGTGAAAGAGGACTCCAGTGGCAACCTGTGAAGCTCTGGTGAACTCCATGCCCAAGAGAGTTAAGGCAGTGCTGGAAAATAACGGTGGCCACACAAAATAATGACACTTTGGGCCCAATTTGAAAATTTTCACTTAGGGGTGTACTCACATTTGTTGGCAGTGGTTTAGACATTAATGGCTATGTGTTGAGTTATTTTGAGGGGACAGCAAATTTACAATGTTATACTAGTTGTACACTCACTACTTTACATTGTAGCAAAGTGTAATTTCTTAAATTTTGTCACATGAAAAGATATAATGAAATATTTACAAAAATGTGAGGGGTGTACTCACTTTTGTGAGATACTGTATGCTAATGTTTTGTATTTCTTTCATCATTCCTAATTCCCATGATTGTAATATGCTGTAAATGTCCTCTGTGTCCTCATGCATGCTTTAAGCTTTTAATGCTCCTTTTTTGGCCTTCACTATCCTCCCCAACATGCTATCCTGGGCCCATACATACCTAGCCTAGTCACTTAACAATGTATTTTGTCAGCTCCATTGTAGTGCTTTACCCTAAACACTCCTTAAAATGTGTCCAAATGTTATTGTTGTCCTTAAATTCAGGCAGAGTGCAAGAGGCTTTTTTTTGGGGTCCCAAACTCATTTATAACCCCCCCCCCTAAAATTTTTCCAATGGGCCATCAGAGGGGATGAGGAATCTGATAAGTGAACCTTATATTTTTGTCTTTAAATACTCCTTAAAATACATGTTATACTGATGTTTGCCAAGTATGATTGTGTCTAATCTGCTTGCAATGTTATGTGCAAAAGTACTAATTTTTTTTTCTTTTTTGACTCCACAGTTTCCTTCAATGCCACAGGAATGGCAGACTGTGGCCTCCCAGTTTGCTGAGCATTGGGACTTTCCTAACTGCGGAGGGGCAATCGATGGGAAACATGTCCAAATCGTCCCACCACCCCACTCGGGGTCATACTATTTTAATTATAAGGGTTTCAATAGTATCGTGTTGATGGCGGTGTGAATTTTTATATGTGGACGTGGGGAAGAATGGCCGGATGTCGGATGGTGGAGTCTTTGCCCAGACTGAGTTCTACCGATGTCTCTAGAGTGGTACCTTGGGATTGCCACCTGCAGAAGAGAACGTTGAAGGACTGCCATTTGTTTTTATCGCTGATGAAGCATTTGGTCTGAGTGATCACCTGATGAGGCCATTCCCCCAGAGGACCCTCACCCTGGAGAAGAGGGTTTTTAATTATCGGCTGGCCAGAGCCAGAAGGGTCGTGGAGAATGCCTTTGGGATAATGGCCAGCCGGTTCTGCCTATTTATTAATTAATATGGCGGAGTACAAACTGAACCACATAGTTCTAGCATGCTGCATACTTCACAACTTTTTAAAGAGAAATGCTCCTAATTATGTTGCCTCAGTTGGGCCTGAGGCTGGACTTCATGAAATTACACAGAGGGCCCTGGAAGCTGGCTGTCCTGGCTTTTCCCCCCAAAGCGCCCGTGAAGTGCGGGAAAAATATGTGGATTATTTTACAGGTAGGGGGGCCATTGCTATGCCAGCAAATTTGTAAATATTTTCTATTTTATCTGATAAAATCTTAATTTTGACTTACTGCTTGTGTTTCTTTTAGCTGTCTCCCAGGTTCTCCTAGAGCACTTGTAGTGCCAAGTGGTTTTTCCATTATTAAATAACACCCATTGTCACTGCAACTTAATACAAAAACTGGTATTGAGCATTGAAAGAAGAAGCCACACGTTGTTGAGTATAAAACCTTTTACTCTGTGCATGTCACGTACCTGGTAGGTGGAGCCTGGAATGCAGAGAACGGCCTCTCGTATGCCTCCGACTTAAGAACCCCTGAAGGTGTGAACAGGGACTCGAAAGTACAGAGGGGCACAAGTGCCTGACTGGAACACTGAAGTAGAAGGCAGGATCCTGTAGTCAGCAGGGAGGTGCACCGTAGTCCTGTAGCAGGTTGCAGACAGCAGGGAGGTGCACTGTAGTACTGTAGCAGGGTGCAGGTAACAGGGAGGTGCACTGTAGTCCCGTAGCCGGATGAAGACAGCAGGGAGGTGCACTGTAGTCCTGTAGCAGGTTGCAGACAGCAGGGGGTGCACTGTAGTACTGTAGCAGGATGCAGATAGCAGGGAGGTGCACTGTAGTCCTGTAGCAGGTTGCAGACAGCAGGGAGGTGCACTGTAGTACTGTAGCAGGATGCAGATAGCAGGGAGGTGCACTGTAGTCCTGTAGCAGGTTGCAGACAGCAGGGAGGTGCACTGTAGTACTGTAGCAGGATGCAGATAGCAGGGAGGTGCACTGTAGTCCTGTAGCAGGTTGCAGACAGCAGGGAGGTGCAGACAAGCCGGGTCAAGGTACTGGCGGGCAGATCAGGTACAGTAGGGCAAACCAAGAGAATAGTCAGAGTCCAAGCCAAGATCGGGGCGGGCAGCAAGCAGGTAAGTCAGGAACAAGCCAAGTAAGTACTGGATACAGGAAAACTGGTAACAAGGTAGCAGGGGTCTCAGGAAAACGCTGTAGACCGGACAGCAAGGCAGCATTGGAACAGTCTTGTTTAAATAGCCTATCTTTGGCGCCAAGTGTTGTTTCTATTGGCGCTATTGCGCATGCGCGTACGCCTGTTTGCGCTATTGGCGCTATTGCGCATGCACGTACGTTTGTTAGCGCTATTAGCGCTATTGGCTATTCTATGCACAGGCATTCGTTTAACCCTCAATCTGCTGGGATAACTGCAAGAGGGCTTTTCCTGACAGTTATCCAGCATATTATCAGACACAGTCCACAAATTTGAGGCCATCTGGCAGCCTTGGGCCCAACACATAGGCATCTCCTTTGTCCCTAGTGTTAAGCTAGACTGAATCAAATGCCTGCTGATAGACAAACTCTATACTCTCTACTTTCTCTTTAACTTCCTTTACTTTTTCCTTCTATTCTATCTCATTTTCCCCATTTTATAATACACAAATGTTTTGGGTTATAGAGGTTATTGCGAAAATCGGAGTTACAGTAATCTTATGCTTCTGTGAATAGCCATTATCCTCAATACATACTGCTTTTCCATGGTGAGATGGGGGTTGGAGTCAGGGGTTAGAGATTCCCCTTCCGGCACAGCTTGATCGCCTTGGGGTTGCCGGGTGAAGAGGGAGTCTCCCCCCAGCCCGGCCTGTTCTAACTACGGCAATATCTGTCTTGACATAATCCAGAGGTCCAAAATAGCCCACAGGTTGTTAGTAGCCGGTTTATAGGGCTCCATTAATTGTTTCGTCGTTATGCTTAATTTCGGTCATCTCTCTGAAACGAACTTGTCATGGCTCTCCGATTTCACATTTGCTCACACTGAGTTACGTAATTATTATGTCCCATTGTATCTCTTTTGTTCCTCTTATATTCATCTTGTATATGACTTTTATTCCTTAAAATAAAAACTTTTTGAAGTAAAAAGGATTAGTCCATCAAACAGCAGTTTTTCACATTCTTTATTAATAGCAAAACTAATCACAGCCCTGGCTTATAGCCATGGAGTAATTGAAGCCAGCACTGAATGTATGTCAAGAGGGTCTTCCCAAGAGTGGACTTCAGCAAAAAAAATCCTTGCATTCAGTCACTCATTATTGAGTTGCACATTACATGGAAATATTGAATACAAATGTTGGAAAATGTTCCCTTAATCCTATATAGGCAAGACCCCCTTTTCTATTGCTTCTTGTAAATTATACACCTTGATAAGCCATTGTATCTACTAATCTTTGGAATATTTTATGGACTGTATTACCTGCACTACCCTCTCCTGTAATATACTGTATATTTGTGCAGCCTAGTGGGAGAAAATAAAATTATATAAATGCATAATAAAAAATGATCTTTCACATTCGTTTGCCTAAGTTCCTTTTGTAATGTCAAAGTTTAATAAAAAAAAGTAATATTTTGGCAAAAATGTATATAAATTACAGTATAAAATATTTTTTTTATTTTTATTTAAAATGTTCATATTTAACTCCTTAACCATTAATTACCACCCAATCAGCCTCAATTAACTCATTTTAGCTATTATTCTATCCCTTTAGCTGTTCATTCTTACAGAGGCCATTTTGAAGGAGTAATCCCCTTTAGATATTAGGCGTGTAGGTAGGTTGCGCTCCTTCGCAGTGGCATTGCAGTTGGAGAGGAAGAGGAACATTTGATACTGCCGCTCTATGTGACTCTTGCAGTCATCTTGAATCAGGCAAGCCTATTTAACTGCTTCCCGCCTTCTGTATTTTAGAATGACAGTTGGGTGGGACCCTTCTTGTCCTGGGAAGGAGTCATATGATGTCATACCATTCTTGATGCGCATGCGTGCCCGCGGGGGTGCACTGCATGGCGATCGGACACAGCGCATCACCGGTTCCGGTAAAGAGCCATTGGCATAGGCTTTTTACCATGTAATCAGCTGTGTCCAATCACAGCTGATCACATGTAAACAAATGGCAGTTATCAGCATTTTCTTTCCTCAGCGCTGTCGGTGTCTGAGGAAAGGAAAGCTGATAACCGGCTTCCCTGTGGTGACAGAGGCATTTACACTGATAATCAGGGAACTGACAAATGTGCATCTCAGGCATCTAATACCACTTCCCTGCAATGAATTCAGGGCTTTAACTACTTAGGCATCCATGAACCTAGCTCCTTCTTGGATCTTAATGTTACTCCTGTCATAACCCAACTTAAATCTAAATGTGAGATTTGGTCTGCTCTTTCTTTAGTGGGTAGAATAAATGTATTGAAAATGTTTTTTCCCTAGATTTAATTCCTCATTAATGTACACACAGCACCCCATATTGACAGAAAAACACATAATTGTTGACATTTTTGCAGATTTATTAAAAAAGAAAAACTGAAATATTACGTGGTCCTAAGTATTCAGACCCTTTGCTCAGTATTTAGTAGAAGCACCCTTTTGATCTAATACAGCCATGAGTCTTTTTGGGAAAGATGCAACAAGTTTTTCACACCTGGATTTGGGGATCCTCTGCCATTCCTTCTTGCAGATCCTCTCCAGTTCTGTCAGGTTGGATGGTAAATGTTGGTGGACGGACATTTTTAGGTCTCTCCAGAGATGCTCAATTGGGTTTAAGTCAGGGCTCTGGCTGGGACATTCAAGAACAGTCACAAAGTTGTTGTGAAGCCACTCCTTCATTATTTTAGCTGTGTGCTTAGGGTCGTTGTCTTGTTGGAAGGTAAACCTTCGGCCCAGTCTGAGGTCCTGAGCGCTCTGGAGAAGGTCTTCGTCCAGGATATCCCTGTACATGGCCGCATTCATCTTTCCCTCGATTGCAACGAGTCGTCCTGTCCCTGCAGCTGAAAAACACCCCCACAGCATGATGCTGCCACCACCATGCTTCACTGTTGGGACTGTACTGGACAGGTGATGAGCAGTGCCTGGTTTTCTCAATACATACCACTTAGAATTAAGGCCAAAGAGTTCTATTTTGGTCTCATCAGACCAGAGAATCTTATTTCTCTCCATCTTGGAGTCCTTCAGGTGTTTTTTTAGCAAACTCCATGTGGGCTTTCATGTGTCTTGCACTGAGGAGAGGCTTCCGCTGGGCCACTCTGCCATAAAACCCCGACTGGTGGAGGGCTGCAGTGATGGTTGACTTTCTACAACTTTCTCCCACCATCTCCCGACTGCATCTCTGGAGCTCAGCCACAGTGATCTTTGGGTTCTTCTTTACCTCTCTCACCAAGGCTCTTCTCCCCCGATAGCTCAGTTTGGCCGGACGGCCAGCTCTAGGAAGGGTTCTGGTCATCCCAAACATCTTCCATTTAAGAATTATGGAGGCCACTGTGCTCTTAGGAACCTTAAGTGCAGCAGAATTTTTTTTGTAACCTTGGCCAGATCTGTGCCTTGCCACAATGCTGTCTCTGAGCTCCTCAGGCAGTTCCTTTGACCTCATAATTCTCATTTGCTCTGACATGCACTGTGAGCTGTAAGGTCTTATATAGACAGGTGTGTGGCTTTCCTAATCAAGTCCAATCAGTATAATCAAACACAGCTGGACTCAAATGAAGGTGTAGAACCATCTCAAGGATGATCAGAAGAAATGGAAAGCACCTGTGTTAAATATATGAGTGTCACAGCAAGGGTCTGAATACTTAAGACCATGTGATATTTCAGTTTTCCTTTTTTAATAAATCTGCAAAAATGTCAAAAATTCTATGTTTTTCTGTCAATATGGGGTGCTGGGTGTACATTAATGAGGAAAAAAAATAACTTAAATGATTTTAGCAAATAGCTGCAATATAACAAAGAGTGAAAAATCTAAGGGGGCCTGAATACTTTCCGTCCCCACTGTACATATGTGTTTAGGCAGTCCCCAGTTTTGACATTACGTTGATTGCTGTTCAGCTGTTAGGGCACTACTTTTGACATGCTATGGTACATTGTACTTTTAAAAACTTTTAATAATGTATTTTAATTTGAAAATTATGAACTTTTGATTTGTTTTTTGGTCCTCAAAAGCTAAATAGGTATGTGGTTTAGCCATTGAACCCTAAAGGAAATTGTAGAAAGAATGTCTATGCAGTGAACACAACATTCCTTCTTTTGTGCCAAAAATACATTTCATTGTACATATTTGACCTTAATAGTTGCATGCGTCAATTTAAAAAATTGGCCTTAAAGCGACATTAAAGCTTCTTATATTTGTTGTAATATGTTGGTAGATTTATGTGGGATTTTATATTATTAGTATATATAGGTACACATACAGTACAAGATTGACCAGGCCAGATTTCAGTTGACAATGGTTGAGTTGTCCGAGCCAACTCAATTACACATATCAAAGAGGACTTGTTGATCAAAGGGGAAGTGGCCAAACAAGATTCACTCCACATATCAAAGGGGACAGATAGTGACTCTGGGCTATGTTAATGTTAATATGCAAGAATGCAAATTAGGGCAGTTTATGACTGCAGCTGTTTACGGCTAGGGGTCATTTTCTGTCACTCTGAAAGACAGAAGCAGATCAAAGGCCAAATGGAAACAGCCAATCAAATTGCATTCAGTGTATAGGGAATGTAACCTGGCGTTCAGTTTATTCACGCTCTGTGATTATGAAGGCACAGGTCTAGGAAACATGGGACTCTGAAGGCTAGTATTTGTTGTCATATTTACTCTGTTGTATTTTGTCATCTATTGCAAGACTTTGTTTTGTGTTGGAAGTCAATAAAGTGCATCTCTCTGGAAGAATTGGGTTGCTGCGGAAGATTACTTACATCATCTTATTATAATAACTACTAATTAATTATCTACCCACTATACTATATCATACTAATATCACTATTTTTTTAAATTAAAAAAACAAACATGTTATACTTATCTGTTCTGTGCAATAGTTTTGCACAATGCAGCCCTAATAATCTTCTTCTGGGGTCCCCCACCAGCGCTCCAGGTTCCTCTCTTCAATAAGTGCCTGCTTCTGAGCTGTCCGGTCTGTGTCTATTGACACAGACCGGGCGGCTTGGCCCTGCCCCCTGCTCGCTCAGCACAGCATTTGATTGACAGTCAAATCTGTCCAGGGGAGGAGGGAGACACAGGCAAGAGCCGCTACTCTAATACACATCGCTGGATCGGATCAGGCTCAGGTAAGTACAAGGGGGGCCTGGGGGGAGGGGAATTTTGCAGCACAGAAGGTTTTCCACCTTATTGCATATAATGCATTAAGGTTAAAACCCTTAAGGCTTTAGAACCACTTTAATGGGTAAAGGGAGATGCACAGGAAGATGTTAATTAGGACTGATTAAGGTCAGTTAAACTATAATTTGGGGTTTGATAAGTGCACTTTTTATTATTCAGAAAATATTCTTCACTTGAGAAATTTCTTTAGGTGAAAATATATGCAGATAAAAAGAATAATCTTTAACTTCGTATGGCTGCTACTGTTGACTTTTAATTATTTTGTAATTTCTAAGATTTGATGCACCAGTTGATGCCTAAGTGGTTGAAATCACCCATAATAAAGACTCAAGTGTTTGCCGTCTTTCAATTTGCAGCATTGTTTAATTAGGTTGAAATGAAAATTGCATAACTAGTGCATGTTAAATAATTTTGGACATGCATACAAACTGTTGTGTTCAGATTTGAGCAAGGCTCAGTTAATTTTATTCGTTAATGTAATTCATATTAGAAAACTCAAAAATCAATTCAAATATAGTTTATAAATATTCATACACTGTTTCTCAGTGTAGTATTTCTAAATACCTGATTTGTTACACTGATCTACTTGAAGTCTTTTCAGTATTATTACATGCTTTAATTTATCAAAAAAAACTTCTTGCAAACCTTTTTATCTTTAAATATTGTAAATAGGCAAACTGTTTTCATGTTCTTTCATGTTCTTTCATGTTCTTTCAGACATTTGCTTATTCCAGTGGCCTCAGAACAAGCAAAAACTGATTATCTCAGTGGTGAATCAGAAGGATTGTTGTAAATGTTTTTGTATTCAAAATCATTCAAATAACTTTCAACCTTTTAATACTCTTTGATTAGTTTCATATTGTTTGGCTTTATAATCTTAACTCCCTTGCCACTAAAATACCGGAATAAATGTTTAAGCAAATTTTTCCAAGACTGCATGCGTATTTTTGATATTTTACACCCCTTCATCACTAGTAGAGATACTGTTTTTCCACTACGAGGACATGCATCAATTAAAGAAAATCTGCACTGAAATAAATATATTGTTTGCCACTGCTGACCTTTTTTGGAATTTAGAATTGGCTAACTATCTCTGACCTGAAATCCCATTGATTCAGAACTCTGGGTTTGCATAGTTTTCTGGGTCAGTGAAAAAATAAAGCAAAATGATAAGAAAAGAACAAACGTAGTCAAAACATAGCTAAAGTTCAGTAACCGGAACAGATAGTCAGCCAAGCCAGAAGTAAGGGATCAATGTAGTGGAACAGCAACCAGGATCTGGAGCCAGAAGGGATGTCAGCAAAGCCAGTCTATAAACTGGAACCCAGGAGATAGTTTCTTGTGAGGTGACCAAGGTGAAGGCAGAGCTCCTCTGGACTGGATGGCTTAAGTAGTTAGGACTGACGAGCAGGATCATCAACAGCTGAGTAACTGGAGAGAGATGGGAGCTGGCAATTAGCCGACAGCTGAGTGACCAGCTCAAAGAAGGAAGGACTGAGCCCAGTCCTGACAGTACCCCCTCCTCAATGACCCCTCCCCCTCGGAGGACTACCAGGATTGAGGGGAAAACATCTATGGAAATCACGGAGGAGGACAGGGACATGTATGTCAGAGGATGAGATCCAACAGCGTTCCTCCGGACCGCACCCTTTCCAATGCACTAGGTACTGTATGCGCCCATGGAACCTACCGAAGTCAACAATGGACTGTACTTCATAATCCTCATGGTTCTCAATATGCACAGGGTACCGAGGTGGTAAAACGGTTGCAGACCAAAGGTTTTAATAAGGAGACATGAAATACATTTGAAATACGCATATTAGAAGGAAGGTCTAATGTGTAAGCCACTGGGTTAATCCTGCAAAGAATGCAGAAAGGCCCATTAAACCGAGGTGCGAACTTCAGTGAAGGAACATGAAGTCGGAGGTTGCGTAATAACAGCCAGACCCTGTCCCCAACCTGGTAGGAAGGCGCAGGCAGGCATCTGCGGTCAGCATGGAGTCTGTACCTATCATTAGCATGATGCAAAGCCTCCTGGACTTGTGCCCAAGTGGAACGAAGACCACGGAAATGCTCCTCTAACGCAGGAATACTCTGCGGAACAAACGAGTCAGGCAACATGGAAGGTTGGAAACCATAATTCGCCATAAACAGGGAAAATCAGGAAGCAGAATTCAAGGTGCTGTTGTGAGCAAACTCAGCCCATGGTAATAGGTCTGACCAGTTGCTATGATGGTTAGAAATATAGCAACGTAGGAATTGCTCCAAGGACTGATTGGCTCATTCTGCGGCCACATTGGACTGCGGGTGATACTCAGAGGAAAAAGCAAGCTAAATTCCAAACTGTGCACATAAGGCTTGCCAGGACACAAACTGACTACCCCTGTCCCAGACAATCACCTTGGGTAGCCCATGTAAGCAAAAGATCTTCAGAGCAAAAATGTAAGCCAGTTCCTTAGAAGTGGGCAACTTCTTAAGTGGAATACAATGACACATCTTTGAGAACCGGTCAACCACCATAAGGATAACTGTGTTGCCCTGTGTTGTGGAAAAATTCCCTTGGGCTTTGTACGCAAATCCACACCATGCCAAAATGTGCACTTCCAACTTCTAAATGCAAACAAAGCACAAAACAATTCCTACATGCTTAAAAGCACGTTTGTATCAAGCTCTTTAGTACAAGGAATTTGAAGTACTTCATAGCACCATGTAATCAGGAACAATGCTGCTTCAAGCAGGAGTCTCAAGCGTCTGTCTCTGGAGCACAGACCCTTGGGCTTTTTATTCATTGGAAACAAAAGAATGACAAACAGGAAGTGATCAGCCACAACAGCCTGTCACTTCCTCAGTACAAAATGACATCACAGGAAATGACAAACAGTAAAGGGGAGGGCACTCACAGGAGGGAAAGGGGGAGGAAGTGCACACGCCCCGTCTTAGTCAGCATGGAGCCCACCCAATACTGTTCAAAGTAAACAGTATCTAGCAAACTCATTCTACTGGTTCTTACAGGCTTGAGACTATCTGTGGGGACATTGCTACTGCTGTTGTCAATGTACGGTATGAGTACACCGACAAGGCAGATATCAATGTCCTCTTATAAAAACAGATATGTATCCAAAAATGGATAGCGTAGTCCACAAGAGAGAGAGAGATGTAATAGGTTTCTCTCGTTATGCGGACTTCGCTTCTCTAATGTGCATAGTCATTTGAAGGCAAGAAGCCCAGCGCATTGCGTTTGGTACCTACAAACCAACAAACATCCACAGACACAGAGAACACGTCTCAAATCCCATGAGAAGGTTTTCATACTGACCGTTTTTACCACTGGTCTCGATTCACCCCAAGTGCACTCTGTTAGAGCGCTCCTCGATTAAATCAGACACAGGGAGACAGATGACAATCTATAAAACACACATCCTAGAATAAAATGTCCACATGAGTCCATATAATAAAATTTCCACAACACCTGGGAGTTGGGTAACTCCACAATGAAATCCATAGACAGGTGGGTCCAGGGCAGGACTGACAAGCAGGATCATCAACAGCTGAGTAACTGTGGAGAGAGATGGGAGCTGGCAATTAGCCGACAGCCGAGTGACCAGCTCAGAGAAGGAAGGGTTGAGTCCAGCCCTGACAGATCTTGACCTTTCTTTTTGTTTTAGACTCCTTTTTTATGAGAATATTGGATTGCCATCCTTGTGTTCTACACCTGTGCATCACAAGGAATTTGCTCTCTGGCTTTCAATTCTACATTTCAAAGGAAAATCTGCAAGAATATTATTCAGACATACACCTTAAAGCATAATGCCGCGTACACACGGTCGGACTTTTCGTCTACAAAAGTCAGACAGCCTGTCCGACAGACTTCCGGCAGACTTCCGGCAGACTTTCGGCGGACTTGCGGCAGACTTTCTAACGAACGGACTTGCCTACACACGACCACACAAAAGTCTGACGGATTCGTACGTGATGACGTACACCGGACTAAAATAAGGAAGTTCATAGCCAGTAGCCAATAGGTGCCCTAGCGTGGCTTTTTGTCCGTCGGACTAGCACACAGACGAGCGGATTTCGGGGTCCGTCGTAGTTACGAAGTAAAGTTTTAAAGCATGTTTCAAATCTAAAGTACGTCGGATTTGAGGCTAAAAAAGTACGTTGAAAGTCCGGAGAAGCCCACACACGATCGGATTACCAGCCAGCTTTAGTCCGTCAGCGTCCGTTGGACTTTTGTAGACGAAAAGTACGACCGTGTGTACGCGGCATAAGGGTCCTTCCTTTCTGGTTAAGACTTACTCCACTGGGACAGTAATTGCTTTTTTGGCTGCTTGGCATCAAGATATTTTTAGGGAAATAAGGCTGTGTTTTTTTCTTCTTTTCCCACTTTCTCTAGGTTTTACCAGGTAAACGTTTTCAGAATCAGCTAAAGCCAGTTTTTGCAACACAGGTTTGCACGTGGCTCTTAGTTATTATCTTATCTGGGTACGTATTCTGTTGTTGGAGTTGCCTGCCCCTCTTGCTGTGTCTCTCAATGGACAATGGGTGACAAACAACAGTGAGGAGAATTTTTTTTATCTGCACTGGAAGCGGGAAAATAACTTTTCATGTTACTTGTATTAAAACCAACTCCAATACAATCCATGTATATAGTAGTTAGGTCCAAAGAACAGGGTACATTCTACTTAGATTTCCCAAATACATGAAGGAGATTGCCAACCCTTTACAGTATTTGCCATATCCTGTGAGTAGTGGTAAAAATTATGGAAAAAGCTCCTATAGCAGCCAATCATTTCCAGGAAGTTTTGCACGTCTTTTGGACACCGGCTGCATCTACTCATTTGTTAAAACTTGCTGATTTGGGGTTTATAAAGCATCTGCCAGACATAGTCCAAACAGCAGGCTTCTTCCATTCTATAACACCTTTTTTTATTGGCTGTCAACACCTCCTTACATATGTGTCCATGATTATCTGAACCCTAGGGAGAGGACTTTCTAAGTCTCTACTAGAAATGATCAATGTACCTCTGGATGATTTCCTTAGTTATATGGTACAGCTGCTAAGAACCCCCTATTGTCCCCTGGAACAGTAGTAAGCATTAAATTATTAAAACCTGGTGCTGCACTGTAAAATGCCACCTACATCATAAATTGTGCAATTAATCTATCAGCAATGCATCAGGAAACAAACCGGAGGATAGGTATCAGCAGACCTGGCAGAGTAGCCAATTCCAAATATGGCTGCACATGCATAAATATGCGCACATGTATTGCAAATGCATGTTCACCATGGCGCAAAACGTGTGGTGTCAGCGCACGCAAAGCATTTGAGATTCTGGCACCCTCAGGCCTTTAAAAGGATAACTGTGGCACATGGACATTGCTGACTGGTCTTCAGCTTCCTGTTTCCTGTTCATGTGTTTTGTCTGATCACCTGTTACTGACCCAGCTTGCCCTCTTGTCTCGCACCCAGCTCTGACCTTGGATTGCCCATGGATCTTCTCTTGTCTCCTCTTCTGTGTATGACCCGGCTTGCCTAACCACGATTCTGATACCTGATCTGCTGACCACTGGCTTCCTAACCTTTGCTATCGTCCCCAACTATGCCTTCTGCTGTGCCCTGTCTGCTGTGATCCACCTTGATGCCCACCTGCTGCACCAAGCCTGCAGTACCTATCTACATTACTCACTTGTTGCTCCAGCCTGCAGCACTTACTTACTGTATCTGCACCATCTACAACTCTCCTGGGTCCTACTGCACACCTCATCTGGGATTTACCTGCAGAGAGATCACCACACCACCATCTCTCATCTGTGGTACAGCTGGCAACCCCTGCTTCTTTGGGCTTTGTGTCCCCTGTTATCACCTTCAGGGGCGCCGAGCACTTATCCGCAAGGAGAGCCATCTCATCATTTTGACTTCAGGACCAGGTACATGACAGTACCAGTCAGCCATAAGATGTCTGAAACCAACTGAGGTGTGTCTCCGCTAGAGGCTTTGTGCCAATATAATTTGCAGCCCTCACACAAGCTGTAAAGAACCTACAAGAAGGTTATTTCCAACTGAAAGGTTGCCTGCAGAGCATAAAGGAAAATTTGGGGAGTGGGGCAAAGAGATGCCCTGAGAAAGCAATCAGGAGGATCAGCCATGGTATACCATATATATAAATGTAATTAGCTTTATTAATGTATCAATAGTAGGTTAAAAAAACACTAAATGTAAAACAGTGACATTGATGTGGAATTATTCCCCAACATACCCTATTATAAAAAACACACGTACAAGGTTGTCACTATATGGCGCCAGAACTAAGGGCCCCACGCATACACACACATGCATACTCAGTCACAATGGAAATAAATGGTGCTGCTATTAGTATTGAATTAAACCCAGGGATTTCATGTTCATGTGATAAATAGTATCTAAACTAAATTTGCCAGTTTTTTTATTGCTGAATGTCCATTTAGGACTTATGTTGATACTGGTGTCCATGTGTTGATGGAATTCCTGGTGAAATGGTTAATAATGATGTCACTGAGCACAGTAGTAGTAGACTAGTCTAGTACTGTCATCCATAGACAGACGTCCCGGATTTAAGTATAAGCCAGTCAGGATAGCGTTAATGAATTGTTTAGGCACAGTTATTCATGCAATGTCAGACTTCAATTATCATTTAACCTCGTTGACATAGCCGACAATGCACAGTTCATGTAGG
This sequence comes from Lithobates septentrionalis, assembly GCA_037952835.1. Taxonomy (NCBI): domain Eukaryota; kingdom Metazoa; phylum Chordata; class Amphibia; order Anura; family Ranidae; genus Lithobates; species Lithobates septentrionalis. The sequence continues at coordinate 1,457,282 of JBBDGP010001232.1, read as the reverse complement.
TACACTGAATAGTCACTTCAGATATGAGGGGGAACGGGTAGGGAGAGAGACGGTAAATTTATAACACATATAAAACTGAAAATCCGTGCTTAGGTATGAAAAGTTTTTAACGCCTCATCTCCTCAAAGCACTAAACTATCTCAAAGATCCCCAAGATATCTCGGAAGATTTCCTGAGAGCACATGTCACAGTGCTACCCAAACCAAACAAAGAATGCTCCAACTACAGGCCAATTTCATTGCTTAACATAGATTTAAAAATATTCACAAAAATCTGAGCAAATCGCCTACGGCCACTATTACACCATTTTATTGGACCTGAACAAGTGGGCTTTATGCCGGGTAGAAAGGTCAGAGATAATGTGACAAAAGCTTTAAACCTAATCCACAGGACACACTCCGATGGCTTTGAAGGTATGCTTCTCTACACAGATGCCGAGAAGGCCTTCGATCGCGTAGCATGGGATTATTTACAGGCGACGTGCGATAATATTGGTTTGAAACCACATATGCTATCATGGATTTCGACTTTATATCTAAATCCGACGGCGAGAATCAAAATTAACGGCGAGTTATCAGATACGGTGCAAATTAAAAACGGAACAGGGGTGCCCGCTATCCCCACTAAATATAATTATGCATCCGATGTGTATGAATCAAAATGCAAGAATAAATGTGACAAATTTATATATCTCAAATATCAATTAAATAAATGCAAATAAATAAAGTGATAAGCAATAAACTCATAAGTGACAATCCGTGATAACATTTTTTTTAAATTTTGGTTCGGGGTTCCCCTTTGGGGAATTCCCATGCCGTTTTTATCAATGAACTTCTATGTGTATTGTCGGCAATGCAATAGCCGCGGGTAGTTTTAAATGGGTTTTTTCCTTCAAAATGTCATTTTGCTGTCAGACTGTTCTAAACACAGGAAACATGCGCCCCTTTACAGGCATACTATAGACACCCCCCAGGTATGAAATTTAAAGGTATATTACACTTTTATTTTTTGACTTTAAGCATTATTAAAATCACTGCTCCTGAAAGTTTTTAAAACTTTTTTTTGCATTGATTCATGTCCCCTGGGGCAGGACCCAGGTCCTCAAACACTTTTTATGACAATAACTTGCATATTAGCCTTTAAAATTAGCACTTTTGATTTCTCGAACTCGAAGCTCATCCCTATTCGGCCCACATATTGCTTGTGGCAAGGGCATTCAAGAACATATGTGACATGTGTGCTGGTGCACATTATTAACTCCTTTATTTTGTATTCTTTCCCTGTAGTAAGAGATCTAAAAGCCACCTTCTTTCGTTCCGTTTTTTGCTTTTTTTGCAGGGAAGACACTTTCCACATTTAAAAAATCCATTTAGATCTTTGGAAATCTTGATTTGTTTAGGGGGATCTATTTCTTAGAGCAGGAGCTCTTCTGTAAATGAAAGAGGGTTTATTTGGAAGTAAGTTTCTTAAAATGTTGTCCGACCGTAGAACAGGCCGTTTACGTAAATGGGTGACCCCTCCCCCCTCTGACACCACGGGGAAACCATGGGAAGTCCCTGTGCGTCAGAGGGGGGCGGGGTCACCGGGTGGCCCTTAGTTATATAAGAACTGTCACAAGAACATAAGTGTCACACAGCAGGAGCCTCCCATTGAGGAAGATCGTCCAGAGGACAAAGCGGGGAAGCAGAAGCCGGAGGAAGATGGAGAAGACAGGAGGAAGAAGCAGACGACCAGAGGAAGAAGCAGAGGAAAGGAAGAAGGAGAAAACCGAAGGAAGACCAGAAGAAGATGGAGGAAGAAGCGGGGGAAAGAAGAAGACATTATTAATAAAGGAATTGTCAAAAACCGGCTATTGTCTTTTTTACCATTGTGACACTTTTTTTGTGAAATCATTACCAATTCACATGGGGGGGCGGGATCTGGGGGTCCCCTTGTTAAAGGGGGCTTCCAGATTCCGATAAGCCCCCTGCCTGCATACCCCCACAACCACCGGGCAAGGGTTGTGGGAATGAGGCCCTTGTCCCCATCAACATGGGGACAAGGTGCTTCGGAGGCTTCCCCAAAGCACCCTCCCCATGTTGAGGGCATGTGGCCTGGCACAGATCAGGAGGGGGAAGCGCTCTCTCGTCCCCCCCTTTTTTCCTGCGGCCTGCCAGGTTGCGTGCTTGGATAAGGGTCTGGTATGGATTTTGAGGGGGGCCCCTAAGCCATTTTTTTTATTTGGCGCAGGATTCCCCTAAAGTTCCATATCAGACCCAAAGGGCCTAGTATGGATTTTAGGGGGACCCCCACAAATTTTTTTTAAAATTTTGGTTTGGGGTTCCCCTTAATATTCATACTAGACCCAAAGGGCCTGGTAATGGACTGGGGGGAATCCCATGCTCTTTTTTTCAATGATTTTTATCTATATTGCCGAGACCCGACAATTCATTACAGCCGCAATCAGTTTTAAATGACAATTTTTCCTTTAGAAATGTCATTTTGCTGTGGTACTGTTCTAAACACAGGAAAAATGTGCCACTTTACAGGCATACTATAGACACCCCCCCAGGCACGATATGTAAAGGAAAATGTCATTTTTATTGTTTCACGTTAAGCATTAAAAAAATCACTGCTCCCGAAAAACGGCCGTTTAAAAAAAAAATTTGCATTGATACATGTCCCCTGGGGCAGAACCCAGGTCCCCTAACACTTTTTATGACAATAACTTGCATATAAGCCTTTAAAATGAACACACCGCATATTGTTCGGTGTTCGCAGAACATCTGAATAAAGTTCGGCCCAAACTTATGCTCGGGCCGAACTGTTTGCCCATCCCTACTATTGATACATTAACCACTTGACGACCGCCTCACGCCGATGTACGTCGGCAAAGTGGCACGGACAGGCAAAATCACGTACATGGTACGTGATTTGCCTTCCGCGGGTGGGGGGTCCGATCGGACCCCCCCCGGTGCCCGAGGCGGTCGTCGTTTGTCCAGCGGCGATCGGTGGTGAGGGGGAGACCATCCGTTCGTGGCCCCCCCCTCGCGATCGCCGCCGGCCAATCGAATCATTCCTTTGCTGCTGTATGCTAAACAGCAGCAAAGGAAATGATGTCATCTCTCCTCGGCTCGGTAATTTCCGTTCCGGCCCGAGGAAAGAAGACAGGTATGTGAGTGCACCAACACACACACACACAGTAGAACATGCCAGGCACACAAAACACCCCGATCCCCCCCCGATCGCCCCCCGATCCCCCCCAATCACCCCCCCCCCCCCCCCCTGTCACAAACTGACACCAGCAGTTTTTTTTTTTTTTTTTTTTTTTTTTTTTCTGATTACTGCATAGTGTCAGTTTGTGACAGTTACAGTGTTGGGACAGTTACTGTTACCCCCCTTTAGGTCTAGGGTACCCCCCTAACCCCCCCTAATAAAGTTTTAACCCCTTGATCACCCCCTGTCACCAGTGTCACTAAGCGATCATTTTTCTGATCGCTGTATTGGTGTCGCTGGTGACGCTAGTTAGGGACATAAATATTTAGGTTCGCCGTCAGCGTTTTATAGCGTCAGGGACCCCCATATACTACCGAATAAGTGTTTTAACCCCTTGATTGCCCCCTAGTTAACCCTTTCACCACTGATCACCGTATAACCGTTACGGTTGACGCTGGTTAGTTTGTTTATTTTTTATAGTGTCAGGGCACCCGCCGTTTATTACCGAATAAAGGTTTAGCCCCCTGATCGCCCGGCGGTGATATGCGTCGCCCCAGGCAGCGTCAGATTAGCGCCAGTACCGCTAACACCCACGCACGCAGCATACACCTCCCTTAGTGGTATAGTATCTGCACGCATCAATATCTGATCCGATCAGATCTATACTAGCGTCCCCAGCAGTTTAGGGTTCCCAAAAACGCAGTGTTAGCGGAATCAGCCCAGATACCTGCTAGCACCTGCGTTTTGCCCCTCCGCCCGGCCCAGCCCAGCCCACCCAAGTGCAGTATCGATCGATCACTGTCACTTACAAAAGACTAAACGCATAACTGCAGCGTTCGCAGAGTCAGGCCTGATCCCTGCGATCGCTAACAGTTTTTTGGTAGTATTTTGGTGAACTGGCAAGCACCAGCCCCAGGCAGTGTCAGGTTAGCGCCAGTACCGCTAACACCCACGCACGCACCGTACACCTCCCTTAGTGGTATAGTATCTGAACGGATCAATATCTGATCCGATCAGATCTATACTAGTGTCCCCAGCAGTTTAGGGTTCCCAAAAACGCAGTGTTAGCGGAATCAGCCCAGATACCTGCTAGCACCTGCGTTTTGCCCCTCCGCCCGGCCCGGCCCAGCCCACCCAAGTGCAGTATCGATCGATCACTGACACTTACAAAACACTAAATGCATAACTGCAGCGTTCGCAGAGTCAGGCCTGATCCCTGCGATCTCTAACAGTTTTTTTGGTAGTATTTTGGTGAACTGGCAAGCACCAGCCCCAGGCAGCGTCAGGTTAGCGCCAGTACCGCTAACACCCACGCACGCACCGTACACCACCCTTAGTGGTATAGTATCTGAACGGATCAATATCTGATCCGATCAGATCTATACTAGCATCCCCAGCAGTTTAGGGTTCTCACAAATGCAGTGTTAGCGGGATCAGCCCAGATACCTGCTAGCACCTGCGTTTTGCCCCTCCGCCCGGCCCAGCCCAGCCCACCCAAGTGCAGTATCGATGGATCACTGTCACTTACAAAAGACTAAAACGCATAACTGCAGCGTTCGCAGAGTCAGGCCTGATCCCTGCGATCGCCAACAGATTTTTTGGTAGCGTTTTGGTGAACTGGCAAGCGCCAGCGGCCTAGTACACCCCGGTCGTAGTCAAACCAGCACTGCAGTAACACTTGGTGACGTGGCGAGTCCCATAAGTGCAGTTCAAGCTGGTGAGGTGGCAAGCACAAGTAGTGTCCCGCTGCCACCAAAAAGACAAACAGAGGCCCGTCGTGCCCATAGTGCCCTTCCTACTGCATTCGCCAATCCTAATTGGGAACCCACCGCTTCTGCAGCGCCCGTACTTCCCCCATTCACATCCCCAACCAAATGCAGTCGGCTGCATGAGAGGCATTTTCTTTATGTCCTCCCGAGTACCCCTACCCAACGAACCCCCCAAAAAAGATATTGTGTCTGCAGCAAGCGCGGATATAGGCGTGACACCCGCTATTATTGTCCCTCCTGTCCTGACAATCCTGGTCTTTGCATTGGTGAATGTTTTGAACGCTACTATGCACTAGTTGAGTATTAGCGTAGGGTACAGCATTGCACAGACTAGGCACACTTTCACAGGGTCTCCCAAGATGCCATCGCATTTTGAGAGACCCGAACCTGGAACCGGTTACAGTTATAAAAGTTCGTTACAAAAAAAGTGTAAAAAAAAAAAAAAATATATATATATATAAAATAAAAAAAAATAGTTGTCGTTTTATTGTTCTCTCTCTCTCTATTCTCTCTCTATTGTTCTGCTCTTTTTTACTGTATTCTATTCTGCAATGTTTTATTGTTATTATGTTTTATCATGTTTGCTTTTCAGGTATGCAATTTTTTATACTTTACCGTTTACTGTGCTTTATTGTTAACCATTTTTTTGTCTTCAGGTACGCCATTCACAACTTTGAGTGGTTATACCAGAATGATGCCTGCAGGTTTAGGTATCATCTTGGTATCATTCTTTTCAGCCAGCGGTCGGCTTTCATGTAAAAGCAATCCTAGCGGCTAATTAGCCTCTAGACTGCTTTTACAAGCCGTGGGAGGGAATGCCCCCCCCCCACCGTCTTCCGTGTTTTTCTCTGGCTCTCCTGTCTCAACAGGGAACCTGAAAATGCAGCCGGTGATTCAGCCAGCTGACCATAGAGCTGATCAGAGACCAGAGTGGCTCCAAACATCTCTATGGCCTAAGAAACCGGAAGCTACGAGCATTTTATGACTTAGATTTCGCTGGATGTAAATAGCGCCATTGGGAAATTGGGGAAGCATTTTATCACACCGATCTTGGTGTGGTCAGATGCTTTGAGGGCAGAGGAGAGATCTAGGGTCTAATAGACCCCAATTTTTTCAAAAAAGAGTACCTGTCACTACCTATTGCTATCATAGGGGATATTTACATTCCCCGAGATAACAATAAAAATGATTAAAAAAAAATAAAAATGAAAGGAACAGTTTAAAAATAAGATAAAAAAGCAAAAAAATAATAAAGAAAAAAAAAAAAAGCACCCCTGTCGCCCCCTGCTCTCGCACTAAGGCGAACGCAAGCGGCGGTCTGTCGTCAAACGTAAACAGCAATTGCACCATGCATGTGAGGTATCACCGCGAAGGTTAGATCGAGGGCAGTAATTTTTGCAGTAGACCTCCTCTGTAAATCTAAAGTGGTAACCTGTAAAGGCTTTTAAAGGCTTTTAAAAATGTATTTATTTTGTTGCCACTGCACGTTTGTGCGCAATTGTAAAGCATGTCATGTTTGGTATCCATGTACTCGGCCTAAGATCATCTTTTTTATTTCATCAAACATTTGGGCAATATAGTGTGTTTTAGTGCATTAAAATTTAAAAAAGTGTGTTTTTTCCCCAAAAAATGCGTTTGAAAAATCGCTGCGCAAATACTGTGTGAAAAAAAAAAAAGAAACACCCACCATTTTAATCTGTAGGGCATTTGCTTTAAAAAAATATATAATGTTTGGGGGTTCAAAGTAATTTTCTTGCAAAAAAAAAAAACTTTTTCATGTAAACAATAATGCCGCGTACACACGAGCGGACATTACGGCGGACTTTGCCCGGCGGACTGGATTTCGTCGGACAATTCGATGTGTGTGGGCTCCAGCGGACTTTGTTTTCTCAAAAGTTGGACGGAATTAGATTTAAAACTTGTTTTAAATTTATCCGTTGAAATCGAGTCCGGTCGAAAAGTCCGCCGTCTGTATGCTAGTTCGACGGACAAAAAGCCACGCTAGGGCAGCTATTGGCTACTGGCTATGAACTTCCTTGTTTTAGTCCGGTCGTACGTCATCACGTACGAATTCGACGGACTTTGGTGGATTGTGTGTAGGCAAGTCCGTTCATTCACAAAGTCCGTCAGAAAGTACGTCGAAAAGTCCGCCGGGCAAAGTCCGCCGTAATGTCCGCTCGTGTGTACGCGGCATAAGTGTCAGAAAGGGCTTTGTCTTCAAGTGGTTAGAAGAGTGGGTGATGTGTGACATAAGCTTCTAAATGTTGTGCATAAAATGCCAGGACAGTTCAAAACCCCCCCAAATGACCCCATTTTGGAAAGTAGACACCCCAAGCTATTTGCTGAGAGGCATGTCGAGTCCATGGAATATTTTATATTGCGACACAAGTTGCGGGAAAGAGACAATTTTTTTTTTTTTTTGCACAAAATTGTCACTAAATGATATATTGCTCAAACATGCCATGGGAATATGTGAAATTACACCCCAAAATACATTCTGCTGCTTCTCCTGAGTACGGGGATACCACATGTGTGAGACTTTTTGGGAGCCTAGCCGCGTACGGAACCCCGAAAACCAAGCACCGCCTTCAGGCTTTCTAAGGGCGTGAATTTTTGATTTCTCTCTTGACTGCTTATCACAGTTTCGGAGACCATGGAATGCCCAGGTGGCACAAACCCCCCCCCAAATGACCCCATTTTGGAAAGTAGACACCCCAAGCTATTTGATGAGAGGTATAGTGAGTATTTTGCAGACCTCACTTTTTGTCACAAAGTTTTGAAAATTGAAAAAAGAAAAAAAAAAAAGTTTTTTCTTGTCTTTCTTCATTTTCAAAAACAAATGAGAGCTGCAAAATACTCACCATGCCTCTCAGCAAATAGCTTGGGGTGTCTACTTTCCAAAATGGGGTCATTTGGGGGGGTTTTGTGCCACCTGGGCATTCCATGGCCTCCGAAACTGTGATAGGCAGTGAAGAGTGAAATCAAAAATTTTCACCCTTAGAAATCCTGAAGGCGGTGATTGGTTTTCGGGGTCCCGTACACGGCTAGGCTCCCAAAAAGTCCCACACATGTGGTATCCCCGTACTCAGGAGAAGTAGCTAAATGTATTTTGGGGTGCAATTCCACATATGCCCATGGACTGTGTGAGCAATATATCATTTAGTGACAACTTTGTGCAAAAAAAAAAAAAAAAATGTGTCACTTTCCCGCAACTTGTGTCAAAATATAAAATATTCCATGGACTCAATATGCCTCTCTGGAAATAGCTTGGGGTGTCTACTTTCCAAAATGGGGTCATTTGGGGGGGTTTTGTGCCACCTGGGCATTCCATGGCCTCCGAAACTGTGATAGGCAGTAAAGAGTGAAATCATAAATTTACGCCCTTAGAAATCCTGAAGGCGGTGATTGGATTTCGGGGCCCCGTACGCGGCTAGGCTCCCAAAAAGTCCCACACATGTGGTATCCCCATATTCAGGAGAAGCAGCAGAATGTATTTTGGGGTGCAATTCCACATAGGCCCATGGCCTGTGTGAGCAATATATCATTTAGTGACAACTTTTTGTAAATATTTATTTATTTATTTTTTTTGTCATTATTCAATCACTTGGGACAAAAAAAATAAATATTCAATGGGTTCAACATGCCTCTCAGCAATTTCCTTGGGGTGTCTACTTTCCAAAATGGGGTCATTTGGGGGGGTTTTGTACTGCCCTGCCATTTTAGCACCTCAAGAAATGACATAGGCAGTCATAAACTAAAAGCTGTGTAAATTACAGAAAATGTACCCTAGTTTGTAGACGCTATAACTTTTGCGCAAACCAATAAATATACGCTTATTGACATTTTTTTTACCAAAAACATGTGGCCGAATACATTTTGGCCTAAATGTATGACTAAAATTGAGTTTATTGGATTTTTTTTATAACAAAAAGTAGAAAATATCATTTTTTTTCAAAATTTTCGGTCTTTTTCCATTTATAGCGCAAAAAATAAAAACCGCAGAGGTGATCAAATACCATCAAAAGAAAGCTCTATTTGTGGGAAGAAAAGGACGCAAATTTCGTTTGGGTACAGCATTGCATGACCGCGCAATTAGCAGTTAAAGCGACGCAGTGCCAAATTGGAAAAAGACCTCTGGTCCTTAGGCAGCATAATGGTCCGGGGCTCAAGTGGTTAATAAAGCTAATTACATTTCTATAAACGGTATACTGTGGCTGATCCTGCTGATTGCTTTCTCGGGGCATCTCTTTGCCCCACTCCCCAAATTTTCCTTAGCGACCATTAAGCTTTGGAGGTATCCCGTCCAATTGGATGAACCGGTAACCCCCTTATAGTGGCTGAGTTGTTTCATCACTAAGTAAACTGGATTAATGATTGCTTTTATTCATATATACCTGCAGAGCATACCCTCTACGTCCTCTCCTGCCAATCAGAACCCAGCAGATGCAACCTCTTCTCCAGCTTCCGTTGCCTCTGAATGCTCCACTGTCACACCCACGGTAGTGGTGCCTCCACCTGCACCAAGAGTCCCCATACCAGAACTGGACCAAAGAAAATTTAGAGCTTTCAAAAATGTCTGCCAGTTATACATAGCTCTGCAACCACTGATTTTTTCCCCTGAAATCATCAAAGTCAGTTTCATCTCTTTGCTCACAGATGAACCACAATCTTGGGCACATCATCTTATGAAGCAAAAGAACCCAGTCCTTGACTCGGTCTTAGCCTTCTTTGAAGCCATGTCACAGTTTTATGATGACCCCCAGGGAATGGCTATGGCCGAGGCAGCCCTGCACATACTCCAACAAGGGCAGCGGCCCATAGAGGACTTTACAGTCCAATTCCACAAATGGTCAGCAGATACAGGCTAAAATGAACCTGCACTCAAGTACCAGTTCTGGATTGGCCTACCCAAGGCACTCAAAGATGGCCTGGGTGGAAACTCCTGCCACCCTTGAACACCTCAGCTTGACTGCAGATTATGGAAAATAGGCAGCCTGAACTAACTCAGTCTTACAGACCCACTTGGGTAATGCCCAAAGTGCCTCCAGTAACCACCGCTACACCCATCTCAACTTCAGCATCTTCTGAGGGAGAACCCATGCAGATCGACCTGATGTGGTTTACTATGACCCCCAAAGAAAGGGTGCACCGCTGGCAAGCCAACCTTTGCCTGTACTGTGGCAGACCTGGACATTTTCTTCAAAACTGCCCTGTGAGACCCAGTAAGTTCTTGTCCTTTCGTCCCACATATGCCTCTTTCGCTGGATCCTCTCCTGCTCATATCATTCTGCCTATCTAGTTGCAGGTGTTGGAAGGGGAAGTCAAGTTCCGAGCTATAGTTGATTCAGGCGCTTGCAGTTGTTCTCTGGATCTCACATTAGCCAAGAAATTATGGAGATTCCACTGAGACCTAAGAGACTGAGTCTTACCATTCATCTGGCAGATGGCACCATTCCCAAATTGGGGCCCATTACTCAAGAGTCTGAACCAATTCTAATGATTACTGACTCTGGATATCAAGAGTTCCTGTGTTTTGATGTCCTCTACTCCCCCATGTTTATGATAATACTGGGCATTCCCTGGTTGTGGGCACATAATCCCAAGAATGACTGGTCTATAGGGGAAATCATGTTCTCTTCAGTCTACTGCCAGAAACACTGTTGCGTTCCTGAACCCATGGACTCTTCCAGTTGCCTGACTGTTCAGCCGGTTTCAGATAACAGTCAGTATGTTCCCTTCCAGCTATCATGACTTTCTGGATGTGTTTGATAGGAAGAAAGCTGATGTGTTGCCACCCAATCGAATCTGTGATTGCCCTAAATGACAGCTGCCAGGGGCGGAAATCCTGTTTGGTTGGATTTGTCCATTATTTTCCATTATACGACTTTACATAGATGAAAATCTGAAAAAGGGATTTATCTGTCCATCCTCTTCCCCTGCAGGAGCAGGAATCTTCTTTGTTGAGAAGAAGGACCATACTCTCAGACCCTGTGTAGATTACAGGGAGTTAAACAAAATTACCATTAAAAACCGCTACCCGCTCCCTCTCATACCCAAACTTTTTCAAAGATTTCGAGCAGCTCAAATCTTCACTAAACTAGATCTCCGGGGTGCCTACAATTTAGTCCGAATTAGAGAGGGAGACAAGTGAAAAAACGGCTTTCCGAACCCTTTCAGACATTTCAAATACCTTGTAATGCCTTTCGGACTTTGCAATGCCCCAGCCACTTTCCAACACCACGTGAATGACATCTTTAGAGAATTTCTGGATCACTTCCTTATTGTCTATCGCGTTGCTTTTCTAATTTTTGCAGAATCTCTCGCATTGCACCGTGTGCACGTAAAGAAAGTTTTGTTTACATTCAGGAATCATGGACTCTACACAAAAGCGGAGAAATGCGAATTTGAAAAACAAACCATCCAGTTCCTAGGGTTGTTTATATCCACTGTTGGTATCATTATGGATATATCACCTTCATGGGCACCGAGCACTCAGCTGCAAGGAGAGCCCTCTCAGCATTTCAGCTTCAGGACCAGGTACTTTACACAATGTTACAAAAATGACCAAATCATAGCCATCTATCATACTACAATGCTAGAATACTTCAACAATACCAAGATGTTGAAATACTTGTGCTAAAATGAAAAAAAAAGTGTGTACATATAAAAATTCAGTCCACATGTATCAAATTGCAGTAAACCAATTCATCTCTATCTCAGTACTCTAAAGTGCATTCATGATCCATTATTCGCGCATAGTCCACTATTAGTGCATCCACTGAAACTAAAGTGTAACTGCATTAACAATAAAGTGCTTTCACAGGTGCTATCTTCCACTCCTACATACACATCAATCCCGCTAATCATCTCCGCCTTCCATTCTTTGTGAGCGCCACTCACCGGATTTGATCTGAGCCCTTATGGAATAGAAGGTCAATAAGCCCTAAGATTCTATAGGTTTTCTTTGCTTCCTCCTCTTCTGGTCCACTTTATCCATGTGACATCACCAAAAGCAAGGGGGGCAGCTTTGGCTTTTTTTTTTATTTGCACCTCTATTTGAACTGCTGCACATTTATTAATGTCCTCTAAGGTCTGCAACTGTGCCCTGGTGGCCTCCTACTATGCAGCCTTAGCTTGGACAAGGGCTTTCAGCACATCATCCATCCTAGAAATGACAACTGCAGGTGTCTGTCCCTTTTAATGCAAATATTGCTTTTAGGGACTACTGCCAGCAAGCACCAAATGAGACAGAGGACATGCTTATGTGGTAGCTCTGTGGCAGGAAGGCACCATACTATCCAGTTTACAAGGAAATACATATCCCAAATTTATTGTCAGGTGTCCAGACAAAAGAAAAGAGCTTCAAGTCAGCATAAAAAAGTTCTGCTTACCACATCAGATTTCAGTGCCCATGTTGTTGACTTTTGCTCAGCCTCAACCAGCCATAGCTTGGTGGAGGAATCCTTCAAATGCTTCTTAAATAGCAAAACCACAAAACACCACACAGTCAGTTTTACATCCATTTGAATGTTCAAGCTCATAGCGAAGAACCTATGCTATTGTGGCAGGTGGACATGTGGAGGCTGCAGACCCAACCAAACTCTTCTGCAGCTCAAAGTGCAGGCAGAAGAAGAATTTTAAGATTAGCCTCCAGAAGCAAGACTGACCTATATTCCTCACCAGGCTTCCCTGAAAGCCACCATTGCCCCGGTCCGCATTCTGGGTGGCAATCCACCACCTTTTGTGCCACTTTAGCCCAGACTTCATGACACCCGCTACTATATTATTATGTCTTTGTACCATTGTTGTATGTGAAGTTGAATTAGAAGTGCATTTTTTTTACTATAATGATAATATAAAAGGTTTGATTATTTTTTTTGTATTTAATGTAACATCACTTCCTGTTAAGTGATACTGTGCCATCAATTTAATTGTTGCTGTTTTCACTAAGGACCACAATACAAAAGGCAGAAGATATCCAAAATGGAAAAAAAAACTGAGTTTACGCAACACTGACAACAATACAGAGTTCTTTAAAACAGAGAAATATCTGTACTTTTAAGGAATACAACATTTGTTATACTCTTGAGGATACAATTTACATGTCCCAACTTAATAACTTCATGATCAAGTAGAGCTACATACGAAAGCACTTAAAAGGATGATGTCTTTGGATAGAATGCTACAGATTTCCTCAGCTGAGTGGAACTTGTCAAGACAAAAGCTGATTGTATTTACAAAAGGTTTCCAGCACACAACTTCTAAACATTAGTCATTTGTTATGGATAAAACAGGATGATACTAAATGCGACCACTTAAACACTGTGGTGGCCCCTGTTCTGTAATTGAATAGCCGGCTATTCATACAGCAAATGTTTCCACTTGTGTACCTTTGATTTATGCATTATTTAAAATAAACTAACATTTTCTTAATAGCACGCTTAATATTGTGTCAATTTGTAGTTATGTGGCAACAGGCATCATGGCTGTTTCGATTCTAACAATAATGTCATAGCAAGCATAGAATCATAATTCTATATTTCTCATGTTGTTTTGTGTGGCTGGATTTTTGATATTCCCTGACATGAATCAGTTGTGCTTCTCTACACCATTTTTAGTTCCCTGACATTTGTTTTCAAAGCAGGAACCCATAAATAAACTACACATTCAAGATGAAGTTGTACTAATGCTTTTTACCCTCTTTGTATTTGCATTTCTTACTACAGTAAAGTATCTTGTTAGTTCTAAAAGCACAGATTGGAATTTCATGGTGTAATTGTTATCTACAAGGGTTGCTTGTTACATGCATGGCTTACCCTAAGTGCATAACTTTGCATTATTCCACAATGAGCTTCATTTGTAATATCCGTTTACCTTAGTTAGCTTGTAGGTTTGTGACCTCTTGTAATGATTTTTTTCACTACATAACTTTGTTCTGCAAACTCAGAAACATTACTTTCAATCCTAATGTCTACTATTTTTTGTTAATTTAAAAAAGAAATGATTGAATAATTGAACCTTACAACCTAAGACCACTTAGAGCATGGTCAAAACTCTCTGAACACAACTTTTGAGGCAGTTTTCTATCAATATGCATGTTGGATTTTTAAAACCAGTAGACCCTATAGCAGGGGTAGGCAACCCCGGCCCTCCAGCTGTGGTGAAACTACAAGTCCCATGAGACATTGCAAGACCCTGACAAACACAGGCATGACTCCTAAAGGCAGAGGCATGATGGGATTTGTAGTTTCACCACACATGGAGGGCTGAGGTTGCCTACCCCTGCCCTATAGAATATCTGAACCATAACCTTGTAAAAATAAAAACAGCAACCTACCTTCATCCATTCTATGTATGAAGATAAAAACATTGTTTAATGCTCCCCCCACAGCCCCCCTAATACTCACCTGAGCCCCCTCTCAATCCAGCAATGTAGCGGTGCGGCTTGCTATTGGGGGCACTGGTCAAGGAAGAGGAGCAACAGGGGACCTCAGAAGAAGAGGATCAGGGCTGCTCTGTGCAAAACCATTGCACAGAGCAGGTAAGTATGATTTTTTTTTAAGCTGAACCTTTATTACCACTTTAAAATAGAAATGCAAGGCAAACCATTTGTGTGTATATACAGTATATATAAATATAAATACATATTCTCTGCTGAACAAAAATTAGGAAAATAACAAAAGGTGGGACTTTGTGTGAGGAAGGGCGGCCGTACAGATCCCATCCTCCATCCCATATAAGTATGTATAAAGGGGTTGAGGGGCGGGACTTTGAGTGAAGCACACGGATGCATTAGAGAAATGAATTTAGAAAATGGTTTATTGATTGAGTCATTTCTTAGAACATAGGTTGGGGGTATACAGTTCAGTACATAAATTGTATATCAATACCTCAAATTACATATCACATATAAATGCATTGTCCAACCAAGGTTTAAAACAGTATTTTACAAGTACACGGGTCACGTAATAACATGATAAATTGCATTGCAGGGAATACTCATAAAAGTAGCTTGCGCATTGAAGCGCCATTAGAAATAATAGTAAAGATAAGATAAGTAGGAAAAATAATCTATAAACATACATAATGACTCTGTTAGAAGATATATGTCAGTATTTTACAGTTGCACGGGTCACTTCAGAGCGTGATTAATTGCAGTGTAAATGATACTGGAAAACAAAAATGGAGGCATTAAAGCATCACTTGGGAAAAAAGGAGAAAATATACTTGGTGAAGAGAAACAGCCGTGGTAGGTTCATGAATGCACTGTTGTAACGGTAGTTGTTAGCTCTACGCGTTTCGGGACCTTAAAGTCGCTCATCAGGAGCAAAACCGTATTGGTTATCTAAAAAGAAGAAAAATAGGGACATGGGTGATAATCTGAAAAAATGCATGGGCAAATGCAGAAAATGTGAAAACCCCCACACATATCCATACACTTGTCCCACAAACTTACATGAGCGTGACCGCGCATGGGAGAGATCATCGCCGCACAAGACAATCCGGCCAAGGATGCCACTCCCCGGAGCTGAGGGGGCCTGACCCGGCAGCGCAGCCAGCAGCGGCAATATCCCCAAGTAGTGACGGGAAAAAGGTGAATGGGAGGTATGGTGCATGGGAGAAGTGAATGGCCCCAGGCCGGGGAACCTGCTGGAGAAAAAACAGCCAGTGAATGAAGTGCACTGGAATAGAAAAGGAATATGGGGGAATGTGCAGTGATGGAGAGTGAGAAATAATGAGGATCATAATGAGGAGACGAAGAGAAGTGAAGAGAAGAAAGGAAAGGGAGAGGAAAGATGGGCAATGGGAAGAGAGGAGGAAAGAGAGAAGGGGGAGGAAAAGGGGGAAAAGCAAATGAGAATAAAGTGAAAAAAGATTGCCTGCTGCACAGTGAAATTGGACAAGAAAGCCAAGGAAAGTGGTGTGAGGATAAAACTAGGCTCCTTTGGTGTGTTCCCTGTTCCTCACTTGGCTACAGCATCACGTTGGAGGTCGGATCTGGATGGCTCACCCGGCTGGGGTTTTTTCCCCCCAAGGTGTGATTGGAACCTCTGTCTTTGATGCCTAGTTTTATCCTCACACCACTTTCCTTGGCTTTCTTGTCCAATTTCACTGTGCAGCAGGCAATCTTTTTTCACTTTATTTATTCTCATTTGCTTTTCCCCTTTTTCCTCCCCCTTCTCTCTTTCCTCCTCTCTTCCCATTGCCCATCTTTCCTCTCCCTTTCCTTTCTTCTCTTCACTTCTCTTCGTCTCCTCATTATGATCCTCATTATTTCTCACTCTCCATCACTGCACATTCCCCCATATTCCTTTTCTATTCCAGTGCACTTCATTCACTGGCTGTTCTTTCTCCAGCAGGTTCCCCCGCCTGGGGCCATTCACTTCTCCCATGCACCATACCTCCCATTCACATTTTTCCCGTCACTACTTGGGGATATTGCCACTGCTGGCTGTGCTGCCGGGTCAGGCCCCCTCAGCTCCGGGGAGTGGCATCCTTGGCCGGATTGTCTTGTGCGGCGATGATCTCTCCCATGCGCGGTCACGCTCATGTAAGTTTGTGGGACAAATGTATGGATATGTGTGGGGGTTTTCACATTTTCTGCATTTGCTCATGCATTTTTTCAGATAACCACCCATATCCCTATTTTTCATCTTTTTAGATAACCAATACGGTTTTGCTCCTGATGAGCGACTTTAAGGTCCCGAAACGCGTAGAGCTAACAACTACCGTTACAACAGTGCATTCATGAACCTACCACGGCCGTTTCTCTTCACCAAGTATATTTTCTCCTTTTTTCCCAAGTGATGCTTTAATGCATCCATTTTTGTTTTCCAGTATCATTTACACTGCAATTAATCACGCTCTGAAGTGACCCGTGCAACTGTAAAATACTGACATATATCTTCTAACAGAGTCATTATGTATGTTTTTAGATTATTTTTCCTACTTATCTTATCTTTACTATTATTTCTAATGGTGCTTCAATGCGCAAGCTACTTTTATGAGTATTCCCTGCAATGCAATTAATCATGTTATTACGTGACCCGTGTACTTGTAAAATACTGTTTTAAACCTTGGTTGGACAATGCATTTATATGTGATATGTAATTTGAGGTATTGATATACAATTTATGTACTGAACTGTATACCCCCAACCTATGTTCTAAGAAATGACTCAATCAATAAACCATTTTCTAAATTCATTTCTCTAATGCATCCGTGTGCTTCACTCAAAGTCCCGCCCCTCAACCCCTTTATACATATTCTCTGCTGGATAAGCAGCTTAGAGAGCTGGGGGTGGAGACTGCTGGGGGCCGTGTCAGCAGAGGAAGAGAAACAGCAATACACTGATCTTCCCAATGAATGGCCGTGCATGAGGACATTTCAGCACAAGTCTGATCATTGGAGGACAGGCAAACTGTGCTCCCAGCACAGCCAGAAAATGGTGGGAAGGATGTGCTTCTATACCTAGGGTGGTCCGTTTGAAATATGAAAGCAGGGTGACTGGCATGATAACCAAGGATTTCACACAAAGGAAGCAATACAAAAGGAACAGGATACTTTTTAACACAAGTTAATGCTACAAGTCTCATATCAGGAAAAGGAAATGTTGGGTAACATACTCTTTAATTTGCAAATTAGCTGTCTGTGTAAAACTGTATCAAACATTTTAGCAACGTTTAAATATGCTACAAAGTTTACCTTTTGGGCAAAGCTTTCTTTTAATTCTTCCTAAATGATTAGTCTTTTTTACATGATTTAAAGCTACTTTAAATCCATGTTAGCTTCCACTTATGATATTATATTCTTTCATATACTCTAATATAGGGGTGTCTATTAACCTTTCTAACATATTTCCTTTAGAAGATGTTACATTTACACATTTGTATATACTACTGTATACTACTGTAGATGAACATCCTGATACTTTTTTTCATTTCAGATAAGTAAATATGCTTTGCATAAAACAATTGATACTAAACACGTAATTAAAGAGTCTCTGGGAGGAGAGCAGCTGAAAGTGGTACAAATGCTGGCTATGCTCGGTCAGCTGAAGCAGAGGACAGGGAGTCATTAAGGGTGAAATAAGCCCATGGTGTCTCCATAAAGAGCACCTGTCATCTTCCCAATGCTATCACAAAAATAATGTAAATACATTTATAACAAAATAAAATAAAAATATTGGAAACAATTAAAAGCAACTCCATCGCCCTGTACACACTCACAGCAGCAAACATACACACGTGTATGTAAAGGGTAACTGCACCACACATGGTTTTTAACAAAATGAATGTCAGATTGAGAATAATAATACTAGGGCTCATCATTTACTGTTTACTCCAAACTGATGATCTATGAAGGCATTTAAATCATCATCATTAGTAATTTGGGGTTCTGTAATTTTTCACCATTTAATGGGTATATGTAGTTTTGAAGCTTGACATAATTGGTATCTTTTTACTTTACACTACCTCATCTTTTATTTTGTACAAAAAAAATGGGGATTAAATTGCGTTTGTGTGCACAAAAACTACTTTTAGTGTATTTTTTCCTGAAAATATAGATTTGATAAACAGTTGCGCAAAAAATCGTGCAACACAAAAAAATTGCAACTTTCATCATTTTATTTTGCAGGCCCTCTGCTTATAGAAAATATATAATCTCCTGGGGCTTTACAATATTTTTTTAGGCAAAAGTTCAGATTTTAACATATGTGTGAAAAACAAAGAAAATAAAAAATTGCTACAGTGGAACTGGTAAAGGGCATAAATCCACAAATAATATCAATAAAATGCTTGGGGGATGCTGTAACGGCAAATGAAGTGGTCCACCTGTAGTATTTAGGATGCACTCCCATAAAAGGATCATTAACCACTTAAGGACTGAGCCTCTTTCTGAGATTTGTTGTTTAAAAAAAGTTTTTATACATTATAAACATTATAAATTTTTTTCTAACACCCTAGATAATAAAATGGCGGTCGATGCAATACTTTCTATCACACCGTATTTGCGCAGTGGTCTTACAAGCGCCCTTTTTTTGAATTAAAAAATAATACAACAGTAAAGTTAGCCCACTTTTTTTGTATTGTAAGAGATAATGTTACGCTGAGTAAATTGATACCCAATAAATTATGCTTCAAAATTGCGCCCGCTCGTGGAATGGTGACAAACTTTTACAAGGAATGTAAATATCCCTTGGAATAGAAAAAAAGCATGACAATACCTCTTAAATATGAGATCTGGGGTCAAAAAGACCTCAGATATATTTACACTAAAATACAATAAAAAAAATCATTTAAAAAAAAATATAAAATGTTGCTTTAAGAGCTATGGGCGGAAGTGACGTTTTGACGCCGCTTCCGCCCTGCAATGGTATGGAGATGGGTGGGGGCCATCTTCCCCTCACTTGTCTCCATACCAAGCCAGGAAGAGGACCGATCACCTCCGCTGCTACCGACGACTCCGGTAAGCGGCAGAGGGCACCGGAAAGTGGCGAGAGGGGGGAGCTCTTTCCCGTCGCCAATTAAAGTGATCTTACGGCGAATCCGCCGCAGAGACCACTTTTATCGGAAACCAGACCGCTCACTGAAGAAGAGGACAGCTAGCTGCTGCCATAACAAAGATATCCGTCTTCAAAGTGCCTATGTATATAGGCGTGAGCTGGTTCGGAAGAGGTTAAAATCACAGTTTATCCCTTTCCTGCTCCTGTTTATAAACAAAGTATTTGGGGGATCCATGGTGATGTGCTATGTACACTTTATTCATATGGGGGGAACCAGATATCTACAGGCCCCCTTATTTTAAAGGGGGCTTCTTGATTTTAATAAGTGTCTTCCCTCAAATGTAAGTCCTCCCTATCAAATCTCATAACTACCAGGCCAGGGATGTGGGAACCAGGCACCTCTCCCTATCAACATGGCAAGGTGGCCTCTCCATGATGAGAACATGTGGCCCAGTTGGTTCAGGAAGCGTGAGGGCTTTTTTGCCTGAGTTCCCTCTCAAAATCCATACCAGATCCAGGATAAGAGAGAATTTTGATGGGAACACATGCTGCTTTTTTTTCTTTATTGACATGAGGTCTACCATAAAATATATTACCCATATTAAGGATAAGTGTTTGGTATGCATTCAGAGGGTGACTCCGCGCTGTTTTTTTTCTGGGCACGTGACCCAGTGTAGTTGAGGAGAGGGTATGCACACTTTCTGGCCCATCTTTCCTTGCCACCCAAGCTTCAGGCCTGGATAAGGGTCTGGTAAGGATTATGAGAGGGTCCCCACACTCACAAAAAAACAACAAAAAAATTGCATAAAGTCCACTAAAAATCAAAAAACCCTTATCCAGATATGCAGTTTGGTTGACCAGAAAAGGGAGGGTCAGCAAGCATGCACCCCCCCCCCAAACCATACCAGGCCACATGCCCTCAATCTTAGGAGGGTACATTTCCAAGGAGCCCACCTGGCAAAGTACCTTGTCCTCATGTTGATGGGGACAAAGGCATCATCCCCACATGCCTGGCCTGGTGGGGATGAGGGTCTTCTTGTTTATCAGAATCTGGAAGCCCCTTTTAATATACAGGGCCCCCTAGATATTCAAACACCTCACATGAATGGGTAAGGGGTACATAGTGCCCCTTGTTATTTATTTACAAAGAGAATTGAAAGCGCAAATAAACATATGGGCACTGCTGAAAAAATAATAATAAAAAAATAAATAAAAAAATGTCCTCTGTTAATCAAGCATCAAGTACAGCGCTGTAAATCCATCTTCAATCATAATGAACAATGCCCCAACGGCTGGCCGATAAGACAACCTATGCCGCAATAATCCTCTCCAACCAATACTCTCCAAGCCTGCTGCTAAATGTGAACATTTTTTTTTGTCATTAAATGCATTAGCTTGTGGGTGAAACTCACTCATCTTGCAGCTATGATTAAGCACCAGCAACGGTGTGAAACACTTCAGCTATCTATATCTGTAACCTGTACCTCTGTTGGTGTATGGATCTTATTCCCAAGAATAAAGGTGTTGCATTGGAGAGTGGCTGTCCAATCTTCTTCTTCCATTAATCACTCATCCTGCACACGTGGGTACTGTTCACGCAAAGCATGCTTATCAATGCCCAGGACCAGACGGAGACTGTGGTTATGTGAAAAGTCTAACATTAAGTTAGTTTCCCAACTTATAGATGAGTTATCACACTGTTTGATTTATAAGTACAGAATTCATCCTAGAAAGTACTGTCCCAAATTTCTACATACTATAACTTTTTGATACGCCAGAACCAACATGCACCCCTTTGAATAACTTCAGATCAGGCTCAGAACAGTTGATGTAACTTTACTGAAGAACTTCATAGCACAGTCCAACATGAGCAGTAAAATCCTAGCCTCCCTAACTATCCCTATCTTGCTGCCCAGGCATACCTCCACAAGGTAGTAGTCCATTACTGCATTCTTTATGTCTCTGGCTGTTCTCTGGAACCCCAGGGCCCCTGACGGACAAGGACACCACGGACCTTAGCCTTCCCCCTTTTATGCCAAGTACCCACATTAACTAGACATGTGCAGGGCAAAAAAATGGGTTTTGTTTCATTTAATTTCGATTTGTTATTTACATAAATTCATTTAGTTAAATTAGTTTAATCCATTTAATTCGTTTTAGGAATTTGTTTTGTTTATTTGTATTCAAATTGATTAAAATTTTCTGAATATGAATAGTTTTCAAATCAATTTTGAAAAGTTTTCAAATTCAAAAAGTTTTCAAATTCAAAAAGTTTTCTATTTTGAAAAGTTTTTGAATTAGAATTGTTTGAGTTTTTTTCCAAGAGAATTAAATAGAATAGAAAATAAAGGAATAGAATAGAAAAAATAGAATAGAAAAGTGTAACGAAACGTCCCACACTCCGCTTGAGTGCTTTCGTCATGTACCACTTCCTCCCAGTCTGAATATAGATATCAGATATTCCAACCGCTCACAAAACAAGACGATACTTGTTTAGTTGCTGAACATGGACTGTTTTATTAGAATAGAATAGAAAATAAAGGAATAGAATAGAAAAAATAGAATAGAAAAGTGTAACGAAACGTCCCACACTCCGCTTGAGTGCTTTCGTCATGTACCACTTCCTCCCAGTCTGAATATAGATATCAGATATTCCAACCGCTCACAAAACAAGACGATACTTGTTTAGTTGCTGAACATGGACTGTTTTATTAGAACTAAAATACAAGTCTTATATACAGTAGAAGAGGAGGTTCCCCCTCCTGCTCATATTACTCTAACAATACACCTGTAACCAGAAACCTAATTAACATAAGCTAATTAACTAATCCCTTAAAGCAGCCGATGTGACTCCGTGCCCTCCTGATCATTGTTATGATTAATCAGGATTTCACTACAGGTCAGACTTGTTGTCACTGAGCTTCACACAGTAGATTATACATTATCATAAGTATAAACACAGGACACCTTCACACAATAGCAGGAGCTCCAGCAGGAGTTGGCCCGATTCCTCCATTGTACAGAGGCCAATGTGATCAGCTCTCTCAACTAACATGTTGAGTTCAGAATCAAACAAACCAAGAATAGTCTTTACATATATCCTGTAAGATATTGTGGATAAATATTACTGTCCCATTTTAAGTAATCCAAGATATATTTTCTCTGTCACCCTGTGCTAGGAGTTTATGCTTGGGGAGACAGCAGGCCCATCCACCGACACCAGATAAAGCTGCAGTTGTGAGGTGCCGATTGCATTCTCTTATGGGTCCTGATCTGCTGCTCGGGAGTGACCACCACCTCCTCACCCTGGGCCTCCAGAACTGCTGCAGGTGTGGGGCAGAGGTATGAGACCCTCTGGCCGGTTGCCAGCACTTCAGCTGGGTTGGTGTCATCATTCTGGGGCGCCGTCTGCTGTTGGAACTCTCTTTCACTGGTATTGTCTCCCAGGTACATGAACCCTTGTTGGGGAGGGGAAATGGCTGCTTTTCCTCCCTGCATCTCTGAAATCCACTGGGAAAGAGGAACCATCACCTTCTCACCTCGAGCCTCCGAAACTGCCACGGGTGTGAAGCAGGGGTCTGCAGTACTCTGTTCTGCTGCCAGTACTTGAGCGGGTGATGCATAATCTATAACATCCTCTGATGAATAGTCCATTAAGTGCATACATTCTGTAATTTGTGGCTGGAGAGATGAGCCGACTGCCCTAGCTCCCTCTAACTCCACAGTTGCTGCCGGTGCTGAGCAGAGTTTGATAGCACTCTGCCCTGTTGCCAGCACTTCTGCTGGGGACTCCACATTATCTGCTTTGGCTAACTGTTGGGGCAGGAGGCTGGATTCCTCCACTCCCAAACTGTGTAGCTGCCATTGGGGAGGTGAGCTGGCTGCTTCCTTTTCCATTCCCTCATCTGGCTGCTGGGATGACATGTCTATGGTACTGTTTACCAGGTGCATGGATCTTTGCTGGGGAGGAAAGACCGCTTTCTCCACCCTGGCCGACTGTTGAGGAGGGACAACGAACACCTCCTCTCCCTTCTCCCCCTGTATCTGCTGCTGGGAAGTGCTCACTAGGGATAAGCTTCGAGTTGGAATCGAACGTGAGTTCGTCTCGAACATCGGCTGTTTGATCGTTCGATGAAGATCGAACATTATGGGCTGGTCGCACCAAATTCGAGCTGCGCGTCATGGCCCATAATGCAGTGAGTCATCGCAGTGGTTTGCTGGCTGATGATTGGCCAAGCATGCAGCCGAACACCCCCCTGTTCGGTTCGCAACAGAACATGCGAACAGAAAAAAAGTTTGTTCGAACACGCGAACACTGTTAAAGTCTATGGGACACGAACATGAATAATCAAAAGTGCTAATTTTAAAGGCTAATATGCAAGTCATTGTCATAAAAAGTGTTTGGGGACCCAGGTCCTGCCCCAGGGGACATGTATCAATGCAAAAAAAGTTTTAAAAACGGCCGTTTTTTCAGGAGCAGTGATTTTAATAATGCTTAAAGTCAAACAATAAAAGTGTAATATCCCTTTAAATTTCGTACCTGGGGGGTGTCTATAGTATGCCTGTAAAGGGGCGCATGTTTCCTGTGTTTAGAACAGTCTGACAGCAAAATGACATTTCAAAGGAAAAAACATTTAAAACTACCCGCGGCTATTGCATTGCCGACAATACACATAGAAGTTCATTGATAAAAACGGCATGGGAATTCCCCACAGGGAAACCCCGAACCAAAATAAAAAAAAAAAAAATGACGTGGGAGTCCCCCTAAATTCCATACAAGGCCCTTTAGGTCTGGTATGGATATTAAGGGGAACCCCGGCCAAAATTTAAAAAAAAAAATGACGTGGGGTTCCCCCTAAATTTCATACCAGACCCTTCAGGTCTGGTATGGATTTTAAGGGGAACCCCGTGCCAAAAAAAAAAAAAAACGGTGTGGGGTTCCCCCAAAAATCCATACCAGACCCTTATCTGAGCACGCAACCTGGCAGGCCGCAGGAAAAGAGGGGGGACGAGAGTGCTCCCCCCCTCCTGAACCATACCAGGCCACATGCCCTCAACATTGGGAGGGTGCTTTGGGGTAGCCCCCAAAACACCTTTGTCCCCATGTTGATGAGGACAAGGGCCTCATCCCCACAACCCTGGGCGGTGGTTGTGGGGGTCTGCGGGCAGGGGGCTTATCGGAATCTGGAAGCCCCCTTTAACAAGGGGACCCCCAGATCCCGCCCCTCCCCCCTGTGTGAAATGGTAAGGGGGTACTTACCCCTACCATTTCACTAAAAAACTGTCAAAAATGTTAAAAATGACAAGAGACAGTTTTTGACAATTCCTTTATTTAAATGCTTCTTCCTTCATCTTCTTCTTCTTCTGGTTCTTCTGGCTCTTCTGGTTCTTCCTCCGGCGTTATCGTCCAGCATCTGCTCCGCGGTGTCTTCTATCTTCTTCTCCTCGGGCCGCTCCGCACCCATGGCATGAGGGGAGGCTCCCGCTCTTCTCTTCATCTTCTTCTTCATCCTCTTCTCTTCTTTCTTCTTCTCTTCTTCATTTTCTTCTCCGGGCCGCTCCGCACCCATGCTGGCATGGAGGGAGGCTCCTGCTGTGTGACGGCGTCTCTTCGTCTGACAGCTCTTAAATAACGGGGGGTGGGGCCACCCGGTGACCCCGCCCCCCTCTGACTTGACGGGACTTCCCTGTGACGTCACGGGGAAGGCCACAGGGAAGTCCCGTCATGTCCCGTGCGTCACCGGGTGGCCCCGCCCCCCATTATTTAAGAGCCGTCAGACGAAAAGACGCCGTCACACAGCGGGAGCCTCCCTCCATGACAGCATGGATGCGGAGCGGCCCGGAGAAGAAAATGAAGAAGAGAAGAAGAGAAGAAGGAAGAAGAAAAGAGGATGAAGAAGAAGATGAAGAGAAGAGCGGGAGCCTCCCCCCATGCCATGGGTGCGGAGCGGCCCGAGGAGAAGAAGATAGAAGATGCCGCGGAGGAGATGCTGGACGAGAACGCCGGAGGAAGAACCAGAAGAGCCAGAAGAACCAGAAGAAGATGAAGGAAGAAAGAAGAAGCATTTAAATAAAGGAATTGTCAAAAACTGTCTCTTGTCATTTTTAACATTTTTGACAGTTTTTTAGTGAAATGGTAGAGGTAAGTACCCCCTTACCATTTCACACAGGGGGGGGCCGGGATCTGGGGGTCCCCTTGTTAAAGGGGGCTTCCAGATTCCGATAAGCCCCCTGCCCGCAGACCCCCACAACCACCAGCCAGGGTTGTGGGGATGAGGCCCTTGTCCTCATCAACATGGGGACAAGGTGTTTTGGGGGGCTACCCCAAAGCACCCTCCCAATGTTGAGGGCATGTGGCCTGGTATGGTTCAGGAGGGGGGGGCTGCACTCTCGTCCCCCCTCTTTTCCTGCGGCCTGCCAGGTTGCGTGCTCGGATAAGGGTCTGGTATGGATTTTTGGGGGAACCCCACACCGTTTTTTTTTTTTAAATTTTGGTTCGGGGTTTCCCTGTGGGGAATTTCCATGCCGTTTTTATCAATGAACTTCTATGTGTATTGTCGGCAATGCAATAGCCACGGGTAGTTTTAAATGGCTATTTTTCCTTCGAAATGTCATTTTGCTGTCAGACTGTTCTAAACACAGGAAACATGCGCCCTTTTACAGGCATACTATAGACACCCCCCAGGTACGAAATTTAAAGGGATATTACACTTTTTTGTTTGACTTTAAGCATTATTAAAATCACTGCTCCTGAAAAAACGGCCGTTTTTAAAACTTTTTTTTGCATTGATCCATGTCCCCTGGGGCAGGACCCGGGTCCCCAAACACTTTTTATGACAATAACTTGCATATAAGCCTTTAAAATTAGCACTTTTGATTTCTCCCATAGACTTTTAAAGGGTGTTCCGCGGCATTCGAATTTGCCGCGAACACCCCAATTGTTCGCTGTTCGGCGAACTTGCGAACAGCCAATGTTCGAGTCGAACATGAGTTCGACTCGAACTCGAAG
Source organism: Lithobates septentrionalis (assembly GCA_037952835.1). Classification (NCBI taxonomy): domain Eukaryota; kingdom Metazoa; phylum Chordata; class Amphibia; order Anura; family Ranidae; genus Lithobates; species Lithobates septentrionalis. The sequence continues at coordinate 1,430,803 of JBBDGP010001232.1, read as the reverse complement.
CTCATCCCTACTGGCGTTATAGAAAGATAGAGCGAGAGAGAGAGTGTGTCATTTCATTTACTTTGAGCTGGCAGTTTATTCAGTTAGGTAGATCTCACTGCAGACCGTTCCTGCTGTACTATTTCTAATCTACTTTAGCCAGTTTAGCTAGATCTCACTGCAGACCGTTCATGCTGTACTATTTGTAATCTATTCAGGCAGGCAGTTGATCCAGTTCAGCTAGATCTCACTGCAGACCGTTCCTGCTACTGTTTCCAATCTACTTCAGGCAGGCAGTTGATCCAGTTTAGCTAGATCTCACTGCAGACCATTCCTGTTGTTCTGTCCCTAATAAACTACAGGCAGGCAGTTCATTCAGTTAACTGCAGTAAATTCAGTACTGTATCCTGTGCAGCTAGATCTCGCTGCAGACCGTTCCTGTTATTCTGTTCCTAATATACTACAGGCAGGCAGTTCATTCAGTTAGCTGCAGTATACATTGAGTACTGTACCCTGTGCAGCTAGATCTCACTGCAGACCATTCTTGTTGTTCTGTTCCTAATATACTACAGGCAGGCAGTTCATTCAGTTAGCTGCAGTATATTCAGTATACTGTATCCAGTTTAGCTAGATCTCGCTGCAGACCATTCCTGTTGTTCTGTTCCTAATATACTACAAGCAGGCAGTTCATTCAGTTAGCTGCAGTATATATTGAGTACTGTATCCTGTGCAGCTAGATCTCGCTGCAGACCGTTCCTGTTGTTCTGTTCCTAATATACTACAGGCAGGCAGTTAATTCAGTTAGCTGAAGTATATTCAGTACTGTATCCTGTGCAGCTAAATCTCGCTGCAGACTGTTCCTGTTGTTCTGTTCCTAATATACTACAGGCAGGCAGTTCATTCAGTTAGCTGCAGTATATTCAGTATACTAGATCCAGTTTAGCTAGATCTCACTGCAGACCATTCCTGTTGTTTTGTTCCTAATATACTACAGGCAGGCAGTTCATTCAGTTAGCTGCAGTATATTCAGTATACTGTATCCAGTTTAGCTAGATTTCGCTGCAGACCATTCCTGTTGTTTTGTTCCTAATATACTACAGGCAGTTCATTCAGTTAGCTGCAGTATATTCAGTGCTGTATCCTGTGCAGCTAGATCTCACTGCAGACCGTTCCTGTTGTTTTGTTCCTAATATACTACAGGCAGGCAGTTCATTCAGTTAGCTGCAGTATATTCAGTATACTGTATCCAGTTTAGCTAGATTTCGCTGCAGACCGTTCCTGTTGTTCTGTTCCTAATATACTACAGGCAGTTCATTCAATTAGCTGCAGTATATACAGTACTGTATCCTGTGCAGCTAGATCTCACTGCAGACCGTTCCTGTTGTTTTGTTCCTAATATACTACAGGCAGGCAGTTCATTCAGTTAGCTGCAGTATATTCAGTATACTGTATCCAGTTTAGCTAGATTTTGCTGCAGACCATTCCTGTTGTTTTGTTCCTAATATACTACAGGCAGACAGTTAATTCAGTTAGCTACAGTATATATTGAGAACTGTATCCTGTGCAGCTAGATCTCACTGCAGACCGTTCCTGTTGTTTTGTTCCTAATATACTACAAGCAGGCAGTTCATTCAGTTAGCTGCAGTATATTCAGTACTGTATCCTGTGCAGCTAGATCTCGCTGCAGACCATTACTGTTGTTCTGTACCTAATATACTACAGACAGGCAGTTCATTCAGTTAGCTACAGTATATATTGAGTACTGTATCCTGTGCAGCTAGATCTTGCTACAGACCGTTCCTGTTGTTCTGTTCCTCATATACTACAGGCAGGCAGTTCATTCAGTTAGCTGCAGTATATATTGAGTACTGTATCCTGTGCAGCTAGATCTCGCTGAAGACCATTCCTGTTGTTCTGTTCCTAATATACTACAGGCAGGCAGTTCATTCAGTTAGCTGCAGTATATATTGAGTACTGTATCCTGTGCAGCTAGATCTTGCTGCAGACCGTTCCTGTTGTTCTGTTCCTAATATACTACAGGCAGGCAGTTCATTCAGTTAGCTGCAGTATATTCAGTACTGTATGCTGGGCAACTAGATCTCGCTGCAGACCGTTCCTGTTGTTCTGTTCCTAATATACTACAAGCAGGCAGTTCAGTTAGCTGCAGTATATTCAGTATACTAGATCCAGTTTAGCTAGATCTCGCTGCAGACCATTCCTTTTGTTCTGTTCCTAATATACTACAGGCAGGCAGTTCATTCAGTTAGCTGCAGTATATTCAGTACTGTATCCTGTGCAGCTAGATCTCACTGTAGACCGTTCCTGTTGTTTTGTTCCTAATATACTACAGGCAGGCAGTTCATTCAGTTAGCTGCAGTATACATTGAGTACTGTATCCTGTGCAGCTAGATCTCGCTGCAGACCGTTCCTGTTGTTCTGTTCCTAATATACTACAGGCAGGCAGTTCATTCAGTTAGCTGCAGTATATTCAGTACTGTATCCTGTGCAGCTAGATCTCGCTGCAGACCGTTCCTGTTGTTCTGTTCCTAATATACTACAGGCAGGCAGTTCATTCAGTTAGCTGCAGTATATTCAGTATACTAGATCCAGTTTAGCTAGATCTCACTGCAGACCATTCCTGTTGTTTTGTTCCTAATATACTACAGGCAGGCAGTTAATTCAGTTAGCTGCAGTATATTCAGTATACTAGAACCAGTTTAGCTAGATTTCGCTGCAGACCATTCCTGTTGTTTTGTTCCTAACATACTACATGTAGTTCATTCAGTTAGCTGCAGTATTTTCAGTACTGTATCCTGTGCAGCTAGATCTCACTGTAGACCATTCCTGTTGTTCTGTTCCTAATATACTACAGGCAGTTCATTCAGTTAGCTGCAGTATATTCAGTACTGTATCCTGTGCAGCTAGATCTCACTGCAGACCGTTCCTGTTGTTTTGTTCCTAATATACTACAGGCAGGCAGTTCATTCAGTTAGCTGCAGTATATTCAGTATACTGTATCCAGTTTAGCTAGATTTTGTTGCAGACCATTCCTGTTGTTTTATTCCTAATATACTACAGGCAGGCAGTTAATTCAGTTAGCTACAGTATATATTGAGAACTGTATCCTGTGCAGCTAGATCTCACTGCAGACCGTTCCTGTTGTTCTGTTCCTGATATACTACAAGCAGGCAGTTCATTCAGTTAGCTGCAGTATATTCAGTACTGTATCCTGTGCAGCTAGATCTCGCTGCAGACCATTCCTGTTGTTCTGTTCCTAATATACTACAGACAGGCAGTTCATTCAGTGAGCTACAGTATTTATTGAGTACTGTATCCTGTGCAGCTAGATCTCGCTGCAGACCGTTCCTGTTGTTCTGTTCCTCATATACTACAGGCAGGCAGTTCATTCAGTTAGCTGCAGTATATATTGAGTACTGTATCCTGTGCAGCTAGATCTTGCTGAAGACCGTTCCTGTTGTTCTGTTCCTAATATACTACAGGCAGGCAGTTCATTCAGTTAGCTGCAGTATATTCAGTACTGTATGCTGGGCAGCTAGATCTCGCTGCAGACCGTTCCTGTTGTTCTGTTCCTAATATACTACAAGCAGGCAGTTCAGTTAGCTGCAGTATATTCTGTATACTAGATCTAGTTTAGCTAGATCTTGCTGCAGACCGTTCCTGTTGTTCTGTTCCTAATATACTACAGGCAGGCAGTTCATTCAGTTAGCTGCAGTATATTCAGTACTGTATCCTGTGCAGCTAGATCTCACTGCAGACCGTTCCTGTTGCTTTGTTCCTAATATACTACAGGCAGGCAGTTCATTCAGTTAGCTGCAGTATACATTGAGTACTGTATCCTGTGCAGCTAGATCTTGCTGCAGACCGTTCCTGTTGTTCTGTTCCTAATATACTACAGGCAGGCAGTTCATTCAGTTAGCTGCAGTATATTCAGTACTGTATCCTGTGCAGCTAGATCTCGCTGCAGACCGTTCCTGTTGTTCTGTTCCTAATATACTACAGACAGGCAGTTCATTCAGTTAGCTGCAGTATATTCAGTATACTAGATCCAGTTTAGCTAGATCTCACTACAGACCATTCCTGTTGTTTTGTTCCTAATATACTACAGGCAGGCAGTTCATTCAGTTAGCTGCAGTATATTCAGTATACTGTATCCAGTTTAGCTAGATTTCGCTGCAGACCATTCCTGTCGTTTTGTTCCTAATATACTACAGGCAGTCCATTCAGTTAGCTGCAGTATATTCAGTACTGTATCCTGTGCAGCTAGATCTCACTGTAGACCGTTCCTGTTGTTCTGTTCCTAATATACTACAGGCAGTTCATTCAGTTAGCTGCAGTATATTCAGTACTGTATCCTGTGCAGCTAGATCTCACTGCAGACCGTTCCTGTTGTTTTGTTCCTAATATACTACAGGCAGGCAGTTCATTCAGTTAGCTGCAGTATATTCAGTATACTGTATCCAGTTTAGCTAGATTTTGCTGCAGACCATTCCTGTTGTTTTGTTCCTAATATACTACAGGCAGGCAGTTAATTCAGTTAGCTACAGTTTATATTGAGAACTGTATCCTGTGCAGCTAGATCTCACTGCAGACCGTTCCTGTTGTTCTGTTCCTAATATACTACAAGCAGGCAGTTCATTCAGTTAGCTGCAGTATATTCAGTACTGTATCCTGTGCAAGTAGATCTCGCTGCAGACCATTCCTGTTGTTCTGTTCCTAATATACTACAGACAGGCAGTTCATTCAGTTAGCTACAGTATATATTGAGTACTGTATCCTGTGCAGCTAGATCTCGCTGCAGACCGTTCCTGTTTTTCTGTTCCTCATATACTACAGGCAGGCAGTTCATTCAGTTAGCTGCAGTATATATTGAGTACTGTATCCTGTGCAGCTAGATCTCGCTGCAGACCGTTCCTGTTGTTCTGTTCCTAATATACTACAGGCAGGCAGTTCATTCAGTTAGCCGCAGTATATAATGAGTACTGTATCCTGTGCAGCTAGATCTTGCTGCAGACCGTTCCTGTTCCTAATATACTACAGGCAGGTAGTTCATTCAGTTAGCTGCAGTATATTCAGTACTGTGTGCTAGGCAGCTAGATCTCGCTGCAGACCGTTCCTGTTGTTCGGTTCCTAATATACTACAAGCAGGCAGTTCAGTTAGCTGCAGTATGTTCAGTATACTAGATCCAGTTTAGCTAGATCTCGCTGCAGACCATTCCTGTTGTTCTGTTCCTAATATACTACAGGCAGGCAGTTCATTCAGTTAGCTGCAGTATATTCAGTATACTGTATCCAGTTTAGCTAGATTTCGCTGCAGACCATTCCTATTGTTTTGTTCCTAATATACTACAGGCAGGCAGTTAATTCAGTTAGCTACAGTATATATTGACAACTGTATCCTGTGCAGCTAGATCTCACTGCAGACCGTTCCTGTTGTTCTGTTCCTAATATACTACAAGCAGGCAGTTCATTCAGTTAGCTGCAGTATATTCAGCACTGTATCCTGTGCAGCTAGATCTCGCTGCAGACAATTCCTGTTGTTCTGTTCCTAATATACTACAGACAGGCAGTTCATTCAGTTAGCTACAGTATATATTGAGTACTGTATCCTATGCAGCTAGATCTCGCTGCAGACCGTTCCTGTTGTTCTGTTCCTAATATTCTGCAGGCAGGAGGTTCATTCAGTTAGCTGCAGTATCAGTGCCCATCAGTGCCTTGCAGTGCCGCCTATCAGTGCCCATCAGTGCCCAGCAGTGACGCCTGTTAGTGCCCATCAGTGCCACACATAATAACCCATCTTTGCAGCCTTTCAGTGCCCATCAGTGTCACCTATCAGTGCCCATGAGTGCCCACCAGTGCCACCCAGTGCCACCCGTGAGTGCCCATCAGTGCCACCTATCAATGCCCATCAGTGCTGCATATCAGTGCCGCCTACCAGTGCCCATCAGTGCCGCATATCAGTGCCCATTGTCAGTGCCCGTCAGTGCCCGCTCATTGGTGCCACCTCATCGGTGCCGCGTTATCAGTGCCTGTCAGTGCCGCCTTATAAGTGCCCATCAGTGAAAGAGAAAACTTAATTATTTACAAAATATTTTAACAGAAACAAAAGCAAAACTTTTATTTTTTTCAACATTTTCGGTCTTTTTTTATTTGTTTATCAAAAAATAAAAACTGCAGAGGTGATCAAATACCACCAAAAGAAAGCTCTATTTGTGGGAACAAAATGATAAAAATTTAGTTTGGGTACAGTGTTGGATGACTGCTCAATTGTCATTCAAACTGCGACAGCACTGAAAGCTGAAAATTGGTCTGGGCAGGAAGGTGTATAAGTGCCCCGTATCGAAGTGGTTAAAGTTAAAAAAGTAAAATAAAAGATAAGTTCACTTTTTGGAAAAAAAATGCACTTTTTTTGCAGGTAAAAAAGTGCATTTTTTTGGAGCCTGTAAAGCATTGCGCCAGCGAACTGGTGCCATGCAGGTCTCCAGAAGATTTGCCAGTGTATCGTATCTGTTTTCCCATATGGGTAAGCAGATACAATCTGACATGAAGCATGAATGAACTTCATTGAAAGCTACAGGCCGACAGCTGCAAAGGCTGCCAGACCTTATAGCTTTCCATGCACAGAGCTCTGTCACTCAGTGATGCGGCTGAGTGGGCAGAGCCGAAAGCTATCAAGAGGGGATTGGGAAGGTGCGGTCCCGGTCTGTTTGTAACATGTTACATGTTACACCCCGAATATGGGTGTAACATGTTACAAAAGGTGAACTTAACCTTTAAATATTTTTTTGTTTTTAGATTACCATTTTGTTATCATTTATGGCCTTTTAAAACTAGACGTAAGCTATATAGGTTTTGTTTTTATGTTTTTATACTTGATGCCCACATAAATACATTATATGATTTACAACATTGTACTTCCAAAAATTGATTTGAAATACTACCATTGATGTTGTTTGTCTTTTGTTGACAATATTTCCTCCCAAGCTGAGTGTTTTAAGAGGGCCCTCTGCACTGACTTTGTTAAAATGAAGTTTTTTTTGTTTTTTATTTCCAGCGGCAGTTTACATCTTTCTTTATTACCGCTGGCTGTTAGGGAATCAGTAACACATCTATAATAGTTAAGGTATTAGTATTTTAAACCATATCCAATTCTACCCATAATACATCAGCAAAATTATAATCTCACCAAAAAGATCATCTTGCTAATTTACTTTTGGATCACTTTTAACTCAGGGATAGGCTCACTTACCATATCTAATAACTATGTACAGTATATATATAGACAGGTGCATCATATAAAACTACAATATCAAAAAGTTAATTTCAGTAATTCAATCAAAGTGAAACTCTTATATTTTATATATATATGTATGCGTTACACACAGAGTGATATATTTCAAACATTTATTTCTTTTAATTGTGATGATTTTGGCTTACAGCTAGTGAAAACCCAAAATTCAGTATCTCAGAAAATAAGAATATTACCTAAGACCAATAAAAAAAAGGATTTTTAATACAGAAATGTTGGCTTACTGAAAAGCAATTGTTAAATTAAGAGGAAGTGGTCTGTGGATGAAAAAATCCTGCATGTCCGCCGGTTCCCATCTGGGGTTATGGTGTATTGCTCTGTCCATCAGAGAACTAACCATCTACCCATTAAATCACGTGCACCATTATTAATTTGATTTTGTAAATTCATTTTGCAATTTTTGTGATATGTGTGTGTATATACATACAGTATATGCTAATACTATTTTATTAATTGTTGATATCTAAAATCATGTTACTCTATTATTAATATACATATCTGTATTCTAGAATCATTACTACCCATATGACAAAAACCTCTGAAGAAGGACCATTACGAGTCCAAAACATGCAAGGTGTCTACGCCCATATGCACGACAGCTAGCCAGCCAGAATCTCACGGGCAGTTTTTGTCGTTATGCATCATGCGTTGTCCAGGGTATTGTATATTATATGTTATGAACCTGTGAATTTATATCTTTAAACCTATCACAATTGCAATTTTATATATATATATATATATATATATATATATATATATATATATATATATATATATATGTGTGTGTGTATATGTATATATATGTGTGTGTATATATATATATATATATATATATATATGTGTGTGTATATATATATATATATATGTATATATATATTTAAGCTATGTTCCATTAAAATTACGTTTTTTTTTACTTATGTATTGGACTGCCTGCTAAATCCATGAGGGGTTTACCGTGCTATATGCACCAGGTGTTTTGCTTTTTCCTAGCTTACTGAAAAGTATGTCCATACTATATGTATAGTATAGTATATGTATGTATAGTAAACCAATACCTGGTTTAATGATCATGGTATCACTGTGCTTGATTAGCCAGCAAACTCGTCTGACCTAAACTCCATAGAGAATCTGTAAGGTATTGTCAAGAGGAAGATGAGAGACACCAGACCCAACAATGCAGATGAGCTGAAGGCCTCTATCAAAGCAACCTGGGCTTCCAACATCTCAGCAGTGCCACAGACTGATCGCCTCCATGACACACCGCATTGATGCAGTAATTCATGCAAAAGGAGCCCTAACCAAGTATTGAGTGCATACTATACTATACATGGTCATACTTTTCAGTAAGCCAACATTTCTGTATTAAAAATCCTTTTTATTATTGGTTTTATGTAATATTCTAATTTTCTGAGATACAGAATTTTGGGTTTTCACTAGCTGTAATCCTCAAAATTTAAAGAAAAAAATGCTTGAAATATATCACTGTTTGTAATGCATCTATATAAAATATATGAGTTTCACTTTTTGAATTGAATTGCTGAAATAAATGAACTTTTTGATGATATTCTAATTTTATGAGATGCACGTGTGTATATATACACTGCTCAAAAAAAAAATTAAAGGAACACTTTTTAATCAGAGTATAGCATCAAGTCAGTTAAACTCCTGGGATATTGATCTGGTCAGTTAAGTATCAGAGGGGTTTGATAATCAGTTTCAGCTGCTTTGGTGTTAATGAAATTAACAACAGGTGCACTAGATGGGGAACAATGAGACAACCTCCAAAACATATTTTTTAAGGTGGAGGCCACTAACATTTCCCCTATTCATCTTTTCTGACTGTTTTCCACTAGTTTTGCATTTGGCTGGGGTAAGTGTCACTACTAGTACCATGAGGTGATACCTGGACCCTATAGAGATTGCACAGGCAGTCCAACTCCTCCAGGATGGCACATCAATACGTGCCATTACCAGAAGGTTTGCTATGTCTCCCAGCACAGTCTCAAGAGCATATAGGAGATTCCAGGAGATAGGCAGTTACTCTAAGAGCTTGACAGGGCTGTAGAAGGTCCTTAACCCATCAGCAGGACTGCTATCTGCTCCTTTGTGCAAGAAGGAACAGAATGAGCACTGCCAGAGCCCCACAAAAATAAAATACTTGGTCTGACCAAACAATCAGAAACAGACTTCATGAGAGTGGCCTGAGGTCCTGACATCCTCTTGTGGGCCCTGTTCCCACTGCCTGGCACTGTGGACCTCGATTGGCATTTGCCATTGAATACCAGAATTGACAGGTCAGTCACTGGCACCCTGTGCTTTTCACAGCTGAAAGCAGGTTCACCCTGAGCACATGTGACAGATATGAAAGGGTCTGGAAAAACTTATGCTGCCTGTAACATCGTTCAGCATGACCGGTTTGGTGGTGGATGGTCTGGGGAGGAATACCTATGGAGGGACGCATAGACATCTACAGGCTAGACAATGACACCCTGACTGCCATTAGGTATTAGGATGAAATCCTTGGACCCATTGTCAGACCCTACGCTGGTGCAGTGGGTCCTGGGTTCCTCCTGGTGCATGGCAATGCCAGGCCTCATGTGGCGAGAGTATGCAGACAGTTCCTGGAGGAAGAAGGAATTAATATCATTGAATGACCTCAACGCTTGTCTGACCTAAATCCAATAGAACACCTCTGGGACATTATGTTTCGGTCCAACCAACGCTGCCAGGTTGCACCTCAGTCTGTTTTCATGGGCTTAGTGATGCCCTTGTTCAGATCTTGGAGTAAATACCCTAGGACACCATCTGTCGTCTCATTAGGAGCATGCCCCGACGTTGTCAGGCATGCATACAAGCACATGGGGCCATACAGAGTATCATTTTGAGTTGCTGTAATGAAATTTCAGAAAAATAAAGTAGCCTGTTGCATCATTTTTTTACTTTGCTTTTTGGGGTGTCTTTGAATTTAGCCCTCTCTAGGTTGATTGTTCCTAACACATTACCCAGTCCATATCAGTGTAGATATCCAGCATGATATTTTTCCACATTGAGATCTGATGTGTTTTTAAAGTTTTCCAATCATTTTTTTTGAGTATATATATATTTTTTTTTACTATACTAACAATTTACTATTAAAAAGCCTAAAAAAGTTTAATGAAAATATAAATTTACGATAGAACTCATGAAGCTTGACAGCCAGAAATGTTAAGGCAACAACACATAAAACCTACAACATGGTGTTAGAAATATTCAGTTACTAGCTTAAATACACTATATTACCAAAAGTATTGGGAAGCCTGTCTTTACACACACATGAACTTTAATGGCATCCCAGTCTGATGCCGCGTACACACGGTCAGAATTTCCGACGGTAAATGTTCGATGTGAGCTTGTTGTCGGAAAGTCCGACTGCGTGTATGCTCCATCGGACATTTGCTGTTGAAATTTCCAACAACAAATGTTTGAGAGCAGGTTCTCAAATTTTCAGACAAAAAACTTTGTTGTCGGAAATTTCAAGCGTGTGTACACAAGTCGGAGGGACAAAATTCCACGCATGCTCTGAATGAATTACGAGTCGGAAGCTCTCGGTCTTGTAAAACTAGCGTTCGTAATGGGATAGCACATTCGTCACCCTGCAAATTTTTAAATGTTTCAATGCAGCACATTCTCTTTTTCTTATAATGCTAGAATAATGAAGTTGCTTTGCTGCTGATATTCACACAGAGTTCTGACAAACTGATTTCTTATTATTTCTCGTGATCTCCTAAATAATCTTTTTTTTTTTCACCAGATCTTCAGAATAATGTTTATTTTTATTTTTTTTTTGTAGTGTATTTTATATATTTTTTTCTCAAGATCTCCCGAATTTTCTTTTTTTTTTATAGTGATCTCCATAATATTTTTTGTTGTTTTGTGTGTCAAGTTACTACAACACCATTGCTATCTTGTTAATTTGACATGTACCTGCCTACTCACAAACAAACTGTCCTTTTTGAAGTAAAACACATAGCCAAGTATTTCTCCCAAAAAAATTACTAATTTATTAGGGGTCATAACAAAATAAAGAGAAAGGCAACGCTGGATAAACTGTTGAAATTGGTGAAGCCTTTGTACCCCAGGGCAGACATCAATTATTTGACAGGCAAAATTGGTAGCTTGAGGAGTCCATTTAATAGGGAGCACAATCTGGTCCAGGACTCCGAGAGATGTGGTCTTACAACAGCCTGCGTCTTTTGCCAGACCAGACCGAACCCAGGCCATCGTTCTCAAGACTTCCTTGCGCGCTTCCGCCCAGGCTGTGGCTGTGGTGTTGGAGTTGTTGCAAGAGGTGAAGGAGGAGTATGGTCCAACTCAGATACATGACTTTTATTGGTGAGTTGACCCCTCATCCCCTTATTTAGGGTCTGAAATATGACCTCTTCACAGATGAGGCGTTGGCCCTCTTCCATTACTTGCATCATACTGGCCATCATACACGCAAAGGCCTCCTGGACATTAGGGGTGATTGTGAGTACTGCAGTAGCCTGCTGAATCAAAGCAGCCGCTGACTCCTCCACGATCCTCCCCTTCCTGGGGCTTTTTGTTGTAAGGCGGAGGGGAGGAACCTGGGATTAGGTCAGGCTACTGGGCACAGCCACCTCCTGGCTGCCACTTTCCCCCGCCGCCTCCTTGCTACCACTTTCCACGGCCTCCTCCTGGCTGAGAATTTCCTGTGTATGAAAATGGGACATAGTTTTAGTTTTTTGGTCATCAATCACACACAATTTAGAGCTCATGACTGTTGCAAATTGAATGTTAACAAATAGAAAAGACTATCTTTCTGACCCCAGCATTTTTCATTTTTGTCCCAATCATTTTTGGCTACTATTGTCTATTGATATGTAAACCACTTTGTTAAATAATAAATTAGTGATCAATTATGGCATCTAGTTAACATCATTCAATTTTTGATAAGAAATTATTGTATAGTGGATTATCTACCCACTATACAATATCACTACAGAAATATGTTCAGCAATGCTATACCTGGCTCAAGCTGGGCTCCTCCACATCTTCTTCCTGGGTGGAAGGCCCAGGTTGTACGTCAGAAGCCTCATCTGATGTGGAAGGAAGTGTGGAAGGAAGTGTGGAAGGAAGTGTAGATAGTGATGGTCATGCATTCACTCTGGTCTGACAAAGACTGCAGTCTGTCATGGTACCACAGCCTGGGGACATAAATGTCAGCTGCTGCTGCTACTGCTCCTGATCTCATGGAATCCTGGACCTTTTTCCGCTCCCTATCATACGTGCTCCTCAGGCCACCAATTTTGCACTTCAAATAGGTGATGTCTGCCATGGGAATCACCAGCTTCACCAATTCCAATAGTTGATCCAGTGCTGCCTTCCTCTTTATTTTGTTGTTATAAAATTGGTGTTTCACTTGCCAGAGACATGGCAGCTCTCTGTACTTATCAATGAAGTTGGGGAGGAAGTCTTGATCATTAAATTTATCCATTTTATCTGCAAGACACAACACAAGACAAACCCTAATGTCAGGCTAAACTCTCCTAATCTTGTCCCAATATAGGCCTCAATCTATAGCTAAGCAGTATAAACTACTAACCACTGATGCCCCAAGTTAAAATAGTACCTTCGTTAGCACGATCGGTGCTTACAATACTCCGTCCTCCGCTCACAGATCGTGCATACGACGCACACGTGTTCTGCTTTATCTACACTGCGCATGTGTGAAACTCCACCCCTGACCTTCTTTCTAGTATATTCCCCGTCCCTTCTCTTTCAGCGCAGTGGGAGAGCACATGGCAGAAAGATAACAGGTGCATGATAATATCAGCAACGAGGAGGACGACGAAAGCCCGGAGCCACAAACGTCCCGATCCAGGAGGAGATTCAAGGCCTCAAATATGTCCTTTGTAGAGATGGTGGAGATGGTGGATACCTTGAAGCGGGCTGACTATGATGGGAAGTATGGACCGTACAGCAACCCAAATTTGAGATAGGCCAAGATCATGGCTAAAGTTGTGAGAAGTCTGCAGAAGAATTTTGGGGTACGATGATCCAAGGAGCAATTGGGGAAACGCTGGTCAGACCTTAACTTGAGGGAGCAGGATCAGTACAGAAGGATCAAGAGAGTGCTGCAAAAAAGTAAGTGTTTGTCGTGTTTTCCAATTATTATTACTTGCATGCTGCTCCATGTGCTTTTCTTTACTGTTGTACATTTTTAAATGGCGTGGGGACAGTAATCGTTCATAGTAAACATTGTTCGTTCGATCACTAATACAATGTTTTTGACAGATGCAGGTTAATTACATTTGTTCAGGCCTATTTGTATGAAAAGAAGTTTAGTACATTGTTGTCTAGATGTGTTTGTAACTATAATGAAATGCAAACTCGATTCGGAGTAAGGAGAGGACACTCAGTAGCTGTTTACACATCTAGATGCAGGAGCGCTAGTGTGGGACACCAGAACACCCTTTTTTAGGGTGTCCCATGCAGGTGCTCCAGTGGATACTCAGGGTCTCTCCATCTGTGAAACTTTAATAACAGTCAGCTTGGAACTCTGCCAAATCAGACAGATGTAAGACACTTCCAAGCAATGTTTCATATTCCTATTTCTTGCCTCAAATATCTGTGTGCTAAGTTTACCGTATTTTTTATTCACATAGGGGAGAAAAGACTCGGGACATCTGAGGACACCAAGAACACCACACCTCCTAAAGAAGGGAAAATCCCCACACACCCTGAAAAAGATGTGGAGGGAGAGGTTCAGGATTTGGGCGAAATAGTGACCACAACAGGTCAGTATCTAAGACCACAGCTTCAGGAAATAGATGAATGCATGTATATTTATAATATATGGTGTGTTTTTTTATTTTTAGGTGATGTGGATGTTGTGGAAGAAGAAACTCATTTCACCAGTGCAAGTGCACAGATCCTCATCGGGGAGATCTTGGTGTGCAATCGGAATTAGAGAAGATAAAAGAAAACATCAATGATGTTGAAAAGAGACTCAACAACATCATTGATATTTTAGGCAGAATATAAAATACCGAAACATTTTTACATTTTGTCATTATATTTTTTAATTTTAAAAAAGTTTTAAAGTAATTTGAAAGCCAAATTTTGAAAATGCACACAGTGTGTCAACATGTGCTATCTGCCATCACAGGATATCAATGTACGCGTTTTGTGGGTGCAACCCCTTCCTCGCAACTAAAGTAGATGAGAGAAAGGGGTTGCACCCCCGAAACACGTCCATTGATCCCCCATGATGGGAGCTAGCACATGTTGACATTAGGCATGGGATCAGGAGGGAAATCCACATTTTCATTCCCAATTTGTGTGCATCTTCAAAATTTGGCTTTTACCGGGGTGACATCACCCCCATCTGATGAAGGTAATATCAACACAGTTATGACATACTAATGTCACATATTGCCTTCAATTTATCCAAGTTAAACTTTGTAAGTTCCTGAGTTGTGTATGTTATGGTTTTAAACATGCCTGTATGTGTGGCTTCTTCTTTCAATGCTCAATACCGGTTTTTGGCGTAAGTTGATGTAGTTTACAGTGACAATGGGGGTATTTACTAAAGGCAAATCCACTTTGCACTACAAGTGCACTTTCAGTGTAGTTTCAGTGCAATTTCAAGTGCACTTGCAGTGCACTTGTAGTGCAAAGTGGATTTGCTTTTAGTAAATAACCCCCACAGTGCTCTAAAATTTGTCCCAATCACGCCACTTTAGGGACTCAAAGCAATTAATTCATAGAGCTGAAAAGGATGATTATTTCTATCATTAATGCATTACGTGCATTAACAACAAAAACAATGTGTGTGTATAGCAGACCCATAACATAATAGTTAGCTGAAGAAGAGATTGTCAGATTTGCACTATTGAAGAAAATGGCCAAAAAAAAGGCCATTGGAGAACCTAGGAGACAGCTAAAAGAAACATAAGCAGTAAATCAAATGAAATATGAGTTCAGTTTATACCATAAAAATTATTTTAAAAATGCTTCACACATTGGCTGGCATATCAATGGCCCCCCTACCCGCAAAGTACTCGACATACTTCTGTCTAACTGCGCGGACGCTTTGGGGGGGCAAGCCAGGACGGCCAGGTTCAAGTGTTTTCAAGGTAGTTGGATTTGGATTTTGTACGCCGGCCTTAGTCCCAACTGAGGCCACATAGTTTATAGCATTTTTCGTAGGAAATTGTGGAGAATGCAACAGGCAAGGACAATATGATTAAGTTATATTTCACCATATGGATTGCTGTCAAATATATGCGGAACCGGCTGGCCGTTATTCCAAACGCATTCTCCACGACTCTTCTGGCTCTGGCCGGCCGATAATTAAAAACCCTCTGGTCCGGGTGAGGGTCCTCATGGGGAACGGCCACATCAGATGGTCACCCAGCCCAAATGCTTCATCAGCGACAAACATAAACTGGAGACTAGCCACATTGTCTTCTGGCGGTGGCAAGCCCAAGCCGCCATTATGGAGACATCGGAAGAACTCCGTCTGGGCGATGACTCCACCATCCAAAATCCGGCCATTTTTCCCCACGTCCACATACAGGAACTCGTATGTCGCCGACACCACCACCAACAGCACAATACTATTAAACCCCTTATAATTATAATAGTATGACCCCGAGTTGGCGGGTTGGGACGATGTGGACGTGCTTCCCATCGATTGCCCCTCTGCAGTTAGGAAAGTCCCACTGCTGGGAAAACTGGGAGGTCACAGTCTGCCATTCCTGTGGGTTTGAAAGAAACTGTTGACTCAAACAAGAAAAAAAATAGTACTTTTGCACATAACATGGCAAGCAGATTGGACACAAACATTCTTGGCCAACATAAGTATAATATTTATTTTAAGGAGTATTTAAAGTCAAAAGTATAAGGTCCACTTATCAGATTCCTCTCCCCCTCTGATGGCCCATTGTAAAATTTTTAGGGGGGGAGATGTTTTGGACAGGTTACACTCTCCACTTCATTGAGAGCTGAGTGCATAAATAATGCTTGTTTTTTTGGCCAGCCCCTCCTTACTTACACTATTGGCAGCCCACTGGAAAGGTAAGAAGTGCCATAATCCAAAAATATGAATACACACTAAACAAATTGAAGCACATTTTTACATTCTGCAATTACCTATCAAGGTAAAATGAGAACAACACTTTAAACGGTAGCATTTGAAAGTATTCAGGCAGGCACTTGCACTACATGCTTTGAGGGAGGTAGGGGAAAAGGGGAGTGGGGGGTAGAGGCACCTCTTTATTAAGTATGGTACTTATAAGTCGAAGATAATTACATTTCTAACATATAATATTTGCGGACTGAACACTCCCACTAAGAGACATACAATTTTGAAAGAATTAAAATCCTATGGTGCAGAAGTAGTCTTCCTGCAAGAAACTCATTTATCACAGATGGTTTGGGAGAAGGGTATGGCGCTGTTCCTTTAAAAAGAACTCTTTTGTCCTACGTATGTGCTATATACAGTTCATACAACTATTTAAAATCAAAAGCCATATATAGTGCTCCTATTTAAATTATATGTGTCACGTATTCTATTATTGTCAACCCAAAAAATGCAGCAAGCGTGAAAGTGCTATGTGCAATTCAAGAAGCCAGTGTGAACATCAAAAAACCATACATGAAGCTCCTATTTAAATCATTTGTGTCACAATATCCTTTTAAATATGGAATATTATTCCCAGTGTGGAAAAACCTGCGGTAAACCTAAAGGTAACAAAGGTAAATAGGGAAAAAAAAAGGGGGAAAAAAAGGGGGGGTTGGGGGAGGGGAGAAGAGAAGGGGAGGGGAGTGAGGTGGTTGGAACACAATGAGCAAATACAATCTAATAAAGTGCACGTGTGCAGTCACATATATATATATAAAAAGTCCTTTTGCTTCGGAACAACTTAGTTCACGTGATGTGCTTTTGATGATAAAATCCCGTGCTCTAAATGTGCAGCAACTCACCAGCTCACTTCACCCCTGCTGGGGTATCAGGCAATCACAGTCTCTGCCACTGTGCAGCAATCTCTGGCAGTATCAGGATCGTGGAGTGTCATATAAAAAAATAGAAGGGGTGCCCATAGTGTAAAATCGTTTAAAAAGTTTATTCAAAAAACAAGCAGAGAGGTACTCACAATTTAAAAGCATGTAGTAAGCAAAAAGAGACAAAAATACTCGGTTAACCATCAGCTGTTCAGTGTTGTTTGGGAAGCACAGATTAGGCCACGCCCTACGCGTTTTGTCATTGGACGTCTACGGGAGCTCCCAAACCATCTAATCTAGCCGTCCCCATATATATGGTGACTGCATGTTGGGAGGCAGCAGTTCCAAATAGATCACATCTCCACCATCTCCACTGCGCGGGTTTACTATTATTATTTTTTATCATTTATCACAGGACACAAATGTTAAACTATTTTCTAAAGACTTCCCGACATGGTACTATGCCGACTCGACAACAAAGAGAGCTAAAAGGGGTGGCAATCGGATTTGCCGCCGGGGTACGGTTCAAATTGGAGGATAGGATAACTGACCCCGAAGGCAGATACCTCTTTTTGAGGGGCTGCCTGGGGGAAATGGAATGTACACTGGTAGACATATATGCTCCCAATTTGAACCCAATAAAAAACCTGAAAGAGGTTATGGAGAAACTGATGGATTTTAAGAAAGGAATGGTGATAGTAATGGGAGATCTGAACTTTTGCATGGAACCCGGACTGGATAGCACGTCTCGTGTGCAGGGGATTTGAAATGTATCACTAAATAAGATTAAACAGAAAATGTATCAACATCAACTATTAGATGTATGGAGGATCATGCACCCTAAAACACAAGACTACACGTTTTACTTCCCTGTACACGGGACATACACTAGAATCAACTACATAATGGTAGATCATAAAGCATTGCAGCTGGTAACTGAAACAAATATAGAGATATTCATGCTATCTGATCACTCCCCAGTAACCATGAAAATGACACTAACCGGAATACAAAGACCATCTTATACCTGGCGATTAAATTAATCATTAATAAAAAACAAGAAAGAAGTAGAAATAGTCCAAAAGGAGTTGGAGAACTATTTTCGGTCCAAGGATATGAAAGAAATCTCTTATGCTACCCTATGGGAGGCCCACAAGGGTTTAAATGTATTGTGTAAAGGGAAACTGTGTTGTGCAGTTTGTGCTATTCTTTTGTATACTGAAGTGAGATTTGATAAAATATAATAAAGAAATAATAAAAAAAAAAAAAAAGAAAATGGTTGGCTGGTCAGAATGAACTAACAGAACGCACTGAAAATCAGAAAGAACCTGAGAAGAACGATCTGAAAATCAGAAACGAGCGGACAAGAACACACTGGAAAACAGATACAAACTAATAAAAAGAACGCACTGAAAGACAGGAACGAACTGACAACACACACTAAAGAACAGATATGAACCCACAAGCACAACCTGAATAGCAATAATGAAATGAAAAGCATGAAACTGAAAAGCGCGAATCGTCTCTCACCAAACTTCTACTACTGGACTGCACTGGCTATTGAACTTCCTTTTTATAGTCCCGTCGTACGTGTTGTACGTAACCACGTTCTTGACGTTCGGAATTTTCGACAACATTTGTGTGACCGTGAGTATGCAAGACAAGTTTGAGCCAACATCCGTCGGAAAAAAATCCACGGTTTTGTTGTCAGAATGTCCAATCGTGTATACAGGGCATTAGCCTGTAGGGTTTAATTGGCAGAAGTACCATGCAATACAGTTGTAGTGCATTTCTAAAATTCATGCACTACTTTCGGCGTGGTGCGGTGTAATTTCAGTCCCTTTGAAATGAATGAGCTGAAATCGCACTGCACTTCACCTAGATCACATGTGAATCACACGGGAATGCATAGCATGTTCCTGTATGATTCATAGTGTGAAGGGACCCTTCATTTGTGAAAAATAAACAAAGAACCCAGTGCAAAAAGATCCTCTAATTGTAGCATAAAACAAATAATTTCTCACAAATGGAGAAGCAATCAGCCATTAACCAGTTCCCACCCAGCCTATAGCAGACTGACGGCCAAGTGGGCCTTTTGTCCATCTGGGTGGATGTCACATGATGTCCTCCCCTTCCTTGCATGCAGCGTGACAATTGGTGGTGAGCCAATGACATTGGCTTTTTATCATGTAATCAGCTGTATCCGCATTTCCTTTCCTTAGAGCTTTCCTGTGACAGGGAACAGTTACACTGATGCAGCCCTATCAGTGCCCATCAGTGCAGCATATCTGTGCCACCTTATTAGTGCAGCCTCATCAGTGCCCATTAGAGCAGCTTATCAGAGCCCAGCAGTGCTGTCTCTTCTGGGCAATCTCATCAGTGAAGCCTCATCAGTGCCCATTAGTGCAGACTCATCAGTGCCCATCAGTGCAGCCTTATCAGTGCCCATCAGGGCACTCGCGGCTCTTGGGAGGAAAGCTGGCAGGATCCCACATCGAGACAACGCTTGGAGCTTAAACGCCGGCCACTGTCAAAGTGCCACCTCCTGGACTGGCTCCTATGATAGACATCAGACTAGTTCAATTTCCTGGCATTAGACCAGTGTGCTGTCTATCATATTTGCTGGTCCAGGAGGCTGGCCGCAGGACCGTGATGTTTCTGCAAGCGTAGTCCATTCACAATGCCTTCCAGCCTCATAACAGAAGGTCTGCAGCTCCGTACGGACCTGGGGCTTGGGATAAATAATATGAGAGCCTGTACATTGTACACATGATGCACTAACCATGATTGCAATGTACTGCAGGCCTGAATGCAAAAATGTGATAAATGCATATTTTTATTGTATCATTGTTGGTGCATTTATTACCGTATATACTCGAGTATAAGTCGATCCGAGTATAAGTCGAGGCCCTAATTTACCACAAAAAATGGGAAAAACTTAGTGACCCGAGTATAAGACGAGGGTGAGAAATGCACAGCTACTGTAAGTGGAAAAGAGGATTAACAATGCCCATTTGCAGCCTCACTGTGCCCATTTGCAATTTGGGGTCTCTGAACCCAAAGGGTCCCGAAATGACATTGCTGCAGATGGACACAGTTGACCGACTTTGGGGCCCTGTATCTCGGGATCACTTAGTGCTAGGAACCCCAAATTTGGTCTGAAAACCCAGTGGAACTAGCACCATAAAATATCTAAAGCTGGGGTTTCTAGCACTAAGTGGCCCCGAGATACAGGGCCCCAAAAATCGGTTCAGAAAATGTCAAGCACTTTTCTGCAGCAGAGAATGACATTTTCCGAACCGGTTTTGGGGCCCGTATCTTGGGACCACTTGGTGCTAGGAATCCCAGCTTTGGATATGTTGTGGTACCAGTTCCACTGGGTTTGCACACTAAATTTCGGGTTCCTAGCACAAAGTGGTCCTGAGATACGGGGCCCCAAAGTTTGTTCAGAAAATGAAATTTTTTGCTGCAGAAAAGTGCTTGACTGGAGTATAAGTCGAGGGGGGCACTTTCAGCGCAAAAAAAAATTTCTGAAAAACTCGACTTATACTCGAGTATATATGGTACATTTTTTCCAAAGGTGGACTATGTCTTGAAACTACGTATAAGGTCAGATATTGTATATCAGCATACAGTATAGGCTGACCTGCTACAGTTATTGCAAGTCGGTCTTACTTTATCTGCTGAAAATTCTTTTCATCTAAAGAGAATTCAGGAAAAGGACAGTATTCAGGAGAAGGAAAGTAGTAGTAGCTTCTGCTACTGATATAGAAATGGGCCTGCAAGGCTGGGGGAGGGTAAATAAAGAGAAAATTCAGGGTTCAAAGCACACATTTCTACCAAAATTGGAGATACGGGTTTTGTGTATTTATTGTGTGATCCTCATACAGATCTACTTTCCTATTTATGTGTTAAATCTAAAGCTAAACTTTTTTTGAGATTTCCTTTATTGTAATTTTTGTTATGAATGACCCCATTTAGTTATGAAACCAGTGGTGGAACTACCAGGGTCGCATAGGTCGCACTTGCGATCTGGCCCTGGCATTCCACCACAATGGGGGGAGGGGCCCAGGAGGGCAGGAAGTGAGCAGATCTGTGTTGTAAAAACAGAACCTGTTTCTCCTGTCAGTATGTCCATGACAGGAGAAGAGTACTATGGCTGGACTGTAGTGTAGGCTCGGAACTGCCTGACTGCTGCTACTGCTCTGACAGCAGGGGGCAGGTCCGGCGTTCGCAGTGTGGAAGTCCCAATCCCCGGCTAGGAATATAGCGGCAGGGGCAGCTGACCTGAGTGGAGGAGGACGTGGTGTCTGGTCCCAGGGTCCAGTGTGCAGACCAGACACCCCCTGCCCCCCCGTACTTCACTGCAAAGATGGACACCTGCTGCAAGAATGACACCGACAAGGAGACAGTAAATCCACAGGTAAAGTTAACATAGGGGGGCCCTTCATGTTTTTTTGCACCGGGGCCCTGAAGGTTCTAGTTACACCTATAAATCATTTCCCTTGGTGACCACATTATTATGAGTTAAATTAATGGTCAGTATTGAAATACATGAATGAGATAATTTAACCCAGAAATTTAAACACAGAAAATGGTTAGTAATTTTTTATTGGTCATCTAATTGCATTTAAATTATTACATTATTAACAGACACCATTATTTATAACCTTTGAGTACTACAGTATTATATGCTTGGTGCATGAATTTTATTATTTAATCTTAATAGCCATGGATACTTATGCCCCGTACACACGGTCAGACATTGATCGGACATTCCGACAACAAAATCCATGGATTTTTTCCGACGGATGTTGGCTCAAACTTGTTTTGCGTACACACGGTCGCACAAAGTTGTCGGAATTTTCGATCGCTAAGAATGCGGTGACGTACACCACGTACGACGAGACTAAAAAAGGCCAGTTCAGAACCAAGCGCTGCACCCTTTGGGCTCCTTTTGCTAATCTCGTGTTAGTAAAAGTTTGGTGAGAGACGATTCGCGCTTTTTCAAACTCGTGGTTCTCAGATCGTTTTCTGCTGTTCAGTTTGTGCTTGTGGGTTTGTATCTGGTCTTCCGTGCGTGCAGCGAGTTACGCGTGACTCTTGTCATTGTGTTCTTGTTAGTTCGTTACTGTTTTTCAGGTCGCTCTTCACAGGCCTTGCTGTTCTTCATTGCGTTCTGTTACTTCGTTCTGAGCAGCCGACCGTTTTCTAGCCATGTTGCGTATACGTACTCCTCGTAGAGTTCGTGCTGTGCGGGGGCTTGGTGTTGGGGTCCTTACCTTGACACAAGTCCAGTCCATGAACAGGGTGGGGAGGAGTTCATGGACCAAGAATTGGTTGCTCCAGCGTGACCAGTTCTGTCACATGCCTTTGCTCCGTGAGATCTGTGAGAATAATCCTGATGATTTCAGGAACTTTCTCAGGATGACGGACCCCGTATTTCACCGTTTGTTGGCTTTACTGACCCCTTTTATTAGCAGGCAGGATACCTGCATGAGGCAAGCCATCACTCCGGAGCAGAGGCTAGTCGCCACCCTGCAGTACTTGACAAAGGGGAGAAGCCTGCAGGACTTGAAGTTCTCGACAGGCATCTCCCCCAGGCTTTGGGGACCATTATCCCAGAGACCTGTTCTGCCATCATCCAGGTCCTGCAGAAGGATTATATTAAGGTAAGATTTTTATTCTTTAATATCACATTTTATTGTATTTAATGTTTGATAATATATTGTATTTCTTTCCTCATTCCCTAATTACCATGATTGTAATATGCTGTGAATGTCCCCTTTGTTCTCATGCATGCAGGATTTTTATGTATTTTTTTTTCTCCTTCATGCATATTTGCCTTCACTTACCCCCCCAGCATGGTCTCCTGGCCCTATATTCACCTCATGTAGTCACTTAACAATGTATTTTATCAGCTCCATAGTAGTGCTTTACCCCAAACACCCCCTAAAATGTTTTTAAATGTGATTTCTGCTTTAAATTCAGGCAGAGTGCCAGAGGCTTTTTTGGGGGGTCCCCAAATGATTTGGAACCCTCCCTCCCCCCAACTGCTAAGTCAGCTGATACCAATTCTCTATCTATCCTCAATCATCTATCTGCTGACTGTGCCAAACCCATACACACTATACCCATCTCTTTAGTGGTCAGATGTATGGATGAATTCCCCAAAGCATGTAGTGCAAGGGCCTGCCTGAATACTTTCAAATGGTACTGTTTAAAATTTTGTGTATCCTATTATTATCTTGATAGGTAATAGCCGAATTTCCAAATGTGCTCAAATGTGTACAGTGTGTATTTATATCTTTGTATTATGACACTTCTTACCTGTCCAATGGACTGTCAATAGTGTAACTAAGGAGGGGCTGGCCAAAGTAATACCCATTATTTAGGCATTCATCTCTCAATGAAGTGGAGAGGTTTACCTGTCCAAGAGCCCCCCCCTAAAATGTTAGAAATGGCCCATGAGAGGGGGGGAGGGGGAATCTGATAGGTGTACCTTATACTTTGGTCTTTAAAAACTCCCTCAAATAAATGTTATCTTGATGTTGGCCAAGAATGTTTGTGTCTAATCTGTTTTCCCTGTTTATGTGCAAAATGACTAATTTTTGTTGTTATTTGATGCCACAGTTTCCTTCTACACCACAGGAATGGCAGACTGTGGCCTCCCACTTTGCCCAGCGGTCGGACTTTTCTAACTGCGGAGGGGCAATTGATGGGAAACACGTCCACATCGTCCCACCACCCAACTCGGGGTCATACTATTTTAACTATAAGGGGTTCAATAGTATTGTGATGTTGGCGGTGGTGTCGGCTACTTACGAGTTCCTGTATGTGGAGGTGGGGAAGAATGGCCAGATGTCCGATGGTGGAGTCATTGCCCAGACGGAGTTCTACAGGCGTCTCCAGAATGGTAGCTTGGACTTGCCACCTCCAGAAGACAATGTGGAAGGACTCCCATTCGTCTTTGTTGCAGATGAAGCATTTGAGCTGGGGGACCATCTTATGCGGCCATTCCCGATGAGGACCCGCACCCCGAACCTGAGGGTTTTTAATTACCGGCTGGCCAGAGCCAGAAGAGTGGTGGAGAACACGTTTGGAATCATGGCCAGCCGGTTCCGCCTATTTCTTACACCCATACACATGGCGGAGTACAAACTGAATCATATCATCCTGGCGTGCTGTGTTATACACAACTTTTTACGGCAACATTCTGCCAACTATGCTGGCTCAGTTGGGCCTGAGGCTGGAATTCAAAATGAACCAACCCTGACGGCGCTTGAAAGTGGCCGTCCTGGCTTGCCCCCCCCTGAGTGCCCGTGATGTCCGGCTAAGATACCTTGAATACTTTGCGGGTAGGGGGCCTATCAATATGCCAGACAATGTCTGAAACCTTTTTCAAAAAAAAAAAAATGTAACTACTAAAATCTTTGGTGACATTTACTGCTTGTGTTTCTTTTAGCTGACCCTGACAGAAATGTGGTGAGTCCTGAAAATGGCATGATTGTGTAACATTACAAAGCATTGTTGGGTGTTATTTACTAAAGGCAAAGACACTTTGCACTACAAGTGCACTTGAAACTGCACTTGTAGTGCAAAGTGGATTTTCCCTTAGGAAATAACCCCCATTGTCACAGAAAACACCAATTAGAGCACAACAAAAGTTTTGGATCGTTGAAACAATAATCCACACATTCTTGATTAACAATCTTTTTAAT
The DNA here is from genome assembly GCA_037952835.1 of Lithobates septentrionalis. Lineage (NCBI taxonomy): Eukaryota > Metazoa > Chordata > Amphibia > Anura > Ranidae > Lithobates > Lithobates septentrionalis. The sequence continues at coordinate 1,405,768 of JBBDGP010001232.1, read as the reverse complement.
ACCAGCACAATCACATGTGCATTTAGAAAAGTTTTTTTTAAAACAAACCAACATGTTTGTCGTATAACAATTTTTGGGGTCACATTACAAAAAATTTAAATGTCCATTTAGGATAAAACAGGCATGTGTAGACGTGGTGTATCTGGATTTTGCAAAAGCATTTCACACAGTTCCCCATAAACGTTTACTGTACAAAATAAGGTGTGTTGGCATGGACCATAGGGTGAGTACATGGATTGAAAACTGGCTACAAGGGCGTGTTCAGAGGGTGGTGATAAATGGGGAGTACTCAGAATGGTCAGGGGTGGGTAGTGGGGTTCCCCAGGGTTCTGTGCTGGGACCAATCCTTTTTAATTTGTTCATAAACGACCTGGAGGATGGGATAAACAGTTCAATCTCTGTATTTGCAGACGATACTAAGCTAAGCAGGGCAATAACTTCTCCGCAGGATGTGGAAATCTTGCAAAAAGACCTGAACAAATTAATGGGGTGGGCGACTACATGGCAAATGAGGTTCAATGGAGAAAAATGTAAAATAATGCATTTGGGTGGCAAAAATATGAATGCAATCTATACTCTGGGGGGAGAACCTCTGGGGGAATCTAGGTTGGAAAAGGACCTGGGGGTCCTAGTGGATGATAGGCTCAGCAATGGCATGCAATGCCAAGCTGCTGCTAATAAAGCAAACAGAATATTGGCATGCATTAAAAGGGGGATCAACTGCAGAGATAAAACGATAATTTTCCCGCTCTACAAGACTCTGGTCCGCCCGCACCTGTAATATGCTGTCCAGTTCTGGGCACCAGTCCTCAGGAGGGACGTACTGGAAATGGAGCGAGTACAAAGAAGGGCAACAAAGCTAATAAAGGGTCTGGAGGATCTTAGTTATGAGGAAAGGTTGCGAGCACTGAACGTATTCTCTCTGGAGAAGAGACGCTTGAGAGGGGATATGATTTCAATTTACAAATACTGTACTGGTGACCCCACAATAGGGATAAAACTTTTTCGCAGAAGAGAGTTTAATAAGACTCGTGGCCACTCATTACAATTAGAAGAAAAGAGGTTTAACCTTAAACTACGTAGAGGGTTCTTTACTGTAAGAGCGGCAAGGATGTGGAATTCCCTTCCACAAGCGGTGGTCTCAGCGGGGAGCATTGATAGCTTCAAGAAACTATTAGATAATCACCTGAATGACCGCAATATACAGGGATATGTAATGTAATACTGACACATGGTCACGCACATAGGTTGGACTTGATGGACTTGTGTCTTTTTTCAACCTCACCTACTATGTAACTATGTAACTATGTTTAAAACCACACTGTCAATTGGTCCACAAAATATTGCTGCCCACCTATACCTTGTTTACCACCACTGCGCCTCGGAGTATACACACAATTGTTATTAATATTATGTGATAAGTGATACAAATACTTAACTATAGCTGCCACTTTATATGAAAATTTAGTGTTTTCTTCCATAACGTGTAAAAACGGTGTGAACAACACGTTGAATAAAACAGTGGCGCTTAATTCAAACAAAGTACTACACTCTTACAGTGACTAATTAAACACCAAATAAAGTGTAAATAAAATCTAAACACAAATTTTATAAATACACATATACCTTCATATATGTATAAAGTGAACTATATACATACACATATACCTTCATATATGTATAAAGTGAACACCAGGTGATAAGTGAAAATCATATAACGAGTTAAATGAATTGAATTCCACACACAAAAAAATATTCCACTGTGAATCAATAATTCGCAAGGATCTGATCCAAGACAAAAAACATTTAACAAATCACTCGTGGCAGAGTGATGGTGGACACCAGGAACGAGTGACGCGAAAAGAGACGAGCGTCGCGGTCGAGCCTATCAGGAGAGGGGACCTATCTAAGTGGTGGGGTGAACGATGAGTGGGTGAGATAAACGAGCAGACGCCTGCATACCTCGGGTCCGCCGTGACCGCAACCCCTAGAGAGTGTTATACAAGCTGCTGTGCTGTGCAGTGGAATGCAGTGTGCTGTGGAAGTTTCACTTTGCTATTTTTTAATTTTAAAAGTGTGAGTTTAACCATTAAAGATTTGGCTTGTGTGTTGTTCAATAAACTGTACGAATTACACTATTGGAGCTTTTCTTTTATTCACATGTGGAACGGGTTGTACATATATATTTGTATGGCTGGCTTATCACCATAATCCTTCCTGTTTGGAAACATTAAGCACTATAGCCTTACACGCAAGTGGGGGCAATTGGAGCTGGTGAGTGAGTTTTTCATTGGGAGTGGGTCCACTCAACACCTGGGTGTGGTGGAAGTTGGAAGGAAGACATCATCATTTTTTTGAAGGACTTTATCACAAATATTTAATGAACACTTTTTTTTTGTTAAATGTTTTTTGTCTTGGATCAGATCCTTGCGAATTAATGATTCACAGTGGAATATTTTTTTGTGTGTGGAATTCAATTCATTTAACTCGTTATATGATTTTCACTTATCACCTGGTGTTCACTTTATACATATATGAAGGTATATGTTTAAAACCAACAAGAAAGACACAAATCTGGAACTTACAAAGTTTATATTTGGTAGAACTTGAAGGCAATATCAGACATGAGTATTTACAAACTGTGTTTGATGGGGTAAAGTCACCCCTAGAAAAGCCAAAATTTGAAGATGCACACCAATTGCCGAATATTAACATGTGTTATCTGCCATCATGAGGGATCAGGGGACGTGTTTTGTGGGTGCAACCCCTTCCTCACAGCTACTTTATTATTGAGGAAGGGGTTGCACCCCCAAAACGCGTCCATTGATCTCCCGTGATGGCAGATAGCACATGTTGACACACTGTGTGCATCTTCAAAATTTTGCTTTTCGCAAATATGTCAAAAAATGGTAAAAATTTTTAGCTCACAAAAAGCACAAAAAAGGGATTTTGAGGGGTTTTAAACTCTCCCTAAAACATCAATGATGTTCTTCATTTTTTTTTTGAACATCATTGATGCTTTTCTGGATGTTTTCCAAGTCCCTATTACACCCCATGATCTCCCCGAACAGGATCTGTGCACTTTCTGAGGTGAAATGCCCTGGATCCACAACATCACAATCACCTAAAAAAATAGAAACAAAAACACACCATGTATTATAAATATGCCGGCATCCATCTCTTACCTGAGCCTGTGGTCGCAGACACTCACCTGTTGTGGTGACTAGTTCCACCACATCTCCTTCCTCCTCCTCCTCCTGTTGGCTTTGGTGGGTCTCCACTTCTTCATGAGGTGGGGGGTCTCTGGTCTCCTCGGATGAGGGGTGTCCTCCGAGTCTTTTCACCCCTATGTAAAAAAAAATAGGTATACTTAGCACACAGATATTTAATGGCAGAAATAGGAATATGAAACATTGCTTGGAAGTGGGGTACAATTGTTTGTTTTGGCAGAGTTCCAAGATGTAGAATTTTTATTTTCCTTTGTCAAGCTTCAATACTTTACCTGTTTAGTACAAGCTTCACAAATGGAGACACCCCTATAGTATACACTGGAGCACCTGTGTGGGACCCCATAATAAAAAGTGTGTTCTTGTGTCCCACACTGGTGCTCCAGCGTCCATATGTGAAAACTGCTGAGTGTCCTCTCCTTACACTGAATCTAGTTTGCATTCTAGTTACAAACCCATCTACACAACCAAATTATTTTCAGACAAGTAGGCCATAAAAAATGTGGGCAAATGCACATGGCCAAAACAATGGTGTTTTCTAGGCTGAACGAACAATGTTTTATACGAACGAATAATGTGCCCATGAACATGAAAGTTGCCATTTTAAACAGGATAACAGTTAAGAAAAGCACACGGAGCAGCACAAACGTAATAAACACAGCACAACTATTTACTTTTTTGCAGCACTCTCCGGATCTTTCTGTACTGCTCATGCTCTCTTAATTTAGGGTCCGACCACCACTTTCTGAGCTGATCTTTCGATCGTCATACCCCAAAATTCCGTTGCAGACTCTTGACCACTTTCGCCATGATCTTGGCCTTTCTGACATTGGGGTTGGGGTAAGGTCCATACTTCCCGTCATAGTTGGCCCTCTTCAGGATGTCGACCATCTCCAACATCTCCCCAAAGGACATATTTGAGGCCTCAAATCATCTCCTTCTGGATCGGGACGTTTCAAGCTCCGGGCTTTCCTCCTCCTCCTCCTCGTTGCTTTAATTAGCACGCACCTGCTGTGTCTCCACCATGTGCTCTTCCCCCACTGCGCCGAACGAGAAGGGGCGGGGAATAGAATAGAAAGAACCTCAGGGGTGGGCGGAGTTTCACGCATGCACAGTGTCTATAAAGCGTAACACGCGTGCGTAGTACGTACGATCTGTGAGCGGAGGAAGGAGTATCAGAGGCGCCGATCGTGATAACGAGGGTAAGATCTAAACTTGGGCCTATACTGCGTCTAGATTGAGGCCTATATTGTAACAAGATTAGGAGAGTTTTGCCTGACATTAGGGTTTGTCTCATGTTGTGCCTTGCAGATAAAATGGATGGCTTCAATGACCACAACTTCCTCCTTCTGTTCATAGATAAATACAGGGAGCTGCCCTGTCTGTGGCAGGTGAAACACCCGCATTATAATCATAAACAAAAGAGGCAGACAGCGCTGGAGAAACTGCTGGGGTTGGTGAAGCCGGTGGTCCCTATAGCAAACATCCCCTATTTAAAAGCCAAAATTGGTGGCCTGAGGAGCACTTATCTTAGGGAGCGCAAGAAGGTCACGGATTCCCAAAAGATCCGGAGCTGCAGCAAATGACATTTATGTCCCCAGGCTGTGGTACTATGACAGACTGCGATTTCTGTCAGACCAGACTGAAGTCAGGGAATCCCTCTCAACCCTACCTTCCACTCTTCCTTCCACCCTATCTTCCACCCCAGCTGAGGCTTCTGATGTCCAACCTGGGACTTCCAGCCAGGAAGAAGTGGAGGAGCCCAGCTTGAGCCAGGTAAAGCATTGTTCTACAGATTTCTGGTCAATAAATGATGTTTACTAGATGTTATTATTGATCTCTAATTGCTAATTTCATAAAGTGTTTTATATATCAATAGACAGTAGTGGGCAAAAATAATTGGGACAAGAATGAAAAATGCTGAGCTCAGAAGGATAGTTAACATTCAATTTGCAACAGTCATGAGGGGAAAATTGTTTGCGATTGATGAAGAAAAAAATAAAACTATGTCCCTTTTTCATACACAGGAAGACCTCAGCCAGGACGAGGCTGTGGAATGTGCCACAGGGGAGGAGGCTGTGGAATGTGCCATACAGGAGGAAGCGGGGGTTAGTGGCAGCCAGGAGGAGGTGGGGCTAAGTGGCAGCCAGGAGAAGCCTGGAACCAGTAGGAGCCTGACAGAATCGCAATTTCCTCCCCTCCGCCTTCCAACCAAAAGACCCAGGAAGGGGAGTCACAAGCAGGATTCAGCACTCAAGCTCATTCAGGAGGCTTCTGCGTCCCTCAGAGCCACCCCCACTCCTGAAGAGGCCTTTGCCTGCATGGCCACCACCAAACTTCAGGGCATGCAGGAGGGTCAACGCCAGCTGTGTGAGGACCTTCTTTATAAAGTCTTAACTAAGGGGGTGAGGGGCGAAATCACACCCAATACCCACCTGAGTGAGTTGGAACATCCTCCTCCTCCCCCTCCTCCTCCTCCTGCCACAACTACACCACCACAGCCACAGCGTGGAAGGAAGCGTGGAAGGAAGACCAGAGAGTGATGTCCCTGGGTTCAGTCTGGTCTGGCAAAAGATGCAGGCTCTTGTATGACCACAGCCTGGGGCCACAGATGTCATCTGCTGCTTTCGTGATCTCTGGGACTTCTGGACCAAACTGCACTCCCTTATATAGGGACTCCTCAGGCCACCAATTTTGCTGGAAAATAATTGGTGTGCCCTGGGGGCCAAAGGCTTCACCAATTTCTGCTGTTTCTCCAGCGTTGCCTCCCTCTTTGTTTGGTTCTGAGCCCTTAATAAAGGAATTTTTGTTTCAGTTATACTCGCCTATGTGTGTTTTCCTTCAAAAAGGACAGTTTGTTTGTGAGGATTCAGGTACATTTCTAAAGTACAAAAATAAATGTGCACCGCGCTAACAAATAGAACTGTGGGGGAGCTGCTGCATACAATCTGACAAAAACAATAAATCTACATATAAAAAATGCAGCGCATAGTGAACATATGTGGAAACCAAAAACACACCAAGTCCTGAATTGGTGCTATAAGAAGTGTAAATTAAACATAAAGTCTATGAGTGACTATGAATGCCCCACTACAACAACAGGTGAGTAAACTCCAGAGGTGGTGCCTTTCAAATTGTTGTCAGAAGTCGAATTTCCTCCTAAACCCTGGCCCCTTCGTCGGGCCCATATACCATCCTCCCCGTTGCCCTTTTGTTTTACATATCGTGATCACGTTTTTATTTGTTCATGGTATGTCTGTATGCCCCAGTAGAAGGCCGATTGCGTCGGGCGCTTTCAGCATCCTCTTTGTTGCCCATTTTGTTTTTATAGTTTGTGATCACATCTTTTATTATAACCAGGCTTTTTAGCAATAAAAAACCCACCTTTTTTATCTGCACTATGTGGAGGCTTTTTATTTTTTCTCCACATACCACCTGAGAGAAAATCCAGCTCCCACCTCAGCTTCACGTGCGATGATTCGTTCCCTCTGATCTGTGCCTTGGCCATCCTTTGTGCGAATTCACCTGGCGGCCCCAGGAGATCATTGCAGAGTCGGACCCAGAAGGTTCCAGAGTCGGGATATCCTTTCCATTGCCCTGAGGGGCATCCTGCCTTAGTGATTCCCTGTCGCTGACAAGGGAGTCCAATTTATCTGGTAAGAGTTTTCTATACACTACTTTTATCAAGATTTATACAGCCGATGGATGTGTTCCTCCCGGGGGATTCAAAGATTTGCCTGCGTTTGAACATCAGTCGTTGTATATATTCACTTACCTTCACTAGTGGGACATTTTTCAACTATACGTTGGTCATTTATTTGGACTCCATCCTTTTATGTTGAGAGACTCACGAGTTATTTATGTTATTAATGGTGTTATTATATATTATACTCCCCTCTTTTTGTCTTTTTTTCACAGCACAAACGCTACATTTTTTCACAATTATATTTATTGCAGATGTATTGTAGCATATGAAAAAACATAATTGCAACAGTGAAAACTTATGCTGGTGAGCTATTTTTGAGAGTTGTATAACATTTGTATGTAATAGTTCAAGCGCACATTTTTAATGTCCCCCCACCCCTCACCCAACCTGAGATCTAAACAAGCCATTAGGGTTAATACTAAACAATGGAATGATCTTGTTAAATGTTATATTTCAGTACATAACCTTTCACTGGGAGCCCCTCCTAGGAAAGGTTATGTTTTGATCCTTTGGTGCTCTGCTGCCAGATGTGTGCTCTGTTTGTAGGGAGATCCCAAAATATTTGTCGGGACAGAGCATCAGCTGGACAGAAGATTTAAATGCAGGACTGTCCCAGATAATCCAGAACAGTGGGCATCTATGTTAGTGTGATTACAACATATATAGTGTATGTTCACTATTTTTGTGTATGTCTACTAATAGATCCTGAAAAGAAGGTATATAAACTATGTAAGCTACAACATACGCTCACTGTGAATAGGTCACAACAGCTTAAAATCTTACTTTCTTGCCAGAGTGCTGTGTTTTGTGTCATTGTCCTAGAGCATACAGTGACTAATGTAATGTGTTTTGCTGGATGGGGTGCTAATGTTTGGGCTATGATCACATCTTGGAAAAATTCTTTCTCTATGATGTCTGAAACAGATTAAACAGACTCTGACAGCATACTATGTTGTAATTGCTGGTATACAAATGATTTATTTATTTTACTATAGTATACGGGAAATTCAAAGCTGTTAAATTACTAGGCTTTTCTTCCATTTGTTACCATTTATTTAGATAGTTGGTAGGAATAGAATTATTTTGTTTTATTATAATTTACTGTTGAACAATAAATATTAGTAAAAATGTTAAGATGATTGTAGTTCACTTGTTTTCTAACCCATTCCAAGAATTACTTTTACTGTTTTTGCAGTTTATTGAATTTTATTTCAGGTTGTTTCGAACTACCTTTGAAGATTAATAATCTTCAACCAACAGTTTTCAGCTCATGGGCCAAAATAAAATTTGTTGTTCTGTTGTTTCTGTCTTGGATGCCCTATTGCCAGTGCATACCTGGTGCTCCATCAGACCTATAGTACCCATTCATGTTTTAAATTAATTATTTGATTCCAAAAAATGTTTATTATTTCAGTTAAATCTAAGGAACATATAAAAAAAAAAAAAAAAAAATATATATATATATATATATATATATATATATATATATATATATATATATATATTTCTATGCAGTTAATTTTTAAGGCCATTAAAAGTAGATACTAAAGGAGATATTAAACCCTGGGGTGGTAGCATGCATGACATAATCAAACTTAAATTCTCTTTTACAGTATGCACATTTAAAGTATCAGTAAACTTTTTTTTTCTTAACTTGTACCTACGACTTACCTGTAGGTACAGTGAATATCTCTTAAATGTGCACTGTAAGACAGACTGTCAAACTCATTGTAGGCCGCATCAGCAGTATGGTTGCACTAAAAAGGGTGGGTTTGTATATGTAAGACTATGCATCTACTGTATATTATTCAGGAGTTTATTATTCAGGAGTATGTTACTTACAGGGCGCAGAGTTCAGGGGTGCTCTGTGTACAGAGTGCAGGGTTTAGGGGTGCGCTATTCATAAAGTGCAGGGCTTAGGGATGTGCTACATACAGAGTGCAGGGTTTAGGGGGTGTGCTGCGTACAGAGTGCAGAGTTCAGGGGTGCGCTGTGTACAGAATGTAGGGTTTAGGGATGCACTATGCACAGTGTGCAACACCAACCCCCCCTTGGGTACAGATGCTTCCTTGTATCTGTATCCTCTCCTACCTCTCTCTATGTAGGTGGCTCTCTATGTAGGTGGATCTAGTGCCAGCCTGTTTCTCTCTACTTTACTACCCATGTATTTAGCTCTGTTATGCCTCCCTGTAATAGTGGCACTGCCTTGCGGGGAGATCATTCTTGCTCTCAGATTCTGGAGAGCTGTTCCCGCCATGAGGGATCTGTTACATCCTAAAGCTGCTGAAAGAAAAGCTGTCCTTTGTAAACACAGAGAGCGTCTGTGTTTACAAGTGACAGGGGGAAGCAGGAGCAGAGGGTGGGAGCCGGAGGAGTTCATCATCGGCTGCAAAACTGGATGGGAGGGTCTCTAACAATGCCTAGAGGGCTGGACTTGGCCTGGGGCCCTAGTTTTTGACATACAGTATGTGGTTTAGGAGATAGTCACAGCTGCTGCAGCCGGTGATGTCACTGGTGCATATGCAAGGTGTTTTGTATTCAGTGCACACTGAGTGGCCATTAAAGCAGAAAGCGCTGTGTCCCGCGAACGTGACTCTGATGAACTGGAGTGATTGGCCATTCAAATGGCTGGACATTGCAGACCCAGAAGGAAAACTGTGTTGCCTAGTTTATGGGTTTATATGCATAAACCTCAATCATTGAAGTAGTATGGATATATACACTAGATCTGAGAGATCTTACACAAAAGAGGTAGTTCCATCCGCAATACACATTTATTGACAGGGTTACATAATATATATACAAATTACACACAAAAAAAAAAATCTTAGCTTGGTCACAAGGCATTATATCCCCCCCCCCCTTCTCCTTTCTGTACTGTGGCTAATATAATTCTCCCTAACTGGTCACTGTGCCTAGCAAATTTATATTAGGCACAGCCTGATTTGATGATTCAAAGAAGGCTGCTGTTTGCTACCCAGGTCAGATGTGATCAGGGAAAACAAAAGGTCATCCTTTGAATTGGAGGTAATTACAGTAACACCAACACACCACTCAATACTTTCAACATATTTCCATCTAAGGCTGCTTTCACACTGGGGCGGTAGGGGACGTAGGCGGTAAAACAGCGCTATTTTTAGCGCTGTTTTACCGTGGTATTCGGCCGCTAGCGGTGCGGTTTTAACCCCCCCGCTGGCGGCCGAAAAAGGGTTAAAACCACTCGTACAGCGCGGCTATAGCCGCGGTATTGCCGCGGTATAGCCGCGCTGTCCCATTGATTTCAATGGGCAGGAGCAGTTTAGGAGCGGTGAATACACCACTCCTTCACCGCTCCAAAGATGCGGCCTGCAGGAGATTTTTTTCTTCTCCTGCCAGCGCACCGCTTCAGTGTGAAAGCCCTCGGGCTTTCACACTGAACAAACAGCAGCGGCTGTTTTGTGTCGGTTTTCAGGCGCTATTTTTAGCGCAATAACGCCTGCAAACCGCCCCAGTGTGAAAGGGGTCTAACTGAAATATATTTCTAATTACAATATTATCTACAGCTATTAATGGATATTTCACATAAACTCATAAGGCAACAACTGGGTGAAGATGGAAGCACCTGCAGGGGTGAGGGCTCTGTTTAAAAAGTAAGTCTGTCATAATATGCTAGTAAGTGGTGCACACTAGTATATTATAACATTAACCTTTTTTAAATGAATTTATTACAGCTTTTTCCTTTAATTAAAATAATAATTTGAAATTCAAACCATAATGGAAACTGTGATAAAAAATAGATTAGAGAAAAAAATAGGATTTTTATAACAGCTTACCTGTAAAATCCTTTTCTTGGAGTACATCACGGGACACAGAGCCACAGAAATTACCTTCAGGTGATGGACACTGGCACACCCTAGACAGGAAGTTCAACTCCCCATATAACCCCTTCCCAAACCGGGAGTACCTCAGTTTTGTAGCAAAGCAATACACGTGTAACCAGAAAGAGGGAAGGGACCTCTGTGTCCCGTGATGTACTCCAGGAAAAGGATTTTACAGGTAAGCCAAGAGCAATGCTATCTGAGGGGAGGGAGACACAAACAAAAGTAGGGTGCAATCAGACTTGAGGACCTATACTGTTGCCTGCAGCACACTGCGCCCAAAGGTGATATCCTCATGTCTTCTTACATCCACCTGATAGCAGGGCCGATTCTGGCCGGGGTGCACGGGGTGCAGTGCACCCGGGCGCCACAGAGGGGGGGGCCCTGAAGCGCAAGAGTACTCCCCTCCTTCCTCCTCTCCTTGTCCGTCCGCCTGTCACCGCCACCGTCGCCGCTGTGCCCATCCCCCCTCCCTCCTCCTGTCAGAGGAGGAAGGCGAAACAGCCGGAGACCAGAGCGGCTGTCTCTGTGTGCAGAGAGAGACCAGCCGCGGCCGCGCAGTGACGTCATGGGGGGGCAGTCCGAGCCCGACCCCGACGTGTTCCACTTCTCCTCCTGTGCGTAACTCTTGCCTGCTGCCCAAGCCTGACAGCTGCTTGACACGCTCTGTTCTCCACCCGGGCGGTGGGGCTGTCCTCTCCCGTCCAGCTGCCGCCTGGGTGTTTTTAATTAGTCTAATGGAGGGGGGGTCTGTACTAATGTAGGGGGGGTAGTTTGTCCTGGGAGTCTATACTAATGTAGGGGGGTGATTTGCCCTGGGGGTCTAAACTAATGTAAGGGGGGGTGATTTGTCCTGGGGGTTCTGTACTAATGTAGGGGGGGTGATTTGTCCTGGGGGTTCTGTACTAAAGTAGGGGGGGGTGGTTTGTCCTGGGGGGGTCTATACTAATGTAGGGTGGGTGTTTTGTCCTGGGTGGTCTGTACTAATGTAGGGAGGGTGGTTTGTCCTGCTCGAGTCTATACTAATGTAGAGGGGGTGATTTGTCCTGGGGGGGTCTGAACTAATGGAGGTGGGGTGATTTGTCCTGGGGGGTCTAAACTAATGGAGGGGGTGGTTTGTCCTGGGGGGGTCTGTACTAATGGAGGGGGTGGTTTGTCCTGGGGGGGTCTGTACTAATAGAGAGGGGGTGGTTTGTCCTGGGGGGTCTGTACTAATGGAGGGGGGTGGTTTGTCCTGGGGGGGTCTGTACTAATGGAGGGGGTGGTTTGTCCTGGGGGGTCTGTACTAATGTAGGGGGGTGGTTTGTCTGGGGAGTCTGTACTAATGGAAAGGGGCAGGTGGTTTGTCGCGGGGGTCTGTACTAATGGAGGGGGGTGGTTTGTCCTGGGGGGGTCTGTACTTATGGAGGGGGGGTGGTTTGTTCTGGGGGGTCTGTACTAATGTAGGGGGGTGGTTGTTCTGGGGGGTCTGTAATAATGGAGGGGGTGGTTTGTCCTGAGGGGGGTCTGTACTAATGTAGGGGGGTGGTTTGTCCTGGGGGGTCTGTACTAATGGAGGGGGGTGGTTTGTCCTGAGGGGGGTCTGTACTAATGGAGGGGGTGTTTTGTCCTGGGGGAGTCTGTACTAATGGAGGGGGGTGGTTTGTTCTGGGGGTCTGTACTAATGGAGGGGGGGTGGTTTGTTCTGGGGGTCTGTACTAATGGAGGGGTTGGTTTGTTCTGGGGGGTTCTGTACTAATGGAGGGGGTGGTTTGTCCTGAGGGGGGTCTGTACTAATGGAGGGGGGTGGTTTGTCCTGAGGGGGTCTATTCTGATAAAGCGGGGTGTTTTGTCCTGAGGGGGTCTATTCTGATAAAGCGGGGTGTTTTGTCCTGGGGGGTCTATACTGAGGGAGGGGTTCATACTTAGTGGGGGGTCTGCACTGATGGAGGGGGGTCTATACTTAGTGGAGGGTGGTCTGTACTGAGGGGCGACTATAGTTGGTGGAGGGGGTGATACCATGTTTTACCGCACCGGGTGACACCAACCCTAGTGACACCACTGCAGCCGCGGGCTCTTGTTTCCCCTCTCCCTCTCCTTCTCATACGCGGTACTGTACTAGTGAGCAGCACACTATGTTTCTTCCCCCGCATTCATATCAGCCAGGGAAGAAAAAAAAAGGAGCAAAGAAGAGGATTGGAAAGGCAGCCCCACTGTAACACAGAAACTGCAGCCCACACAGCATGCTCAGCTGAATGGGAGAGAGAGAGCCAGGAGCCCGGGAAAGCTTTCAGGGACATGCACCCAGGACTCCAGAGAGCGAGGACAGTGCTGAGAGAACACCATCAGAGAGAGAACCCTGCTGACCTATGCCACATGAGGGAAAGCCACACAGCCTGACGACATCCCTGGTGGAGAAAGGAATGGAGTCATTGCCAGAATACATATCTGGGCTCTACCCAGCGGAGTCGCCACGGGCAATTCAGAGTGAGCAGACTCCTGATCAGAGGAACCGTTGTTGCTGTATCGCTGGGTCAGGTGAGAGGGCTGATCGGCCATTATTTGCTAACGTCCATAGGAACTGCTGTCTCTGACCATCTCTTGTAACATGTCTGCAGTCTCTGACCATCTCTTGTAACATGTCTGCAGTCTCTGACCATCTCTTGTATCATGTCTGCAGTCTCTGACCATCTCTTGTATCATGTCTGTGGTCTCTGACCATCTCCTGTACTATGTCTGCAGTCTCTGACCATCTCTTGTAACATGTCTGCAGTCTCTGACCATCTCTTGTAAAATGTCTGCAGTCTCTGACCATCTCTTGTAACATGTCTGCAGTCTCTGACCATCTCCTGTAGTATGTCTGCAGTCTCTGACCATCTCTTGTAACATGTCTGCAGTCTGACCATCTCTTGTATCATGTCTGCAGTCTCTGACCATCTCCTGTACTATGTCTGCAGTCTCTGACCATCTCTTGTAACATGTCTGCAGTCTCTGACCATCTCTTGTACATGTCTGCAGTCTCTGACCATCTCTTGTACTATATCTCCAGTCTCTGACCATCTCCTGTAGTATGTCTGCAGTCTCTGACCATCTCTTGTAACATGTCTGCAGTCTCTGATCATCTCTTGTATCATGTCTGCAGTCTCTGACCATCTCTTGTATTATGTCTGCAGTCTCTGACCATCTCTTGTATCATGTCTGCAGTCTCTGACCATCTCTTGTATTATGTCTGCAGTCTCTGACCATCTCTTGTATCATGTCTGCAGTCTCTGACCATCTCTTGTATTATGTCTGCAGTCTCTGACCATCTCTTGTATTATGTCTGCAGTCTCTGACCATCTCCTGTAGTACATCTGCAGTCTCTGACCATCTCCTGTACCATGTCTGCAGTCTCTGACAATCTCCTGTACCATGTCTGCAGACTCTGACCATCTCCTGTACCATGTCTGCAGTCTCTGACCATCTCTTGTAACATGTCTGCAGTCTCTGACCATCTTCTGTATTATGTCTGCAGTCTGACCATCTCCTGTACTATAATTGCAGTCTCTGACCATCTCCTGTACTATGTCTGGAGGCTCTTTCTAACAGATTCTCTAACAGAAGCCCTCTCTGTGTGCATCAGAGACTCCCCTCCAGGTCTCATTAGTGTAAGCTCTTCCTGTATTTTCTTTATTGTTAAAAGATCATGGGAGGATCCCAGGGTAACGAAGAGTTCTTAGGGGAACATCTCTGTGTTTGAGTCGTTGCGATAGAAACATTTGTAAAGGGGAGGAGTTGGAAAGGTGACCACGCCCACGTGGGGGCGCCAGAAATATTTCTGCACCCAGGCGTCTGTGACCCTAGGATCGGCCCTGCCTGATAGAATCTTTTGAATGTATGGACTGAAGATCAAGTTGTGGCCTTGCAGATTTGAGGCTTGGTGATGCACTGCCCACAAAGCACTAACAGCTCTGGTGGAGTGTGCTTTGATTTGAAATGGTGGAACTTTCCACTTCAAACCATAAGCTTGAATAATTACTTGCCAAATCCCTTTAGCAATAGAAGATTTCAACGCTACCTGTCCTTTTCTAGGACCTTCAGGCAACACAAACAAAACATCGGTTTTCCGAATCTGAGCAGTCGCCTTTAAATAGATTTTGACTGCTCTCACTACATCCAGAGAATGTAGAGACTTTTCTTCCGAAGAACAGGGTTCTGGAAAAAATGAAGGTAGAATAATATCCTGGTTTAGATAAAAACCTGAAACCACCTTTGGCAGAAAGTTAGGATGAGGACACAACACTACTCTATCCTTGTAAATGATTAAATATGGCTCTTTACAAGAAAGAGAAGCCAATTCTGATACCCTTCTTGCAGAAGATATGGCTACCAGAAAAACTAGCTACCTTGTCAACAGGACCAAGGGAATATGTTGTATTGGCTCAAAAGGCTGTTTCTGTAAAGCCGACAGAGCTAAATTCAAGTCCCAAGGGTTCAGGGGTGGATTAAGCCACGTTACCCCCTGTATAAAGCTTCAGCCCAAAGAATGCGAAGCAAGTGGTCATTGAAACAAAATCGATAAGGCTGAGACCTGGCCTTTGATGGTACTCAAGGCCAGCTTCATCTCTAACCCCATTTGCAGAAAGGCAAGGATTCTACCTATAACATACTTTCTAGGATGGTGAAAGTGAAAAAAGCTGCGCTAACCAGTGAACTAAACCGAAAACAAAAGCAGCTGGCACACAACAAACCAAGTCGCAAACAGTGTAAAAATAAGGAAATGCAGCGCTAATCTAAAAGTGAATAATTCAAAATAATAGGTGATATACCAAAAGATATTGACATAACAGAAATATACATGTAAATGTCTCTAGACGGAATTAGGCAATCCCAAAAGTCTATATGTAATAAGCCAGAAGATCCTCTCCCAAGCAGGGGAGTAATGGTATCTTGAAGGGGCTGTGGACACTTGGAAGGAGGCGACCACAAAATAATTAACACTCCAATCTTCAAGAAACAAAGTGGGTACTCTTACCGGATCAGTAGGACGCATCTACCGTATAGCAGTGCGTCAATAAGGCAAAAAGGATGGTCATCCAGGATGTCCAACCAGGTAGTGTCCTCCAGGTCCCGACCACCAATGGAGGGGTGGTATCCTAAGCAAGATGAAGATCTCCAATGTACCCAATCACCGATAATGGAGGCAGATGATTCATAATAGATCCATGGAGGAAAAGAAAAAAGGACTCCGCATAGTGCAAATCAATGCGATTTAATACTCCAAAAGGTTGTACAAAAAGTCAGTGATCACAGACTGATAAAAGGCTTAAAAATGGCAATGTGGGAAGCTGAGATAGCTGGCCCTACGCGTTTCGACCACACAGTCATCAACAGGGGCATAAAACAGCCTCCCCACATTGCACTCGTATATATACTGTGTCTAATTTACAAATTCAACAAGCACCGCCCCCGTCATGGCGGAACCGGAAGTAGAAGTGATAGAATGACATTAACCAATCTAATGGATATACTTATCATGAAGATACTATAGCATATAAAGGAAGATTCTAACTTAATTCCTAAGGCAAGGAAATAGGGCTGTGAAAGCGCTGTATCCCACAAAAAACAGTAGGCATCGGCATCTCCGCTTCCCTGCGTCTCAATATCAGAGTAGCTTGCGTTCCAAGCCTCATAGGAATCACACTATGGAAGGATGACAGACGCCGGCCAATCAGCAACCGTCATCGCCTCTCGTCTGAGTCCGGAGCATGCGCTCCACAACTCCTACAAGTCAGAGGACGCGAACGGCCCCCTGACGTCATCGCAGCCGCTGAAGGAAAGAGAACCAATCAGCGGCTGGTAACGAAATACCTCGCCACGCGGGAGCTTGCGTTCCAAACATTCACAACGAGGTGGGCGGAGGACAGCCGGGATCACGGCTCAGTGATTGGCTGCTGGTGTCCGTAAGGCAGGACCTACACTCCGTAGTGTGCAAGAGTAAAAGCCGGGATATGTAGTGTACTGAGCTGTCAAAGGAGGATAAAACCAGTACTTCAAGAGACCTGGGGGGGGAGGGGAGAAACACCCCAGTATACTCTTCAATATTAAAATACCGGATACACCTCCTGTCCCTCTGGTAAGGCAAAGTCCGAACCCCCAAAGGGAAAGTAGGACAAGGCCACAATGCCACCCAGGAGGGACAAGGGGACCCGAGAACACAAAAACTCTAAAAGAACAGCTAAAACCAATACTAAAAATGTTGGATGAATAGAAACCCCTAACTCACCACACCCCCACCGGAGATGTCTTAATATTCAGTAAAAGTACCCATAGTGCCACCCCCATATGGGTCGACAGAGTTAAACGTGCCCCAGCCTCATCAAAGAGTGCTAAGCGACGCCACAACGCCAATCCCACAGGGAAGACACACAGGGGAAGAGATGTATATGGACTGGAAATTAAATGATTAATCAGTAGTCAGATCTCCCAAACAAGTATGGGATTAAGCCCCTCTACCCAAACCAAGATGTTTTAGAATTTTATAGGCGCAGGGGTGTGCCATGGATAAACGAGGAGGTGTATTTCACGCACGGTTAATGAAACAATTAATGTCCCATTCCACGTTCATACCGTGCGGTGAGTAACATCTCAGCTCGTATATCCAATAGGTTTCAAGCCGTGACACACCCCTTAAGCGGGATTCACCCCTCCAGTGAAGGACAAACTTATCGATAATCAGAAAGGAGGTACTCGTAGGGTCCCTATTATGACATTCTCGATAGTGCCGAGGCACACTGTGTTTGATACAGCCATTTTTAATTTTTGCAATATGCTCATTGACTCTAGTTGAAAATGCCCTAGTGGTGTGCCCCACATATTGTCTCTTGCAAGGGCAAGTAATAAGATATACAACATGTCGGGTAGCGCACGTGGTAAAATGCTTCATCTCGTAATCCCTACAGGTGATCGTAGAACTAAAGGTCACAGTTCTACGTCTCCCACACGTATTATGTAAACATACGTTGCATTTTCTGCAAGGAAAATATCCCTTGCAGTCTTGGAAGAAGGAGACCGACCTGGGGGGGTCCACAATGTTAGGAGCAATTTCCGCCCTGACCGAGCGTGCGCCACGGTAAATGACAGCAGCCTGATCAGGTAGGGCTGGACCCAATACACGATCACTCTTCAACACCTTCCAGTGCCTATTAATAATTCGCTTGATGTCTTTATGCTGTACCGAGAAAGAGGTAAAAAAAGACCATTTGAATTGGTTCTCTTTTTGTGTTTTGGGGCGATCGGCCAGAAGTGAGTTCCTTTCCACTGTACTGATCTCCGCAATGGTAGTGTCCAAAACGGAGGGTCTATATCCTTTCTCGACAAACCTCTCCTTGAGCATATGGGACTGAGACTGAAAATCTGCGATGTTAGAGCAGTTTCGTCTCAGTCGGAGGAACTGTCCCTTAGGGACCGATCTGAGCCATTGTTGATGGTGGCAGCTGTCTACCGGGATATACCCGTTACGGTCCGTGGATTTAAAAAATGTTTTGAGGGTCAGTTGTTGATTGACTACAGACACCTCTAGATCCAGGAAGTGGATGGTTTCATAACTTGCCTCGAAGCTAAGTGAAATGTTCCTATCATTTGTATTCAGGAACTGCATATACTCTTCAAGGGACCTAAGGTCACCCTTCCACAGGAGGAGGATGTCGTCAATATACCTAGCCCACAGAACCAACTGGGGGGGTCTGTGGGCATAGACGACATCCTCCTCCCATAGGGCCATGAAAAGATTGGCCAGACTAGGGGCATATTTAGCCCCCATGGCCACGCCCCTAGTCTGAGAGTAATATGTACCATGGAACCAGAAATAGTTGTGTTCTGTAGCGAACCTCAGGAGTTCCATAACATAGTTCCGATGGATCGGAGGCAATCCCGAATCTCTGCAGAGAAAAAATTCCACTGCAGCTACACCCTGTTCCAAAGGGATAGATGTATACAGGGCAGATACATCTGCAGTGGCAAGTAATAAACCTTCTTGGTATTCCACTCCCTCCAGAAGATTAATGACAGCTCTGGTGTCTTTCAGGTAAGAGGGCATAAGCTTAACCAAAGGCTGGAGGTAAAAGTCAATGTATCGACCGATCCGTGAGGTGACCGAGTCGATCCCACTCACAATCGGGCGACCAGGAGGTTTGGTGGGGTTCTTATGAACCTTGGGGAGATAATATATCACCGGTATTCGGGGAGCTAAAGGTACAAGGAACTCTTTTTCTTTTTGGTTAAGGATTTTCAGAGAAAAGCCCTCATCAACAAGGGCCACTAGGGCACGTTTATATTCTCTCATAGGATCGTTTAGGAGGATGTTATAGGTAGAACGATCACTGAGTAGTCTGTTCATTTCAGCGATATAGTCCTCTTTATCCAAGACAACTATACCGCCGCCTTTGTCGGCTGGAAGAATAACAAGACTATTTCTGTCACAGAGTGCCTCGAGACCGGCTCGAATGGCCGGGTCCTGGTGCATCCTCTTGACAGGAATATTCTCAAGATCGTGTAAAACCAAATCTCTAAAAACATTAATGGAATGGGAGGTGTTATTCGGGTGGTTAAAAAGTGATGGATTAGCAAGGCCAGAATGTGTAATACCACTCTGAGTGATGCCTCTAGGATTGGAAACTGGAGCAGATAAGAAATGTCTTTGTATATTCAATTTACGGATGTACATATGCTGTCAGGGTACCATTGGCGCTGAGCCGGGGCGTCGGCGTACGCCTAGGTGCCGGCGCGCCCCGTTGCGTGCTGTTCAGCAAATCCCTGTTGTTCTCGGGCGTCAGCGCGGCGCTGGGGCGCGCGCGGGTTCGCGGCGCTTGTGCGCGCGCGCGTGTGCACGTGCGCGCGTTCGCGATAGCGCCGGTTTGGCGCCAAGGTGCACATAAAAGCCCCCCTGTGCCTCTGACACATTGCTGCTTCGTCTCAGCTTCGTGATTCTTGTACTTGAACCTGATTGCTTGTTACCTATCTGACCCGGCTTGTCTGACCATCCGTCCTGCTCCAATCCGACCCGGCCTGTTTGACTATTCTTATACTACCTGCCTGATACCGTTGCCGATCTCTGCCTGCCTACCGACTCTGCCTCTGCCTGCTGTTTTGCCTGTCTCATATCCTTGCTGACCCGGACCGTCTGACCCTGCTTGTTCCTGTTAGTCCTTGCTGTTGCACCTTCAGCTTCAGCTCCAGTGACCTCTGCATCTCCAAGTGTTCCAGTTGCTGCTTCCAGTCTCACCTGATCTGCAGTCCAGCCATCCCTGCGGGATCTCTCATCACCTCAGCATCAGAGACTCAGCTCAACAGGCACTCCTACCCCACTGTGCTCAGGAGACCACTGTCCCCACTCCAGTGGCTCCTGAACCAGCGTTGTATGAGAGGTCTTCTCCTACAAGTCAGGCTCTCCTACCAGGTACCTAACAGTACGAAGCAGCCATGTCTGAGCCTGCAGGAGATACCTCTTCATTAAAGGAGATATGCATACACCTGGCAGCTCTCACCCAAGCAGTGCAAGCCCTTCAGGACAACTATAACAGACTGGAGGGACAAGTTCAGAATCTTGCAGGGGCTAACCCTTCAACCTACTCTTCACCTGCCGCCCCAACACAGACTGTTCCAGGGCCTTCAGTGGTAATGATTCCGCCTGAACCACGGGTCCCCATTCCTGAAAGGTTCTCTGGAGACCGGGCTAAGTTTCGGGGTTTCCGCAATGCCTGCCAGCTCTTTTTTGCCTTACAGCCCAGAACCTTTTCACTGGAAGCCACTAAAGTTGGATTTGTCATTTCCCTCCTTCAAGGGGAACCACAGACCTGGGCACACCGTTTACTTGAAGGGGACTCTGCTCCAACTCAATCCTTATCCGCTTTCTTTGAAGCCATGGCACAATTATATGAGGACCCTCAACAGACTGCCACAGCTGAATCTGCTCTGCTCGCGCTCCAACAAGGCCGCAGACCTGCGGAGGACTATGTTGCTGAATTCAGACGTTGGAGCGCGGACACCCAGTGGAATGACGCGGCTCTGCGTCATCAGTTCCGCATTGGACTGTCTGAAAACTTAAAAGATGAACTTGCTCGAGTTGGTATTCCAAACACCTTGGAGGCCTTGATCACCCTAACCATCCAGATCGATCGTCGCCTCCGAGAACGCCGATCTGAACGAGCAGTTCAACCTAACCGCCAGACCTGGATGACACCACGAGCCCCGATTCCTGCATCCCGCTACTTACCTGTGCCCAGTCCAAATTCAGTCAATATCACACCAGATACCTCCGAACCAATGCAGTTAGGTCTGATGCGACCTGCCCTGTCTTCCGAAGAACGTGCCCGACGTCGACAATTAAATCTGTGCCTGTACTGTGGAGGAACCGGGCATTATGTCCATAATTGCCCAATCAGAATGAGTAAGTGTTCATCTCCTATACTTACCAGTCTCTCTGCTCTATCTACAAATGCTACCCATCTTGCCATTCCTCTCTCGTTACAGCTTCAAGAAAGGACACTCCAAGTCAACGCAATTATTGACTCCGGGGCATGCAGCTGCTTTATAGACTTAAACTTTGCCAACCTGCACAACATCCCTTTACGGACTAAAGCCCATGGACTCTCTGTCTTCCTTGCCGATGGCTCCCGCATCAGATCCGGACAAGTGACACAAGAAACCCTGCCATTATCCGCTACAACTTCTTCTCAACACAAGGAATTGCTGATCCTTGACGCCATCACCTCCCCTATGTTTCCCATTATCCTGGGCATTCCCTGGCTACAGGCCCATAATCCACACATCCATTGGGCATCTGGAGAAGTAAAATTTCTGTCATCCTACTGCCAGGAACACTGTCTGGCGAAAGATTCGGATCCCCAAGCTACCCTGCTTTGCCTGGACTCCGACCAGACAAATCGTCAGGTCATTCCCAAACACTATCATGACTACATAGATGTCTTCAGCAAAAAGGGGGCAGATTCTCTTCCACCTCATCATCCCTACGATTGCCCCATCGAATTGCTGCCAGGATCCGAAATTCCCTTTGGGCGCATCTTTCCTCTATCTGAAAAGGAACAAGAAGTATTGAAAACTTATATAGATGAAAACTTGGCCAAAGGATTTATTCGTCATTCTACTTCTCCAGCAGGTGCGGGAATATTCTTTGTTACTAAGAAGGACAAATCTCTCCGCCCGTGTATTGACTACCGAGAATTGAATAAAATCACGGTCAAAAATCGGTATCCCCTACCTTTGATACCCGAACTGTTCCAGAAATTAAGGACTGCCGTCATTTTTTCCAAACTTGATCTGAGAGGGGCCTATAATCTGATCCGCATTCGGGCTGGGCATGAGTGGAAAACAGCTTTTCGGACCCGATTCGGGCATTATGAATATTTAGTCATGCCTTTTGGACTCTGCAATGCCCCTGCGACCTTTCAACACCTAATTAATGATGTGCTTAGAGACTTCCTAGATCTGTTTGTGATCGCATATCTGGACGATATTTTGATCTTTTCTGAATCCCTAGATCTCCATCGGAAACATGTTTGCCAAGTGTTGGGTCGTCTCCGCTTACACAGACTTTATGCAAAGGCGGAGAAATGCGAGTTTGAGCAACAGAGCATCCAATTCCTGGGCTTGATTATCTCCTCAACTGGCATTAAGATGGACCCACAGAAGGTTTCTGCCGTTCTGGACTGGCCGGTACCCCTGGACAAAAAAGGGGTTCAGCGATTCATCGGGTTCGCAAACTTTTACAGAAAGTTTATCAAGGGTTTCTCTGCAATAATCGCACCAATCACACAACTAACCAAACAGAATACCCGTTTTTTTCTGGAATCATCTAGCCCAAGAGGCTTTTGAGAACCTCAAAAGACTTTTTACCTCAGCACCTATTCTCAGTCACCCTGAACCATCCTTGCCATTCATTTTAGAAGTGGACGCTTCAGAGATAGCGGTCAGTGCGATTCTCTCGCAACGAAAGGGCAGTAAGGATGTTATGCATCCCGTAGGTTTCTTCTCCCGAAAACTCTCCTCTGCGGAGAGAAACTATGATGTCGGTGATCGGGAGCTTCTTGCCATCAAGACTGCATTAGAGGAGTGGAGGTACCTGTTGGAGGGGGCTGTGCATCCAGTGCTAATTTATACCGATCACAAAAATTTAGAATATCTACGATCTGCTAAAAGACTAAGACCCCGTCAAGCCCGTTGGGCACTGTTTTTCTCACGCTTTTCCTTCCACATTACGTATCGGCCAGGTTCAAGAAATGTCAAACCAGACGCATTATCACGGATGCATGACAACCCAAAGGATTTATCTGTGCCAGACACCATTTTACCTGCAAACAATTTTTTGCTCATACAAACTGATCTTCTCTCTCAGATTAAGGAAGCATCCTCTGAATCAGCCAGACCCTCAGGGTTTACCTTAAGTAGCAAGGACGGACTGTTCTGGAAAGGTAGCCAAATTTTTGTTCCTGAGGAGGTTCGGGTCAAGGTCCTGGCACTCCTTCACGATCACCCACTGGCAGGTCACTTCGGTGTTCGTAAAACTCTGGAATTGGTACAGCGTACCTTCTGGTGGCCCAATCTTAAGGACTTTTGTGAGAGATATGTCAAATCTTGCCCTATCTGTACCCAGAATAAGACGTCCAGGAGTAAAGCTTGGGGCCTGTTAAAACCTTTACCAGTACCCGATAGGCCTTGGAAGATGATATCCATGGACTTTGTTGTAGAGCTTCCATGTTCAGAGGGGTGTTCTGCTATTTTCGTGGTAGTAGACCGTTTTACCAAGATGGCCCACTTTCTTCCATTAAAAGGAACTCCGTCAGCTATGGAAACGGCTCACATCTTCATTAAGGAAATTATTAGATTCCACGGAATCCCTGTAAACATAACCTCTGACAGAGGGGTACAATTTACCTTACGTTTCTGGAGAGCCCTGTGTGAGTCTTTGAAAATTAAGCTGGCCTTGTCTTCGGCCTATCACCCTCAGACCAATGGCCAGACGGAGAGGACCAATCAGACTCTTGAGCAGTATATCAGATGTTTTACTTCTTTTTCACAAGATGATTGGGTATCCTTGCTGCCGTTGGCAGAATTTGCCTACAACAATGCCAAACATTCAGCCACCGGTCAATCCCCCTTTTTCGCTAATTATGGTTTCCATCTAACCTTTTTACCCGATTTCCTTCCAGAGTCCTCAGTTCCGGCAGTACAGAGTACAGTAGACTTCATCAACCATAACAACCAGATGTTGCAGGAAGCAGTATCTAAGGCACAGGCGGACAGCAAGAGGATCTTTGACCGGAAGAGAAGAGGGGAATTGAAGCTTCAGCTTGGCGATCAGGTATGGCTATCTACAAGTAATATCAAACTAGCATGTCCTTCTAAGAAGCTGGCACCTAGATTTATGGGACCGTTTCCGGTTAAAAGAAAGATAAATGAAGTTTCGTATGAACTGACTTTGCCTGACTCTCTTAAAATACACCCCGTGTTTCATGTGTCATTGCTCAAACCTGCTGTACCTGATCCCTTCCCCGGTAGAGCTAGACCTCCTGAACCTATTATGATTGATGGCAACGAGGAATTTGAGGTTGAGGCTATCCTTGATTGCAGGAAAAGACAAGGGCAGATCCAGTTCCTGGTTAAGTGGAAGGGCTACGGCCCAGAAAGTAATTCATGGGAACCTGAGAGTAATGTACATGCCAGGCGTTTAGTACGAACCTATTTTTCTAACCATCCGGAAAAGAAGAGGCTTTTGGGCACCCGGAGGTTGCCCCTTGGGGGGGGGGCAATGTCAGGGTACCATTGGCGCTGAGCCGGGGCGTCGGCATACGCCTAGGCGCCGGCGCACCCCGTTGCGTGCTGTTCAGCAAATCCCTGTTGTTCTCGGGCGTCAGCGCGGCGCTGGGGCGCGCGCGGGTTCGCGGCGCTTGTGCGCGCGTTCGCGATAGCGCCGGTTTGGCGCCAAGGTGCACATAAAAGCCCCCCTGTGCCTCTGACACATTGCTGCTTCGTCTCAGCTTCGTGATTCTTGTACTTGAACCTGATTGCTTGTTACCTATCTGACCCGGCTTGTCTGACCATCCGTCCTGCTCCAATCCGACCCGGCCTGTCTGACTATTCTTATACTACCTGCCTGATACCGTTGCCGATCTCTGCCTGCCTACCGACTCTGCCTCTGCCTGCTGTTTTGCCTGTCTCATATCCTTGCTGACCCGGACCGTCTGACCCTGCTTGTTCCTGTTAGTCCTTGCTGTTGCACCTTCAGCTTCAGCTCCAGTGACCTCTGCATCTCCAAGTGTTCCAGTTGCTGCTTCCAGTCTCACCTGATCTGCAGTCCAGCCATCCCTGCGGGATCTCTCATCACCTCAGCATCAGAGACTCAGCTCAACAGGCACTCCTACCCCACTGTGCTCAGGAGACCACTGTCCCCACTCCAGTGGCTCCTGAACCAGCGTTGTATGAGAGGTCTTCTCCTACAAGTCAGGCTCTCCTACCAGGTACCTAACATATGCACATCCACAAAAGTAGAAAATTTGTTCAGCTTCCTAGGAGGAACAAATTTAAGTCCTTTGTCTAAGACATATTTCTCGTGGTCTGACAAATTGACTTTGTTTAAATTAAAAATACCAGCACCTAGTGCAACCTTTTTCTTTTTCCTCCATTGTGATCGCCATCCCCCTCTACATCCTCTTTTGTTTTTGGACTTCGGGGGGGGGGTAATAGGTGGGTTTGGGAAAACCCAAAGGCTGGGAGGGAGCAGAGCGATTATACTGATAAGGAGTTCTAACATAATCCTCTTCCCCTCCATTATAGTATGAGTGTAGATGTTTTAGAATTTTATAGGCGCAGGGGTGTGTCATAGATAAACGAGGAGGTGTATTTCACGCACGGTTAATGAAACAATTAATGTCCCATTCCACGTTCATACCGTGCGGTGAGTAACATCTCAGCTCGTATATCCAATAGGTTTCAAGCCGTGACACACCCCTTAAGCGGGATTCACCCCTCCAGTGAGGGACAAACTTATCGATAATCAGAAAGGAGGTACCCGTAGGGTCCCTATTATGACATTCTCGATAGTGCCGAGGCACACTGTGTTTGATACAGCCATTTTTAATTTTTGCAATATGCTCATTGACTCTAGTTGAAAATGCCCTAGTGGTGCGCCCCACATATTGTCTCTTGCAAGGGCAAGTATTAAGATATACAACATGTCGGGTAGCGCACGTGGTAAAATGCTTCATCTCGTAATCCCTACAGGTGATCGTAGAACTAAAGGTCACAGTTCTACGTCTCCCACACGTATTATGTAAACATACGTTGCATTTTCTGCAAGGAAAAGTCTGTGATCACTGACTTTTTGTACAACCTTTTGGAGTATTAAATCGCATTGATTTGCACTATGCGGAGTCCTTTTTTCTTTTCCTCCATGGATCTATTATGAATCATCTGCCTCCATTATCGGTGATTGGGTACATTGGAGATCTTCATCTTGCTTAGGATACCACCCCTCCATTGGTGGTCGGGACCTGGAGGACACTACCTGGTTGGACATCCTGGATGACCATCCCTTTTTGCCTTATTGACGCACTGCTATACGGTAGATGCATCCTACTGATCCGGTAAGAGTACCCACTTTGTTTCTTGAAGATTGGAGTGTTAATTATTTTGTGGTCGCCTCCTTCCAAGTGTCCACAGCCCCTTCAAGATACCATTACTCCCCTGCTTGGGAGAGGATCTTCTGGCTTATTACATATAGACTTTTGGGATTGCCTAATTCCTTCTAGAGACATTTACATGTATATTTCTGTTATGTCAATATCTTTTGGTATATCACCTATTATTTTGAATTATTCACTTTTAGATTAGCGCTGCATTTCCTTATTTTTACACTGTTTGCGACTTGGTTTGTTGTGTGCCAGCTGCTTTTGTTTTCGGTTTAGTTAACTGGTTAGCGCAGCTTTTTTCACTTTCACCATTCTATATATTTTTCACCATTTGATTGCTGCAGCTTTCCTATTTTTAATTTTTTCATTTCACTATGGATGTGTTCGAATATAGGACCACTAGGTCCATTAATACTAATGGGGTCTTTGTTGTTAACAATATTGACACTGAAATGAGTGGGTTGTTTCTTAGACTTAAAAATCTAATGATCACTGAACTACATATCCAATGGGATATTGCCTTTTTGGAACAGTATATTAAAGAAAAGATGGTTCCGAGAGGGCTAAGGTGGGATGTGTCCCCCCAACAAGGCGACACTGATCTTGAGTCCTGGTTCCGTTATTTCAATGAGGCAGGTATTAAGCTGATAGGCTTTCTGTTAGAAAGGAAACAGAGCCGACTTGCCGCACTTGATTTAGAAATCAGAGATCTTAAGGACAAATTGGCGCCATCCAGTGGATTGCCTGAGTACACTTCCCACTCTACCAATCTTAGGACCTTTCTAGAGAAAGAAGAGAAAGATCAACGAAATAAAAAACAAAAAAAGTACAACCGCGATGTCACCGACTACAAAAATGGTTTGGTGTTTGGTTGGCAAAAAAAGTTAGCTCAAGGCGCCGACCCGGGGCCTGCTAATTCACCCGTTGAGAACACTGAACAGGCCATCCCTAATCCAGATAGGAGATTAATATACGATCCTCCTCGCCCCCCCCCCCCCAGAGTGGGCGGACCAATAGATCATGGGAATAATACTCCTGTCACTAGGAATTTACCTCAATATGATTACCCACCCCGACACCAGAGTCGAGGGAGACACCCCTCTGCCCCCAGGGGTCGCAATGCTGAGGCATACCGCGGGCGACATCCTTCAGGGAGGAGAGGTAGACAGCCTAACGTTAAGGGTAGAGGAAATACTAGTGATAGGAGTAGAGGGCCTCACCATGGACCTAGGTATGATGTCGCAATGGGCTACCCTAGTGAAAGTTATGGGTATAATGCCCCTACCTATGGTGATAATCGCTATGGGATGCTTCGAGATGAAGATACCCGAGTTGCACAGTATGACCACTCATACTATAATGGAGGGGAAGAGGATTATGTTAGAACTCCTTATCAGTATAATCGCTCTGCTCCCTCCCAGCCTTCGGGTTTTCCCAAACCCACCTATTACCCCCCCGAAGTCCAAAAACAAAAGAGGATGTAGAGGGGGATGGCGATCACAATGGAGGAAAAAGAAAAAGGTTGCACTAGGTGCTGGTATTTTTAATTTAAGCAAAGTCAATTTGTCAGACCACGAGAAATATGTCTTAGACAAAGGACTTAAATTTGTTCCTCCTAGGAAGCTGAACAAATTTTCTACTTTTGTGGATGTGCATAAGTACATCCGTAAATTGAATATACAAAGACATTTCTTATCTGCTCCAGTTTCCAATCCTAGAGGCATCACTCAGAGTGGTATTACACATTCTGGCCTTGCTAATCCATCACTTTTTAACCCCCCGAATAACACCTCCCATTCCATTAATGTTTTTAGAGATTTGGTTTTACACGATCTTGAGAATATTCCTGTCAAGAGGATGCACCAGGACCCGGCCATTCGAGCCGGTCTCGAGGCACTCTGTGACAGAAATAGTCTTGTTATTCGTCCAGCCGACAAAGGCGGCGGTATAGTTGTCTTGGATAAAGAGGACTATATCGCTGAAATGAACAGACTACTCAGTGATCGTTCTACCTATAACATCCTCCTAAACGTTCCTACGAGAGAATATAAACGTGCCCTAGTGGCCCTTGTTGATGAGGGCTTTTCTCTGAAAATCCTTAACCAAAAAGAAAAAGAGTTCCTTGTACCTTTAGCTCCCCGAATACCGGTGATATATTATCTCCCCAAGGTTCATAAGAACCCCACCAAACCTCCTGGTCGCCCGCTTGTGAGTGGGATCGACTCGGTCACCTCACGGATCGGTCGATACATTGACTTTTACCTCCAGCCTTTGGTTAAGCTTATGCCCTCTTACCTGAAAGACACCAGAGCTGTCATTAATCTTCTGGAGGGAGTGGAATACCAAGAAGGTTTATTACTTGCCACTGCAGATGTATCTGCCCTGTATACATCTATCCCTTTGGAACAGGGTGTAGCTGCAGTGGAATTTTTTCTCTGCAGAGATTCGGGATTGCCTCCGATCCATCGGAACTATGTTATGGAACTCCTGAGGTTCGCTACAGAACACAACTATTTCTGGTTCCATGGTACATATTACTCTCAGACTAGGGGCGTGGCCATGGGGGCTAAATATGCCCCTAGTCTGGCCAATCTTTTCATGGCCCTATGGGAGGAGGATGTCGTCTATGCCCACAGACCCCCCCAGTTGGTTCTGTGGGCTAGGTATATTGACGACATCCTCCTCCTGTGGAAGGGTGACCTTAGGTCCCTTGAAGAATATATGCAGTTCCTGAATACAAATGATAGGAACATTTCACTTAGCTTCGAGGCAAGTTATGAAACCATCCACTTCCTGGATCTAGAGGTGTCTGTAGTCAATCAACAACTGACCCTCAAAACATTTTTTAAATCCACGGACCGTAACGGGTATATCCCGGTAGACAGCTGCCACCATCAACAATGGCTCAGATCGGTCCCTAAGGGACAGTTCCTCCGACTGAGACGAAACTGCTCTAACATCGCAGATTTTCAGTCTCAGTCCCATATGCTCAAGGAGAGGTTTGTCGAGAAAGGATATAGACCCTCCGTTTTGGACACTACCATTGCGGAGATCAGTACAGTGGAAAGGAACTCACTTCTGGCCGATCGCCCCAAAACACAAAAAGAGAACCAATTCAAATGGTCTTTTTTTACCTCTTTCTCGGTACAGCATAAAGACATCAAGCGAATTATTAATAGGCACTGGAAGGTGTTGAAGAGTGATCGTGTATTGGGTCCAGCCCTACCTGATCGGGCTGCTGTCATTTACCGTGGCGCACGCTCGGTCAGGGGGGAAATTGCTCCTAACATTGTGGACCCCCCCAGGTCGGTCTCCTTCTTCCAAGACTGCAAGGGATATTTTCCTTGCAGAAAATGCAACGTATGTTTACATAATACGTGTGGGAGACGTAGAACTGTGACCTTTAGTTCTACAATCACCTGTAGGGATTACGAGATGAAGCATTTTACCACGTGCGCTACCCGACATGTTGTATATCTTATTACTTGCCCTTGCAAGAGACAATATGTGGGGCGCACCACTAGGGCATTTTCAACTAGAGTCAATGAGCATATTGCAAAAATTAAAAATGGCTGTATCAAACACAGTGTGCCTCGGCACTATCGAGAATGTCATAATAGGGACCCTACGGGTACCTCCTTTCTGTTTATCGATAAGTTTGTCCCTCACTGGAGGGGTGAATCCCGCTTAAGGGGTGTGTCACGGCTTGAAACCTATTGGATATACGAGCTGAGATGTTACTCACCGCACGGTATGAACATGGAATGGGACATTAATTGTTTCATTAACCGTGCGTGAAATACACCTCCTCGTTTATCCATGGCACACCCCTGCGCCTATAAAATTCTAAAACATCTTGGTTTGGGTAGAGGGGCTTAATCCCATACTTGTTTGGGAGATCTGACTACTGATTAATCATTTAATTTCCAGTCCATATACATCTCTTCCCCTGTGTGTCTTCCCTGTGGGATTGGCATTGTGGCGTCGCTTAGCACTCTTTGATGAGGCTGGGGCACGTTTAACTCTGTCGACCCATATGGGGGTGGCACTATGGGTACTTTTACTGAATATTAAGACATCTCCGGTGGGGGTGTGGTGAGTTAGGGGTTTCTATTCATCCAACATTTTTAGTATTGGTTTTAGCTGTTCTTTTAGAGTTTTTGTGTTCTCGGGTCCCCTTTTCCCTCCTGGGTGGCATTGTGGCCTTGTCCTACTTTCCCTTTGGGGGTTCGGACAGGTATGACTTTGCCTTACCAGAGGGACAGGAGGTGTATCCGGTATTTTAATATTGAAGAGTATACTGGGGTGTTTCCCCCCCCCCCCAGGTCTCTTGAAGTACTGGTTTTATCCTCCTTTGACAGCTCAGTACACTACATATCCCGGCTTTTACTCTTGCACACTACGGAGTGTAGGTCCTGCCTTACGGACACCAGCAGCCAATCACTGAGCCGTGATCCCGGCTGTCCTCCGCCCACCTCGTTGTGAATGTTTGGAACGCAAGCTCCCGCGTGGCGAGGTATTTCGTTACCAGCTGCTGATTGGTTCTCTTTCCATCAGCGGCTGCGATGACGTCAGGGGGCCGTTCGCGTCCTCTGACTTGTAGGAGTTGTGGAGCGCATGCTCCGGACTCAGACGAGAGGCGATGACGGTTGCTGATTGGCCGGCGTCTGTCATCCTTCCATAGTGTGATTCCTATGAGGCTTGGAACGCAAGCTACTCTGATATTGAGACGCAGGGAAGCGGAGATGCCGATGCCTACTGTTTTTTGTGGGATACAGCGCTTTCACAGCCATATTTCCTTGCCTTAGGAATTAAGTTAGAATCTTCCTTTATATGCTATAGTATCTTCATGATAAGTATATCCATTAGATTGGTTAATGTCATTCTATCACTTCTACTTCCGGTTCCGCCATGACGGGGGCGGTGCTTGTTGAATTTGTAAATTAGATACAGTATATATACGAGTGCAATGTGGGGAGGCTGTTTTATGCCCCTGTTGATGACTGTGTGGTCGAAACGCGTAGGGCCAGCTATCTCAGCTTCCCACATTGCCATTTTTAAGCCTTTTATCAGTCTGTGATCACTGACTTTTTGTACAACCTTTTGGAGTATTAAATCGCATTGATTTGCACTATGCGGAGTCCTTTTTTCTTTTCCTCCATGGATCTATTATGAATCATCTGCCTCCATTATCGGTGATTGGGTACATTGGAGATCTTCATCTTGCTTGGGATACCACCCCTCCATTGGTGGTCGGGACCTGGAGGACACTACCTGGTTGGACATCCTGGATGACCATCCCTTTTTGCCTTATTGACGCACTGCTATACGGTAGATGCGTCCTACTGATCCGGTCAGAGTACCCACTTTGTTTCTTGAAGATTGGAGTGTTAATTATTTTGTGGTCGCCTCCTTCCAAGTGTCCACAGCCCCTTCAAGATACCATTACTCCCCTGCTTGGGAGAGGATCTTCTGGCTTATTACATATAGACTTTTGGGATTGCCTAATTCCTTCTAGAGACATTTACATGTATATTTCTGTTATGTCAATATCTTTTGGTATATCACCTATTATTTTGAATTATTCACTTTTAGATTAGCGCTGCATTTCCTTATTTTTATACTTTCTAGGATGCCAACCCCTGGATTCACACCAGGAAATATACGCCTTCCAGACTCTAAAATAAATTACCCTGGAAGCCGGCTTCCTTGCATTAATCAAAGTACATATCACTGAGCCTGAAAGCCCATGATTCTTCAGAATGTGGGTTTCAATAGCCAAACCATTAAATTTAGCGTTTGTAAGGTAGGATGGAATATTGGTCCCTGCGATAGCAGGTCTGGATGTGGTGGTAGGGTCCATGGGGCCCTTACCGCCATCTTTATTATTTCTGTATATCAAGATCTTCTGGGCCACGCTGGGGCCACAAGAACTACCGATTTCCTTTCCTGCTTGATCCTGCGAAGAAGTTGAGGTAGCAGCAGAATAGGAGGGAATGCATAAATCAGTGAGAACTGATCCCACGGGGTCACCAACGCATCTGTTCCACATGCGAGAGGATCCCTTGTTCTTGACACAAAGTTGTCGACTTTGCTGTTGAACCGGGATGCAAACAGATCTACATCCAGGATCCCCCATCTTAGGCATATAGCCAAGAAGATGTCGGGGTGAAGGGACCATTGCTCCAGGAACAACTGCTGGCAACTTAAGTAGTCCGTCTGCCAGTTCTCTACCCCTGGAATGAAGATTGCCGATATGCACGGCACATTTTTTTATGCCCAGGTTAGCATATGGTTTACCTCTCCCTAGGCTGCATGACTTATGGTGCCCCCTTGGTGATTGATATAAGCCACTGCTGTGGCATTGTTGGATTGAATCCTGACAGGAGAATTCCGCAACCTGAATGTCCAGGCCTTTAGGGCTAGGTGCGCTACCCGAATCTCTAGAATGTTGATGGGCAAGGTCGTTTCGGTTCTGGACCATTTCCCTTGGACAGACGCTTCTTCCAGAACTGCTCCCCAACCCGAAAGGCTGGCATCTGTTGTTAGCACCTTCCAGGTAACTGGTAAGAAGGATTTCCCCTTCTGCAGATTCTCGGATATCCTCTGCCAACTGAGGCTCTGGCACACTTTTGGCAACAAACACATCGGAAAATCTAGTGCTTGGACCTTCTTGTTCCAGGCAGACAGGATACTGTTTTGCAGCAGTCTCAAATGAAACTGAGCATAGGGAACTGCTTTGAAAGAAGCAACGGTCTTCTGCAACAACCTCATACAAAGGCGAATAGAAGCACCCTTCTTCACCCTGACCACCTGAACCAGCTCCTTTATGGCGCTGATCTTTGCCTGGAGTAAAATCACCCTCTTCTGGGCTTTATCTATAACCAGACCCAAGTACTCTAATCTTCTTACTGGCTTTAAAGAAGATTTCTCTAGGTTGAGGACCCAACCTAGGTATTCCAGGTAGTTGACTGTGGTGACCATACTTTGGTCTAAGCGGGCTACCGACCGGTCTATCAAGTGCAGGTCGTCTAGGTATGCTATAATTGGTATACCTTGAGTCCTTAATCTGGCCAGAGGAAGGGCCAGAAGTTTCGTAAACACCTGAGGTGCAGTAGCTAGACCGAAAGGCAAGGCTACAAACTGAAAGTGAAGTTTTTCTACTTCGAAACGCAGATATTGTCATGGTACTACTTACAGTGAGCCCACAGGCAAGCAGGTGACACGGGATCCCCCAGGGCGTGGAGTCTAAGGGCCAGCCGGTATTCTGCCAGGGACCCCCTCACAAGGGTTTGGGCTTAGCTGCGTGCTGACCCCAGGTCACGACCCCCGGGTTCGCCCTGCTCGCTAGGGAAGTACCAGAAGACACTGTCAGACGAGGATGGATGGATGAAGCAAAAGGAGAGCCGGATAGCGAGCCAAGGTCAGAGCAGACTGCAGACAACGTTATCAGAACAAGCCGGGTCGGTACACAAGTGATCAGTTCACGAGAGGTCAGGTTACACAAAGAGAGCTCAAAAACAAATGTTGTTCAAGCAACCAGTAGCTGGTTTGAAAGGGATTTAAATAGAGAAGCACATGAGGGGCTGGACAGGAAGTAGCAGGAAGGAATCATATATTAGGCAACAGGTGTGACCGGCGACACCTCATAGCTGCAGAGTGCACAGAGCTGAACACAAGCTAGTGGAACAACAGGTGCCAGCCGGCCTACAGCAGTAAAGGTGAGACACAGATAAGCTCCGCAGCTGATCTGTGACAGTAACCCCCCTACACGTCTGGGGGCTGGCTTGGAGGGAAATTTCCAATGGAATCTGATCACCAAACATGGGGCTGAGACATCGGTGGCAGAAACCCAAGACCTCTCCTCCGGACCATAGTCCTTTCAATCAATGAGATAGAGTAGCCTCCTCCGGGAGTACTTAGAGTCCAATATTTCTTTAATCACATACTGATCCAAGGTATCAGCCACAGGAGCGGGGTGAGAAGAAGGGCGAGAGAAGCGATTGAGGACCAGTGGCCTGAGCAGGGAGGCATGGAAGTCATTGCGTATCCTGAGATAAGAGGGCAGACGGAGCTTGAAAGCAACTGAATTGATCTGACGGAGAATGGGAAATGCATCAATGAAGCGAGGGG
Source organism: Lithobates septentrionalis (assembly GCA_037952835.1). NCBI lineage: Eukaryota > Metazoa > Chordata > Amphibia > Anura > Ranidae > Lithobates > Lithobates septentrionalis. The sequence continues at coordinate 1,371,183 of JBBDGP010001232.1, read as the reverse complement.
CAAATTTCATTGAGGGCACCCGGAGTCGGATGTACTTGATAGAGAGCCAAACTCTATCGCCAGGCAGGAACTTAGGAGCAGGACGGCGATGACGATCTGCTGCTGTTTTATGCCTGGAAGCAGCTAGATGAAGATTCCCAGAGACTTTTTTCCAGATTGAGTTGAAGGACCTTTGGGTCTCAGCTGCTGCTGGTACAAGAGGAGAAATGGGAACAGGAAAGGGAACAGATGGATGTTGCCCGTAAACAGTGAAACAGTGAAAAAGGGAAATTTTCCAGAACTGGCATTGGAGTCATGGTTTAAGGCAAACTCTTCCCAGGGAAAAAGGTCTACCCAGTCATCTTGGTGGGCTGAGATGAAGGAACGGAGAAAATGTTCTACATTTTGATTGACACGTTCCGTTTGCCCATTGGACTGGGGATGAAAGGCAGATGAAAAATCCAATTTAATCCCAAAGGAGCTGGCCAAGGCTCTCCAAAACCGAGCAGTAAATTGAACTCCTCTGTCAGACGATATGAGAAGGCATCCCATGAAGACGAAAAATCTCCTTAATGAAAGTTGTGGCAAGACTGGGAGTAGAAGGTAGACCTGGGAGAGGAATCAAGTGACACATTTTGGAGAACTGATCCACCACTGGTAAGGGCAACAGCAACCCAGCAGGGGCAGACGTGGAAGATTTGGATTGTACAAAAAACATACAAGCTTGAACGTATTCCTTGACATCCTTACAAAGAGATGGCCACCAATAATGACGCTGAAGAAGATCACAAGTACGAGGTATGCCAGGATGTCCAGAGAACTTGGAGCCATGTGCCCAAGCAAGGAGTTTGGGACTAAGTGCGGGAACTACAAAAGTTTTACCTGGAGGAGGCTGCGTAGACTGGAGCTGAGTAGTGGCTAGAATACGATGCGGAGGGATGATGGGACCAAGATCTAGGTGATTCTCAGAATCATTGACATCAAACGACCTGGACAAGGCATTGGCTCGAAGGGTTTTGGCACCTGGACGAAAAGTAATCTTAAAATTGAAGCGGGCGAAAAAGAGGGCCCAGCGAGCCTGACGTGGGATCAATCATTTTGCGGATTGTAAATACTGCAGATTTTTATGATCAGTATAGATGGTATTACAATGGGGAGAACTCTCTAGAAGATGTCGCCATTCTTGAAGAGCTAGTTTAATAGGGAGTAGCTCATGGTCCCCAATGGTGTAGTTCTTCTCCGCATCAGAAAACTTCTTGGAAAGGAATCCGTAAGGCTGAGACTTGCCCTTCTGAGCTTGGAGCAGGACGGCACCGACTCCTACTGAAGAGGCATCTACCTCCAAAGAAAAGGGTTTAGTAATGTCCGGACGTAGGAGAATTGGGGCGGAGAGGAAGGCTGCCTTGAGAATGAAGAAAGCATCAATGGCTTCAGGGGACTTGTGTTTGTTCAAATAGACATTTCTCCAATTTTGCCTATAGACAATTGTCCTGTAGATGCTGTAGCACAGCTTTCACATGAAGACGATGGGTAAGTAAGTCTGGTGAGAAAATAACAATGTCATCCAGATATACAATAACACAGACATACAGAAGGTCACGGAAGATCTCATTGACCAAATTTTGGAAGACCGCTGGGGCATTGCATAAGCCAAAGGGCATCACAAGATACTCATAATGTCCGTCCCTGGTGTTAAAGGCGGTCATCCATTTGTCTCCTTCCCGGATTCTTATTAAATTGTAGGACCCTCTAAGATTCAGTTTAGTAAAAACATGAGAACCTCGCAGTCTGTAAAAGAGTACTGAAATTAAAGGAAGAGGGTATCGTTTCTTCGCGGTGATGGTGTTAGGACCCCTGTAGTCGATGCAAGGACGGAGTGAACCATCTTTTTTTGGTACAAAGAAGAACCCGGCTCCGACAGGTGAGTTAGATTTCCTGATGAAACCATTTTGCAGGTTTTCCCCAATGTATTCAGACATGGCTTGTGTCTCAGGGATAGATAGAGGGTAGACTCGGCCTCAGGGAGGAGAGGTCCCAGGTAACAGATCAATGGAGCCGTCAAAGTCTCTGTGAGGGGGAAGGCGATCAGCGGACTATTTGCAGAAGACATCTCGGAAGGACTGATATTGGGCAGGCAACATGGGAGTTGTGAAGGTCTCAGCCAGAGGAATGGAAGGAGGAGGTAGCACCTTGGAAATACATTGTTGCTGACACGGAGAACCCCAAGCCAATACTTGTCCAGAATTCCAGTCAAGATGCGGGGAGTGTTTCTGCAACCATGGAAGGCCCACAATGATGGGACTGGAGGATTTAGGCAGAATTAGGAAAGATCTCCTCACCATGCAAAACCCCAATGTGTAACTCAATAGGAGGGGTTTTAAACCGGATGGGAATCATAGGCAAGAAGGAGCCATCTACTGCGGTCACGGAGAGGGGTATAGCCAAGGCAACAAAGGCAATGCCCAACTCAGAAGCTAAAGATTGTTCAATGAAATTCCCGGCAGCACCATAGTCCACGTATGCAGAGAGTTGATAGGCATTTTGAGCCCAGTGGAGAACCACGGGAAGGGTGAAACGAGGGAAGCGAACAAAATTAACGGATCGGTCTAGATCATCTCCCTCCGAGTGAGCTAGACCCTGGAGTTTACCGGGCGGACTAGACAGGAGTTCAAAAGATGTCCTTTATTGCCACAGTAAAGGCACAAGCCCAATCTCATGCGTTTGGCACGTTCCTCGGGAGTGAGGCGGGTTCGCCCAACCTGCATAGGTTCTTCCAATGTGTGAGAGGTTGAAGACGGAGAGGATTCCACAGGTCTTTGGACTACCTGTGCTGGATGGCCAGCAGGGGGATGACTGGTTCTGGATTTCTCCAGGGCCCGCTCCTGGAAGCAAATGTCTATTTGAATGCTTAATGCAATTAAATCATCCAATGTGGTAGGAATGGTGCATCCAGCGAGTTCATCCTTGACACGCTCAGATAGGCCTTGCCAGAAGGTAGCAGTAAGGGCCTCATTATTCCATTTGAGTTCAGCGGCCAGCGTACGGAATTGAACTGCGTATTGGCCGACTGCCATTCCTTGCTGACGAAGACGAAGGAGGGCCCCAGCAGCCGAAGACACTCTGCCGGGCTCATCAAAAGTTTTCCGGGATGCATCCAAAAAAAGTCGGAGGTGATAGAATCGTGTGATTCCCAGAGTGGGGAGGCCCAAGCTAGAGCATCACCGGAGAGGAGAGAGATGATATATGCGACTTTGGTTAGAAAATGGTGGCTTTAAAGTTCAAAGTGAATGGAACACTGATTAATGAAGCCCCAACAAGCCTTAGGGTCGCCAGAAAAACGAGGTGGCAACGGCAGATGCAGGCAAGGATTGCCAGGTGTAGTAGGTGACACGGGAGCAGCTGAAGCAGAAGCAGGAACGGGAGGAGCTAAAGTTGCAGTGAGTTGCAGACGATCCAGACGGAAGGCAAGATCCTGAAGAACCAGCATTATTTGCTCTTGATTTGCTTGCTGGGAGTTAAGTCTCTGAACTAGATGTTGCATTTGATCCTCGGTCAGTGGCCAATTCTCAGAGGCGCTCATGGCTTAAACAAACTATCACGGTACTACTTACAATGAGCCCACAGGCGAGCAGGTGACACGGGATCCCCCAGGGCGTGGAGTCTAAGGGCCAGCCGGTATTCTGCCAGGGACCCCCTCACGAGGGTTTGGGCTTAGCTGCGTGCTGACCCCAGGTCACGACCCCCGGGTTCACCCTGCTCGCTAGGGAAGTACCAGAAGACACTGTCAGACGAGGATGGATGGATGAAGCAAAAGGAGAGCCGGATAGCGAGCCAAGGTCAGGGCGGGCTGCAGACAACGTAATCAGAACAAGCCGGGTTGGGACACAAGAGATCAGTTCACGAGAGGTCAGGTTTAAGGCAGATTACACGAAGGGAGCTCAAAAACAAATGTTGCTCAAGCAACCAGTAGTTGGTTTGAAAGGGATTTAAATAGGGAAGCACATGAGGGGCTGGACAGGAAGTAGCAGGAAGGAATCCTACATTAGGCAACAGGTGTGGCTGGCAACACCCATAGCTGCAGAGTGCACAATGCTGAACACAAGCTCTGTAACAACAGGTGCCAGCCGGCCTACAGCAGTAAAGGTGAGACACAGATCAGCTCCGCAGCTGATCTGTGACAGATATTTTTGATGAGCGGGGAAAAAAGGGACATGCAGGTATGCATCCTTGATGTCGATTGACGCCAGAAGCTCTCCTCCTTGTAGGATGGAGACTACTGATCGGATTGATTCCATGCAAAAAGAGCAGATCTTAAGGAACCGGTTTAGATCTTTGAGATCTTTTTTTTTTACTTTAATACTTTTTTTTATTTGTTTGTTCTGTTGTTATTACACAGGTAGCAAAAAAAAGTCAAAAAATACAACATTATAAAATATTGCGTGATGTCTTACAAAACATAGTGCTATTACTGCTTTATCTTCCCGATCCCTCCCTCCCAGCTCGCACCCACCCCCCCTACCCACACACCACACCATCTTTAGCTATATATAGATTCTATTGATTGTAAAGTCATCAAGAAAAGTAGATAAATTGACAAACATACTCCAAGAGGACGGGAGGAATGTCAGAGCAAAGGGCGTCCAGAATCCTCAAAAGATGGGGAAGGAGGAGGGCAAGGAGAATCTCTATAGAATCACCATTCTCCCCCTATAGGGGATACCCCATCTTATCCAGCCAGGGTCTCCACATTCTCTTGAACTTCCTATAATTAACTTGCCTAATAAATATCACTCTCTCGTTCCCAGCTATTAAGTTGATATTCTCAACCCAATTCTCTCTCGCCTGAAATAGGCATCTTACCACTGCTACAGTGGTGTCCTTTGAGACTCTACCCCCCTCCATATCTCCCAATAAGCAGGTATTGGCCGTTGGTTTTATTGCAGTCTTAAAGGTTTTATTTATCCTATCTACGATCTCTACCCAGTATCTAAATAGCTTCTGGCATTTCCATACCATGAGGATAAGGTCCCCTGATGCGCTGCATCTGGGGCACTGATCGTTTTGTCTCCACCCAAGTTTGAACATTTTTTGGGGGGGTATAATATACTCTATGCATTAGGAACAGATGAGATATCTTTTGTGAGGGGGAAATTGAGACCAGAGTTCCTCGTCTCAAGATCCTATCCCACTCCTCCGTGGTCAATAGTCCCACATCTCTCTCCCATCCCTCTCTACTCTAGGAAGGTCCCGCTTGATTTATTGTTCTAGCTTCCAATCTTGCATATAGTTCGGAAATTAATCCTTTGGATGTATCTAAATTCATTATTTTAGCGTGAATGGGTATTTGGGTCCATTCTAGTGTCTGGGACCTGAACTGCGTCTGGATAGTGTGTCTAATTTGGAGGTATTTATAGAATGAGTTGTTTGGTATATTAAATTCCCATTTTAAGTCTAAGAATGTTTTCATAATATTGCCCTCATATAATTGGCTTAGTCGGATAATGCCCTGTCTCTCCCATTCCATAGTTCTCTCTATATCTCTTAGTTCTGCTAAGTTTCTATTGTTCCATAGAGGGGCATATTCTGATATGCCTCTATACCCCAGCAATGCTTTCGTTGTCTGCCATACTTTGCCAATTCATTTTATCGCCGGGCATCTATGGATAAATGAGTCTGCCTCTAATACCTCTATTAATGTATTATGGGGGGCCCCCATTATCATTATCCTACCGCTGGAATTTCCCCCTCCATGGGTTCCGCAGCCCGCTAGCTGCTGAAGCTGAGATGCCAGAAAATATGACCTCAGGTGCGGAACCGCCATACCCCCTTCTTTGGTCGGTAACTCCATAGTTTGCAAATTCTAGATTGGCCCTTTTTCCAAATGAAATCCCTACAGAGGGATTCTATTCTTTTATTAAACCACTTTTGGCCTATCCAAGTTGGGGAGTTATGGAAGAGATATAGTAGCTGGGGTAACCATATCATCTTGATTAAATTACAGCCTCCTGCTAATGACAGCAGGAGTCAGTATCTCCTTTTTGCTTTAATATAAGTATTAGCAGGGCTAAGTTGTCATTGAGGTATAGATTTATATCGCTAGCAATCCAAACCCCCAAATATTTCAGTTTTGCAACTACTTTTAGATAGGGAGTTCCCGACAATGGATGGTCGTGAAGTGGGTCGATCGGTAGTAAGGCCGATTTGTCCCAGTTGACAACCAGACCAGAAAATTGTCCGAACTCTCCAACCATTTGTATCACTGTTCTTAGCGAACTTTGAACATTTCCGAGGAAAAACAGGACATCTGCAAACAGTGCAATCCTATCCTCTTCTGTCCACCTCCGAAATCCCTGTATGCCCAACATTGATCTAGTCATGATTGCTAGCGGTTCCATCGTGAGAGCAAGTAATAAGGGGGACAGGGGGCAGCCCTGTCTCGTCCCTCTCTCCAACTGGAACAAATCAGGGTATTCATTATTAATTTTTATTTTTGCTCTTGGTCCGGTATAGAGTATTTTCACCCACCTAATGAAGGAGTAGCCAAACCCAAATCTGTCTAGCACTCTCCATAGATAGTCCCATTCCAGGCTATCGAAGGCCTTGACTGCATCCAAGGGCAATATGGCCCTAGAGCCACCGTTTGCTGTAGGGATCTGCATATTTAAAAGGACTCTTCTAATGCTAATGCTAGTTGACCTATTTGGAATGAAACCTGGCTGGTCAGGATGTATAAGATTTTGGATACATCAGTTTACACAGGTTGCTAGTACTCTGGCCAAAATGTTTACATCCAAACATAATAATGAGATTGGGCGATAAGAGGAAGCTTCCAGTAGGTCTTTCCCCTCCTTGTGTATTACAACAATAGTGGCTTCCGACATTGAGGTGGGCAGTCTCCCATTGGTTAATGCCCATCCGAATGTCTTCAGCAACACCGGGAGCAATACTTCTCCATATCGTTTATATATTTCTATTGGGAGCCCGTCGGGACCTGGCGACTTTTGAATTGGCATCCCAGCCACTGCTCACTGCACTTCATCCAAGGTCACTGGTGCATCCATGACCATTTTGTCCTTTTCTGTCAAAGTCGGGATTGTTATTTTCTGAAGGAAGTCGTCCATTTTTTCCCTCCCAATTCCCCTATTGGACTTATACAGGGAACTATAATATTCACTAAAAGTATGCATTATCTCAAATGCATCAGTAGAGATCTCTCCACCCGGGGTCCTAACTGCTGAGACCATGGAGGGGGGGTATTAGATTTAATCAATAGAGACAACATGCCACCAACTCTCTCCCCTTCTCCAAATTGGCACTGTGTCTGGAATATTCGTCTGCTCTTTGCCTTTCTCATAGTGATCATTTTATAAACTTGTTGCTTGTCTAGTAGACATGTGCACAGCCAAAAAATTCGTTCATTTTCGTTTCATTCGTTTATTATTTTTTTTGTTTTTCGGGTCATTCGTTATGATCGCGATTCGTAAATTCGTTCATTCGTAAATTCGTAAATGCGTTCATTCGTACATTCGTAAAGCTTTGCTTAATTACCTGTGGGGGGCCCATCAGCCCGGGCATCACCGAGCAGATGGGAGACCAACAGGCCCCAACCAGTGTAGAGTAGGGGGACAAACAAGTGGACGCGACTAGAATTCAGCTTTGAGCCAGGAGAGTCCAGTTGCTGTAAAGCATGGCGGGAGTTCTCCATTATCCGTAACCTTGAACAAACCGAGATCAAACAGGGGGAGAAAAAACAAAAGTTAGTCTCAGTGTTAATTCCGGCGGTCTCTTCTGGGAAGTGGGGTGGCCCAAATGGCACAATGGCGAGGAGTGGATGGCATCCTGGGTAGGGTCGCCACATCGAGGAGGCCTAATTTCACCAATAGTTCCTTGCCCTCTGTGAGCGTGGTAACCAGGTAACCATCAGGGTGAGACTCTCCTAAATCCACTTTAGTGAGTTGCAGAGAATACTCACAGTCTCTCAGGGAGTGTGTTGGTGAGGAGGCTGCAGCATGTGGATGTGCCTGCGTCTGCTTCATCTGGGTGCCATATTGGGACATCATGTTCTGTTCCCTCTCTCTCAGCAAGTAAGTTGTTAGGGACTTTTGGGCCGGTTTACTGCAGCGATTTTTCAGTCCCGGCATGCGCTGAGTGTTCTGCCTGGGGTGCAGGGAGAAATCGGGAGAATAAATGTGTTTGTAGCCCTGGGGAAGTGCAGTTCGTCTCCGTGGCTCACGGAGCTCTCAGGCCCTTGCTTCCTTCCTGGTTCGCTCCGTGCAATGCGCCCCAGTAGGCAGGTACATTTCAAAAATACAATGTCAAATTAAAAAGGGACAACAACCAACCTCCTTGAGCTTTAAAAATACAAGATAATAATGTTGTTGTGGAAACTTGACACAAAAAAATTATGATGATCACTAGAAAATAATTTAAAAATAATCAAAAAAACCAGGAGATCTTGATTAAAAAAAAGAAAAAAGAAGATGAATATAAAAAAGAATTCTAAACATTATTATGGAGATCTGGCTTTAAAAACAAAAAAGAATATTCAGGAGATCACGAGAAATAAGAAAGAAATACGTTTGTCAGAAATCTGTGTGAATATCAGCAGCAAAACAAATTCTTTCTTCTAGCATTATAAAGAACAAAAGAATGTGCTGCATTAAAAGATCGAAAAATTTACAGCGTGACGAATGTGCTATCTCCATTACGAACAATAGTTTTACCAGACTGAGCGCTTCCATCTCGTATTTGATTCTGAGCATGCGTGATTTTTTGTGTGTCCAAATTGCATACAGAAGATCGCCTTTACGGATAGGAACTTTTTCCGACCGAAAAATAGAGAACATGCTCTCAATCTTTTGCTGGCTGGAATTCTGCCAGCAAAAGTCCGATGGAGCATACACACAGTCGCATTTTCCGACCAAAAGCTCTCATAGGAGTTTTGCTGGCGGCATTTACGATCTTGTGTACGTGGCATAACAGTTCTTTTTTATGGTGGCTAAACCAGTTTTCTCTTTTAGGCTTTTTTTAATCATATTTTTGCCTAGTAATGCTGTCAGTAACATGCCTACTGTCCTGTAACACTGATTGCACTGTATCTATAGAGCAGTAGTTACTAAATAAGGGAAGTTATTCCCGCGCTATCTAATATGGAAGAGGCTGTGGGTGGAAAAGCCGCAAACACCGATAAGGTGAACACCTAACCTTTTAGATAAATGTATATGAGTAAGTGGTGTTGCGCTGATCCCTATTATAAAAACAGGTGAACCATGAATAATAATAATCAATGCGCTAGATAGGAAAATAGTAAAATGGCGTAAGCGTGGGAGATGATTCGTATTAGAAAATGTTCATTTCAATGATCAATATCTTCAATAGTGCATAAAAAATAACGTAAGTATACTCAAATAAAATATCACTTCAATAACCTAAACATACAATCCATGTGAATATAACGTGATATTATCAGGGCCCCAGTAACTAGCTCTGAATAAAGATAAAGTGCATAATCAACATACATGTATAATAGGACCAGTGAAAATAAGTAACATACATGTATAATAGGACCAGTGAAAATAAAAAGTGCAGACCAGAGTGCTATGTGCAACTCAGAATTTAAAAGAGAAGTGACTGGCTATTTCTATATAAAGTGCATATTGTGCATATTGACATCAAATAATACATACAGGTGAAAAAAAAAAAAAAAAAAAAAAAAAAATTTATTTCCAAATAAGAGAAAATCCTGTTTTGCACAGAAAAAACAACAAAAAAAAAAAAAAAAAATAATTTTTTAATGTGATGTGACAGCAACGTGCTAACATGCACACGTTGCAATTAAAGTGCTACCAGATGCATTCATAAATGTTCAAAAACAGTCCTTGTGTATAATTGTGACAGCAACGTCCTGGCATGCACACGTTGCAGTTAAAAGTGCTGGGGTGAATTAAATCTATTTCTTCGTGTGCTAAACCCTTTGGTGGGTAATGGCCCCTTACCTTCAGGTAATGGGGCAAAAGCAGGTAACAAAGTAATTGTTAGGGGCGTCCGCCTGTGGATTCCAGCGCGTCCCTCTCTATCCTGGATCTTGGGTTGGAGTTCCCTCAGGTATAATGTAGGGGGGTTGTGTTCATAGGGGGTAATCAACAGAAGAAAAGCCCAATAGTGTAATCCAGTTTAAAACGTAATGCTCTTTATTATAAAAATGCAGGTACTCACATAAAGATTGAGAAGAAATAGTAACAATCCAACGAGCAGCGAGCTCATGTGCCTCTGTCTGTGTTTGCAGCCTGTCTCGTCCCTACGCGTGACGTCACACCACGTCACGCGTAGGGACGAGACAGGCTGCAAACACAGACAGAGGCACATGAGCTCGCTGCTCGTTGGATTGTTACTATTTCTTCTCAATCTTTATGTGAGTACCTGCATTTTTATAATAAAGAGCATTACGTTTTAAACTGGATTACACTATTGGGCTTTTCTTCTGTTGATTACCCCCTATGAACACAACCCCCCTACATTATACCTGAGGGAACTCCAACCCAAGATCCAGGATAGAGAGGGACGCGCTGGAATCCACAGGCGGACGCCCCTAACAATTACTTTGTTACCTGCTTTTGCCCCATTACCTGAAGGTAAGGGGCCATTACCCACCAAAGGGTTTAGCACACGAAGAAATAGATTTAATTCACCCCAGCACTTTTAACTGCAACGTGTGCATGCCAGGACGTTGCTGTCACAATTATACACAAGGACTGTTTTTGAACATTTATGAATGCATCTGGTAGCACTTTAATTGCAACGTGTGCATGTTAGCACGTTGCTGTCACATCACATTAAAAAATTTTTTTTTTTTTTTTTTTTTTTTTTTTGTTGTTTTTTCTGTGCAAAACAGGATTTTCTCTTATTTGGAAATAAATTTTTTTTTTTTTTTTTTTTTTTTTTTTTTCACCTGTATGTATTATTTGATGTCAATATGCACAATATGCACTTTATATAGAAATAGCCAGTCACTTCTCTTTTAAATTCTGAGTTGCACATAGCACTCTGGTCTGCACTTTTTATTTTCACTGGTCCTATTATACATGTATGTTACTTATTTTCACTGGTCCTATTATACATGTATGTTGATTATGCACTTTATCTTTATTCAGAGCTAGTTACTGGGGCCCTGATAATATCACGTTATATTCACATGGATTGTATGTTTAGGTTATTGAAGTGATATTTTATTTGAGTATACTTACGTTATTTTTTATGCACTATTGAAGATATTGATCATTGAAATGAACATTTTCTAATACGAATCATCTCCCACGCTTACGCCATTTTACTATTTTCCTATCTAGCGCATTGATTATTATTATTCATGGTTCACCTGTTTTTATAATAGGGATCAGCGCAACACCACTTACTCATATATATAGAGCAGTAGTGTTCTCACACAAATTCTCTAATATATCTGAAAACATTTCTAACCAAGAACAGTGAACCAGAGACTGAGCATGGGAGAAGTTATCAGCTCAAAGGGTTCTGATTTCTAGCAGAATCAACAAGTACTTTTGGAGCTTATGAATAGATATACAGTAGAAAAACACTCACAATGACATATTGAACAGACCAAAAGGGAGCAAATAGAAGTTCATTCTTAGCATTTACATACACTTTAAAATTGGGCATGAGATGTATTTTTTTTTTTTTCAAAAGTTTTTATTGCACACAAAGTCAAAATTTATACAATACAGCCGATATTGAAGTGACGTACAAGTCAAAATAGAAGTGTACATTTGACATTTGACCAGCATTAATAAACATACATATTTCAATGCTCCTACATTTAGGTTCAGGAGTTCTCCATCTTTATCACTCATTTGGTATATGTGCTTTTTTTAAACCAGAAAAACAACAAAAAAAAAAACAGTATATTACAACCAGTAACTTCTCCCATCCCACCCTCGCCCACCCAAAGTCTGTCTTCGGTAGAATGGTCCAGAAAATAAAGAACAAAACCAAAAAAAATCCTCATCACTCCAAACAGAAGATTTAGCTTCATTATCATCAACCCTCTGCTTAGTCACTTCCTGGAATAAGAAACCTCCCAGCAAAATATTTATCCCTCACCTTCCAGGGTATCAGCAGAGGCAACCCATCAAAACCATACTTTTTGAAATTTCTTAGAGGCCCCCCTAGCTTCATAAGTCATTTTATACATCAAAACATCAGTGTTAATTACTTTTTTCCACATCCCCAGTGTCAGCAGTTCGTCATGTATCCATCTTCTGGCAATAAGCTTCCTTACTCCAAAAAATAAAATCCTTAGAAATAACTTTGTGTGTGTGCTCATTTCTTCTTGTCCAAATACCCAGAGGAGACACCTTAAGGGAGAGCAAATATTTGGCAAGTCGAACTGTTCCGAAATGAATTCTGTCACCTGTGACCATAGTGGTCTCACCTTTTCACACTCCCAAGTCAAGTGTAGGAAAGTACCCTCCGCCCCCCTACACTTATGGCATATAGCCGATTCCCGTCTATGCATTCGATAAAGTCTAGTAGGCATATAGTACTGCTGATGTAGGAACCAAAATTGAATCATTTTATCCGTAGAAGAGACAACAGATATTAGATATGTATCTAACACCTCCTGCCACTTTTCCTCCGACAACTCAGGGATAATCGTGACCCAGCGTTCCATGGATCTAGAGGTTGTAGTCACCACCCCCGGACCCACTGCCCCAAAGTATCTAGAAATTCTTTTTGTCGGGTCCGGATCTATCAGAACCTTCTCCAAGTCAGTATTCTGGACTATAATTTCATCAGCGCCAAACTGCGCGAGCGCAGCATGATGTAATTGGACATACCGAAAGTACCAGTTCTTCGGTATTCCAAAATTCTCTCTCAGCTGTGTAAATGTACAGAAGTGATTATCCTGATATATATGGTGTAGGTATTTTATGCCATGAGGTGTCCATCAGGTAGTTTCAAAAACTCTGCAAGTGTCTTATTATACCATAGAGGACTATTCGGTGATAGCCACAATGGATCATCCTTCCTCCGCTTAGAGCATATGTAAAACACTTTCCCCGGTAATGCCATTATGGATCCCACCTCCCTCCCTGGTATCCCTTTCCTATACAGCATATTTTGAAGTGTTTCCTGCGAGGAGGCAACAGCAGCCTCCAACAGGGTAGTAGCATTGGGTGTTAAAGGAAAGAGTCGCCAGTGCAGAAAGGATAGCTGTGATGCCATAAAGTAAGACCGCAGGTCAGGTAGAGCCATCCCACCCATTGTAACTGGCAGTTTTAAAATTTAGGCAGGAAAATCATTTTAAATAAATGTATCCGTCCCAATAGGGTAATCGGTAAATTCTGCCATTTCCGTACCTTCTCCCAAAAGTTTTGTATAACCGGCATCAAGTTTTTCTCCAGAAACGTAAAGATGGGAAGCTGAATCTCAACCCCCAAATACCTAAAAGAAGTGGAGAGTGGAATGGGACAGTCCGTCGGGATCTCCACCTCCCCATCAATAGGGAAGATAGAGGACTTTTTCCAATTAATCCGGAATCCAGAATAATCACCAAATTCCTGAATCAATCGGAAAGCTTCTGAGAGTGAGGGCCCTGGATCCTGTAAATATAGCAACATGTCGCCCGCATAAAGTGAGACTCGCTACTCAAAATCACCCAGTCTCAGTCCCACCAAGTGCGGTGTGGCTCTCAGTTTGACTGCTAACGGCTCTATTGCCAGGGCAAACAGGAGGGGCGAAAGCGGGCACCCCTGCCTGGTACCTCTAAAAATGGGAAAGGAGTCCGAAACGATACCATTTACCCTTAATCTTACCAGCGGGTCCGTATAGAGTAACCTCACCCAAGAGATAAAACAAGGGCCAAACCCATACGACTCCAGGAGATGAAACAGATACGTCCACTCTACGGAGTCAAAGGCTTTCTTTGTATCCAAAGAAGCCACTATTCTAGTCCCTGAGTTGTCATGGGCTGTCTGAAGGTTTATAAAAAGTCTCCTAATATTCATCTGTGCACAGCGACCTTGAATAAAACCAGTTTGGTCGGCATCCACCAAGTTTAGTATAACTGATTGCAATCTACCTGCTAGTATTTTTGCGAGGATTTTTGTGTCCATATTCATCAATGAAATTGGACAATACGAATCACATTCTCGAGGGTCTTTACCCCCCTTAGGTATTAGTACAATCAAGGCTTCCCTCATAGAAGGAGGGAGTCTACCATCCGATCTAGCTGTATTAAAAACTTTTAATAGGCGTGGGGCCATACCATAGCGAAAAGTATTGTACCATTCCGAAGGAAGGCCATCCAGTCCAGGTGCCTTACTAGGCGGAAAGGAGGCAATCGCCTTCTCTACCTCCTCCAACGTAATGCCCGCTTCTAGAGCAGTACTGTCTTCTTCTGTCAATCTAGGTAACTCAACATCAGCTATGTAAGTCCCCAATTTCTCCAGTTCCAAGGGAGCACAAGAGCTATATAGTTTTTTATAAAAGCGAGCAAAAATGTCTAGGCTAGCGGCCGAGTCAGATATTTCAATCTTAGAATCATCATACACTGACTTAATACACATCGGAACATAGTCAGGTCTCGCCAAGTATGCCAGAAGCCTGCCATTCTTGTCTCCAAATTCAAATATGCGTCTACGTTGTGCAAGATTTAATTTTTTGGTACGATCTGTGAGGATCGTCTTGTACTCCCTTGTTCTGGTTTGTAAAGTCAGTAGCCTCTCTGTAGTGGGGTCTCTAACATACTCAGCTTCCGCCAGTGTTACCTCAGTCTCTTTAAGTTGTACCTCTGAGGCCAGTTGTTTTTTAAAACCTTGGACTTCCGTCATGAACACCCCTCGCAGCGTGGCCTTAAAAGCCTCCCATTGGAGAAGTGTGGATGCGGAGCCAGCATTTTCTGCCCAAAAATTTTTGATCGTCTGTGTACATTTGATTTTAATATATTCCTCCTGAAGCCAACTAGCCTCCATTCGCCATAGTCGTAAACCCGGCTTCGGTCCTAAATTAAGTTCCAGTAACATAGGGGAATGATCCGATAAAGCTCTGGGCAAATAGGAAACCCCCTGAACCAATTGCATACCGTCTCCCTCAGTCAGGACGGTGTCTATTCTGGACAGCGTCTTATGCGTTTCGGAGTAAGAGGAATATTCACGCACACCAGGGTGATGGAAACGCCAGACATCTCTGAAGCCATGTGCAGACAACCATCCCGCTAAAGGAGCCGCCGTGCCAGACACCACCCTTAGTCTATCCAGAGCTGGCTCTGCCACAGTATTGAAATCACCTAGTATATAGATCCTACCCTCTGCTACCTCATAAGTTATTTGTAGCATATCATCTAAATGAGCTAGTGAAAAAGGAGGAGGTACATATAAATTCACTATTGTTAGAAATGTATTCATCACCTGGACCACTAATACCACAAACCTCCCTTTAATATCAGTCTGAACCGCATGTATCGAAATAGGCATAGCCTTAGTAACCAGAGTGGAAACTCCCCTTGCATACGAAGAGTAAGTAGCATGATAGGCCCCAGCAATATGTGCTCACTTTAATGAGAGAACCCTGGAGCCCTGTAGGTGTGTTTCCTGGAATAATATTATATGGGGCTTGTATTTCTTAATATAATCAATGAGCGCTTGAATTTAGAATTGAGGCCCCGCACATTCCAGGCCAAAATTTTGAGACTAACCGCCATATCTGTAATTTGAGTAGCAGGCGGACCTCCCCATCTCACATGACCAATCCAGCCACCCAGATGGGCTCCAGTCTTCTCCCAGCACTCGCAAAGGGCGATACAAGCAGAGCATTTGAAATGATTTCCTGCAAACGCAATAGACGTGAACCATCCCTACCAAAGACAGACTTAAGAACCCCCAGAAATTGTAGCTTCCAATCTTTCCTCTCCCCCCTCCCTGCACCCAGTCCCAACATACCAGGCACTTTTTTCCCATAACCACAGTGTAAATTAGCAGCAGAGATGCGACTTACACCAGTCACATAAGGCAAGTTACTGAGGAGTAACAGTGCCACTTAGCATCAGAAAAAACAATAAAAATAATAAGTCAGTAAAAAACTTTCTTTTTTTCCCCTCTAAAAAATAGAAAAAAAAAACACTTTCTCCCAACAAAAAAAGGTTTGCAGTAGATTGCAGCCTCAAGAGCCGTCTGCAGACACTGCATATCTTTTTGGCACAGGGCAGCAGCAATATAAACCAAAAAAAACTTTTCAGGACAACTAGTGTCTATAGAAAAGTCCTCCAGAAAAAAAAAAAAAAAAAGATGAAAACTTTCCAGGAACAGAACAAGAAGGATCAATGTTCCCCCTCCCCCTCCTCCCCCAAACAACAATCAGGGAGAAATTGCATCTACAGTGCCGGATCTCCTGCTCCAGCAATATTTCAGCATGAAGAAAAAATTATGTTACAGCAAAAAATCAATAAGAGAACAAAAAAATAAAAAAGGAGAAAAAAAAGGGGAAAAAGGGGGAGGGTGGGGGAGGAGAGAGACACCACAAGATACAGTCAAACAGGCAGTCAGTATCGTTTCCGTTTGGTATTCTCTCACCCAAAGAAAAAATTGCTCCACATGTTTTCACCTTCATCAAGGCGATCGAGGTGAGGCTCTATTCCTCCGACTACCACGAGAGTCCAGCCATTCAGACGCCTCAGTAGGATTTGTGAAAAAATGTGTTTTCCCATTCTCCACAATGCGCAGCTTAGCAGGATATAGCATGCTGTAAATCAGGTTGAGATCCCTCAATCTTTTCTTTATGGGTTGGAATGAAGCTCTCTGTTTCTGGGTGACTGCAGAGAAATCAGGGTGTATTGATATGCGATTTCCATCAGAAGACATCTCAGGGCCCACTCTGTCTCCCCTTAGGATATTCTCCCGGTCCCGGAAGTGAAGCACTTTTGCTATCATAGATCTGGGGGGGGGCTCCCTTTGGAGGGGCCCGGCCTGGAACTCGATGGGCCCTTTCAATAGCAAACATTTTTGTAAAGGTATCAGGTGCCATATTAGCAATCAGCCATTTCTCTAGATATTCCTCTGGGTGCTTTCCCTCCACTCCTTCTGGGAACCCCACCAGCCTTATATTGTTTCTCCGCATGCGGTCTTCCATGTCGGCCATCTTTAAAGTATGTTCAGATAAAGTCTTTCTGGTCACCTGTGCCGCAGTATCTAAGGGTCTCACAGTATCTTCCAGGGCAGTTACACGGCGGTCTGTAATCGGTGCCTTCTCCCTCAGCTTTTGCATATCATGCTTCATGAATGAAAACTCCATTCTTAGCTCCTCAAAGTGATCTAGTAACTTTGTTTGGCATCCCTGTATGGCCGCCATTATCTGTGACAGGGACGGTTCCTCTTCTCCCACCACCTCCCTGTCAGCTCTTCCCCAGCGATCTTTTAACCTGTCTAGCGATCTTCCCCTGTGGATCGCTGCCTCTCTTTGGGGCTTAGGACTCACCCTGTCCACCGCTGGAGATGAGGATGCCTGAAGCGGTGCCTCTGTGGATCTCTGCAGCGGCGGCCATTCCTCCTCCTCCTCCTGTGATCCAGCGCCATTTTGAGAGCCCCAGGCGAATTGCGCCAGCCGCTCACCGGCGGATTTGGGGCAAGGAGGGCCGTATTTTACCATCCCTGAGGGTGCCCGAGGTGTCCCAGCACACATCCCCAGCAGATGGGCTAAAAAACAAGTGCCGCTGTCCCAGGATTTTAGCAGGATAGATCGTCTGCAGACGGAGCTCCGGTCACACGCTCCTTACATGCTGCGCGCTAGCTCCGCCCCCGCATGAGATGTATTTTACCCATAATATTATCTTGCCCATAATACCGATAATAATATATTTCTCTGTTTCATAACCTTTATCTGTTAATTAATATATATGCTTTTCTGAATGCTTATGGTTTTCCTTAAGACTGAGGCCACGTCAATACAAAGGTCAGCATGCTGTATTAATCTTGTTACCACAGTATACAATATTACAGATGTTTCCTTGAATATTGCAAGCTAGATCAGACATGAATTAACTCGATGTTGTAACTTCAGCATAACTTTTTCATATTCAGCTTTTTTCTTCCATTTCATTTCAGTAACATAAATTAACATATGTTTTTCTGCATTCTATAAGATCAAGGACATTCAAAACTAGTTATATTTCCCCAAAAAATAAGAAAATATTATCTTAGCTCTACCTATCATGCAAATGAGATAAAACAGTTTTTCTACGTTAAAGAGGCATCTGCAAAGTATGAGTAAAAAAAAAAGAAAAAGGGAAGCACTGAAACTATTCAAAATGTGACAACCCCTTATTAGGCAAAGGAGAGCACAGAACATTTGAGTTTATTGTGAGCTAGATTATATGACTCTCCCTGTAAACATTAAAGCTCCCCCTAGCTGAAGCCTAGGATTAGCATTGTTGGAAGGTTTATTAAATAGGCGCTACATACTTCCCCCTTTGAATGAATGTCTGCTGACATTTAGTATAAATTAACATTTTTCAACATCCATATTATGTAAATAACTACTGGCATATGTTCCTGGCAAGAAATATGAACATGAGGGAATTTATAATGGTGTACAGTATATATTGGTATATTCTATGTTGGGGGTGGGTGGGGTGGCAAGTGTATCGTATGTAAATAACTCCTTTTGTTTTTATATTCTTTGAGTATAGCTTTATTCAGTGGATATGCACTCTTTTCTCTTTAGTTCATGGAGGTTTGGTGCAGCTGTCTCTTCCAGGAATTAGCTGAGGTCTGAACATAAATTCATACTGATCATTTGTTGTTTTTAGGTTCGGTCAAAATTCAAACTTTTGAGACATTCGGTGGGAATTGCTCTATTGAATGACCCATCATGCTTTGTCAAAGCCATAATTTTTTCAAAATCTTGACCTGACTTCTAGTCAGTTACAAGAGCTTGACCAGTGATGGTTTTGAGCTACGTTACAGCCTACATACTATAGAGGTTGCTTTTACAGCAGTCCTTTGTCAGTGTGTGAGAGTTTATTGAGAATGAGGGACAGATGACAATGCTTTTAGGGAGACATGGTTGGTTAGTATAGTGTGCTACTACTACTTTGAGATTTACAGTATCAGTGCTATATATAGTACTATATCCTTTGCTGTATATTTGCTACTGATACCTTGCAGGAAACTGCAAGATGAAGTGGAGTAGATTGTAAACCCACCTGCATTGATTGTGATTTGAATATACACAATCCTTATGGGTAGGGTTACAAAGAGAGGAAACCAAGGAGAAAGTAATACTGGGAGTATGCTATAGGCCCCCTAACCTTAGGCAGGATGGGGAGACTGACCTTTTATCACAGTTTGGAAAGGCGGCAAGGATGGGACATGTCATTATAATGGGGTCTTTTAATTATCCAGACATAGACTGGGCGGAAGAAACCACACATTCATCTAAAGCTCGCCATTTTCTTACAGGACAATTTCATGGGTCAGATGGTAAATACAAACAAGAAACAATGCGTTACTAGATCTACTGATTACTAACAATACAGACTTGATCGTGGATGTAGAAGTATGGGGCAACTTAGGAAACAGCGATCACAGGTAAATTAGTTTTAGCATAAATCACACAAATAGGAAACATAAGGGGAATACAAAGACACTGAATTTCAAAAGAGCCAACTTCCAGAAACTACACCCCTTGCTAGAAGATACTAAATGGGATAAAATCCTTGGAACAAAGAACATGGAGGAAAAATGGGTGTGCTTTAGGAGCATATTAAATAAGGGTTTTAGCCAGTGTATCCCAAAGGGTAAAAAAAATTAAAAGAGCTAATAAAAGCCCTGGGTGGCTTAACGCCAATGTAAAAATTCATATAAAAGCAAAGGAGAAGGCCTTCAAAAAATACAAGGCTGAGGGATCATCATCAGCATTCCAACTTTACAAAGAATGCAATAAAAAAATGTAAGGGTGTAATCAGGGCGTCTAAGGTAGAACACAAAAGGCATAGTGGAGGAGAATAAGAAAAATCCCACAAAATTCTTTAAGTACTTAAATAGTAAAAGGGGGAAGACAGATCATATTGGCCCCAAAAAGAATGATGAAGAGATTCTGGTTACAAAGGATGGTGAGATGGCAAAGGTTTTGAATGTATGCTTCTCCTCAGTCTTCACAAGAGAAACAGGGGGCTTCAGTAACCAAAACTGCAATGTTTATCCTCATGACACGTCACAGGAAGTACCCCCATGGTTAACAGAGGATAAAATCAGCAACAGACTTGAAAAACTTAACATAAATAAGTCACTAAGACCAAATGGCTTGCACTCGAGGGTCCTTAAGAAACTCAGTCAAGTAATTGCCAGGCCATTTTTCCCAATTTTTACGAACGATCTACTGACTGGTATGGTACCAGCTGATTGGAGAAAAGCCAATGTAGCACCAATCTTTTAAAAAGGACCAAGATATATCCCTGGGAACTACAGACCAGTTAGCCTAACATCAATAGCATGCAAGTTCTTGGAAGGGATGATAAGAGACTATATACAAGATTTTAGTAATGAAAACAGTATCATTAGCAGTAATCAGCATGGATTCATGGAAAATCATTCTTGCCAACAAATCTATTAACCTTCTATGAGGAGGTGAGCTGCCATCTAGATGAAGGAAGGCCCGTAGACAGTGTATCTGGATTTTGCAAAGGCATTCAATACAATTCCCCACAAACGTTTACTATACTGACTAAGTGATGATGAAACGCGCCAGTGCATTAACACGCAGCTACCTACACCGTCCGATCAGCTGTCATCTCAACCCAGGAACACCGCTCCTTCAAAGAACAGCAGAGTGGTGAGAGATAGACACGCGAGTGAGATGGGATTGATTGCTATAGGCATGATATTTTTATATGATTTGTAAGTGCACATTTGTAAGGGGGGTTTTTTTTAAATCATGAAATCTTTACTGGATTAAGCTATGTGTACACTCCTTTCTTGTTACGAGCAATATCTAGATGGAAGGATTCAGTGTCTGTATAATGAATTGATTAATACAAGCAAATTTTCTTTTTTTTTTTTTATAAATTCTTTATTTTCTGAAAGTCATATATTACATGCCACATGAAACATTTCTTTTAAACATCGTGTCCACTTATACAGCTTCTTTTTACCATAATATAACTACTTAGCACGTTTCCTTACAAAATAATTCTAAATCTCTTCTGTTCCAAAGGCAAGTATATCTTTCCCCTTTCTTTTCCCATAGCCCTTATACCCCCCCATCCTACAGAGAAAGAGGGAAAAAAAAAAACCCCTCCAGGGGGGGCCCCCCTCCTCAGTTCCATTCGATCCTACATAGCCCCCCTCTCCTGTTCTCTAATTCTGTACTCTACTAGAGGGGACCAAATCCTCCGATATTTCTCATCTTGTTCTTTCAGCATCATAGTCAAGTTTTCCATTTGTTGAATTTCTATAACTCTAGCCCACCACTGGGTTTTAGTCGGAGGGACTGTACTCTTCCACAGAGCCGGTATACAAGCCTTTGCGGCAGTGAGAAGGTGTTTAAGCAGGGAGTT
Organism: Lithobates septentrionalis; assembly: GCA_037952835.1. Classification (NCBI taxonomy): domain Eukaryota; kingdom Metazoa; phylum Chordata; class Amphibia; order Anura; family Ranidae; genus Lithobates; species Lithobates septentrionalis. Next base: position 1,349,639 of record JBBDGP010001232.1, on the reverse strand, counting down.
CCTATATTTTTCCACCGATAGGGGAACGTCATTTAATAAGAATGCAGCCGGGTTGACCCCAAGAGACACGCCTGTAATATCCTTAATCGTTTCCTCGACCATTTCCCAGAAGCTCTTAATTTCCTCACATTCCCAAAATATGTGTAACATCGTACCCACCCCTCTCTTGCAACGCCAACACCTATCTGATACCTGTGGAAAATTTTTTTGACGAACTGATGGTTTTCTGTACCATCTAGTAAGGATTTTATATCCTCCCTCTTGGTATCTGCTAGCAATCAATGTTTTATGTATTGATTTTAGCATTTTAGCCTTCTGTTTTTGAGTAAACGTTACCCCTAACTCTCTCTCCCAGGCTTGCATGAAGTTGAGCTCCTGTGGGGCTTCCTGGCTTGTTAATGTTTCGTAAAAATGTGATAGGGAGTGCCTCATACTTTCGCCGTTTAAGCAATTCCACTCAAAACTAGATAGCTCCCGTATCACTGGGTATGTTTTGATTTTTGAGCGGATATACGCTCCTAGCTGCATGGACCTGAAATAATCCAGGTCTTCTGCCACTTCTCCCTCTATCTCGCCTCGTGTCATCAGACGGCAGTCCCTAGAAAAGTCTATAAGCCTACTTTTCCCTTTATGTTTTAATACCTCATACCTCCGATCGATTAGGCCTGGTAGGAAATCCGGGGCGCCCAATACCGGGGTCATTGGGCTCGGATTTGGTGAAAGATTTGTTTTTTTAAAGATCATATAAATGGAGCGGATGGTTGCCCCTGTTAGCGGATGCTTTTTCACTATAGTGGGTAATTCTGATTTTACTATCCATGCTATTCCTTCCAGTGGAATTTTAGTCGTCGCCTGTTCTAACTGTACGTGTGGCTTCCTTACGGAAGCACACCATTCCACCACTCTCGCTAGTTGTAGGGCTTCCCTATATCGCACTGGGTCTGGAAAACCAATACCTCCTTTTTCTTTTGGGAGTACTAGAATGTTTCTCCTTACCCTTGCTGGTTTACCTGCCCAGATGAACCTCAGGAACCTTGATCTAAGGTCCTTTAAGAAGTTCGATGGGATCTTTATTGGCAATGTTTGCAACAAGTAAAGGACTCTAGGCATCACGTTCATCTTTATAATGTTTGTCCTTCCAAACCAAGTAAAGGTTTCCCTGTCCCATCTCCTAAAATCTTGTTTAATTTGTCTTAACAACGGGGCATAATTTAGTTCAAACACTTTACTAAGCTTCTTTGGGATTTTGGTCCCCAGATAACTTATATGGGAGTCTGTCCATCTAAAATTGAATTGTGACTTTATCTGGTGTGTTTCAGTTGTCTTCATTTCCAACCCCATAGCTTCGGACTTAGTGTAGTTTACCTTATAATTTGCTAAATCTCCAAAATTATTTATCTCACTTAGAAGGGAAGGGAGGGATGTGATTGGAGAGGTTATAAAGAAGATCAGATCGTCAGCATATGCTGCTAACTTGTGTTCTTCACTCTCTGTCTTGATACCCTTAATATTGCGATTAGCGCGTATTTTCCTTAGGAAAGGTTCCAGTGTGAGAATGAAGATAATTGGTGATAGGGGGCATCCCTGCCGCGTTCCATTTTGTATCCTAAAAGGATCCGACAGTCTGTCATTAACCTTAACCCTCGCACTTGGAATTGAGTAAAGGTTTGAAAACCAACTCAGCATTCCTTCACCCAGTCCAATATGTTGTAAAGTTGTTTCAAGAAAAATCCAATCGACTCTATCGAAAGCTTTTTCTGCATCCGCTGAAAACAATATAAGGGGTTCCTGTCTACTCTGTGCAGTGTATATTGCATTGATTACTCTCTGCGTATTTTCCCTCCCTTCCCTTCCTGCCGTAAATCCCACTTGGTCTGGGTGAATCAATGCCGGAATATGCTCTTCTAATCTTAACGCCAGAATCTTAGAGAAAATTTTTAAATCCACGTTCAGCAGCGCAATTGGCCGATAACTGGAACATTGGGATGGATCCTTTCCCTCCTTCGGAATTACTGCTATATGTGCCATCAGAATCTCCCTAGGTATCCTCCGTCCTTCCCGTAGGGAGTTAAAAGCCGCTGTAAATCTCGGAGCCAATTTCTCAGCAAAAAGTTTATAGTACAACAGGGTATAACCATCTGGGCCCGGGGCTTTCCCTACCTTTAGAAGGTTTATTGCTTTCTTAAATTCTTCTATTGAGATTGGTACGTCTAGTTCTCGTGCTACCTCCTCCGTTAACCTTGGCATTTCTGAATTGCGTAGGTAGTCTCTTGCCCTCTCTTGTTTGTTTCTACACCTCTGTGGGGGCTGGTGACCATCCAGCTGGTAAAGACCCTCATAATATTCTCTAAAAATCTGTGCCATCTCCTGCGAAGAATTCGCCACCTCACCCCTCTGTGTTTTAATACCCGACAAGTAAGACTGTGTTGAGGCATCCTTGAGGGCCTTTGCCAGCATCCTACTTGGTTTGTTCCCAAATTCATATAGTGTCCGCCTTCCCTGTTTCAGTTTTGCTTTTGCCTGTTCAATAAGAAGAGAGTTCAAGTCCCCTCGGAGGCCTCCTAGTTTCTCCTCTAATAGCTGTGTCTGAAATTTTTTATGTTTTAATTCTACTTCCCGGATTTTTTTTAGCAAGTCCTCGATCTGTTCATTAAGCTTTTTTTTTCCTATACGCCCCTAGTGATATCAAAACTCCCCTCATCACACATTTGTGTGTTTCCCAAACACAGAGTGGGGTAACTTCATTCAACTCGTCTGTCAGAAAGAAGGAATCTAGTTCCTGGCTAAGTTTTTGCTCATACTCCTTGTCTTTTAGTAATGTTTCATTAATCTTCCAATGCCATTCCCGTCGTTCCTCCTCCCCTAAATCCAGCGTGCAGTCTGTCGGAGCGTGGTCTGACAAGGTGAATGATCCTATTTCCGCACTCACCAGTGATGTTATGACTGTCTGTGATATCAAGACATAGTCAATACGAGTATATGTCTTATGTTTTGGCGAAAAGAAAGTATAGTCCCTGTCTTGAACATGGAGTGTCCTCCATGTATCTATTACTTGCAAATTGCTTAATAATTTCTTAACTCTTCGTATTTTTGTCAGTGAAAGATGTGATGCTCCCCTGGACGTGTCCAGGAGCGGGTCTAATACGAGATTTAAGTCTCCTCCTATCACTAGGGTACCCTCCTTGTGTTGGTGTATCATTTGTAGGCAGGTTTCGAGGTAACCGACCTGTTCTTCATTTGGGAGGTATAGGTTCACCAATGTGATCCTCTGTATTCCAATTTGTCCTTTTACAATTAAAAGACGACCCTCCTCATCTGTAACTACCTTCAATTCCTTCCATGGGATCTGTTTTGAAACAATGATAGATACTCCATTGGTTTTGGCACTCGGAGATGCACTATGATAAGCTATTGAGAATTTGTGATTTGCAAGTTTTGGTATTCTGTCCCTTCTAAAATGTGTCTCCTGGAAGAAACCAATCTGCGTCCCAAGCCTTCCCATTTCCGCAAGTAATCTGATCCGTTTCTCCGGAATGTTCAGTCCCTTAACATTGTATGAGGTGAATTTTATTCTAGTCATATTTTTGCGATCTCTTGGAAACTATGAGGAGAGGGGCCCCCCAACCAGAACCCCAAAAAAAAAAAAAAAAAAGGGCATACACCTCCCCCTCCCCCCGTTCCCCTATACCAGTTAAGGGGTAAAATCCAAGCGGCGCGGATCCTCGGTGCCGTTGGAGAAAAAAAATAAAAAAATAAAAAAAACCCACGTTATAAACGCCTCCGACTTTTCCTCCACTCGGAGGGGAGACGTCTTTTGTAGGGGAATGCCCCTGAGCACGAAAAGTTTGAGCGTGTATATATCAGTAATAGCAGTGGCACGCCCTTTGATAATAACTGAGGAGAGTGAGGAAACCAAGAAGAGTAAAACAAAAAGAAAACCAAGAAGAGAGAAGGGAAAAACGTGAGGGAGACCTCTTCCTTTGGCATGCTTGTTCTCCCCAATCCTCAGGACAACGCCCTGTGTCTTCCCTTTGCACAACATAAGGAAATCAAAGCTACCTTGTACAGCTATATTTACATTTCCATACTTATTTTATAATTGTTAACATATAGCCCCGTCTACCCCCCCCTCCCCCCCACCCTCCCCACACCCCTACCCAACCCCCTTCCTACCCTTTACTCCTAATTACCCCATGCGTCCCCCTACTCCACCCCTATCCTCCCCATCCCCCTCCCCCAGTGCCCCCACCCCCCCACCAACCCCAGGAAGACGGGGTGATGGAAGGGGGGGAAAAAAAAAATTACAATTTTCTCGTGTCCTCCCCCAACTTATCTCCCTCTAATTCATAGGGGGCACTGAGTACCCATGTCACTTAGTGTAGGGATATTTGTAATAACAAGAGATGTGATGTTTGATATCTTGGCTCCTTCCCCCCTCTTCCCTCCCCTCCCTCCCCCCTCCCTCCCCTCTTACCACTCCCCCCTCCCTCCCCTCTTACCACTCCCCCCACCTCCCCACTCCCCTCCCCCTTCCCCCCTTCTTTACGCCCTACCCATCCCCATACTTCATGTGCATCAAATGTGTCATGTGTTTCCACGAACCCATTATCGTGGCAAGGGAGGGATAATTATTGGCATTTACTAACTTAGCTCTTTCCTCTTTCTTCCCTCCCCACCCTCCCCCCCCTTCCCTCTCCCCTACGTGTACCACCCCCACCCCTCCCTCATTCCCCTCCCCCCTTTACACCCTCCCCATCACTTTCTTCATGTGCAACAAATGTATCATGTGTTTCCAAAAAATCCACGTGCTATATGTCCACAACACAGCAATTAAATTTTCCATTGTCACAGCACACCACCAAAAAAAAAAAAAGTGACATTACATCAAATACATCATGTGATTCTGATAACCCAAGTGCTATACCTCCAAAACACAACAATAGTTCACCCACTCCCTGTGACAAAAAAAAAAAAAAAAGGGAGGAGCAGCGAGCCTTCCACTGGTATCGCTTATAATGCATCAAAAACCTATGGGATACCTTCCATTAGACATGAAAAATAAGAAAGAGTACAAAAAAAAAATAAAAAAAAATTTAAGGGGGCAAAGCAAGGGGGGGGGGGGGGCACCCCGGGGGGGGGGTCCAAGGAGCCTTCCAACAAGTCCGGAATAGGGAGAAATTAAGGAAAACAAAAGACAGAATACTAAACTACAAAAAGCAAGTCCACCAAAGAGTTATTATTCTGCTTCCTTCTCCCAATTTCTACTCCTCTGCAGTTTCTTCTGTTGAGTATACTCTCCCACATTCTCAATAGGAATATCAATCCAGTCAGGAATCTCCACCACATCGGAGTCTAAGAACTTAAATAAGTCCGGTAGTTGCTCTGGCACCATCAGGGCAAAGGTGTGGCCATCCTTTTTTATAATTAATGAAAATGGGTGCCCCCATCTGTAAGTTGCGCCTTTTGCCCGTATTTGATCCAAAAGTGGTCTCAGTAACCTTCTCCTTCTCTTCGTCTGCCAACTAAGGTCTGGGAACACCTGGACCCCCTGGCCTGCGTGTTCCAGCACCCCTTTCTGCCATGCTGCTCTCATTATATCCTCTTTCACCCTGAAAAAGTGTACCCGGCATAGCACATCTCTGGGGGGCCCTTGTTCCGACATAAGCCCCGCCGGACTCCTATGAACGCGGTCCAACTCAATATGGGTATCAGGTGTTTTTCCTAGATATTTGTTAAAGATATCGGTTACTGTTTTCCTCAACTCAGGTGATTTTATTATTTCTGGAATCCCTTTAATGCGTACATTATTTCTCCTGCTTCTATTCTCAGATTCCTCTGCTTGTAGCTGCAACATTAACAATTTTTGATGTTGTGTTTTGAACTTCCTTTCCAGCAAATCTATACGGGCGTCTGCCGAGGACTGTGAGGACTCACAGCTACACAGTCTTTTATCCATTACCTCTAGCTTGGCAGTTACTTCACACATTTCTTCCCTTACCGCCACTTTTAGGTCGCTCAATAGGGCTTGTAATTCCTCTTTGGTTGGTAACGCCTGTATGAGCTTCCTAATGTCCTGTTCGCCATCAACAGCCAGTGCAATAGTTTCCCCCCTATTAACAGAACATACCTGAGTCTCTGTAGTAGCCCTGGTCCGGGGCATGATTGGGGGGCTTACTTCAGCGGCTTCTACCAGCTCCGTGCGGATGTTCCCGGCTGATTCGCTTATGGTAATCGGGATAGTTGGTTCTTCCGTGGCCGCTTGCTGCCTCTGGGCGGCCCGAACAGCACGCTGTGAAACAGCACCGGCCTCCACTGACATGGCTGGCTCTATCTTTGCAGCAAGGTACTTGGTAATGGACGGGTATCTGGATGCTTCAGCCCGACCTGTGCCCTTCTCTCGTCTGCGTCCCGGCATATACTCGTCCCGGCATCTACTCGTGGTTCTCCTGGCGTCTCTCACTCAGCCCAACCAAACCCGATCTCCTGCTCGAGCGCGCCACTGCGAAGCTCCGCCTCTCACTCCGTCATGCTCAGACCGCACCCCCCTGCGTCAGTCAATCATTGATTCAAGCAAATTTTCTTGATTCATCTGGTAAGTTTATTACCACAGGGAAGTTTTCACACAAGGTCTGGTGACAGGATTCAATTTGGACTCATACCCCATATGAACTTTATCGATGGACTTATGATTCGTTCATTTAAATTTGGACACAATTTTTTCTAGTTTTAAGTTTTAGTGCTGCTAATGTTATAGCTTCACTGTAGCATATTTGAGATTTTTTACTATACAAGCCAAAAGTTTGTCGGCATGGATCAAAGGGTGAGTGCCTGTATTGAAAACTGGCTACAAGGGCGAGTTCAGAGAGTAGTGATAAATGGGGAGTACTCGGAATGGTCCAATGTGGAAAGTGGGGTCCCTCAGGGTTCTGTCCTGGGACCAATCCTATGTAATTTATTCATAAATGACCTGGAGGATGGGATTAACAGCTCAATCTCAGTATTTGCGGTCAATACTAAGCTAAGCAGGGCAATAGCTTCTCTGCAGGATGTGAAAACCTTGCAAGAAGATCTGAACAAATTAATGGGGTGGGCAACTACTTGCCAAATAAGGTTTAATGTAGAAAAATGTAAAATAATGCATTTAGGAGGCAAAAACATGAATGCAATCTATTCACTAGGGGGAAAACCTCTGGGGGAATCTAGGATGGAAAAGGACCTGGGGGTTCTAGTAGATGACAGGCTCAGCAATGGCATTCAATGCCAAGCTGCTGCAAGCAAAGCCAATTGAATATTGGCGTGCATTAAAAAGGGAATTAACTCCAGGAATTCTCCCACTCTACAAGACTCTGGTTCAGCCGCACCTGGAGTATGCCATCCAGTTCTGGGCCCCAGGCCTCAGGAAGGATGTGCCAAAACTGGAGAGAGTCCAGAGAAGGGCAACAAAGCTAATAAAGGGACTGGAGGACCTTAGTTACAAGGAAAGATTACTAGTACTGAACTTATTCTCTCTGGAGAAGAGACGCATGAAAGGGGATATGATTTCAATGTACAAATACCGTACTGGAGAACCCACAATAGGGATAAAACTTTTCAGCAAAAGGGCATTTAAAAAGACTCGTGGCCGGGGGGTGTGGCTAGCCGACAGCACAGATGGCAGCACACTAAAAAAGCTCCGCTTCATCCCGGGCCAGGAAGGGGATCCACAGCAACTATGAGCTTAGTTTTTGCCCACAAACTAGCACAGCCAGAGCGGGCATACTCCCTGATGCCGTCCCGCAGGAGAAAACAGTGCACCATTTTGGGGAAAATGACAGACTTTTTCACACTGCTGCGTCGTTCTCACACCCAAGATGGCGCCGGCAGCCGGAGAGAGGACACACGCGGCCATTACAAGCAGCACGGAACAGCTTCTATGCCAAGCAGAAGTCGCAGCAACAACAATTTCAATCAGAGATATAAAAGCTACTCCCCACCTCCATCAGCTTCCTCAAGCCCAGCAAAGAGGCAGACTCCATCCCCACATTAAACCAGCCTGTCACGGGCACTACCCTTAAAGATATGCTGGTATCACTGCGCACCACTTTGCATGCTGATATGCTTGCTATTACACAACAATTCAAGTCAGAGGTAACTGCTGTGTCTAACAGAGTCACTCACATTGAATCAAAAATGGGAGAGTTTACAACCACATTTAATGACATGGTTGATGTCCAGAATGACAGAGACGACGAGATTGTGCAAATTAAAACCAAATTAGCAGATTTGGAAGACAGATCCGGGGAATTCCTGAATCGGTCAAGCCCCCCAACCTGAAAAATTATTTTGTCACTTCTGGAAGCGCCATTAGAGGATCTGGTCATAGACCGCATTCATAGGCTGCCAAGGCCTAAAAAATCCCCTCTCATCTACCCAGGGACACTATAGTCCGAGTACATTTTTACCACATTAAAGATCAATTCATGATTGCAGCCAGACGCCGTGATGTTCTACCTCCTGAGATGTAGGATTTATCCTTCTTTGCAGGCCTTTCTGCATTCACCATGCAGCAACGTAGACAACTGGCCACTATCACCAAGCCGCTGAATAACCATCACATTCATTACAGATGGTTATATCCTGCCAAACTACTGGTCACCAAAGATGGCACTTCTTTCGTGATTGCCACTATAAAGGAAGGCCTCCAACTCATGAAGGATTGACAAATTCTGGAACCCCAAATATGGCGGAGAACACGCAACAATCACCACCGTCCGCCAGGGCAAATTCTGAAACAGGCTTAAATCCTGACTCATCTTTGTTGCATCTTATAACTCCCCTGATGGCCCTGGAGAATGCCACACAGTTTTTGTTTACTCTTTGTATTCCCCCCAAGTTGCAGCGGTTGTTTTTACGCACAGATTCCAACGGAATCGCCTGTTTTTACACCTTAGACTATTTATTTTTCTTATCTTCCCTTAACGTTCTTCTTCCCACAGGATATACTGTACACCAACAGACTTTAATAGACGATCTTATAGGTCTACAGTGCCACATCTCACGGACTCCCGCCCTACTCTTTAACCGTATCAAGAGCGTGACAACCGTCTCCAGGTAACATCCATTCACGCAGTCCTAAATCACCACTACAACACGGTACGCAAATTATTTTACTACTCTTCCAAGATGGCATTGAACATCACTTCATTTAATGTGAAAGGCTTGAACAGCCCACACAAAAGGCAAATGGCCTGGAAGGAAGCAATCAGACTGAAGAGTGACGTTATCTGCTTTCAAGAGACACACTTTGTCTCTCACAAGCCGCCACCCTTTCACCACCAAAAATACCCTCATGTGTATCTAGGGAACGGCCCCAAAAAGAAAGGAGGAGTCGCTATAGCCATCAGAGACTCTATTCCATTCACCCAACTAGTAACACACCTTGATGCATCTGGAAGAGAACAGGACCTCTCTAACCCCATGCGATCCCAACTAAGAAGAGCAACTTTAGCCCAGTTTCTAGCTTCTTCTGATCTTTTTGAGGTATGGAGATGTCAACTAGGGATGACCTGAACACCCCCCGCTCGGTTCGCAGCAGAACATGCGAACAGGCAAAAAATTTGTTCGAACACGCGAACACCGTTAAAGTCTATGGGACACGAACATGAATAATTAAAAGTGCTAATTTTTAAGGCTTAAATGCAAGTTATTGTCCCCAAACACAAAAAAGTGTTTGGGGACCTGGGTCCTGCCCCAGGGGACATGGATCAATGCCCCCCACCCGCAGACCCCACAACCACCGGGCAAGGGTTGTGGGGATGAGGCCCTTGTCCCCATCAACATGGAGACAACGTGTTTGGGGGGGCTACCCCAAAGCACCCTCCCAATGTTGAGGGCATGTGGCCTGGTACGGTTCAGGAGGGGGGGCGCTCTCTCGTCCCCCCTCTTTTCCTGCGACCTGCCAGGTTGCGTGCTCAGATAAGGGTCTGGTATGGATTTTTGGGGGGACCCCACGCAATTTTTTTTTTCTAATTTGGCACGGGGTTCCCCTTAAAATCCATACCAGACCTGAAGGGCCTGGTATGGAATTTAGGGGGACCCCCCACGTCATTTTTTTTTAAATTTTGGTTTGGGGTTCCCCTGTGGGGGAATCCCATGCCGTTTTTATCAATGAACTTTTATGTGTATTGTCGGACCGGCAATTCATTAATAGCCACGAGTAGTTTTAAATTACTTTTTTTCCTTTGAAATGTCATTTTGCTGTCAGACTGTTCTAAACACAGGAAACATGCGCCCCTTTACAGGCATACTATAGACACCCCCCAGGTACGAAATTTAAAGGAATATTACACTTTTATTGTTTTACTTTAAGCATTATTAAAATCACTGCTCCCAAAAAAAAAGCCGTTTTTAAAACTTTTTTTTGCATTGATCCATGTCCCCTGGGGCAGGACCCAGGTCCCCAAACACTTTATATCACAATGCATATAAGCCTTTAAAATTAGCACTTTTGATTTCTCCCATAGACTTTTAAAGGGTGTTCCGTGGCTTTCGAATTTGCCGCGATCACCCCAAATTGTTCGCTGTTCGGCGAACTGGCGAACAGCCGATGTTTGAGTCTAACATGAGTCGAACTCGAAGCTCATCCCTAATGTCAGCACTCCTCAGAAAGGGACTTTACTATTTTTTCTAACGTGCACCACACGTATTCATGCATAGATTTGTTTCTGGTAGATAAAGTCTGATATAGATGTCATAACCTGGTCTGACCATGCGCCCATTTCCAATAATGTGTATACAGAGGTAGTGACGGGAACCTTGTGGAAGAAGACAACTTGCCCACATCCCTATAATCCTACACAGTAGAAAATTGTTTTCCTCTAGTGGGACTTTGTAAGTCAAGAGTCTTCAAACAGTATATCAAAAAGTGTATAATTTTATTATCAAAAGGTTAAAACATGACAAGAAATTGAATAAAAGAGATGGATGCCAGCAATTCAAATGGTGGTAACAGAAGGGGTATACATATCTGTTTACAGTAATAGCACAAATAACCCCACATAGACTGTTTCAGCGGAAGGCTTCACAACAGAAGCCGACGCGTTTCGAGGTTGTAAAGGTTAGAACCTCTTCTTCTGGGGCTGATGGTGAGATAAATGGTTATCTAAACATTTTAGAAAGAAAAAACAGAATAAGCAAGACATCTTAAGAAACAAACATAATAAAATGTCCGCATATAATCATGGAGCATAAGAATCAGAAATGAATTAGTACATTTGAGGGATATTCTCACCATGTTACTCCTAAACCAACATTAGATAGCATCCAACATCAAGAGGAAATGGGGCAGAACGGTTTGCCAGCAGGGATCGGGCACGTGAGCCAATGCTGTCATCGAGAAATCCGCACAAGTCCACAACCCAAAACAGGACACAAAGGGCGTCCTAACACGTGCAAGGTGACACCACTGATATCAGCTGTCATTGACTATACCTATCGCCTAGGAAACGAGAAGGGACAATATGATAAAGCCCATCCCATAGGTATAAGAAAAAGATAGCGCTAAAGTAGGCTTGCACCTATTGTGAATTAGTATAGTAAGGATCTATATATCCTATACATTCCTGTTAACTCAAACAATGAATCACTACTAGTGGAGGATAGGAAGGGGTCACACAAGGCACTGTCTGGTTGGGGATGGATGTTGGATCCCTCAGTGCGAAAGAGTCACACACCAAGGGGGTGGTAGGCACATCTGCATACAATAGCTGAAAGGAGAAAGATGTTGTGTGATTAATTAAAATCACAAATAGCAATCATATGTAGCCCACACTGCAGTAAGTGGTGTCCTACTTAGGTAATCCACATTGCAATGTAGTGTGTGCGTGAATTTGCATGTTCAAGCATATTGCACATTGCAAAGTGTCATGTACAAAAATGCAGCGTGTGCTTTGTAAAATAGGAATAAACAGTTTATCTTTGGAGATGACAGAGCTGCACGACCGGTCCGATGCCTGTACAGGCAGGAGACTGGCCATCTATAAGTGCAGCTAACATAGTACCTCTCATTAGAGAGAATATTAAAGACAGCTGACTAGTGTTCAGATGAGCATCAGAGGCAGTGGAGCGCCCTCCAAACCCTCGGCACGCAGGCCCGCCCCCAGGATCTCACACACTTATCAGCGTCCAGGAGGAAGCGGCGTCACACTCTGGAAACAGCTGACACGTGCTGGGAGGGAGCCGGCGTCCGCGTCAGGAACCCGTGGCGCATTGATCGCCATGGCAACGGGATAAACTTATCCCGGCCATACACGATCATGAGAAAGGAGGCCAGAAGTGCCAAATGTAAGGATGAAACATTGGCCCCCGTGCGCCGAGTGGACTGTCCGGGCACGGACTGGCCAATACTCCAGACCAGCGTCGGCCCAGGAGCCAAATCACACAGCGTCAACAAAACATTCATACCGGGGACTCAAAACAGGAGGGATGCACAGACAGGAATAAAGGAAGGAGAAAGCGGGGAAAAAGGAAAAGCAGGGAAAGCAGCAAAACAGGGGGCAATACTAATGGCCAAAAAGGGAGAGAGAATACTGTACAATAAAGAAAATGACATGAGAGTAAATATGGACAATGTGGGCCAATACAGCTGTTCATAGCAATCAATATAGTATATGGCCAGGGCATATACATGTAATCTATAGGGATATCCATGTCCATATAGAATCCCATGTGCATCCATATTAATTGACTTGCATTAGTGTAATTATGACCATCTGCCTATTTCAAAAGAATACAGGGGAAACATTTAAGCACCTATACCCCAAAAAGGAACATATGAGGATAGTTTTGCAACAATTGGCAAGGGTTTCACAAGAAGTGAGGTATATTCACCTCGGGGGGATCCCACTCGGGGCCCCCAGAGGTGAAGCCCTCCAGAAAAGGTCGAAATGAAATAGCATCAATTAAGCCAGGTGGCTTGGTAGCCTGAAGGCGATAGATCCACTTCTGTTCTTTTTGCAACAGAATTTTGTTCCAATCCCCACCACACAACCCTGGATGAACACGATCCAAAATCAAAAAGGACACTTTGGGGAAATTACCCGCATGTGGCGGTATGCCCGCCGCCATAACTCCTGATTCGTTCCATTAGTGTGGGGGATCAAGGGACCGAAATGAGAGCAAATAGATGGAGGAATTACATATTTGCTTTGTCCCAACCAGAAAACTCAAAAATTATTAGAAATGCTCTAAAGGAGTTCTTTGAACTCAATGCTCATCCGGTGAAAGATCCCTTCATACTCTGGAATACGCATAAGATCTATGTGAGAGGGTTGCTAATACAAATGAGCAGCAAGCTTAGGTGGCAGCGGAAGAAGCGGCTCAATGACTTGTTAACCACAATCCAAAACTTAGAAACTAGCAACAAACAAATTACCACACAAAAAACTAGAGATTCTTTATTCTATGCTAGACAGGAACTACGTACTCAGCTGATTTCTCAGCAATAGAACCGCTTCCGTACTTTAAAAGCCAATACTTACCGTTGCGGCAATAAGGCGGGGAAACTGCTAGCAAACCAGATAAAAGATAAAATTATTAAACAAAAAATTCAGCATATGAAAAACCCCAAAACAGGGAAAATAGTCTCAAATCCTAAAGAAATTACAGACGCTTTTAGCAGCTACTATGAATCTTTGTATAATCTTAAGGACGACCTGGATATATACCAACGCTCTGATGACATGATAGCTGATTTTCTTACTTCAATTCACCTTCCAAAACTTTCTCAAACGGAGTTATGCTCGCTCAATTTACCATTTACAATCCCTGAAATTGAAAAAATAATTAGAAGTATGCCGCACAAAAAATCACCTGGTCCAGATGGTTATTCTTCTGAGTACTACCAGCTGTTCAAAAATGAATTATCACCATACTTAAAACAAGTCTTTGAAGCCGCAATGTCTAAAGCCTCTTTCCCACCGGAAATGCTAACAGCAACAATAATTACTTTGCCTAAACTAGGCAAAGATCCTTCAACCCCACAAAACTTCAGACCTATATCTTTGCTGAACGTTAAGGTTAAAGTATATGCCAAATCAATTGCAAATAGATTATCCACTACCAAAACTTATTAATCATGATCAGGTTTGTTTTGTGCTTGGTCACCAGGCGAACGATGCAACCAGAAGAATGATAAACATTATACATTCTGCTGAAAAATCCAAAAGACCTTCTCTGCTTCTCACGTTAGACGCAGAGAAGGCCTTTGACAGAGTGCATTGGGGGTATTTAACTAAGGTCTTGGAGAAATTCAGTATTATTGGCCCAATCCAAAAGGCCATTAAGGTGCTGTATTCCTCTCCCTCAGCATACGTATACACGGAGGGCATGTTCTCCAGGAACTTTCAAATAACCAACGGCACTAGACAGGGGTATCCATTGGGTATGTGTGTGTAACCTTACAGTAGTGTACAACCTCTTAATAAACAAATAAAGATATATAAAAAATAATAAATTATGACTATACATGATAATGACACATCTAACTCAAAAATAGTAAAAATGCATATATAACCCACTAAGCAATAGCATGCTACAAGTTCTCTGGTGATTTCCTAGTGCTTATGTGACCGTATTGAGGAAAGAGAACTTTTTAAAAAATGAGCCACATTCATAAAAGTATCACCTTATGTGTATCCAAGTATAAGTAGAAACTACAACAAAAGTGAAAATGCCGTGAGAGATAAGACCGCAATAAGCGGACACACTATGATTCCGTGACCCTGCTTATGTGGCATATACAAGTAAAGTTCATATGTAAACGTGCAAATAATAGTCCATATGATATGCGTATATTCTTATTCAAATAATGTGACATAAAACACAAGAGGTGACTTGGGTGCTCTCAATATCTTCTGGTGACTCTGTGCTCCCCCTCCAGGGTCCCCACTCACCGGATCCACTCGCCCCTGCAGGGGCAATGAGCATGTAGGTGCAACCACTGCAATTACTCCCCCATAGTTGTTGCGATATCAAGGATAGACTTCCGTATTCAGGTAGATTGGAGTATAATCTGTAGTTGGTTCTTCGATCTCTGCAGCAGCTTCTTTACAGGGGAATTCAGTCCCTCCTGATAGCACACAACATGTCGCAGGCCAAAATTTCAATAGATTACCCCACCATACAAGCTTCATTGAACACATGGTCATACTTAAAAGAAGTAACACACCCCAAGACGCAAACTGGCACAGGCTCCACCCCTCTGGAATCCCTACATTGGTTAATTCCAAATATTTCCCTGTCTCACTGGATGAAAGGAGAAACACTCCATTTAAAAGACCTTATGAAGGATGACATACTAATGACATTCCAATACTTCCAAGACAAATTTGGTATACCGGCCTCTGAACACATTTTCAAATAGCATCCATATATCAACAATTAAATACAAATAATTTCCCAATCCCCACACCACTTTGGAATCACCTAACCTCTACTAATCCAAAGGCATTTCCCTGATATATGACTTACTCAACTCTAATGGGGCGTACACACGGTCGGACTTTTCGTCTACAAAAGTCCGACAGCCTGTCCGACAGACTTCCGGCGGACTTTCGGCGGACTTGCGGCGGACTTGCGGCAGACTTTCTAACGAACGGACTTGCCTACACACGACCACACAAAAGTCAGACGGATTCGTACGTGATGACGTACACCGGACTAAAATAAGGAAGTTGATAGCCAGTAGCCAATAGCTGCCCTAGCGTGGGTTTTTGTCTGTCGGACTAGCACACAGACGAGCGGATTTCGGGGTCCGTCGTAGTTACGACGTAAAGATTTGAAGCATGTTTCAAATCTAATGCCGCGTACACACGGTCGGACTTTTCGTCTACAAAAGTCCGACGGATGCCGACGGACTAAAGCTGGCTGACAATCCGATCGTGTGTGGACTTCCCCAGACTTTCAGCTGACTTTTCCAGCCTCAAATCTGACGGACTTTAGATTTGAAACATGCTTTAGTCCATCGGCGTCCGTCTGACTTTTGTAGCTGAAAAGTCCGACCGTGTGTACGCCCCATAAGTCAGTCTTCCTCAAGTTCAACCCACTAATTAAGTGGGAACAAGAATTGGATAAGGTTTTCACAGACAAACAATGGATCAGTGCGACCGAATGCAACCACCAATTCTCAAGGTGCTCGAACTATAATGAACTAGCACAAAAACTTCACGGAAGATGGCACTATACCCCATATATAGTCACTAAACTTTCAAATAGCAACTCAAATCTTTGTTGGAAGGGATGTGGTCAGGTGGGAACGCTGGTCCATATGGTGTGGGCGTGTCCCCATCACCGTGGATTCTGGGCAGTTTTCAAACTGACTGCAAAGGTAACTGGGGTCTTTATACAGCCTTCTATTGAGAAAGCAATCCTGAGTATCAATATGTCAGAATATCCTTTAATGGTAAGATCTATAGCAATGCATATTATATTCGCCGCTAGATCTCTGATGGTAAGCAAGTGGAAAACAAACGAAATCTCCAGTGTGAGAGAGCTAATATCAAAAGTTAATACTGTAGCAGAATATGAAAAGATATTAGTCTTTAACCTCTTCAGATCCGCGCTATTGTCAAATGACGGCAACAGCACGGATCTACATTGCCGGGACTACGTCCATTGACGTTGTCCCGTGCACGAGCGGCCTGCGCGCCCCCTGCAGGGCGCGCGCGGCATGCTCGGTGATCAGTCTATGAGACTCGCCTGATCACAGATCCGAGTAAGGGGTCGGTCCCGACCCCTTACCACATGATCAGCTGTCAGCCAATGAAAGCTGATCATGTGATGTAAACAGAGCCGGTAATCGGCTATTTTTCCTCCTCGCGCTGACAGCGGACTGATGTCCCGATCACGGCGATCATCTGCCCTCACAGCAATAGGCAGCAGTGCCGCCTACCAGTGCCCACCAGCGTCACCCATCAGTGCCCACAGTGCCACCCATTAGTGCCATCCATCAGTGCCCACAGTGCCACCCATCAGTGCCACCCACAATGCCACCTATCAGTGCCACCCATCAGCGCCCACAGTGCCACCCACCAGCGCCCACATCAGTGCAACAACAGTGCTGCACATCAGTGCCACCTATCAGTGCCCATAAGTGTCACCCATAAGTGCCCATCAGTGCCGCCCATCACTGCCCATCAGTGCCAATCATCAGTGCCCCCCATCAGTGCCACCCATCAGTGCCCCCCATCAGTGGTACCTATCAGTGCCCATCAGTGCCACCTATCCATGCCACCCATCTGTGCCACCCATCAGCGTCCATAAGTGGCCATCAGTGCCGCCTTATCTGTGCCCATCAGTACCGCCTTATCTGTGCCCATCAGTGCTGCCTTAACTGTGCCTATCAGTGCCGCCTTAACTGTGCCTATCAGTGCTGCCTTAACTGTGCCTATCTGTGCCCATCAGTGCAGCCTATCAGTGCCCACCAGTGCCGCCTCATCAGCGCATATCAATGAAGGAGAAAAATTACCTGTTTGCAAAATTTTATAAAAAACTATGAAACATGTTTTTTTTTCAAAATGTTTCCATTTTTTTTTGTTTAGCAAAAAATAAAAATCCCAGCTGTGATTAAATACCACCAAAAGAAAGCTCTATTTGTGGGGAAAAAAATGATAAAAATTTCATTTGGGTACAGTTTTGTATGACCGCGCAATTGTCATTCAAAGTGCGACAGTGCTGAAAGCTGAAAATTGGTTTGGGCAGG
The DNA here is from genome assembly GCA_037952835.1 of Lithobates septentrionalis. Taxonomy (NCBI): domain Eukaryota; kingdom Metazoa; phylum Chordata; class Amphibia; order Anura; family Ranidae; genus Lithobates; species Lithobates septentrionalis. Next base: position 1,331,902 of record JBBDGP010001232.1, on the reverse strand, counting down.
AGGGGGGTTTAAGTGCCCAGTAAGCAAGTGGTCAAAGATGGTTCTATTACAAGATACATCTCCAACTGGTCGATATGGACATCCCTGGTCTCTTCATGGCGGTAGACCTGTAACAATACTAATGTATATCTTTCCTCCCTTCCCCATTTCCCCCCCTTTTTTCTTATCTTCCCCTCCTACTAATCTACTGTTGAACCATTTAATTGCCACCACTGTTAATGGGTTTTTTATGTTAATGTACCTTAAAAACTTAGGTACTATGCTCCTTCTATATACAAAAGATAAAATGTTCATTATAAGCAATAAACCAGTTATAATTTATCCGATTACAAAAGAATACAGAGGAACCCACAGAGAATATCAGAGATGTGCTATACCTGGTTTTATTCTGTAAGTGCCTTATTGAACAATATTTGTAAATTTCATTGCTCAGTTCCATGTATAACAATGTGTGCAATAAAAAACTATCTCAACTAAAAAGATTTGTGGCCATTCACTAAAATTAGAGGAAAAGTAATTTAACCGGAAACTGCATAGAGGGTTCTTTACAGTAAGAATGTGGAATTCTCTTCTACAAGCAGTGGTTTCAGCACAGAGCATAGATAATTTCAAAAAACTATTAGATAGGCACCTAAATGACCACAACATACAGGAATATACAATGTAATATTGACATAAAAGCGAACAAAAAGCGAAGTGTCTTTTTTCAACCTTACCAACTATAACTATGTAACAGTGCTTTCTAGGACTGTTTTCCTTTCTTTTCTGTGTCAGCAGCAAGTTCTGTTGCTGTTTTTCTGCTGTTCCCCCATTTTTTTTAGTTTTGCTTGCATTTTAGAGGCATTGGTTTTGGTTTTATTTAATATTAGTTAGTATCTATTTTCTATTTTTTATTTTGCTTGTACTGTTAGGGCGAGTGTTTTTATTTACCTTTTTTTTCCTTTGCGATGTATTTAATTTTTGATTATTTTTATTAGGGTGTTTATTTATTTTTTTATTTTATGACTCGTTCACCGACAACAGTGTTAATTTGTTGATGACGCCGCAAAAGCTGCCCTGTGTTTTCAGCACAGGTTTGCGGTCCTCAGGATCGCTCCCCACCAGGAAGTGTGCAAGTCGGGATCCAGTAGCAGATTAAGCAGGTAAGGATCAAACAGAAGCATAGTCAATAAACAAGCCAAAAGTTCAGTAATGAGTAGTTGCAGGTTGGGATCAGGCAGAAGCGTAGTTGAGGAACAAGCCAAAGGTCGATAACGAGTGGTAACAAAATATGGACAGCAGCAGGGAAGACAAAAGCAAGATACTGGCTGAGAGAGCACAATAATCTGCTAAACAGGGAGTGCAGAGACATAGCTTAAATCAGAAAGTTCATGAGGAGAAGAAAAAAGACAAACAAGGTTCAAGACAGGCTCATGCAAGGATTTGTCCAGGGACTTGTCCAGAATTCCAGTTAGCTTGGCAGGAAGAGACATCGCCTGATACAGTAGAAGTTCAAGGTCAAATCCAAGTCCCAACAGAAGGGTTTGCACAGAGCAGCCCTAATCCTCTTCCTTTTGGGTCCCCCGTCAGCGGTCCTGGGTTCTCCCCCCTGCCGAGTGCCCCCTAATAGCAAGCCTCTCACTCCCGAGCCGCGCTCCTGTGAATGGACATTGTCTCATGCACATCGCTAGATCGATATGGGGCTCAGGTAAGTTTAAGTGGGGGGGAGAGCTGCATCCAGAAGGTTTCTTACCTAAATGCATAGAATGCAGTAACTACTTCCTGCAAACCGCCATCATTGTATGTCAGTACTTTGACATGGTAGAATACCGGGTTATGGCAGCTATCTCTGTATTTTTTTCAATGGGGGGCGGTTCTCTTTCAGATAAAAGTGGTCTCTGCGGCGGATTCACCGCAAGATCACTTATCGGTGGCAGGAGCGGTGCCGCCCCTCCTGCCGCGCTCCATTTTTCATTTCCAGATGCAATCTGCTTTCTATATCTCTCAAAAACATTTCCAATAAAGGCTGAAAAGGTGTCCTTCAAAATGGTTCAATTTTTCAACTTTTAATCTTAGAAAATGGACAATTTTTATTCAATAAATCTGCCTGTTCTCTCCAAATAAAGTCTACCTGTTCTCTTCCTCTGAGATAGTATTTAACCACTTAACAACCGGCCCATAGCCAAATGAAGGCTACAGGGCGGTTGCTTAACTCTGGGAGGTCAGTGACGTACAGTGACGTCCTCCCAGAGTTCCGCTCTCACGCGCCCCCTGGGGCGCACACCCGAGAACATCCGTGACTGCCGGGTCCAGAGGACCATATGATCGCTCCGTCAAATGATGGAGCGATCACATGTGAACAAACCGGCATCATCTCATGATGCCGGTTCCTCTCCTCCCCTGTCTGTACCGATCGGTACACTGTAAGAGGAGAGGGGTAGGGATTGGATGCCAGAAGCGCTGTGGGCTGGATCTGTAGTGCCCACAGCGCTGCTCAGTGACAACTGCCATCCATCCATCCATGCTCAGCCATCCCTCAATGCTCTGCAATACCCTGCACTACTCTGCAATGCCCCACAATACTGTGCAATACCCCACAATACTCTGCAATACCCCGCAATACTCTGCAATACCCGGCAATACCCCACAATACTCTGCAGTACCATGCAATACCATGCAATACCCCGCAATACCACACAATACTGTGCAATACTCTGCAATACCCCGCAATACCCTGCAATACTCTGCAATACCCCACAATACTCTGCAATACCCCACAATACTCTGCAATACTCTGAAGTACCCCGCAATACCCTGCAATACCCTGCCATACCCAGCCATGCTCGGTGATACCCAGCCATACTCGGTGATACCCAGCCATACTCAGTGATACCCAGCCATGCTCAGCCATGCTCTGCAATACCCCGAAATACTCTGCAATACCCCGCAACACTCTGCAATACCCCGCAATACTCTGCAATACACGCAATACTCTGCAATACCCCGCAATACACTACAATACCCCGCAATACTCTACAATACCCCGCAATACTCTACAATACCCCGCAATACCCCGCAATACTCTGCAATACTCTGCCATACCCCGCAATACTCTGCCATACTCTGCCATACCCAGCCATACTGTGCAATACTGTGCAATACCCCGCAATACTGTGCAATACTCTGCAATACTCTGCAATACCCCGCAATACTCTGCAATACCCTGCAATACCCCGCAATACCCCGCAATACTGTGCAATACTCTGTAATACCCCGCAATACCCTGCAATACCCCGCAATACTCTGCAATACTCTGCAATACCCCACAATACTCTGCAATACCCCACAATACTCTGCAGTACCCTGCAATACCCCGCAATACTCTGCAGTACCCTGCAATACCCCACAATACTCTACAATACCCTGCAATACCCTGCAATACTCTGCCATACCCGCCAATACTCTGCCATACCCCGCAATACTCTGCCATACCCCGCAATACTCTGCCATACCCCACAATACTCTGCCATACCCCGCAATACTCTGCCATACCCTGCCATACCCAGCCATACCCAGCAATACTCGGTGATACCCAGCCATACTCTGCCATACCCAGCCATACCCAGCCATGCTCAGCCATACTCAGCCATACTTGGCAATACCCTGCCATACTCTGCAATACCCCACCATACTCTGCAATACCCTGCAATACTCTGCAATACCCCGCAATACTCTGCAATACCCTGCAATACCCCGCAATACCCCGCAATACTGTGCAATACTCTGCAATACCCCGCAATACCCTGCAATACCCCGCAATACTCTGCAATACTCTGCAATACCCCACAATACTCTGCAATACCCCACAATACTCTGCAGTACCCTGCAATACCCCGCAATACTCTGCAGTACCCTGCAATACCCCGCAATACTCTGCAATTCCCTGCAATACCCCACAATACTCTGCAATACCCTGCAATACCCTGCAATACTCTGCCATACCCGCCAATACTCTGCCATACCCCGCAATACTCTGCCATACCCCGCAATACTCTGCCATACCCCGCAATACTCTGCCATACCCCACAATACTCTGCTATACCCCGCAATACTCTGCCATACCCTGCCATACCCAGCCATACCCAGCAATACTCGGTGATACCCAGCCATACTCTGCCATACCCAGCCATACCCAGCCATGCTCAGCCATACTCAGCCATACTTGGCAATACCCTGCCATACCCTGCCATACTCTGCAATACCCCACCATACTCTGCAATACCCTGCAATACTCTGCAATACCCCGCAATACTCTGCAATACCCAGAAAATACTCTGCCATACTCTGACATACCCAGCCATACTCTGCAATACTCGGTGATACCCAGCCATACTCTGCCATACCCAGTCATACTTGGCGATACCCTGCAATACCCTGCCATACTCAGCCATACCCTGCCATACTCAGCCATACCCAGCCATGCTCAGCCATACTCAGCCATACTCGACTGTACTCAGCCTCTGTACAGTGGCTTGCGAAAGTATTCGGCCCCCTTGAACTTTTCAACCTTTTGCCACATTTCAGGCTTCAAACATAAAGATATAAAATTTTTATTTTTTGTGAAGAATCACCAACAAGTGGGACACAATTGTGAAGTGGAATGAAATCTTTTGGATTTTTGAAACTTTTTTAACTAATAAAAAAATGAAAAGTGGGGCGTGCAAAATTATTCGGCCCCCTTGCGTTAATACTTTGTAGAGCCACCTTTTGCTGCGATTACAGCTGCAAGTCGCTTGGGGTATGTCTCTATCAGTTTTGCACATCGAGAGACTGAAATTCTTGCCCATTCTTCCTTGCAAAACAGCTGGAGCTCAGTGAGGTTGGATGGAGAGCGTTTGTGAACAGCAGTTTTCAGCTCTTTCCACAGATTCTCGATTGGATTCAGGTCTGGACTTTCGACTTGGCCATTCTAACACCTGGATACGTTTATTTGTGAACCATTCCTTTGTAGATTTTGCTGTATGTTTGGGATCATTGTCTTGTTGGAAGATAAATCTCCGTCCCATTTTCAGGTCTTTTGCAGACTCCAACAGGTTTTCATCCAGAATGGTCCTGTATTTGGCTGCATCCATCTTCCCCTCAATTTTAACCATCTTCCCTGTCCCTGCTGAAGAAAAGCAGGCCCAAACCATGATGCTGCCACCACCATGTTTGACAGTGGGGATGGTGTGTTGAGTGTGATGAGCTGTGTTGCTTTTACGCCAAACATATCGTTTTGCATTGTGGCCAAAACGTTCGATTTTGGTTTCATCGGACCAGAGCACCTTCTTCCACATGTTTGGTGTGTCTCCCAGGTGGCTTGTGGCAAACTTTAGACGAGACTTTTTATGGATATCTTTGAGAAATGGCTTTCTTCTTGCCACTCTTCCATAAAGGGCAGATTTGTGCAGTGTACGACTGATTGTTGTCCTATGGACAGACTCTCCCACCTCAGCTGTAGTTCTCTGCAGTTCATCCAGAGTGATCATGGGCCTCTTGGCTGCATCTCTGATCAGTCTTCTCCTTGTCTGAGCTGAAAGTTTAGAGGGACAGCCAGGTCTTGGTAGATTTGCAGTGGTCTGATACTCCTTCCATTTCAAAATGATCGCTTGCACAGTGCTCCTTGGGATGTTTAAAGCTTGGGAAATCTTTTTGTATCCAAATCCGGCTTTAAACTTCTAAACAACAGTATTACGGACCTGCCTGGTGTGTTCCTTGGTCTTCATGATGCTCTCTGCGCTTTCAACGGAACCCTGAGACTATCACAGAGCAGGTGCATTTATACAGAGACTTGATTACATACAGGTGGATTCTATTTATCACCATCAGTCATTTAGGACAACATTGGATCATTCAGAGATCCTCGCTGAACTTCTGGAGTGAGTTTGCTGCACTGAAAGTAAAGGGGCCGAATAATTTTGCACGCACCACTTTTCAGTTTTTTAATTGCTAAAAAAGTTTAAAATATCCAATAGATTTCGTTCCACTTCACAATTGTGTCCCACTTGTTGGTGATTCTTCACAAAAAATTTAAATTTTATATCTTTATGTTTGAAGCCTGAAATGTGGCAAAAGGTTGAAAAGTTCAAGGGGGCCGAATACTTTCGCAAGCCACTGTATGTGGCCAGGCTGTGGAAGCCTCACACATGTGATATTTCCGTACTCAGGAGTAGGGGAATCTATTTTGGGGTGTCATTTTTGGTATGTACATGCTATGTGTTAGAAATATTGTATAAATGGACAACTTTGTGTTAAAAAAAATGCGTTTTAACCACTTCCCGCCCGCCGGCTGTCATACGACGTCCTTGACTTTGTGCGGGGATATCTGGATGATGGGTGCAGCTACAGGCATCATTCAGATATCAGCTTTTTCAGCCAGTGATTCCCTACACCATAAGAATGATCATAGCAGCTGTTCCACTGCTTGATCGTTCTTACGGGAGGCGAGAGGGGATGTCTTCTTCTGCTTCTACCGATTCACCGCTACTATCGAAGCCAGGATCTTTTTTTTTTATTATTTCAGGCATCCCAGCTTAGAGGTCTTATTGACCTCATATCTCACTGTAAAGAGGACCTGTCATGCCATATTCCTATTACAAGGGATGTTTACATTCCTTGTAATAAAGAAGGAAGGATTTCCCCGGGGTGGGGTTTTTTGGCAGCACAGTAACAAACAAAGTCAGTGGTGTATGAAAAGTAGAACAAATTTATTTGTACAAAAATAACATAACATAAAAGTTAAAACAATGAGCTCCAGTGGGATGTGCCCTAAAACTAAATTGGCTAAACATACATTTGCAGACATATATTCATAACAAGGCTTATTATCATGAACATTAAAGCTGACGCGTTTCAACCCATACACTAAGGGTCTTCTTCAGAGGGTCAGTCTGCTGGAATATACACAAATGGGGTTGATGTACATATATGAATTCCATTAATATGGCAACAATTACATTTACCATGCAATACACAAATATAGTATAATTACCCAATAATGTATGTCCAGCAGGAAAGGAAAAAAGCCTCCCACATGGAGATGCCTTAAAAAATTGTCTTCTTCTCTTCCCCAGGGAAGAGTCCCAGACACCTCTACCACCACCGCAGCCCAGACCGGGGCAGTGAAAACAGTGACGTGACTTACGAGAGGTCACACTCTCCTCCTTGTAATAGGAAGAAAGGTGATCAAACAAAATTTGGGGGGGGAAAAAGCATCAAACCAAAATAAATAAAGTAAAATGAACAATAAATTTTTTTTTTAAAGTGCCCTTTCCCCGTGTGCTCACATGCAGAAGCGTACGTAAGTCCCTCCCACATATGAAAACGGTGTTCAAACCACACATGTGAGGTATCGCTGCAATCGGTAGAGCGAGAGCAATAATTTTAGCCCTAGACCTCCTCTGTAACTCAAAACATGTAACCAGTAAAAAATTTTAAAGCGTCGCCTATGGGGATTTTTAAGTAGCGAAGTTTGGCGCCATTCCACAAGCGTGTGCAATTTTGAAAGGTGACAAGTTGAGTATCTATTTACTCAGCATAACTTCATCTTTCACATTATGCAAAAACATTGGGCTAACTTTACTGTTTTGGTTTTTTTTAAAGCACAAAACTGTTTTTTCCCCAAAAAAATGCTCAAAAAATTGCTGCGCAAATACCGTGCGAGATAAAAAGTTGCAATGACCGCCATTGTATTCTCTAGAGTCTTTGCTAAAAAACAAATATAATGTTTTGGGGTTCTATGTGATTTTCTAGCAAATAAATGATGATTTTTACATGTAAGAAAGAAATGTCAGAACGCCTGAAGGTGCTCCCTGCATGTTAGGCCTCTGTATGTGGCCACGCTGTGTAAAAGTCTCACACATGTGGTATCGCCATACTCGGGAGTAATAGCAGAATGTGTTTTGGGGTGTAATTTGTGGTATGCATATGCTGTGTGTGAGAAATAACCTGCTAATATGACAATTTTGTGGAAAAAAAACGAAAAAAAAAACCTTGATTTTGCAAAGAATTGTGGGAGAAAATGACAACTTTTAAAAACTCACCATGCATCTTTCTAAATACCTTGGAATGTCTTCTTTCCAAAAAGTGGTCATTTGGGGGGTATTTGTACTTTTCTGGCATCTTAGGGTCTCAAGAAATCAGATAGGCTGTCAGTACTTCTGGTGTGATCAATTTTCAGATATTGGCACCATAGCTTTTGGACTCTATAACTTTCACAAAGACCAAATAATATCCACTGATTTGGGTTATTTTTACCAAAGATAGGTAGCGGTATAAATTGTGGCCAAAATATATGAAGAAAAATTACTAATTTGCAAAATTTTATAACAGAAACGAAGAAAAATGCATTTTTTTACAGATTTTTCTGTCTTTTTTCTTTTATAGCACAAAAAATAAAGAACCCAGCGGTGATTAAATACCATCAAAGGAAAGCTCTATTTGTGTGAAAAAAAAGACAAAAATTTCATATAGATACAGTGTTGCCTGACTGAGTAATTGTCATTCAAAATGTGAGAGCACCAAAAGCTGAAAATTGGTCTGGTTATTAAGGGGGTTTAAGTGCCCAGTGGTCAAGTGGTCAAGCAAAATAGGAGTATATACCGTCCAACAAATCAATTCAGTTTTTTTTGGCTTGTGGCTCTGATGAAGCATGCTCTAGTTTTCATTCACGATAAAACCTACCTGCCTAGTCTTTCTTGTATCGTGGCCTAGTAAAAATACTTACATGATATATAGTGTGCCCATGACATTTTTCTGGCTCTTGACTGGGACATGTTGTGGAAAATTTTATATTAATGTGTTGTCATAAATCTCCCAGTGTGTGTTCAACCACAGCCCGTTCTAAAGAACTGACTGGGGCAGATCGACACTGGCTGAGACCTGTTAGGTAATGGAAAACTTCCTGGTGTTTGGAGGGAGGTGTTTGCGGAGAGAGGACATGTCCGCCAGCAAAAGGGCCCCTGTGCAATGCACAGAACGATCGTCTGGTGGGGATGCGTTCACTCTGCAAAGACATTATCGGTTTAGAGGTGTTTTGCTCTTGTCACCCCTGGTATGCCTGATCAACATGTTTGGGGTGCCATGACATACACCTGCAGATAATCTCCCATCCATGCACGAGGAACTTTAGTCATCGTCATTTAGTATATTGTATCATGTCCTGTAGTAATTGGTTGTTTTGTATTCTGCTGTGAAATCCTTATATGGTCACTCACATCCTGTGAGGTCACAAGCTTTGTAAGAGGTGTTTGGCTGTTGGAGGCGGAACCCTCGAGCTTTTGGGACCTCCTATTGATATGCTAATAAAGTGGCTCACGCAGACAGCTAAGGGAGGCTGGCGGGCAGTGGGTTTTTGGAACCTGAAGGAGTAGGATGTGATTATTTGTGAGCATGAGACACACACACACACACACACCAGAGGATGGATACGATCAAAAGGTGAGATGCACTGGTATTATATCATTAGACGAAATTGCTATTATGATTAGAAACAGGAGATTTGGCTGTGTGCTTTGCGTAAAACCAAATTTCGGTGACAGCATGGCGGGCCAGGTACTTAATGGAGCAGACAGGACCCCCGTCCACATCGGTGAGAAAAGGGGGGAGATCGGATCCCAGTCTAGGACATTTCTTTCCGATTTGTTGGGGAGCCTTTGCTCTGCAAAAGAACAAATTTTTCGTCTTTTGAAATAATGCTGGAAGTTTGATCGTATGTCTGGTGTGTGTGTGTGTGTGCCTGCTTGCGTGTAACAAGTTTTTGTAATGCATATGAGAAATATAAATGTATGAATTGATATTATTTGCAGCCTACAATGTGTGCCTGTGTGTGTGTGTGTGTCTGTGTGCCTGTGTGCCTGTGTGTGTGTGATTTGTATCTCGAATCTTTGTGTAAGGAGACTGTGTGTGTGTGTGTGTGTGACTGATGCTGTGTAACAAGTTTGTAATGCATGTGAGAAATGGATGAATTGTAATTATTACTTATGTATGGGACAAGTAAATTACATGTGTTTTGTAAAGTGTTTAATTGACTCAAGACACAGATGGTTAGTGGACTTTGATGATTATGAAAAGAACATGAAGGCATCACTGTCTGTACCTCTCAATGTTTTGTTCCTGTGAAAGCTGATGTGAACTGAGTTTGAGGGTATGTTACAGCCGTGTAATTGTGGGTTATGTAGCTTGGTTGTTTCATTGGATAGCATGTGTTCCTAAGTTGTGCTTTTTGTAATTTTAACACTTTTAAATGTTTGTCTAAGCGTTCATTTAGTATCTTAAATGTGTAATTTTGTGGGGAGAAATTTTTGGTTTTGGCAGGAAAATGGTTTTTGTCTGCTACTTCCTTTTGTTCTCTTGTTGTTGTCTACCATGTGACTACGGTCGGCCATTTTCTTTTCCTTTGTGTGTGAACTTTAAAATGTTTATCCATCTTGGTCAGTTTTGGTGGGAAAATGCGCCATCTTGTTGGGGTCTGGCTTTTGTTGTGGTCACCATGTGCATCGGCGGCCATTTTAAAGCCCTCTGAGTCCTCCAATAGGGGAAGCTGCTCCATTGTGTATTCCTTTGCGTGTGCAAAGCCATGTGCTTTAAGCTACAATCTGGCTTCTAGGCACCATTTTGTGAATTCTATTTTTGTACTGTTTACATATTTTTCAAGGAAACTATTGCATTTTCTGTAGTGAATATTGGTTTTGAGTGAAATCTCTACTTTGCACTGAATTTCAATGGATACCAAGACTGGCTTTAACTGAGTTTTTGGTACACAGCGGTGTGTGTTATTTTAATTTTTTTAATGTTTTGGCAGTTTCTCAGAGGGCAATTATATGTTTTGAGGCTTCTATCGCTTTAAGCTAAGGTTTGCTAGCCTGCAGTATCCCTCCCCTCTCTTTTCCTGTACATTGATATGTAAATAAACCAGTTTGAGGGGTTTTAGAGCTGGGCATGCAGCATTTTATGTATCAACAGGAAGTTGGTGGGGGGGAGCTTGGAGTATCACACAAGCAAATGAGATTTGTACTCGGAAGGACAATGGGAAAATACTGGCGTTTGAAAGTGTTTTAAATTTAATTCCAATTGTTTTAAAGAAGTTTATGTTTCTAGTGAAGATTTCTAATGTCTTGATAGACAAAATACGAAGCTATTTGGGGCTTCCAATCCCCCTCCCTCTTCCTACTCAGGTGTGCAACAGGAAGTTGGTGGGAGGGGCTTGGGGTCTTTTGACTTGTGTTTGGAAGGACGAAATCATTTTTATTTTTAAATTAAGGTTTATACTGTAATACAGTTTTTGGTAGAGAGCAAACAGGAGGCATCCAAGTTATTGTTGTAATATCGAGGTACAGAGAGAAGCCATAGATTGTTTTGAATAGTGGAGGATTTCATGGTGCTTTGTAGTTTGTCTGACAACACATTTATAGGGCTGCCGATAACTGGTTGTAGAGCATGTAAATGTGAGGATTAGTACGCTAGCACACCGGGAGGCCGTGTAAAATAATCGGAGAACGCCGGGTGCCAGTACTGTAAAAATAGTCACTAAGCAGTACTGATCCGAAAACTAGTGCAAGGGTGCCCTGGACGCAGGGACCGTCATAAGCGATTCGAATCATCATGCGTAATGTTGGTCCATGCGTTGGAGGAAAAAAATGAGGCTCCACACCAGTCAGACAGCTGCACTTCACATGAGATCTGTGTCTGGGGCTCCGGACATGAGACCCCTTAAAGATTGGCAGATATGGTCAGAGGGTACAGTAAGGTGTATGACATGATTGGTCACGATTAATGAAGCAACCAATTTTTGGTCCAAGAAATCCTCCTGTTCCTGGACTGGACATGGGTTAAAGTAATAACTCCAAGGCCAATAATAAATAACACATTATCTCCTCTGATTCTGCAACATGGCTGGTTGACAATCGGCCACTCAGAAACGAACTGAAAAACGTGAAATGCAAAGTACAAAATAAAAAGCATGAAATGAAAAGCGCAAACTGAAAAGCGAGAAATGAATAGAGCAAAATGAAAAGCGCGAATCAACACTCACAAAACTTCTAACACAAAATTAGCATAAGGAGCCCAAAGAGTGGCGCTAAAGAGCTGAAAAACCAAGTAGTACGTAACTATGTTCGTGTTTGTTGGCTGACAATTCTTTGCCGTTTGTATGCAAGACAAGTTCCTGGCCAACGCCCTTTGGACAAAAGGCAGAGCTTTTGTCTGCGGAAAATCCGATCGTGTGTACGAGGCTTTAGTCTCATCCTCTGATTGTTATTGTAGCTCCTATTGAGGTGCCTAACTTTCTTCCTCAGTTTCTGGGGAGAGATCCAAAATGACTTAATCAGTCAGTCAGTATACGGCTTCCTAATGATTCCGGTGAATGATTAGGATCACTAGAATTTGTCAGCTTTGGGTCATACTAGGGGAGCAATGCATTGTATACAGTCTTGGAAGAGTTCAAGACAATCCACATCTGCAGTACTCATCTTCAGAGATATCTGAATCTGTGCTGTCTTGGTTGATGGTTTCTTCAATTCTTGTCCTGGTGGCATTTTTCTTTGTCCTGTCTAGGGATGAGCCGAACACCCCCCGGTTCGGTTCGCACCAGAACCTGCGAACGGACCGAAAGTTCGCACGAACGTTAGAACCCCATTGACGTCTATGGGACTCGAACGTTCGAAATCAAAAGTGCTCATTTTAAAGGCTAATTTGCATGGTATTGTCCTAAAAAGGGTTTGGGGACCCGGGTCCTACCCCAGGGGACATGTATCAATGCAAAAAAAAGTTTAAAAACGGCCGTTTTTTCGGGAGCAGTGATTTTAATGATGCTTAAAGTAAAAAAAAAAAAGTGAAATATTCCTTTAAATATCGTACCTGGGGGGTGTCTATAGTATGCCTGTAAAGTGACGCGTGTTTCCCGTGTTTAGAACAGTCCCTGCACCAAATGTCATTTTTAAAGGAAAAAATCTCATTTAAAACTGCTTACGGGTTTAATGTCATGTCGGGTCATGGCAATATGGATGAAAATCAGTGAGACAAACGGCATGGGTACCCCCCAGTCCATTACCAGGCCCTTTGGGTCTTGTATGGATATTAAGGGGAACCCCGCACCCAAATTAAAATAAGGAAAGGCCCTATATACTCTGAACAGCAGTATACAGGCGGTGCAAACAAGACAGGGACTGTAGGTTTGTTGTTAAGTAGAATCTCTTTGTAATTTTGAACGGGTACATTTTTAACGTGTTTAGCTCCAGCCAAAAAATCTTTTTTAAGCTTTTTGGAAAACATAGGGAAGGGTTATCACCCCTGTGACATTTGTTTTGCTGTCTTTCCTCCTCTTCAGAAGATTTCACCTCACTTTTTGTCCCAATGAAAAATGTTTTTTGAAAATTTGGGTTTTTTTGTGGAACAAGGATTGGAAAGCATCAGTGGAAAGGAGAAATTGTTTTCCCATATTAACTCTTACAGGAGAGAATTTCCCTTCCTAGGGGTAGATTTCATCTCACTTCCTGTTGTCTCCTTCCGTTTGCAAGTAGGAGTCGTTTGTAAGTTAGATGTTTGAAAGTACGGTCCTGCCCTATATACTCAGCAGAAATTTGGGCCTTAGGTGTTGCTGTGGCCACAACACTGTAAGCCCTCACAGGGCCCTGCTGTGAAATATTAGATCAAGAATTGTAATTACATGCCCCTGTTGAACAGGAGCTGAAAAATTAGGCCTTAGGCACTGGTGCTGGTGCCACAACACTGCAACCCCTCACAGACACTCTAGTTGGAACGCAGGAACGAGCCCTGCTGCAAAGTATTGCATCAAAAATTGTAATTACACGCCCCTGTTAGACAGGGGCAGAAAAATTGGGCCTTAGGCACTGGTGCTGGTGCCACAACACTGCAACCCCTCACAGACACTCTAGTTGGAATGCAGGAACGAGCCCTGCTGCAAAGTATTACATCAAAAATTGTAATTACACGCCCCTGTTAAACAGGGGCTGAAAAATTGTGCCTTAGGCACTGGTGGTGGCGCCCAGAACCAAAAATGTTCTTACAAGCTATCAGCGTGATGATTGAGGAGGAAGAGGATAATTACTCAGGGATAGTCACTCAGCATCAGCATAGGCAGTCTTTGAAGGGATCTGAGATTTCAAAAAAAATTATTCGGTTACATCAGCATCAGGTGCTTGGTAGCTGGTGGTGATCCAAGACTGATTCATTTTTATGAAGGTCAGCCGATCGACCGAGTCGGTGGACAGACGCACCGGTTACCACGCCTCCAGCAGCACTGAATGTGCGTCTGAAAGAACGCTGGATGCAGGACAGGCCAGTAGCTCAATTGCATACTGTGCAAGCTCTGGCCAGTGAATTATCCTCAAGACCCAGTAACCCAGAGGATTTTCGGTGGGAAAGGTGTCCAAGTCTGATCTTGCCCCTAGGTATTCCTGCACCATGTAAAACAGACGCTGGCGATGGTTGCTGGAACCGATCATACCTTGGGGCTGCGGACCAAAAAATTGTCTGAACGCATCGGTCAGACGGCCACCCTCTCCACCGCTCCTTCTTTGACTGACCGAAGCCTCAGCAACACGTTGTCCAGAAACAGGAGTTTGTAACCTCCCAGTCTCTGGGAACGCATTGCACAGACCTTTCTGCAAGGCCTCCCGAAGATGTTTCATCCTCTGCTCCCTCTGCGATGGCAAGATAAGGTCCGCAACCTTACCCTTGTAACGTGGTTTAAGGAGGGTTGCCAGCCAGTATTGGTCCTTCTCCTTGATACCACGAATACGAGGATCCTTATGCAGGCTTTGCAGGATCAGGGAGGCCATGCAGCGTAGGTTTGCTGAGGCATTCGGTCTGGAGTCCTCTGGGTCACTAAGGACGACAACGTCCGCAGCCACCTCCTCCCAGCCACGTACAAGTCCATGTGTTTCTTGGGACTGATCCCTTAAAGACTGCTGCTGATGCTGAGTGCCAGGCTCCACCTCCATACTGACACAATCTTCCTCCTCCTCCTCCTCCTCCTCCTCCTCGTCCTCTTCCTGTGTGATCGGCGGGCACGCAGGAACACTGTCTGGATAAAGGGGGCCTTGAGAGCTAAGGAAGTCCTCCTCTTCCTGCCTCTGTTCTGCCTCAAGTGCCCTGTCCATTATTCCACGCAGCGTGTGCTCCAACAGGTGGACAAGGGGGACAGTGTCACTGATGCATGCACTGTCACTGCTCACCATCCTCGTGGCCTCCTCGAATGGTGACAGGACAGTGCATGCATCCCTGATCATGGCCCACTGGCGTGGGGGAAAAAAAACCAAGCTCCCCTGACCCTGTCCTGGTGCCATAGTCGCACAGGTACTCATTGATGGCCCTCTGCTGCGTTTGCAGCCGCTGCAGCATGGCCAACGTTGAGTTCCACCTGGTGGGCATGTCACAGATTAGGCGGTTCTTGGGCAGGTTAAACTCCTTTTGGAGGTCCGTCAGCCGAGCACTGGCATTATATGACCGGCGGAAATGCACACAGACTTTCCTGGCCTGCCTCAGGACATCCTGTAAGCCCGGGTACCTGCCCAAGAACCGCTGCACTACCAAGTTAAGGACGTGAGCCAAACAGGGCACATGGGTCATTTGTCCCTGTCGGAGGGCAGAGAGGAGGTTGGTGCCATTGTCGCAAACCACCATTCCTGCCTTAAGTTGGCGTGGCGTCAACCACCTCTGAACCTGCCCCTGCAGAGCTGACAGAACCTCTGCCCCAGTGTGGCTCCTGTCCCCCAAGCACACCAGCTCAAGCACCGCATGGCATCTTTTGGCCTGCGTACTTGCGTAGCCCCTTGAACGACTACGGAGCACCGCTGGTTCCGAGGAAGAGGCCATGGAGGAAGAAGAAGAGGAGGGGGTGGAGGAGAGAGGTGTGTCACAATCAGCATTTTGGAGGCGTGGTGGCGGAACAACCTCCAACACTACTGCACCTTGTCCTGCATCCTTCCCAGCTGTCAGCAGAGTCACCCAATGCGCCGTAAAACTTAGGTAACGTTCCTGTCCATGCCTGCTGGACCATGAGTCAGCGGTAATATGCACCTTACCGCTGACCGCCCTGTCCAGCGAGGCATGGACATTGCCTTCCACATGCCGGTAGAGAGCCGGAATCGCCTTCCGTGAGAAAAAGTGGCGTTTGGGTACCTGCCACTGAGGAACCGCACATTCCACAAACTCACAGAAGGGGGCAGAGTCTACCAACTGAAAAGGCAGCAGTTGAAGTGCTAGCAATTTTGCCAAGCTAGCATTCAACCGCTGGACATGTGGATGGCTGGGAGCAAACTTCTTTCGGCGGTGCAGCAGCTGGGGCAGGGAAATTTGCCTGGTACAATCTGACGTCGGTGTACCAAAAGCAGATTGCCCACAAGTACTTGGCTGTGACACACCTAATTCTACACCTTCATTCCTCTCACTGCAGGTCTCAGAGAGGACTGGAGGTCTAGTGGGGTTGGAAATCTCAGCTGATGAGGAGCAAGGAGAGATCCTCTTTGTTCTTTGGTGTGGGTCTTTTAGATACGCTTGCCAACGAACTGCATGGCAGGTCAACATATGTCTGGTCAAGCATGTGGTACCCAAGCGGGAGATGTTTTGGCCACGTGAGATACGCTTGAGACATATGTTGCAAATAGCAGCGGTGCGATCTGATGCACTCGTCTCAAAAAAGGCCCACACCAAAGAACTTTTTGAATAACGCGCAGAGACTGCAGCGCCCTGCACATGTGGAGCTTTGGGGTGTGATGCAGTCAATGTGCTGCCCTTAGGCTGGCCCCTGGAGGGCATCCTACCTCGTTGGTGATGTGCCGCCTCCTCCTCCTCCTCTCTCCTATCAGGCACCCACGTTGAGTCAGTGACCTCATCATCCCCTCCCTCCTCATCACTGGAGCAAACCTGGCAGTATGCTGCAGCAGGGGGAGCATGACTGCCAGATTGCTGTCCTTCTTGGGCACCCCCTCTGTCCGTGCTCATGTTACTGCATTCATCGAGCTCAGTATCATCATCAGAGCCTTCCAAACGCTGGGCATCCTCCTGGAGCATGTACCCAACACTGTGGTCAAACAGTTCGAGGGACTCCTCAGGAGGACATGGTGGAGCTAGGGAAGGAGTCACTGATGACATTGAGCTGAGGGAAGAGGCCGCTGCTTTGCCAGACAAAGCACCCTGGGCATGGGTGAGAGAGGATGAGGAGGATGAGGACGGCTTGGTCATCCACTCGACCAAGTCTTCCGCATGTTGCGGCTCAACACGGCCAGCTGCCGAAAAAAAGGCCAAGCGTGTCCCATGGCCACGTGCTGATGAGGATGCACCGTCTCCACGACCAGCACTAGACACAGAGCCTGCTTGCCCTCTCTTATTGGCTTGTGACTGTCTGCCTCTCCTTCTTGGCCTTCCAGACATACTAATGGCCTGTAGCTGCACTAAGCTGGGATAGAACACCAGTAATTTTCTTCAGGTAGCTTTATATACTGTAACCAGACAAGCCTGCCTGTCAGTAGGAAGATAACAGGAACGGATCTAGCTGAACACTGTGAGCAGGACGCACTGTACTAAATGTAAATAGTCTAGCTGCCTGACCGTGGTACTAATAGGATCAAATAGAACACCAGTAATTTTCTTCAGGTAGCTTTATATACTGTAACCAGACAAGCCTGCCTGTCAGTAGGAAGATAACAGGAACGGATCTAGCTGAACACTGTGAGCAGGACGCACTGTACTAAATGTAAATAGTCTAGCTGCCTGACCGTGGTACTAATAGGATCAAATAGAACACCAGTAATTTTCTTCAGGTAGCTTTATATACTGTAACCAGACAAGCCTGCCTGTCAGTAGGAAGATAACAGGAACGGATCTAGCTGAACACTGTGAGCAGGACGCACTGTACTAAATGTAAATAGTCTAGCTGCCTGACCGTGGTACTAATAGGATCAAATAGAACACCAGTAATTTTCTTCAGGTAGCTTTATATACTGTAACCAGACAAGCCTGCCTGTCAGTAGGAAGATAACAGGAACGGATCTAGCTGAACACTGTGAGCAGGACGCACTGTACTAAATGTAAATAGTCTAGCTGCCTGACCGTGGTACTAATAGGATCAAATAGAACACCAGTAATTTTCTTCAGGTAGATTTATATACTGTAACCAGACAAGCCTGCCTGTCAGTAGGAAGATAACAGGAACGGATCTAGCTGAACACTGTGAGCAGGACGCACTGTACTAAATGTAAATAGTCTAGCTGCCTGACCGTGGTACTAATAGGATCAAATAGAACACCAGTAATTTTCTTCAGGTAGCTTTATATACTGTAACCAGACAAGCCTGCCTGTCAGTAGGAAGATAACAGGAACGGATCTAGCTGAACACTGTGAGCAGGACGCACTGTACTAAATGTAAATAGTCTAGCTGCCTGACCGTGGTACTAATAGGATCAAATAGAACACCAGTAATTTTCTTCAGGTAGCTTTATATACTGTAACCAGACAAGCCTGCCTGTCAGTAGGAAGATAACAGGAACGGATCTAGCTGAACACTGTGAGCAGGACGCACTGTACTAAATGTAAATAGTCTAGCTGCCTGACCGTGGTACTAATAGGATCAAATAGAACACCAGTAATTTTCTTCAGGTAGCTTTATATACTGTAACCAGACAAGCCTGCCTGTCAGTAGGAAGATAACAGGAACGGATCTAGCTGAACACTATGAGCAGGACGCACTGTACTAAATGTAAATAGTCTAGCTGCCTGACCATGGTACTAATAGGATCAAATAGAACACCAGTAATTTTCTTCAGGTAGCTTTATATACTGTAACCAGACAAGCCTGCCTGTCAGTAGGAAGATAACAGGAACGGATCTAGCTGAACACTGTGAGCAGGACGCACTGTACTAAATGTAAATAGTCTAGCTGCCTGACCGTGGTACTAATAGGATCAAATAGAACACCAGTAATTTTCTTCAGGTAGCTTTATATACTGTAACCAGACAAGCCTGCCTGTCAGTAGGAAGATAACAGGAACGGATCTAGCTGAACACTGTGAGCAGGACGCACTGTACTAAATGTAAATAGTCTAGCTGCCTGACCGTGGTACTAATAGGATCAAATAGAACACCAGTAATTTTCTTCAGGTAGCTTTATATACTGTAACCAGACAAGCCTGCCTGTCAGTAGGAAGATAACAGGAACGGATCTAGCTGAACACTGTGAGCAGGACGCACTGTACTAAATATAAATAGTCTAGCTGCCTGACCGTGGTACTAATAGGATCAAATAGAACACCAGTAATTTTCTTCAGGTAGCTTTATATACTGTAACCAGACAAGCCTGCCTGTCAGTAGGAAGATAACAGGAACGGATCTAGCTGAACACTGTGAGCAGGACGCACTGTACTAAATGTAAATAGTCTAGCTGCCTGACCGTGGTACTAATAGGATCAAATAGAACACCAGTAATTTTCTTCAGGTAGCTTTATATACTGTAACCAGACAAGCCTGCCTGTCAGTAGGAAGATAACAGGAACGGATCTAGCTGAACACTGTGAGCAGGACGCACTGTACTAAATGTAAATAGTCTAGCTGCCTGACCGTGGTACTAATAGGATCAAATAGAACACCAGTAATTTTCTTCAGGTAGCTTTATATACTGTAACCAGACAAGCCTGCCTGTCAGTAGGAAGATAACAGGAACGGATCTAGCTGAACACTGTGAGCAGGACGCACTGTACTAAATGTAAATAGTCTAGCTGCCTGACCGTGGTACTAATAGGATCAAATAGAACACCAGTAATTTTCTTCAGGTAGCTTTATATACTGTAACCAGACAAGCCTGCCTGTCAGTAGGAAGATAACAGGAACGGATCTAGCTGAACACTGTGAGCAGGACGCACTGTACTAAATGTAAATAGTCTAGCTGCCTGACCGTGGTACTAATAGGATCAAATAGAACACCAGTAATTTTCTTCAGGTAGCTTTATATACTGTAACCAGACAAGCCTGCCTGTCAGTAGGAAGATAACAGGAACGGATCTAGCTGAACACTGTGAGCAGGACGCACTGTACTAAATATAAATAGTCTAGCTGCCTGACCGTGGTACTAATAGGATCAAATAGAACACCAGTAATTTTCTTCAGGTAGCTTTATATACTGTAACCAGACAAGCCTGCCTGTCAGTAGGAAGATAACAGGAACGGATCTAGCTGAACACTGTGAGCAGGACGCACTGTACTAAATGTAAATAGTCTAGCTGCCTGACCGTGGTACTAATAGGATCAAATAGAACACCAGTAATTTTCTTCAGGTAGCTTTATATACTGTAACCAGACAAGCCTGCCTGTCAGTAGGAAGATAACAGGAACGGATCTAGCTGAACACTGTGAGCAGGACGCACTGTACTAAATGTAAATAGTCTAGCTGCCTGACCGTGGTACTAATAGGATCAAATAGAACACCAGTAATTTTCTTCAGGTAGCTTTATATACTGTAACCAGACAAGCCTGCCTGTCAGTAGGAAGATAACAGGAACGGATCTAGCTGAACACTGTGAGCAGGATGCACTGTACTAAATGTAAATAGTCTAGCTGCCTGACCGTGGTACTAATAGGATCAAACAGAACACCAGTAATTTTCTTCAGGTAGCTTTATATACTGTAACCAGACAAGCCTGCCTGTCAGTAGGAAGATAACAGGAACGGATCTAGCTGAACACTGTGAGCAGGACGCACTGTACTAAATGTAAATAGTCTA
Source organism: Lithobates septentrionalis (assembly GCA_037952835.1). Classification (NCBI taxonomy): domain Eukaryota; kingdom Metazoa; phylum Chordata; class Amphibia; order Anura; family Ranidae; genus Lithobates; species Lithobates septentrionalis. The sequence goes on along the minus strand of JBBDGP010001232.1, from coordinate 1,311,153 downwards.
GCTGCCTGACCGTGGTACTAATAGGATCAAATAGAACACCAGTAATTTTCTTCAGGTAGCTTTATATACTGTAACCAGACAAGCCTGCCTGTCAGTAGGAAGATAACAGGAACGGATCTAACTGAACACTGTGAGCAGGACGCACTGTACTAAATGTAAATAGTCTAGAAGATAACAGGAACGGATCTAGCTGAACACTGTGAGCAGGACGCACTGCACTAAATGTAAATAGTCTAGAAGATAACAGGAACGGATCTAGCTAAACTGAATACAGTGTATATATATATATGCAACACCTGGGATGCATATATATACACAATACACTGTAAGTGCAGCTAACTGACTGACTGTTCTGCCTAATCTATCTAACTCAAATCAAATGACACTGTCTGTCTCTCTCTCTCTCTCTCTCTCTATCTATGAACGCTGGAACACACACTACACAGGGCCGCCGTGCAGGCGGCCTTATATAGTGTGGGGCGTGTACTAAATCCCCTGAGCCATAATTGGCCAAAGCCTCCTTGGCTTTGGCCAATTACGGCTCTCTGTTCAGGCGGCGCTGTGATTGGCCAAGCATGCGGGTCATAGGGCATGCTTGGCCAATCATCAGCAAGCAATGCACTGCGATGCCGCAGTGAATTATGGGCCGTGACGCGCCACACGAATTTGGCGCGAACGGCCCATATCGTTCGCAATTCGGCGAACGGTCGAACATGGGTTCGACTCGAACACGAAGCTCATCCCTAGTCCTGTCTATTGGCAAATCATTGACAGGAAATAGCAAGTTGTGATGAATAACTGCTTTGTTGGCCTTCTACAGCATAAATTGGTAGAAATGCTCTTGCCCTATCTGCTTCACTACTCTGTTGCTGGTTGCATCATGTTTAGTGTATTTATATGCATGGACTATTTGTGGTATGTATTCTGTTCACTGCAATTTCTTTTCCTCTTAAAATGTACAAAGCATTTAGATTAAGGTTCTGTTCAGAATTTCAACTAGGTTTTCTTTAGAGATGACAAGACATTGTCCTAGAATATGCTATTATACATTCAGTTGTGCTCATAAGTTTACATACCCTGGCAGAATTTATGATTTCTTGGCCATTTTTCAGAGAATATGAATGATAACACAAAAACTTTTCTTTCACTCATGGTTAGTGTTTGGCTGAAGCCATTTATTATCAATCAACTATGTTTACACTTTTAAAATCATAATGGCAACAGAAACTACCCAAATGACCCTGATCAAAAGTATACATACCCCAGTTCTTAATATCGTGTATTGCCCCCTTTAACATCAATGAAAGCTTGAAGTCTTTTGTGATATTTGTGGCTCTTTATCTTCTCAGATGGTCAAGCTGCCCATTCCTCTTGGCAAAAGGCCTCCAGTTCCTGTAAATTCTTAGGCTGTCTTGCATGAACTGCACGTTTGAGATCTCCCCAGAGTGGCTCAATGATATTGAGGAGGGAGACTGAGATGACCACTCCAGAACCTTCACTTTATTCTGCTGCAGACAATGACAGGTCGACTTGACCTTGTGTTTTGGATCATTATCATGTTGGAATGTCCAAGTACACAGTACATGGTGCACGGGAGGGAGTTGTCTAGTAATGGCACTGCTTAGGAGCACGCTGTAGGAGTACTCGGCAATGTCTCCAGTTCCCTCTGATGGATAACCATAAGGTTCCCTTGGCCTCCTAACCCCCTTGTTCCCCTGTCTCGTAGGACCTGACAAGAACCCCCCCACCTTGTGGTAGACTGTCTCGACGTGCCACTTCTGGGACTGTTGTTTTGGAAGCGGGAAAGGTTGTTTTTCCCCTGCAGAGTTATCGTTGCAGGGCCATCTCCTGCCTCTCCACCTCCCCGCTCTCTATTAGAAGAAATGAGTGGTGGCTACGGGAGGATGGAAGATGGACCGGGAATACGGGAATATGGGAGTGGAATATCTCCCTCCTCTCCTCTTACCTCCCAATTCGTCTTGAGCGGAGAGTGTGCAGTGTCAGCGGGACCTGGATACAGGTAAGGGGGAGGAGAGGCTTGGTCAGGCTTGGTCAGCTGCACTCGGTCACTCGGAAGAAGTCGGAGGGTGCTGAGGAAGAGTGTCTGATAGGCCGAGGACCACCGAGGATTGCCAGAAAGAACCAAGTGGAGCCGAGGGAGGCTCGGCTGGGCAGAGAGAGACTGCCAGGAGAGATCCTGTGGGATGGGGACGAGTCCTCCCCCCCCCCATTCTTTCTCAGATAAGTAAACAGCATATCTTTTTAATGTAATGTGAATACACAAACAACATGCCTGATCAAACTAAATGAAGGGAAGAGTGCATCTAGAGTATACCTATAAAACCTGACATATCAACTGTGCTTATATACAAAATCTCTGAAGCAAAAATGACATATAAATGAATGGTAAGAAACATCTGTTAAATGAACTAGTATTTATACAGAGTGATCCAAGGGACTGAGCGTACAGGGCAAGACCTTAAAAAAAAAAGAGAAAGAAAAAATGCACATATTTGTAGTATCATTTTGAGGTACCTTTTTTTTGGAGTGTTTTGTTTTGGGTGCGTCCCCTCTTGCAATTACATAAAATATCATATCTAAATACTGAGATGGAACAGACAGGCCTCCCACCTTCCTTTTTTTCTCCTTTTGACTAAGTTGGCAAAATGAGGGGTAAACGGGTAAGAGGAGGCGGAGAGGTGGCCAAATCACCCTGTCCTAGCCTAAGCCCTAGCTCTGGCCCCATGAATAAATACCTAACCCAAGGAGAGGATGGGGAAGGAGAAAGACAAAATAACAGAAAAACAACAGAGCACTAAGGGACAGCAGACAAATATCATGGAAAAAAAGGAGAAAAAGGGCCAGAATTATACATTGTTAGAAAGTAGCATACTCTCGGAATCTATAACAGACCAGGACCTTGAGTCAAATTCACGTGCAAGAAGAGAGGAGGAACAACAGAGCACAGCTCGATTTCCAACAAAAACGGATATGGAAATAATGTTTGCGGTCCTGGAAAACTCTTTAAAAAAAGAAATGGCAACAATTCATAAAGATCTGCACCATGGTGTCCTTTTATGAAACTGAGATCAGCGGCGATCCCGAGTCTCACCGCTGATCTCAGGTCATTACCAGTTTATGAAACTGAGATAATCAGCGGAGAACATGTTCTCCGCTGATTATCTCAGCACAGTGAGAATCTGTAACTGACTTCACAGAAACGGCCAGTTTATGAAGATGCGATCTCAGCACCTCACTGGCGATCTGTGACAGAATTCTCACTTTCTGATTCACCATTTCAGAAGTGGAGAATCAGAGTGAGAAGCCTGAAACTGGCTGATATTCTGGAGAAAGCAAGAAGTCTTTTGACTTCTTTCTTTCACCAAACAGTCAGAGCACATCTTCCCCACCATTACACACCCCAAAACCAGCAGGTTAGGAATTTATAGTGTATATATATATATATATATATATATATATATATATATATATATATATATATATATATATATATATATATATATATATATATATATATATATATATATATATATATATATATATATATATATGTGTGTGTGTGTATATATATATATATATATATATATATATATATATATATATATGTATGTATATATATATATATATATATATATATATGTATATATATATATATATATATATATATATATGTATATAGATAGATATTTATTGATATATATAGACTATATCTATCTATAGATATATCTATATATAGATATAATCTATATATAGATATAGATATATATAGCTATATATATATATATATATAGCTATATATATATATATAGCTATATATATATATATATAGATATATATATATATATATATATATATATATATATATATATATATATATATATATAGATACATATATATATATATCTATATATAGATACATATAGATATATGTATATATTTTTTTTTTAGATTTTCACGTCTCTGGCTGGGTTCACACTTGTGCGATGCGTGAACCAGCGTGATTCCTGTGCGGGTTTTCACATCGCACCTACATTGACATCTGCGCACCACTGCGGGTGTCAATGTAAAGTTAATGACACCCCCAGATCATTTCACAGATCGCAGTGCGAACTATGTAATGGTGCAGGAATCGGATCGCATGGGTGTTCACACCCATGCGATCCGATTCCAGTGTGGACCAAATAAAGGGTCCTGTACCATTTTGGTGCAAATGCAATATGATTTAGGGCCAGTTCCCACTGCTGCGGTGTCCGAGATCGGATGTGATTCGCACCGTACTGCAGTGCAAAATCACATCCGATCTCTGTGCGATGCGATTTCAGCCATACAGATAGTATTGCTAAATTTGCTTTGCACTCAGACCAAACTCTTACAGGACCCTTTTTTTGGTCCACAGCAGAATCGGATCGCATGGGTGTTCACACCCATGCGATTAGATTACTGTCCGAGTTTGCAGATCGCACTGCGATATGCGAACAGATTTGGGGGTGTTGTTAACTTTTAGGCCCAGTTCACACTTGTGCGATGCCGGACATCGCACAGGCATCGCATGTAATTCGCAGCACACTGCCATTCACATTACATGCGATGTCTGTGCGGTGCGATATCAGCTGTACAGATAGTATGGCTGATATTGCACCGCATTCGGTGCAAACACGCACAGGACCCTTTTTTCTGTTCGGACCAGAATCGGATCGCATGTGTGTTCACACATATGCGATCCGATTCATGTCCGGACTGTCAGTTCGCAGTGCGATATGCAAGCTGAACTGGGGGTGTCGTTAACAATGTATTGACACTCCCCAGCGATTCGCATATGGCAGTGTGAACTGACATGCGAGTCGGTGCGATGAGGGAACCCGCAGTGGATTTGCAGTGTTCTCGCATTGCACCAGTTTATCAATTTTTATGTTTATCAATTATGAAATATATTTTATTTTAATTTATTAATAACTATTTATACTTGTATACTTTATTAAAATTATTTTTTTAATGATTATAAATGTATTTTGCATTTATATGAATGGTGTATAGCTGCATTACATATGTGCATTACATTCATTTACTATACACCATTCACATTTAAATAGGGACATGTATGATCTTTAAATATTGATGAAAACAATGTTTTTTTTATAATTAGGTTAATGTATATTGTGTAGGGGGAATTTAACTTTGTTATTTTATTAATATGTTGGGGAATAATGTGTGCTGATTTGTGTTACACTTTGTATTTTATGGTTCCTCATACTGTAATCCCGCTATATCACGCGAGATTATAGTGAGAGGAGCCGTTTCTCAGGAGTTCCTGGCATTTGTAGATCGCTCCTCAACTCAACATGAGAAGCGATCTACACACTTTCATAAACAGGCACTCAGAAGAGAGCGATCTCCTCTGAGAATGCCTGAGAACTGAAAAGCGGTATTTTACCTCACTTTCATAAAAGGACACCCATATGCTCTCATAAGTAGAAGAAGTGGAGAAAAAGGTGTATTCCCACTCAAGTATGATAAAAGAGCAAAAAGAAGAAATAAAAACACTAAAAAAGAGATCAACAGGAACAAACATATAGATTAGAAAATCAAAGCAAAATCAAACAAATTTGGAGAAACCTGAGGGGAAAGCCACCAATTGAATATGAGGAAAAGACAATAAAAATTTTCCAAGATCTATCACAAGAAACCTTGAGAAGGAGAAGGACATTAAAACCTTTATTGAAAAGTTTACAGGAACAAGAAATTCAATATAATTGTGGTTTCCCCACATGTCTGATTGCCAGGAGAAATGGAGGTACCGCTATACTCAGGTTCATAGAAGAAATTCTCGATTTCTGTAAAGAATTGGAAATCCCAATACCAGAAAACATCAGAGATTCAACTCCAAGGCAAGAAATAATGACACAAGACGAAGTACAATGGCAGTTGATCTCAAGGAAATAGATTATTAGGGAAACTACAACAAAATAACCTAACATTAAAAATCAATTAAAAAAGTAAAAAGGTCTGGACGGGGGGAGGGGAGGGTGGGAGAGGGGTGAATGGAAAAGAAGAGGAAGAGATAAATAGGGAGGGAATGGAGACCGGGACACGCGGTGTGCCCTGAGGTCACCTCTTCAAATACAGGAGGGGTGGACCCAGTGTGCCAAATAAAACTCCTCGGGCCAAAAAGAGCAGAGGGGCAAGAGAGCCCTTTAAAAAATTAATTATCTGCTCTAAGACCACGAGGTCAAAATACTAACAACAAAGGGGGGGGAGGGGGAGAGAGGGGGGTGGAGAGGGGGAGAGAGGGGGGGTGGGGAGGGGAGGGAAGTTACAGGGAGGGAAAAGGTTTCTTAATTTCGGACAGGTTTGCTGCGGCCCTCAGGGGTCTGAAATGAAGGGTTTCCCGTGTTTCCCCACTTCGGGTGTCCCTCCCCCCCTTTTCTTTTGGGGGGTCGGAGGCGCCAGAGGGGAGACACAGGGAAACTGGGGAAATTGGAGAGAAAGAGAAATATGAGTAGTATAAAATTTTTAACATATAATGTCCAAGGATTCAATTCCCCAGAGAAAAGATATAGGATACTACGAGAAATAGGAAGAAATGCCGCAGAAATAATATTTTTAGCAGAGACACATATTGCACAGGATACCAATGTTTTAATTACCTCATGGACCATAAAATAGATTTTACGTCAGTTGCACTGGACAGAGAATACAAACAACTAAGAAGGATTAAAAAAAAAATAAAGGAACATCAATTAGTTGACATCTGGAGAATCCAACACTCAAATATAAAACACTATACATTCCACTCGGCCGTACATGGCACATATTCTAGGTTGGATCACATCCTGGTTGAGCATAGAGCACTGGAGGATGTAACGGAATCAACAATAGGAATAACAACAGTGTCGGATCATGCCCCAGTTGCAATGAGGATGAAACTACAAGGGGAAACCTACGGGAAAGCCTCGTGGAGATTAAATGAAGACTTAATAGACAAGGAAATAGAAAAGACAATAAAAGAAGAGATCGATTAATATTTTATGAGGAATGAGACGCCAGAAATAACAAAAGCAACTATAATATTAGAAGCAGATAAAATGGTTATAAGGGGAAAAATTAATCTCTATTGGGGCAAGAAAAAAGAGGGAGAGAGAAAACACTAAGGAGAAAATTGTAAAAGAAATATACGACCTGGAACAAAGACACAAAAAACAAGCATGATTAGAAACCCATAGGACTCTAATTATAAAAAGAGACCAATTAAAAGATCTGATATTACAGGAAATAAGGAAGGGGTTCAACAGAGTGTCTCAGGAGAGATGCAAATGGGGTAATAAGCCAGGGAAGTATCTTGCAAAAATTCTAAGAAAAAAGAAGACCTTAAATTATATTGAGTGAACAAAGGTCATGTAATGGGGGAAGGGGTAAAGGAAGTTATATCAAATATATAGGGCTGCTTACCCATGCTTCGGTATATGCAAGGCACAAAATGGCAGGATCTTCCACCAAATCTGACTCATAACCAACAGCGAGCCCTCCGATGTTTACAAAAACGCTGTGACATTATCATTAAACCATCAGACAAAAGGTGGCAATATAGTGATAATGTCACATACCCAATACCGGACTATGTGCCATGAGGTATTGGATAACCTTACCTGGTACCAACCTATTCCACTTACTAGTATTATGGATTTTATCAATGAATTTAGAGAACTATGCACAGGGGCCTTTTGGCAGGGCCTGATTGATAAAGACACTCTTAACTATTTGGTCCCCAAACATCCACGTTCCTCTACCTTTTATACTCTACCCAAAACACACAAAAATCTCTCCCAGCCACTGGGAAGACCCATTGTCTCTGGCATTGGGTCTTTGACTGATAATGCCAGCAAATTTGTAGATAGTTTTTTACTACCCCATGTATTGGGTCTACCATCATATATCCGTAATACATCTGACTTTCTCAGACATATTGAGGGGATCCAGGTCCCTCGCGACTCCCTCCTCGTGGCTATCGATGTTGAGTCTCTGTACTCGAGCATCCCCCACGAGAAGGGAATCGCGATGGCCAAATCATTTCTGATGGAACAAGAACATACATCTTGGCCCTTAAATGAATTCATCTTACAACTGTTAACTTTTATCCTCACGCGTAATTTTTTCATATTTGAGGACCAACATTATCTGCAAACACAAGGCATGGCAGTGGGCACATCATGTGCTCCATCATACGCTAATTTGTTCCTTGGAGCCTGGGAGAGACATATTTTTTCTGACGACCAACTCTCACCTTTTTTAGAGTCGGTACTCTGCTGGTTCTGATTCATTGATGATTTGTTTGTGGTCTGGACTGGCTCACCATCCACACTCAAACAATTCGTTGAAGCCATCAACTCCATGAATTTACGCTTCACAATGAGTTTCGACAATACACAGATCCCATTTCTTGATCTGTTGATTGTCAAGAATCCCAATGGGACATTAGGGACCAATCTCTACCATAAACCCACAGCTGGCAACACTTTGTTGCACGCTACGAGTATCATCCTAAACCTCTCGTGTGTAGTATTCCATATGCGCAGTACTTGCGACTGCGTCGTCACTGCGTACGTGAGGAGGATTTCTACACACAATCAGCTGCTTTATGTGAATGACTTCTTTTGAGGGGCTATTCTAAGACCAACCTTAGAAGAGCCTTCAATAAGGCATCTGGTCGCACAAGAACTTTTCTGCTTTACCCCTCTCCATGTAATTCAAACACCAATACAGTAAAAATTATTACTCAGTATTCAGCACATCATGAGCAATTCAGGAAAATTATTTCAAAGCATTGGCATCTCCTTACTGATCATCACATTCTTAAACATCATGTACGTGATACACCTGAATTGGTCTTTCGTAGGGCCAAATCTCTCAGAGATCGCTTAACCAGCAGCCACTATAAACCTGATACCAGTGGTCCCTGTCAACCCATCGGTACCTCCCCATGTGGTCAATGTTCTCTGTGCCCATGGATACTTACATGTTCTTCTCTTGAGCTTCCCAATGGAGAGATCTTTACCCCACACACGTCGGCCCAGTGCGGCACCACTAGGATTATATATCTAATGCTTTGTACCTGTCAAGCAGGGGCGGACTGACCCATTGGTCAGTCGGACGTGGACCGAGGGCCCGTGCCGCTAGGGGGGCCATGAGAGCCACTGCACCTGCAATTCATAATGCAGTCTAACAGGGATTCAGCAGGACGCGGCTGTGATAATACCTCTCACAGCGCGCTGCTGCTTGCCAGCTCCTCCTTCCCTCCCGTCCACCCCAGATGCTTGTACATGACATCACCTGGGATGGATGAGAGGAGGAGCCGGCAAGGAGCAGCACGCTATGAGAGGTATTATCACAGCCACGTCCTGCTGAATCCCTGTTAGACTGCATTATGTATTCAGGCATAGGGTGAGGCGCGGTTGTTGCTGAAGGTACCATGGATGATGGCCGCCATCGCGGGGCAACAGACAGCACAGGTCCCGGGCCCCAACAGGACTGCAGGAGGCCCCTAGTCTCCTGAGCCCCCCTGTCCTCCACCCCCACAGTGTGTGTCCCCCTGTGCCTTGCACCCCCCCAGTGTCCCCCTGTGCCCTACACCCCCCAGTGTCCCCCTGTGCCTTACACCCCCCCAGTGCCTTACACCCCCGCAGTGTCTCCCTGTGCCTTACACCCTCTGCAGTGTCCCCCTGTGCCTTAAACCCCCCGCAATGTCCCCCTGTGCCTTACACCCCCCAGTGTCCCCCTGTACCTTACACCCCCCCAGTGTCCCCCTGTACCTTACACCACCCCACTGTCACCCTGTGCCTTACACCCCCCCAGTGCCTTAAACCCCCCCGTGTCCCCCTGTGCCTTACACCCCCCAGTGTCCCCCTGTGCCTTACACCCCCCCAGTGTCCCCCTGCGCCTTACACCCCCCCAGTGTCCCCTTGTGCCTTTCACCCACCCACCGTGTCCCCCATGCCTTACACCCCCCCACAGTGTCCCCTTGTGTCCTCCTCCACCCACCGTGTCCCCCTGTGCCTTAAACCCCCCACAGTGTACCCCTGTGTCCTCCTCCACCCACTGTGTCCCCCTGTGCCTTTAACCCCCCACCATGTCCCCCTGTGTCCTCATCCACCCACCATGTCCCCCTGTGCCTTACACCACCCCCCCACCGTGTCCCCCTGTGTACACCTACGCACCATGTCCCCCTATGTCTTACACCCCCCCACCATGTCCCCCTGTGCCTTACACCACCCACCATGTCCCCCTGTGTCCTCATCCACCCACCGTGTCCCCCTGTGCCTTACAACCCCCACCGTGTCCCCGTGCCCACTTACCCATCGTGTCCCCCTGTGTCTTACACCCCCCCACCGTGTCCCCCTGTGCCTTACACCCCCCACAGTGTCCCCCTGTGTCCTCCACCCAACTACGGTGTCCCCCTATGCCTTCTCCCCCCACAGCTGCCCTGAGAGACACTGTGCTGTGTCTGGAGGATCCCAGTGCTCTGCTTTGTGCCCTGTGTTTTGGTCTCTGCCCTGCTATTTGTCCTACTGCGTGCCTTGTGGCCTGTGATGTGCCCTGCTGTGTACCCCGCAGATGTGCCATACTGTGTGCCCCATGCCCTGTGATGTGTCCTTTGCCCTCCTATGTGCCCCATGCCCTGCTGTGTACCGCATGATGTGCTCTACTGTGTGCCCCATGCCCTGTGATGTGTTGTGTACTCCCTGATGTGCCCTACTGTGTGCCCCATGCCCTGTTATGTGCCCTGCTGTGTACCATCTAATGTGCCCTGTGACCCATGATGTTCCCTACTATGTGCCCTGTGATGTGACCTACTGTGTGCTCCATACCCTGTGATGTGCTCTGTGCCCTGCTCCGTACTCCCTGATGTGCCCTGTGCTTTGCTGTGTACCATACTGTGTGTCCCATGCCCTGTGATGTGTCCTGCTGTGTACTGCCAGATGTGCCCTGTTTCTAATGATGTGCCCTACTGTGTGTCCTGTGTTCTGCTGTGTGCCCTACTATGTGCCACATGCCCTGTGATGCATGCCCTGCTGTGTACCTCCTGATGTGCCCTGTGATGTGCCCCGTTGTGTACCCCATGATGTTCCTACTGTGTTTCCCATGCCCTGCTGTGTACACCCTGATGTTCCCTGTGCCCGTTGTGATGCACCATGCTATGCTTAATAATGTGCCCTGCTGTATACAGCATAATAAACCCTGCTGTGTGCCCTGTGATGTGCCCCATGCCCTGCTGTGTACCACCTGATGTGCCCTGCTGTGTGTCCTGTGATGTGCCCCATGCCCTGTGATGTTCTCAGTGCCCTGCTGTATGTCCTGTGATGTGTACCCCCTGATGTGCCCTTTGCCCCATGATGTGCCTTCTTGTGTGCCCTGTTAATTCCTTTAAGTCCTTTCTCTAATTTATTTGGTAACCAACTCTCTATTGTCTGATGCTCCACTGTTGTCATTTGAGGTTAATCATTTAATAAAATATGGGATCGCTGGTTACAGGACTCGGAAACTTGCTCATGATCGATGAATATTTCTTCTGCACCACAACTATGTTAATCATTGGTAAAAGTGTTATATCTATATTTCAAAGTATGTGCCAAAAACAATTATGTGCCAAAGCCCCACCTACATAAATCATGGGGCACACAGTAAGGCATACAGCAGGGCACAGACACAACACAGGGCATGGGGCGCACAGCAGGGCACATCAAGGGGTACACAGGAGGGAACAACACAGGGCATGGGGCACAGTAGGGAACATCACAGGGCACACAGGAAGGCACATCATGGGGCAAAGGGCACATCAGGGGGTACACAGCAGGGCACTGAGAACATCACAGGGCACTTCACAGGACATAATTCATCCATGTATCATATCCATCCTTGTCTGATTTTTTATGGGCCATCTATATTGAGGAATGTTAAATCCTCTCAGTTTATGCAAAAAAAAAAAAATGCCATCATACATTGTTTGTGAAAATGTTTAGATGATATCTTCACATTTACATTGTGTTTTCTACATTGTATATGTACTTTATATTGTATCTGTACTGGTATTTTTTAAACTGTTATCCATTATCGGGCTCCTCCTCCCGTTTGCTTGGGTTGTTTGCATTTGGCCTTGGCTTCCCGAGTACTGTCCCCATGTGGCGATTGGTAGGCTCCCTGGTGATCAGACGCCCCCCCCCTCCACAAGGGGTGGTCCATCTGGCTGCTTGCACACGCCTCAGCCGTGGGCCCCACATCGGGATCCTTGGGCCTATGCGCAGGCGCACGCACGCTGCCCGGGCTTTGTACAGTGACGTTGAGGTGCATGCGTTCTACATGCGTGGTACTCTGTCCACTGGCTCTTTGAGGCTTGTGTGCAGGCGCGTGAGTGATGCGGGACCCTTGACCCTGTGACGCTATTGAACGCAGATGCCGGCGTTACCATTATGTCGCGGGGTTGAAGGACATATATAGCGGGTATGGCCCGCTGATCAGACTGGCTAGCGTTGGACCCAGAGAGGCTGCTCATCAGTTTCACCAAAAGTAAGTTCACTTACATCATCCATTACACGGCTGGCTTTTGACCGCACTTGCTCCAACTATGACTATGGTCTGGTAGATATTACTACCATATTATATTGAATATACATATCATAATTTTATAGATACCGGATCTTGTCTTCATATGCCATGACACCCTACATTGCATATATCTTATGCAATTAGTGCCATGCCTAGTTTACTTCTTTTTTTTTTTTTTACTTGAACAAAGGTTTTTATTTAAACCAAAGTGCATACAAATATTGCAAGTTATATATACACTTACATTTTCACATTACACAGTGGCAGTATAGTATATAAAGATGCAAATATATTATTAACTCTTTTCCGAATTGTTTTTGGCACATACTTTGAAATATAGATATAACACTTTTACCGATGATTAACATAGTTGTGGTGCATAAGAAATATTCATCGATCATGAGCAAGTTTCCGAGTCCTGTAACCAGCGATCGCATATTTTATTGAATTTATCTGGGCAACCCCTGTTAGTGTATATAATCCTTTTGTAAGGAAGAGTCCCATTTATATCCGACCTCCACTCCTTAATCTCTGGGGGTGATGGGCGCATCCATTTCCTGGCTATAATCTTCCTACATGAGAAGAGAGCTTCCTGTAGGAATATTTTGGTGTATTTTTCTGGAGGGTCTGGGAATATGCCAAGCAGACACTGTTTTGGGTCTAGTGCTACGGGGGAGCCCATGTTATCGTGCAGAAAGTTTACAATTTGCTTCCAAAGCCTTGTATTCGTGGACAGGACCAAAGCAGGTGAAAAAATGTACCACTTGCGGAATTACATATTGGGCACAAGACAGAGTGGTTTTGCTTGTATCTAGCCACCCTAAGTGGGGTTAGGTAGGCTCGGTGTAATATATATATTTGTGTTAATCTGTCCGAAAGTTTAGGTGATACCTCTTTACAGGTTTCCAATGCCTCTTCCCACTCCTCATCTTCCATTGGTCCTATATCTCTTTCCCAACGGGGTTTCAGGCTATATGCAATTTTGGTGGATACCGGTGTGTTAAGCATGTTATAGAAAAATGAAATTAATTTTTTTGGGTCTGTGTTAGGGATGAGCTTCGTGTTCGAGTCGAACCCATGTTCGACTCGAACATCGGCTGTTCGACCGTCCGTCGAATTGCGAACGATATGGGCCGTTCGCGCCAAATTCGTGTGGCGCGTCACGGCCCATAATTCACTGCGGCATCGCAGTGCATTGCTGGCTGATGATTGGCCAAGCATGCACTATGACCCGCATGCTTGGCCAATCACAGCGCCGTCAGTAGAGAGAGCTGTAATTGGCCAAAGCCAGGGTGGCTTTGGCCAATTATGGCTCAGGGGATTTAGTACACACCCCACACTATATAAGGCCGCCTGCACGGCGGCCCTGTGTAGTGTGTGTTCCGGTGTGCTGAGAGATAGAGAGAGAGAGAGACAGTGTCATTTGATTTGAGTTAGATAGATTAGGCAGAACAGTCAGTCAGTTAGCTGCACTTACAGTGTATTGTGTATATATATGCATCCCAGGTGTTGCATATATATATATACACTGTATTCAGTTTAGCTAGATCCGTTCCTGTTATCTTCTATCTAGACTATTTAGTGCAGTGTGTCCTGCTCACAGTGTTCAGCTAGATCCGTTCCTGCTATTTACATTCAGTGCAGTGCGTCCTGCTCACAGTGTTCAGCTAGATCCGTTCCTGCTATTTACATTCAGTGCAGTGCGTCCTGCTCACAGTGTTCAGCTAGATCCGTTCCTGCTATTTACATTCAGTGCAGTGCGTCCTGCTCACAGTGTTCAGCTAGATCCGTTCCTGCTATTTACATTCAGTGCAGTGCGTCCTGCTCACAGTGTTCAGCTAGATCCGTTCCTGCTATTTACATTCAGTGCAGTGCGTCCTGCTCACAGTGTTCAGCTAGATCCGTTCCTGCTATTTACATTCAGTGCAGTGCGTCCTGCTCACAGTGTTCAGCTAGATCCGTTCCTGCTATTTACATTCAGTGCAGTGCGTCCTGCTCACAGTGTTCAGCTAGATCCGTTCCTGCTATTTACATTCAGTGCAGTGCGTCCTGCTCACAGTGTTCAGCTAGATCCGTTCCTGCTATTTACATTCAGTGCAGTGCGTCCTGCTCACAGTGTTCAGCTAGATCCGTTCCTGCTATTTACATTCAGTGCAGTGCGTCCTGCTCACAGTGTTCAGCTAGATCCGTTCCTGCTATTTACATTCAGTGCAGTGCGTCCTGCTCACAGTGTTCAGCTAGATCCGTTCCTGCTATTTACATTCAGTGCAGTGCGTCCTGCTCACAGTGTTCAGCTAGATCCGTTCCTGCTATTTACATTCAGTGCAGTGCGTCCTGCTCACAGTGTTCAGCTAGATCCGTTCCTGCTATTTACATTCAGTGCAGTGCGTCCTGCTCACAGTGTTCAGCTAGATCCGTTCCTGCTATTTACATTCAGTGCAGTGCGTCCTGCTCACAGTGTTCAGCTAGATCCGTTCCTGCTATTTACATTCAGTGCAGTGCGTCCTGCTCACAGTGTTCAGCTAGATCCGTTCCTGCTATTTACATTCAGTGCAGTGCGTCCTGCTCACAGTGTTCAGCTAGATCCGTTCCTGTTATCTTCCTACTGACAGGCAGGCTTGTCTGGTTACAGTATATAAAGCTACCTGAAGAAAATTACAGGTGTTCTTTTTGATCCTATTAGTACCACGGTCAGGCAGCTAGACTATTTACATTTAGTACAGTGTGTCCTGCTCACAGTGTTCAGCTAGATCCGTTCCTGTTATCTTCCTACTGACAGGCAGGCTTGTCTGGTTACAGTATATAAAGCTACCTGAAGAAAATTACAGGTGTTCTATCCCAGCTTAGTGCAGCTACAGGCCATTAGTATGTCTGGAAGGCCAAGAAGGAGAGGCAGACAGTCACAAGCCAATAAGAGAGGGCAAGCAGGCTCTGTGTCTAGTGCTGGTCGTGGAGACGGTGCATCCTCATCAGCACGTGGCCATGGGACACGCTTGGCCTTTTTTTCGGCAGCTGGCCGTGTTGAGCCGCAACATGCGGAAGACTTGGTCGAGTGGATGACCAAGCCGTCCTCATCCTCCTCATCCTCTCTCACCCATGCCCAGGGTGCTTTGTCTGGCAAAGCAGCGGCCTCTTCCCTCAGCTCAATGTCATCAGTGACTCCTTCCCTAGCTCCACCATGTCCTCATGAGGATTCCCTCGAACTGTTTGACCACAGTGTTGGGTACATGCTCCAGGAGGATGCCCAGCGTTTGGAAGGCTCTGATGATGATACTGAGCTCGATGAAGGCAGTAACATGAGCACGGACAGAGGGGGTGCCCAAGAAGGACAGCAATCTGGCAGTCATGCTCCCCCTGCTGCAGCATACTGCCAGGTTTGCTCCAGTGATGAGGAGGGAGGGGATGATGAGGTCACTGACTCAACGTGGGTGCCTGATAGGAGAGAGGAGGAGGAGGAGGAGGAGGAGGCGGCACATCACCAACGAGGCAGGATGCCCTCCAGGGGCCAGCCTAAGGGCAGCACATTGACTGCATCACACCCCAAAGCTCCACATGTGCAGGGCGCTGCAGTCTCTGCGCGTTATTCAAAAAGTTCTTTGGTGTGATCCTTTTTTGAGACGAGTGCATCAGATCGCACCGCTGCTATTTGCAACATATGTCTCAAGCGTATCTCGCGTGGCCAAAACATCTCCCGCTTGGGTACCACATGCTTGACCAGACATATGTTGACCTGCCATGCAGTTCGTTGGCAAGCGTATCTGAAAGACCCACACCAAAGAACAAAGAGGATCTCTCCTTGCTCCTCATCAGCTGAGATTTCCAACCCCACTAGACCTTCAGTCCTCTCTGAGACCTGCAGTGAGAGGAATGAAGGTGTAGAATTAGGTGTGTCACAGCCAAGTACTTGTGGGCAATCTGCTTTTGGTACACCGACGTCAGATTGTACCAGGCAAATTTCCCTGCCCCAGCTGCTGCACCGCCGAAAGAAGTTTGCTCCCAGCCATCCACATGCCCAGCGGTTGAATGCTAGCTTGGCAAAATTGCTAGCACTTCAACTGCTGCCTTTTCAGTTGGTAGACTCTGCCCCCTTCCGTGAGTTTGTGGAATGTGCGGTTCCTCAGTGGCAGGTACCCAAACGCCACTTTTTCTCACGGAAGGCGATTCCGGCTCTCTACCGGCATGTGGAAGGCAATGTCCATGCCTCGCTGGACAGGGCGGTCAGCGGTAAGGTGCATATTACCGCTGACTCATGGTCCAGCAGGCATGGACAGGGACGTTACTTAAGTTTCACGGCGCATTGGGTGACTCTGCTGGCAGCTGGGAAGGATGCAGGACAAGGTGCAGTAGTGTTGGAGGTTGTTCCGCCACCACGCCTCCAAAATGCTGATTGTGACACACCTCTCTCCTCCACCCCCTCCTCTTCTTCTTCCTCCATGGCCTCTTCCTCGGAACCAGCGGTGCTCCGTAGGCGTTCAAGGGGCTACGCAAGTACGCAGGCCAAAAGATGCCATGCGGTGCTTGAGCTGGTGTGCTTGGGGGACAGGAGCCACACTGGGGCAGAGGTTCTGTCAGCTCTGCAGGGGCAGGTTCAGAGGTGGTTGACGCCACGCCAACTTAAGGCAGGAATGGTGGTTTGCGACAATGGCACCAACCTCCTCTCTGCCCTCCGACAGGGACAACTGACCCATGTGCCCTGTTTGGCTCACGTCCTTAACTTGGTGGTGCAGCGGTTCTTGGGCAGGTACCCGGGCTTACAGGATGTCCTGAGGCAGGCCAGGAAAGTCTGTGTGCATTTCCGCCGGTCATATAATGCCAGTGCTCGGCTGACGGACCTCCAAAAGGAGTTTAACCTGCCCAAGAACCGCCTAATCTGTGACATGCCCACCAGGTGGAACTCGACGTTGGCCATGCTGCAGCGGCTGCACACGCAGCAGAGGGCCATCAATGAGTACCTGTGCGACTATGGCACCAGGACAGGGTCAGGGGACCTTGGTTTTTTTTCCCCACGCCAGTGGGCCATGATCAGGGATGCATGCACTGTCCTGTCACCATTCGAGGAGGCCACGAGGATGGTGAGCACTGACAGTGCATGCATCAGTGACACTGTCCCCCTTGTCCACCTGTTGGAGCACACGCTGCGTGGAATAATGGACAGGGCACTTGAGGCAGAACAGAGGCAGGAAGAGGAGGACTTCCTTAGCTCTCAAGGCCCCCTTTATCCAGACAGTGTTCCTGCGTGCCCGCCGATCACACAGGAAGAGGACGAGGAGGAGGAGGAGGAGGAGGAGGAAGATTGTGTCAGTATGGAGGTGGAGCCTGGCACTCAGCATCAGCAGTCTTTAAGGGATCAGTCCCAAGGAACACATGGACTTGTACGTGGCTGGGAGGAGGTGGCTGCGGACGTTGTTGTCCTTAGTGACCCAGAGGACTCCGGACCGAATGCCTCAGCAAACCTACGCTGCATGGCCTCCCTGATCCTGCAAAGCCTGCGTAAGGATCCTCGTATTCGTGGTATCAAGGAGAAGGACCAATACTGGCTGGCAACCCTCCTTGATCCACGTTACAAGGGTAAGGTTGCGGACCTTATCTTGCCATCGCAGAGGGAGCAGAGGATGAAACATCTTCGGGAGGCCTTGCAGAAAGGTCTGTGCAACGCGTTCCCAGAGACTGGGAGGTTACAAACTCCTGTTTCTGGACAACGTGTTGCTGAGGCTTCGGTCAGTCAAAGAAGGAGCGGTGGAGAAGGTGGCCGTCTGACCGATGCGTTCAGACAATTTTTTGGTCCGCAGCCCCAAGGTATGATCGGTTCCAGCAACCATCGCCAGCGTCTGTTTTACATGGTGCAGGAATACCTAGGGGCAAGATCAGACTTGGACACCTTTCCCACCGAAAATCCTCTGGGTTACTGGGTCTTGAGGATGGATCACTGGCCAGAGCTTGCACAGTATGCAATTGAGCTACTGGCCTGTCCTGCATCCAGCGTTCTTTCGGAACGTACATTCAGTGCTGCTGGAGGCGTGGTAACCGATCACAGGGTGCGTCTGTCCACTGACTCGGTCGATCGGCTGACCTTCATAAAAATGAATCAGTCTTGGATCACCACCAGCTACCAAGCACCTGATGCTGATGTAACTGAATAATTTTTTTCAGATCCCTTCAAAGACTGCCTATGCTGATGCTGAGTGATTATCCCTGAGTAATTATCCTCTTCCTCCTCAATCATCACGCTGATAGCTTGTAAGAACATTTTTGGTTCTGGGCGCCACCACCAGTGCCTAAGGCACAATTTTTCAGCCCCTGTATAACAGGGGCGTGTAATTACAATTTTTGATGTAATACTTTGCAGCACGGCTCGTTCCTGCATTCCAACTAGAGTGTCTGTGAGGGGTTGCAGTGTTGTGGCACCAGCACCAGTGCCTAAGGCCCAATTTTTCTGCCCCTGTCTAACAGGGGCGTGTAATTACAATTTTTGATGCAATACTTTGCAGCAGTGCTCGTTCCTGCGTTCCAACTAGAGTGTCTGTGAGGGGTTGCAGTGTTGTGGCACCAGCACCAGTGCCTAAGGCCCAATTTTTCTGCCCCTGTCTAACAGGGGCGTGTAATTACAATTTTTGATGCAATACTTTGCAGCAGTGCTCGTTCCTGCGTTCCAACTAGAGTGTCTGTGAGGGGTTGCAGTGTTGTGGCACCAGCACCAGTGCCTAAGGCCCAATTTTTCTGCCCCTGTCTAACAGGGGCGTGTAATTACAATTTTTGATGCAATACTTTGCAGCAGTGCTCGTTCCTGCGTTCCAACTAGAGTGTCTGTGAGGGGTTGCAGTGTTGTGGCACCAGCACCAGTGCCTAAGGCCCAATTTTTCTGCCCCTGTCTAACAGGGGCGTGTAATTACAATTTTTGATGCAATACTTTGCAGCAGTGCTCGTTCCTGCGTTCCAACTAGAGTGTCTGTGAGGGGTTGCAGTGTTGTGGCACCAGCACCAGTGCCTAAGGCCCAATTTTTCTGCCCCTGTCTAACAGGGGCGTGTAATTACAATTTTTGATGCAATACTTTGCAGCAGTGCTCGTTCCTGCGTTCCAACTAGAGTGTCTGTGAGGGGTTGCAGTGTTGTGGCACCAGCACCAGTGCCTAAGGCCCAATTTTTCTGCCCCTGTCTAACAGGGGCGTGTAATTACAATTTTTGATGCAATACTTTGCAGCAGTGCTCGTTCCTGCGTTCCAACTAGAGTGTCTGTGAGGGGTTGCAGTGTTGTGGCACCAGCACCAGTGCCTAAGGCCTAATTTTTCAGCTCCTGTTCAACAGGGGCATGTAATTACAATTCTTGATCTAATATTTCACAGCAGGGCCCTGTGAGGGCTTACAGTGTTTTGGCCACAGCAACACCTAAGGCCCAAATTTCTGCTGAGTATATAGGGCAGGACCCTACTTTCAAACATCTAACTTACAAACGACTCCTACTTGCAAACGGAAGGAGACAACAGGAAGTGAGATGAAATCTACCCATAGGAAGGGAAATTCTCTCATGTAAGAGTTAATATGGGAAAACAATTTCTCCTTTCCACTGATGCTTTCCAATCCTTGTTCCACAAAAAAACCCAAATTTTCAAAAAACATTTTTCATTGGGACAAAAAAGTGAGGTGAAATCTTCTGAAGAGGAGGAAAGACGCAAAACAAATGTCACAGGGGTGATAACCCTTCCCTATGTTTTCCAAAAAGCTTAGAAAAGATTTTTTGGCTGGAGCTAAACACATTAAAAATGTTCAAAATTACAAAGAGATTCTACTTAACAACAAACCTACAGTCCCTGTCTTGTTTGCACCGCCTGTATACTGCTGTTCAGAGTATATAGGGACCTTTCCTTATTTTAATTTGGGTGCGGGGTTCCCCTTAATATCCATACAAGACCCAAAGGGCCTGGTAATGGACTGGGGGGTACCCATGCCGTTTGTCTCACTGATTTTCATCCATATTGCCAGGACCCGACATGACATTAAACCCGCAAGCAGTTTTAAATGAGATTTTTTCCTTTAAAAATGACATTTGGTGCAGGGACTGTTCTAAACATGGGAAACACGCGTCACTTTACAGGCATACTATAGACACCCCCCAGGTACGATATTTAAAGGAATATTTCACTTTTTTTTTTTTACTTTAAGCATCATTAAAATCACTGCTCCCGAAAAAACGGCCGTTTTTAAAAGTTTTTTTTGCATTGATACATGTCCCCTGGGGTAGGACCCGGGTCCCCAAACCCTTTTTAGGACAATACCATGCAAATTAGCCTTTAAAATGAGCACTTTTGATTTCGAACGTTCGAGTCCCATAGACGTCAATGGGGTTCTAACGTTCGTGCGAACTTGCGGTCCGTTCGTGGGTTCTGGTGCGAACCGAACCGGGGGGTGTTCGGCTCATCCCTAGTCTGTGTCTTTTATGATTGCTATTATAGGATTAGGTGTTGATTGTGGTGGAGATTGCGAAAACTGTGTCTGTGTTGCATGTCTCAATTGAAGGAATCTGAAGAACATATGGTTGTGTAAAGTAAATTCTTCTTTGAGGGTGTTGAAGTCCTTAAGGGCCCCATTAGAACATATATGGTGCAGGTAGAATATGTCCTGTTCAATCCAATGCTCTGGATTTTGGATTTGTTGAAACTCTGGTAGATTCTTGTTATACCAAAGGGGAGTGTGGTCATTGTGTATTGGTATGGTTAGTTTACTATTGGTGAGTTCCCAGATGTCTATAGTGATATAACAAGGATTTCCTGTCTCCACTTCCATCAGGGGTCTTTGTGCCCATGGTGATAGCGTATATTGGATCTGTGGTTCGTTGTGCCCATTGTGGGCATAATAGTAGTTGAAATCTTTCGCTGTCTACCTTGTCAATATGAAAAAGCTGGGACAATTGGGACACAATGTAGTACTGGTTGAGGTCTGGAAGTGCTGTGCCCCCCATGTCCGTCGGATTTTTGAGAGCCTACCATGATAACTTATGTCTGTTGTCCCCCCAGACAAAGGGTTTAAGAAGGGCCTCGAGTGGTTTGAAGTATTTTAGAGGTATATAGGTTGGGGTGTGCCAGAGGATATACAGTAATTTGGGGAGTAGTACCATCTTAATAAGGTTAATATGACCCCATACCCCTAAGGGTAGTCGGGTCCATATTTGAATTTTAGTTTTGATAAGGGAGAAAAGTGGTTTAATGTTAAGTGTTATGTAATCTGCTGGATTTCTGGAAGTGGATATTCCTAGGTATTTGATCGTGTCGACTCTCTGTAGTGGCAAATTGGCTTGGAACTCTGTGAGTGGAAAGGTGTCAATTGGTAAGACTTGGGATTTTCCCCAGTTTATCTTGAGGCCGGAGAATTTCCCGAATCGTTCAATTGTTTGAAGGGCATGGTGGAGTGAAAGGCCTGGGTCAGCTAGATATAGTAATGTATCGTCAGCATACATGCTGATTTTTTCAGTGAGGGGTCCGACTTTTAATCCTATGATCTCAGGGTTTGCCCGGATAGACATAGCTAGTGGTTCCACAGCCAGCGCGTAGAGTAGTGGGGATAGCGGACAGCCTTGCCTATTGCCCCTATTGATGTCAAACTTCTGAGACGGCCATCCATTCGCCACCACTCTGGCTGTAGGGTTTTGATATAAAAATTGGACCCATTTAATAAAGTTTGGACCAAAGCCATATCTCTCAAGGCATCCCCAAAGATACCTCCACTCCACCGAATCAAATGCTTTGGCCGTATCAAGGGTCACCACAACTCGTGTACCAATATTTTCGTGTGTAGCTTGCAAATTAATAAATAATTTTCGGAGGTTGAATGAAGTGTTGCGCCCAGGCATGAAACCCGCCTGGTCAGCATTTATAAGGTAAGTATTACTTGATTTAGGCGGATAGCGAGTGTCTTGGATAGGATTTTGATATCAACCTGCAATATTGAAATAGGGCGATATGACTCTGGGTAGCCTGGGTCTTTGCCCGGTTTGGGTATCAGAACTATTGTGGCTTCTCTCATGGAGGGTGGCAGATTGAATGATTTGAACATGTCATTGTAAAGGGCCAATAATTTGGGAGTGGTTATCTCACTATATTGGGAGTAAAACTCTATCAGTAAGCCATCTGAACCAGGGGATTTGGATCTGGCAAAGCTCGTTATTGCGACATCTATTTCCTCCTTGGTGGGAGGGGCCTCAAGTAGGCAGATTTGCTCATCTGTAAGTTGAGGGAATGTGACCTCGTTCAAAAAAGAATCCATACCATCGGTCCCCTCTTGGACCGTGGATGTATATAGGTCTATGAAAAATTCCCTGAACTTTGATGAAACACTAGGGGGGTCTGAGTTTTTTGTCCATCTGAGTTCAGAAGCATGATCTCCACCGGGGGTTTATCCTCACTGCGAGCCAGATATGCAAGAAGTCTGCCAGCCCTTTCCCCCTGTTCAAAGTGCTTCTGTTTGGCGAAAAATAGTTTTTGTCTAGCTTTTTCATATTGTAGCTGATTTACTACCCTAGTCTGTAATTTAAGGATTGAAGCATTGATCGGAGAGGGGTCAGCAGAGTATGTTTGTTCTATGGATGAGAGTTCGATCACCGCCTTGTCATATATTTCTGCTGAGTCCGCTTTTATCTTGTTAATGCGGGTTATTAGGGAGGCCCGAGCATGTAGCTTCAAGGTTTCCCATACCACCAAGGAAGAGGCAGAGTCCGCATTTTCTGCAAAAAATCTGCCCCACTCAGCCGCTAGGTCATCGTCCTCAGGTAATAGTGATAACCAAAATGGATTCAAGTGCCATGTACTCGGTGGTTTATCTATGGGGAAACTTAGCGTGATCCAATACGGAGCGTGGTCTGACAGCAACCTGGGACCGAATGTTGCATCTAAGAGACGTGATGATAACCTTAGAGGTATGAAAATAAAATCAATTCGCGACATGGTGCTGTGTGATGTTGAAAAACAGGAGTAAGTGCGTGTGTGTGGAAATTTATGTCTCCAGGTGTCTATCAGATGAAGAGGGGAGAGAAGCCTAGAAAGTCTGGTGTCCCTGGCAGTGCCTATGTTGAGTGATACTGGTCTTAATCTGTCAAGGTCCTCATTAAGTGTGGTGTTGAAGTCTCCCATTTATACTACTTGGGCTGCAGGGTAGCGAGCTATAAAGGAGATTCCTTCTAGGATTATAGGGGTGGAGAATGGAGGAGGGACATAAACGGCCATAATTAAAAAAGGTTCCCCGTGTAGCTTAGACGATATGAATACATATCGACCCTGCGGATCTGTTTGTAATTCACATAATTCAAAATGCACAGATTTTGCAATAAGTACAGACACTCCTCTGGAATGAGGTGTGTAAACTGAATGAAACAACCAGTCCGCCCACGGACGATGAAGTGCCATCTGAAACCTTGCCTCCACATGCGTCTCAACTAATGCCACCACATCTGCTCTTTGCTTCTTGAGAAATGTGAGGGCTGCCGCGCACTTAATCTTGTCGCGCAGCCCCCTCACATTCCAGGTAAGGAATTTCAGTGACACCCGTGACATTGTTGTCTGTAGCTGCATGACCTGTACCCATTATAATATTTATTCCCCCAAAAGCGGGGTGCTGGAATCTGTCTAAGCATAGAAATTAGGTGTGATAATAAACTATAAGTATCTAGAAAATACCATTTTGATATGAAACATACTTGCACTGTATATACGAAGATTAAAGCATGCACTTTTAAGTTCAACTTCGTGGTTTCCCCTTCCCCCTCCCCGTCCTGCACCTTTCCCAACTGATGCGAGCATAGTCCCTTAACAAAACTTTTGTTGCAGTCCCGGAAAAGACGGCATTTTTAAAGGGGAAACAAAAAAACAATAGTTGGAGTAAGAGGGGCCACTGCACTGTGTATTTATGACCTGTTATCCGCAAAGAAGAGGAAGGAAAAACAGGCTTCTTGATATTGAGGTGTTCAATGTTTGTCTGCACAATGATGAGCTTGGTATTGCAGTGTCTCCGGCCTCTTGAACCGCCGTCTCCAGTAGTGCAAGGGGGCAAGTCACGCTGCACTCTACCTGTAACTAGTAGGACTCCAACAGTCCAAGGCTCCTGCTACTATTGTAGCTTAGTAGGTTTAGGTTGACCCCATTATGGGTAATAAAAATCCCAGGAGATTTACAACATAGTGTATCAGTGTTATCCCACAGTTCTTGAACAGGTTTTGTCTCAGTAGTAGGGGAACGAATACAACTGGCTAGCCAGCCTCTGAAGCCTTTTCAGTCTAATCCACAATGGCAACAACTGGTGGATGGTAAAGTAAAATTAAACAGGATTTAATAATATGGGCTGACTACAGAGCGCGGCTGCATTTATTCTAGGACTTTGTGTATGTATACTTGGTGAAAGATTACATACTCACAGATATATTAGTCCGCCTTATCCAAGGTGTTGCGACGTTCTAACCAGGCTATCAGCTCTGCAGGATCTTCAAAAAAAGATGCGCAGCCATCGTGCTCTACTCTGAGGCGTGCTGGGAACAACATGGCGTATTTGATATTTAGATTTCTAAGTTTGGCTTCCATGAAGTTTTGCCTGCGCCGTTGGACCTCTGCAGAGAAGTCAGGGAATACTGCTATTTTAACATTTCCAAAAGGGATATTGCCTCTCTCCCTTGCCAATCGCAGGGCCGCATCCCTATCCTTGTAATTCAACATTTTGGTAAAAGGTGCGTGGTGGGGCTCCCTGTGGCGGCGGTCTGGCCGGCATATGATGCACTCTCTCAACTGCCAGCATGGGGGAGAAGGCCTCTCTGCCATATGTTTTTGTGAGCAACTGTTCTAGGAATAGAGTAGGGTCTTTACCTTCTGCTCCCTCTGGAAGACCGATGAGGCGGAGGTTACATCTCCTGATCCTATTTTCCATGTCATCTTGCTTGGAGAATAATTGTTGAATTTGCTGTTTCATGTGGTCTACCTCTGTTCGCATTGGAAGAATGGTGTCTTCCATATTGCTGATGTGGGTCTCAGTTTCCTTGACCCGATCACGGAGTTTGTGAAAGTCCTGTCTAATCAGGGATATATCCACCTTGACTTCTTCAATCTGTGAGGTGAGCGATGTTCGGCAGAATGTTATTGCTTCGAGTAGTTTATCTGTATCTCCCGCCGTGCCCTCCTCGTTGTGTGTAGTGCCGCCGCCATTTTCCACCTGACCTTCTTTCTCTTGTCGGCAGTATTGATCCAGCTCAGCTGTGGCGGATTTCTGAGATTTTGATGGGGACATGATGTCCAAGGTCTGGAGTATTCAAGGGGTAACTGTGGTGTAGGTATATTACCTGTGGGTTGTAGGATGCCGAGGATTACAGGATCAATGGTCGGAGCTGCTCGGAACACGTCCTACTCCATGTAGCGTCAGGCCACGCCCCCGCCTAGTTTACTTTTGATCCATACCTATCCGTGCCAACCCAAGGGGGATATCATCTCCGGGCCCCTCATATCAATACCCATTTGGTCAAGGTAATTATAAACCCTCATCACCATTATACTCTCTGGTTTACCATGCGGCACTTCCTCTCCCTTTGATGGGAGGCACCTTCATTACCTTCACATTCCTATGCTTTGGTTCCCACATTTAGCTGTCTTATGCACAATTATTGTTTTATTCATTTAATTTGTGTTTTTTTCTTGGGGTTTCTCTTTTGGTATTGGGACCCGCACTATGTCCACCTCCTCTTTCCCCTTCCCTGTTCACCCTCCCCCACTCTTCTTCTCCCTTCTCCCCCTCTTTCTCTTTTCTTCTTTTTGCTTTATCTAATATTTTTTTCTTCCTTCTCTCTTTTTTCTCCCTTTCTTTACCTCCTCTCCTCCGTTTTTCCCCCTCCCCCCTCCTTTTTTCCTACACATTTCATTGTTCATCATCTTCCTTGACCTCTCCCTTGTGATTCCTGCCCCTCTTTGCACCTGCACTTTCCTCCTTGACACTGGGCATTTGCGTGATATATATATATATATATATATATATTTTATACCATTCTATTCAGACGCTAGTTTTCTGGTGACATCCCATATATGTCCTTCACAGTGGGAGGCTTTGCTGAGTTGTTTTGTGCCTTGCATATACCGAAGCATGGGTAAGCAGCCCTATATATTTGATATAACTTCCTTTACCCCTTCCCCCATTACATGACCTTTGTAACATTCCCTACATTAATATCTTTAGACATTATTGTATTTTTATTTCATCTGCAGATGTATTTCCTGATGAATCGGTAAACACACAAAACTAGTCGAAATACTATGTCATCTGTGTATTCTTTTAATATACTTTTTGTTGTTTTTGTATTTTGTATCAATAAATTTTGTTAATTTTAAATTTGTTTTGTATACTGTTACACATCTTCCTTACATGTACCGAGATAGTCCGCCTGCCTCCTCTTCTTGGTGAGTCTGGGGTAGGGCCCTCACTCCCAAACACGTTCTCTAAGTAAATTTGGATGATGGTACATTCCACAAATTTCTATATATTTTATATTGCTTTGTGGGGCCATTTACTTTTCTTAAATTATATTGAAAAGAGAAAAAATGAGTGTAACGAGCCCCTGCTCGCTCGGTTCCACTCTCCCGACACTCCTCTGTGACTATTGAATCAGATTGCAACGTCTGATGGTTCGGTCATCCGATGCTCTGGGAATTGAACTACAGCTATGTGCCGTTCAACTCCTGTTGTGATAGCTCAGAACAAACACCAGGCAGGCTGTATGTAGGTTAAACCAGGAATCTCTCTTTATTGACAGGAATACAGTCTCTTTTATACAGTAAAAGAGGAGGTGCAGACCTCCTGCTCATAATACTCTAACAGTACAGCTGTAACCTAATTAACCTAATTAACATGAGCTAATTAACTAATCCCTTTAGACAGCCTAGATGACTCAGACATGACCTTTAGGCCAGACTGGCCGTCTTGTAGCTCAGAAAACCCAATCAACATTATCACAATAGCAGAGTTATTTAAAACAAACAACAATGGGGATCTAATGACTCTTAGATCCCATACTAGAGACTTTTTTAAATTACACAATTACACATTCTAGCAGGCAACAGACAGACGGGTGTCTGAAATTGACATCAGCATCTCCTAACAGTATTTGTCCCAGCATTATGAATCAGCCACTATTTCTAATATGGCAAATCCAGGGTCCCCAGAGTCTGTGTGTCCTGGGGGACCAGGACCCGAATTCACAGTAATACCACCTCAAGGGTCCCCAGGCATACAGCTCACAAAGAGCACCATTCCCCCAAATGCCAGGGCCCACGATTGATCGGCAAGAGGCTAGCATTCAGTCTCCTTCAAAAGTCTCTCTCCCGGCTAGGTCTGTCACAATGAGAAAAGAAAAATGGTAAATAAGACAACAGATATTGCATCAGCCTCCCAATTATATTATAGTGCACTCAATGCAGTAAGAAATCAAGAGACACAAGAAGAAAAATAATTATGGAAAAGAAACATACAAGACTACCTAATGAAGGCAAAATTACCAAAAATACAAGTCGAACAATTGACAGAGTTGGAAAAATCAATCACGCAAGATGAAATTAAAATGGCGTTCAAAGAAACCCCTACAGGCAAAAGCCCAGGTCCAGATGGGTTCACAATCAAATACTATAAAAAAAAATTCAAAACCAACTGATCTCAAAGAGGTGCGACTACTTTAATAAGTTAGGGGAAGAGGAAGAAACAAGGCGAGAGTCACTACTAGCTCATATCACAATAATACCCAAAAAGGGAAAAGACAAAACCATCTGTGCCAATTTTAAGCCAATAGCCTTAATAAATGCAGATACGAAAATCTACATGAAAATCCTGGCAATGAGATTGAAAAAATTTATACCAATGTGGGTGGCCAGACCAAACAGGGTTTGTACCTGGCAGAGAGGGCAGAGATAATAGCATAAAAACAGTGTTAATGTTGCGAAAAGGGGACAATAAGGGTTCTACTCCTGTCAATCGATGTGGAAAAAACATTTGACAGGGTAGACTGGGGATTCATGATGGATACTCTCCAACATTTGGGACTTGGACCTAAAATTATGCGATGGATCAAAAATCTGTACAATCGGCCAAAGGCGATGGTCAAAGTAAATGGGAAGTTGTCACCATCTTTTGAAATGTATAATGGAACAAGACAGGGGTGCCCACTCTCGCCACTCCTATATGTGTTATTGATGGAACCATTCCTAGTGACCTTATGGAATAACCAGGACATAGGAGGGACGAAGGTGGGTGAAGAGGAATATAAAATTGTGGCATACACGGACGATGTTCTTATGTAACCAATCCGAGGGTGACGCTGCCAAACATAATCAAAGAGATAAAAAAATATGGTGAACTCTCGAATTTTAAAATAAACCCCATTAAAACAGAAATATTAAATATAGGAGTGTGGAAAGTGAAGAACTTGCATTACAAAGGGAATTCCCATTCACATGGGTGAAAAGAGAGTTATGTAGCGTACACACGGTCAGGTTTTTCGACCGGACTGGTCCGACTGACTTTCCGATAGACTTTCAACAGACTTCTGACTGACTTTTTAATGAACGGACTTGCCTACACACGATCACACCAAGGTCCGACGGATTCGTACGTGATGACGTAGACCAGACTAAAGGAAGTTGATAGCCATTAGCCAATAGCTGCTCTAGCGTCGGTTTTTGTCCTTCGGACTAGCATACAGACGAGCGGATTTCTGGGTCCGGTGGAGTTACGACGTAAAGATTTGAAGCATGTTCCAAATCTAAAGTCCGTCGGATTTTCGTCTGGAAAAGTCCGCTGAAGGTCCGATGAAGCCCACACACGATCGGATTGTCCGTCGGACCAGTCCGGTCAAAAAGTCTGCCCGTGTGTACACGGCTTTACCTTACCTAGGAATTAAATTGACACCTACCACTGACAAGTTATACCTGGCAAATTATATCCCATTACTGAATGAGATCGAAGCGGAATTAAAGTGGAGCTCATTGCAATCTATATCATGGATAGGAAGGATAAATACGTTTAAAATGGCGATCCTTCCCAAAATAATATATAAATTCCAAATGTTACCAATAGCTATATCACAGAGTTTTTTCAGAATAATAATATGTTGTTAAGTAAAACAACACTGCACAAAAATATTTGGATACTGCATAAACACAGAACACTAGACTTGGAGGCACACGATCTGACTACAAATGTATTTAAAATTTGGGATGCACTATACAGACAAAAAAATTGGGTACATAACCACTTCCCACCCGGCCACTGCACATAAATGGCCGGGTGGGCGCTCTCTTCTTCTGAGTGGACGTTCAGGAATTTCCCCTTTAGAAGGAGAGGGATCGTGCGCGTGCCCGCGCAGCGGTGCGACCCCGATGCGCTCATGCCACCCGGACACGGCGCATCTCTGATCGGCAGGAGGGCTCTGTGATTGGCCCTCCTGATCACATAACGGCCGTGTCCAATCACAGCCGTCATGTGATGTAAACA
Source organism: Lithobates septentrionalis (assembly GCA_037952835.1). Classification (NCBI taxonomy): domain Eukaryota; kingdom Metazoa; phylum Chordata; class Amphibia; order Anura; family Ranidae; genus Lithobates; species Lithobates septentrionalis. The sequence goes on along the minus strand of JBBDGP010001232.1, from coordinate 1,281,045 downwards.
GAGAGCCGGTTGCTAGGCGATCGGCTCTCCTCTCCTCACGCAGAAGTTGTCGGTGAGGAGAGGAGAGCAGATCACTGCCGCCGGCTGGTGATCAGTGAGTATGAGCTGTTTTTTACAGCTTTTTACACACTGATTACCAGTGTAAAAACACACATGTAAAACACACATGTAAAAGATGTACACAATGTAAAACACACATGTCCCCACACACATGTTCCCACATAGTAAAAACACCTGTCCCCCACAGATTTAAAAGTAAAACCACATGTCCCAATGATTATCTGCACACATATGTCCGTGATCACCTGCGCACATCTGTACATGATCATCTGCGTACATATGTCTGTGATCACAGGAACCAATTATACACTTAACAGGATTTTTTTTTAACCAAAGACATGTAGAAGAATACATTTTGGCTTAAATTTATGATAAAATTTGATTTTATTGGATTTCTTTTAAAATAGAAAGAAGAAAATATTGGGTTTTTTTTCAAAATTTCCGCACTTTTTCACTTATAAAAAATAAAAAATAGAATCGTGAATAAATACCACCAAAAAAAAGCTCTATTTGTGCAAACAAAATGATAAAAATGTCATTTGGGTACAGTGTAGCATGACTGCAATATTGTCATTGAAAGTGTGACAGCACTGAAAGCTGTAAATTGGTCTGGGAAGGAAGGGGGTTTAAGTGCCCAGTATTGATGTGGATAATTCACCATTAATCGCACTCACTGGAACTAATTTTTTTTGCCCAGGAAAGAGAACACCTCTAGGGGATAGAATGGGAAACATACAAATAAGGGATATCACTATACACGGGAAGATGAGAACACTATTGGAGCTAAACGAAATAAACAGATGGAAGATAAGTGACTGGGAATACCTTCAATTAAAACATTTGGTAAATACATTACCCCAACCAATCAGAGACGGGAAGAACTTAGCCCCATTGGAAAAACTCTGTGGGATACAAACCCCATTGAAACATGGTATATCCAAAGAATGTGAAATATTGACAGCACTGGAAGGACATGAGCCACCCCCCCCCCCCCCCTACATAGGGAAATGGGAAAAATAAATAGGGATGAAATTAGAGGACCAACAAATTGAGAAAATAATAGGAGCAGTATATAGCTACGCAACAGACATAAACACTCTAGAAATGAACTATAAATTACTGGCAAGATTGTCCCTGACCCCGGACAAAATACATAACTATCAACCGGACAAATCCCCACTGTGCTGGAGAGAATGTAACCAGAGGGCCACAATGACACATATCTGGTGGGAATGCCTGAAAATTAAGCAATATTGGCAGGAAATCTTGGAATACATAAAATAGATAACTGGAGAAAGGATAACCAACAGTTTACAAACATGCCAAAAATCTCAAATAATCAATATGGGAAACATTAACCCCAATACTGCTGAATGCTGCAAAAAGTTTAATTCCAAATAAGTGGGTAAATACAGAAAAACCGGATGAAAGGGAATGGTTTGAGCGAATAGAATACTACAGCAGAATGGAATACCTATGCAGAAGAGAAAAAGGGCAATCAGGAAGAAGCAATAGTATCTGGGAAAAATGGAAAACCTTTAAAAACTCTGAAAAATATTTAGAAAAAATGACTGAGTACGGCAGGGTTTAAGTAGGTCTAAAAATAAGAAATTGGACCAAGAGCAGACCAAATGGGAGGGGGGTAAATAAAAAAGAGAGAAGTAGTTAGGAAGAAGTGAATATGGGAAATGATGAATGAATAAAACTTATAGAAGATTGACATAAAGTAACTCTAGCAAAAAAATAATAATAATATTTATATCTTGAATAAACTTCATATTAGAAGAAACCCCTGTGAAAATTCCACAATGATGTGAAACCGAGAAGGAGCCAATAAATGAACACAAAGTTGAATAATGCTGTGTACACACGACCAGACTTTTGGTCGGACGGAACTCCGAAGGACTTTGACAGAGCTCCGATGGAGTTCCAACGAATCGGACTTGCCTATACACGTTCACACCAAAGTCCAATCGTTTCGAACGGGATGACGTACGACTGGACTAAAATAAGGAATCATAGCCAGTAGCCAATAGCTGCCCTAGCGTCGGTTTTAGTCCGTCGGACTAGCATACAGACGGACGGATTTTTCGACCGGACTCGAGTCCGTCGGAAAGATTTGAAACATGTTTCAAATTTAAAGCCCGTCTGATTTTTCGACAGCAAAGGTCCGATGAAGCCCACACATGATCGGATTGTCCAGCGGATTCGCTCTCTCGGACCTTTGCTGTCGAAAAGTCCGCTCGTGTGTACACGGCATAAGTCTCTCGACAGTATTTGCTGAAGTGGTAGAAACAAAAAATAGAAAAAAGAAAAGGAATGTCCAAGTACGTCCCATGCGCAGCTTCCTGGCTGATAAATGCAAATGTCCCTCCAGTATTTTTTTGATTACATACTGCATTCATCTTGCCAACATTTTTGGCCAAATTTCCTGTGCCTTTGTAGATCACACATCCCCAAAACATCAGCGATCCATCTTGGTACCTATCCTCATAGGCCTTGTTGACTCCTCTCCAAATGTAGAGTTTATGGTTGCAGCCAAAAAGCTAAAATTTTGGTCCCATCACTCCAAATGACTTTGTGCCCAAAGGCTTGAGGCTTGTCTCTGTGCTGTTTGGCGTATTGTAAGCCGGATACTTTGTGGCAATAGCTTTCTTCTGGTTACTCGACCATGCAGCCCATCTTTCTTCAAGTGCCTCCTTATTGTGCATCTTGAAACAGCCACACCAAATGTTTTCAGAGAGTCCTGTGTTCCACCTGAAGTTATTTGTGTGTTTTTCTTTGCATCCCGTACAATTTTCCTGGCAGTTTGTCAGAAACCATGAAATCAGACCGAGACAGAAGTACAGTTAAATCACACTTGTTTATTAATAAAAGTAAAAAGAACAAACGTAGTCAAAACATAGCCAAAGTTCAGTAACCGGAAAGGATAGTCAGTGTCATGAAAGACGTCCTGTTAGTTCAGCCGTCGGCGGAAGATCGGTTAACAGAACTATTGTCAGTAGAACCAGAGGACGCGTTCGGAGACGCGTTGACACGAACGGACGCATGCGGGTGCACGCTAATACGAGCGGGTGTACGCGGGTACACAAGGAAACGAACGGGCACGTACGATCGGTACTCGGGCGTGCACGTGTGCACGCGGCGGCGCGCAGACGTGCGGTGTGACAGCTTTTGGCGCCATTAGGCCTATTTAAAGGTGCCTGTCAGCATGCTTCCTTGCTGTCCGGTCTACAGCGTTCCCTGTGACCCTAAGCTTCCTGTATACCTGTTTACCTGATTCCTGTTACCCGGCTTGTTCCTGACTTCTCCTGTTTGCTGCCAGTCCCTGACCTCGGCTTGTCTGACGATTCTCCTGCCTCATCCTTCAGTTACTACCTGCCTGTCTGTTGCCGACCCGGTCCGTGCCCTGACTACTCTCCTGGTTCCGTTTTATACCTGCTCTGCTTACCTGTGTTTTGACCCGGCCTGTCTGACTTTGTAAAGTGCTTCCAGTGGTACTACAGAACACCTCCCAGTTGCCTGTTGTTCCTGAGTTCCTGCCAGTGGATCCAGTGTTCCTGATAGTTCTCCTGCTGCTGCACCAGAGGTCCGGATCAACCCTACACCTGCCACTCACCAAGCACTTGTGGCCCCCTGCGCTCTTGAGTCCCTGTCTTCTCTATCAGGGGCTCTCGAACCAGAGGCACACGAGAGGCTACTCCTTGCATTCTGGGCTCCACCACCAGGTACGTGACAGTACCGGACAGCCATGTCTGAGCCCACGCAGGGAGCCTCTCCTATGGATGAACTCTGCCGCCATCTTGCTGGACTTACCCAGGCAGTAAAGAGCCTACAAGAAGGCTACACCCAGCTGGAAGGCCAAGTCCAGGCCCTAGCAGCTTCTACACCTCCAGTATCCGGGACTTCTGCTTCACCATCAGTGGTCATGTTGCCGCCTGAACCCAGGGTCCCCACGCCTGAAAGATTTTCGGGTAACCGGAGCAAATTCAGGTCCTTCCGCAATTCATGTGAGCTCTTTTTTGCCCTTCAGCCAAGGACTTTCTCTCTGGAAGCCACCAAGGTGGGGTTCGTGATTTCGCTGCTGACAGGAGAGCCCCAGTCCTGGGCCCATCGCTTGTTAGAAAAGAAAGACACCTCACTTGATACTCTGGATACCTTCTTTCGGGCTATGTCATCCCTATATGAAGACCCACAGCTGACTGCCACGGCAGAGACAGCCTTGCACACCCTACAGCAAGGCCGCAGACCTGTTGAGGACTATGCATCAGAATTCAGACGCTGGAGTTCTGATACAAATTGGAACAATGCCGCCCTACGGTATCAGTTCCGTATGGGCCTTTCAGAATCCTTGAAGGATGAACTAGCCCGAGTGGGCCTTCCTGAGACTCTAGAGGACCTCATAGACCTTTCCATCCAAATAGACAGACGTCTAAGAGAACGACGTACAGAGCGATCTTCTGGCCCTGCTCGTCCTGTCTGGATGCTGCCCCGGGTGCCTAGTTCTCCCCACTCCGCTCCTCCAGCTTCTACTACCATGACTTCAGATACACCAGAACCAATGCAGCTGGGACTCTTACGGCCATCCCTCACTCCTGAAGAGCGTCAACGCCGTCGGGCTGGTAACCTGTGCCTATATTGCGGGGAACCCGGACACTTTGTACGGACATGCCCGGCCAAGCTTCGTAAGTGCCTTTCTGTTTCTCCTGCTCTTACCCCAGCTTCACTGAATAATATATCTCACCTGGCTGTCCCGCTTCTTTTGCAGCTCCCAGGAGGGAATATACCAACCAGCGGCTTTATAGACTTGTCCTTCGCTTCCAGACATCATATTCCCATCCGGCCCAGGGCGAAAGGACTTTCAGTATATCTGGCCGATGGTTCTACCCTCAGATCAGGACCAGTAACCCAGGAAACAGTACCCATGCTCACCACCATTGCTGGCACTCATCAAGAGCTACTTTGTCTGGACGTCATTGAATCTCCTCTATTCCCCATCATATTGGGCATGCCTTGGCTCAAGGCCCATAATCCACAAGTTGATTGGGCCTCAGGGAAAATTGAATTTCCTTCCTCTTATTGCCACCAACACTGTCTACCAGAAGTTACTCAAGCTCCCTCTGCCCTGTTGTGCATGGAAACTGATGCCGAAACCCGTCAAGTTGTACCTGAAGTCTACCATAGCTTTCTGGACGTTTTCAGTCAAAAAGGGGCCGAGACCCTTCCTCCCCACCGGCCATATGACTGTCCGATTGAACTTCTCCCAGGGGCAGAGATTCCTTTTGGGAGAATATTTCCTTTATCAGAGTTAGAACTAGGAGTATTAAAAACTTACATTGACGATAATCTTAAGAAAGGCTTCATCCAACCCTCCACATCCCCGGCAGGAGCAGGAATCTTTTTTGTGGAAAAGAAAGACCATTCTTTGCGCCCTTGTGTGGATTATCGGGCACTCAATAAGATTACAATCAAGAACCGTTATCCCTTACCATTAGTGCCAGAACTTTTTCAAAGGCTGGGGTCTGCAGTAGTATTTTCAAAGTTAGATCTTCGTGGTGCCTACAACCTTGTCCGCATTCGCAAGGGAGACGAATGGAAGACTGCTTTCCGTACCCGGTTTGGGCACTTCGAATATTTAGTTATGCCTTTCGGACTCTGTAATGCTCCTGCCACATTTCAGCATTTTGTAAATAACATTTTCAGAGACTACCTTGACCTGTTTGTTGTTATTTATCTAGATGACATTCTAATCTTCTCTTCTTCCCTAGTTGAACACCGTGAACATGTCAGAAACGTTTTGACCCGACTTCGCCTGCACGGCCTTTACGCCAAGCCTGAGAAATGTGTCTTCGAACAGGAGAGTATTCAGTTCCTTGGTCTTATTATCTCTGTGGAAGGCATCAAAATGGACCCTCAGAAGGTCTCCGCCATTCTGGACTGGCCCGCTCCCACTGACAAGAAAGGGATTCAACGTTTCGTGGGATTTGCGAATTTTTATAGAAAATTCATTAAGGGATTCTCCACCATCATTGCTCCCATTACAAGGTTGACCCAACAGGGCCTCAAGTTCCACTGGTCTACGGAAGCTCAGATGGCCTTTACTACACTGAAGGATCTGTTTGTCTCAGCCTCAGTTTTAAAACATCCTGATTCCACGTTACCCTACATCCTGGAGGTGGACGCTTCAGAGATAGCGGTCGGTGCAGTACTTTCCCAAAGACAGGGTCCTAGGGCTCTTCTGCACCCAGTCGCTTTTTTTTCCCGTAAATTATCAGAAGCAGAAAGGAACTATGATGTGGGTGATCGAGAATTGTTAGCGATCAAAGCTGCGTTGGAGGAATGGCGATACCTGTTAGAGGGAGCAGCCCACCCGATTCTTGTTTATACAGATCACAAGAATCTAGAATATTTAAAGACTGCCAAGAGGTTGAAACCACGACAAGCCAGATGGGCACTGTTCTTTACTAGATTTTCTTTCCATATTACCTACCGCCCCGGGTCAAAAAATATCAAGCCTGACGCTCTGTCACGGATGTACAGCGATTCGGAAGCACCTTCTCCACCAGATACCATCTTGTCCGCAGGGAACTTTCTGTTACTCCAAGGGGATCTACTGTCACAGATCAAGCAAGCCTCCAGGAACATTTCCGCTCCACCGGATACAACCCTACAGGCCAGAGATGATCTTCTATGGTTTAAGGATAGGATCTTCGTACCTCAGGAGGTGCGAACGGCAGCTCTTAGTTCTTGCCATGACCATATGTTAGCCGGCCACTTTGGAGTACATAAAACATCTGAACTTCTTCAGCGCACGTTCTGGTGGCCATCATTAAGAAAGGACTGCAAGGATTACGTGGAAGCATGTGTCACCTGTATCCAAAATAAAGGTAGCAAGTCTAAGGCCTGGGGCCTGTTAAAACCACTATCTGTCCCGGAGAAACCATGGAGGATGATCTCCATGGATTTTATTGTCGAGTTGCCACCTTCTGAAAGCTACACTACGATCTTCGTAATTGTGGATAGATTATCCAAGATGGCACACTTCTTACCAATGAAAGGTACTCCTACTGCTGCTGAAACTGCCAGGACATTTATTAAGGAGGTGGTGAGGCTTCATGGCATCCCTGCCAATATTACTTCCGATCGGGGCGTACAATTCACCTCGAGGTTTTGGAGAGCTCTCTGTGAATCCCTGAAAATTGATCTTGCCTTCTCTTCTGCCTATCACCCCCAAACAAATGGCCAGACGGAGAGAACGAATCAGACGCTGGAACAGTATCTGCGCTGCTTTTCCTCGTTCTCCCAGGATGATTGGGCTCCGCTTCTTCCCCTTGCCGAATTTGCATACAATAACTCTGTTCATTCCGCTACAAAACAAACACCATTTTTTGCAAATTATGGGTTCCATCCTCTGTTCTTGTCCACTAACGTTCCGGAGTGTCCAGTACCAGCTGTTCAAGAAAACCTAAACTTCTTTGAATCAAATAATAAGCTTCTGCAAGAGACTATGGCAAGGACCCAGAACTATAACAAAGAAGTGTTTGATAAGAAGAGAAGGGGGGAGCTTGATCTTAAACCTGGAGATTTGGTTTGGCTGTCTACTTTGAATCTAAGATTGGCCTGTCCTTCCAAGAAATTGGGTCCCAAGTTCGTGGGTCCTTTCCCAGTGACAAGAAAAATTAATAATGTGGCCTACGAACTAAAGCTACCAGAATCATTCCGGATTCACCCGGTCTTTCATGTTGCCCTACTCAAACCCGCAGTTCCTGATCCTTTTGTCAACCGGAGGGTCAATCCCCCGGAACCCGTGATCATTGACGGAGAAACCGAATATGAGGTCGAGTCCATTCTGGATTGTAGGAAGAGACGTAACCAAGTCCAGTTCTTGGTAAAGTGGAAGGGGTATGGGCCTGAGGAAAACTCCTGGGAGCCGGAGTCCAACATCCATGCTAGGAGATTGATACTTGCCTTTAAAAAATCTCATCCAAGTAAGATGGCACAGTTGGGCATCCGGAGGCTGCCCCTTGGGGGGGGGCAATGTCATGAAAGACGTCCTGTTAGTTCAGCCGTCGGCGGAAGATCGGTTAACAGAACTATTGTCAGTAGAACCAGAGGACGCGTTCGGAGACGCGTTGACACGAACGGACGCATGCGGGTGCACGCTAATACGAGCGGGTGTACGCGGGTACACAAGGAAACGAACGGGCACGTACGATCGGTACTCGGGCGTGCACGTGTGCACGCGGCGGCGCGCAGACGTGCGGTGTGACAGCTTTTGGCGCCATTAGGCCTATTTAAAGGTGCCTGTCAGCATGCTTCCTTGCTGTCCGGTCTACAGCGTTCCCTGTGACCCTAAGCTTCCTGTATACCTGTTTACCTGATTCCTGTTACCCGGCTTGTTCCTGACTTCTCCTGTTTGCTGCCAGTCCCTGACCTCGGCTTGTCTGACGATTCTCCTGCCTCATCCTTCAGTTACTACCTGCCTGTCTGTTGCCGACCCGGTCCGTGCCCTGACTACTCTCCTGGTTCCGTTTTATACCTGCTCTGCTTACCTGTGTTTTGACCCGGCCTGTCTGACTTTGTAAAGTGCTTCCAGTGGTACTACAGAACACCTCCCAGTTGCCTGTTGTTCCTGAGTTCCTGCCAGTGGATCCAGTGTTCCTGATAGTTCTCCTGCTGCTGCACCAGAGGTCCGGATCAACCCTACACCTGCCACTCACCAAGCACTTGTGGCCCCCTGCGCTCTTGAGTCCCTGTCTTCTCTATCAGGGGCTCTCGAACCAGAGGCACACGAGAGGCTACTCCTTGCATTCTGGGCTCCACCACCAGGTACGTGACAGTCAGCCAAGCCAGAAGTCAGGGATCAAAGTAGTGGAACAGCAAGCAGGATCTGGAGCCAGAAGGGATGTCAGCAAAGCCAGTCTTTAAACAGGAATGCAGGAGATAGTTTCTTGTGATGTGACCAAGGCGAAGGCAGAGCTCCTCTGGACTGGACAGCTTAAGTAGGCAGAACTGACGAGCAGGATCATCAACAGCTGAGTAACTGGGGAGAGAGATGGGAGCTGGCAATTAGCCGACAGCTGAGCGGCCAGCTCAGAGAAGGAAGGGCTGAGCCCAGCCCTGACAGTACCCCCTTCTCAATGACCCCTCCCCCTCAGAGGACCACCAGGCTTGAGGGGAAAATGTCTATGGAAAAAATGGAGGGGGACAGGGGCATGTACGTCCGAGGATGAGACTCAAGAGCGTTCCTCCGGACCGTACCCTTTCCAATGCACCAGGTACTGTATGCACCCACTGAACCTACGGGAGTCAACAATGGACTTCATACTCCTTATGGTTCTCATCCTGTACAGGGTGAGGACATGTCACAGAGGTGATAAAGCGGTTGCAGACCAAAGATTTAAATATGGAGACATGAAATACATTCAAAATACGCATATTAGAAGGAAGGTCTAATGCGTAAGCCACTGGGTTAATCCTGCGAAGAATATGGAAAGGCCCAATAAACCGAGTTGCGAACTTCAGTGAGGGGACATGAAGTCGGAGGTTGCGAGATGACAGCCAGACCCTGTCCCCAACCTGGTAGGAAGGCGCGGGCAGGCGTCTGTGGTCAGCATGGAGTCTGTACTTATCATTAGCATGTCGCAAAGCCTCCTGGACGTGTGCCCAAGTGGAACAAAGACCATGGAGATGCTCCCCTAATGCAGGAATACTCTGCGGAACAAATGAGTCAGGCAACATGGAAGGTTGGAAACCATAATTTGCCATAAATGGGGACAATCGGGAAGCAGAATTTAAGGCGCTGTTGTGAGCAAACTCAGCCCACGGTAATAGGTCTGACCAGTTGTTATGGTGGTCAGAAATATAGCAAGGTAGGAATTGCTCCAAGGACTGCTGCCCCATTAGACTGTGGGTGATATGCAGAGAAGAAAGCAAACTGAATTCCCAACTGTGCACAAAAGGCTCGCCAGAACTGGGACACAAACTGACTACCCCTGTCCGAGACAATCCCCTTGGTTGGTCATGTAAGCGAAAGATCTCCCGAGCAAAAATGGAAGCCAGTTCCTTAGAAGTGGGCAACTTCTTAAGTGGAATACAATGACACATCTTTGAGAACCGGTCAACCACCATAAGGATAACAGTGTTGCCTTGGGAGTTGGGTAACTCCACAATGAAATCCATAGACAGGTGGGTCCAGGGCCTCTCTCCATTGGGTATGGGTTGTAGGAGGCCCAATGGAAGGTGTCGCGGGGTCTTACTCTGAGCACACATGGAACAGGCAGCTATGAAGGCGGTTATATCAGCCCGTAGAAAAGGCCACCAGAATTGTTGGGAAATTGCCCAAACGAGTTGATTCTTCCCAGGGTGGCCAGCTGCCTTGGGAGAATGGTAAGTCTGGAGCACAGCAGTAAGGAGACTCTATGGGGCAAAGCAGCGGTCACAAGGTTTCTGAGGAGGAGCATGGACCTGAGCAGCAAAAATTTTATCAGCCAAAGGAGAAGTGAGACTGGTGCGAACCGTAGCCAGAATATGATCAGGAGGAATCACAGGAACCGACTCCAACTTGGAAATGGAGGAAAATTGTCATGACAAGGCGTCAGCCCTTACATTCTTAGTACCGGGTAAGAATGAGCCAATGTAATTGAAACTTGACAAGAAAAGAGCCCATCGTGCTCTTATAGGAGAGATTTGTTTAGCCTCAGACAAGAATGTGAGATTCTTATGGTCAGTAAGAATGAGAACCGACACAGTGGTACCTTCAGTGAGATGTCTCCATTCTTTCAGGGCTAAAATGATCGCCAACAGCTCTCTGTCACCAATCTCGTAATTGCACTCTGCAGGTGACAATTTCTTGGAAAAGTAGCCACAAGGATGCATAGCTCTCTCAGAGGTAGGATGTGGAGACAGAAGGGCGCTAACACCAGTCTCAGAAGCATCAACCTCAAAAATAAAAGGTAACATAGGATCAGGATGTGCCAACACAGGAGCAAAAACAAAGGCAGCCTTGAGACTCTCAAAGGCCTTACTGGACTCCGGAGACCAACTCTGTTGGTTACCATCCTTTCTGGTCATATCAGTCAGGGGCTTGACCAGAGACAAGAAGGTATGAATAAACTTCCCATAATAGTTGGCAAAGCCCAGGAAACGCTGCAGAGGACGTAAACCCATGGGTTGGGGCCACTGTAGGACTGCCGAAAGTTTCTCTGGGTCCATCGAAAAACCAGCAGTGGAAATGACAGGAATTTAACCTGTTAACGATGGAACTCACACTTCTCCAGTTTACAATACAGATTGTTCTCTCTTAGTTTCTGAAGCACATGACAGACACCTGTGTGGTGGCTCTCCAGGGACTTGAAAAATATGAGGATACCATTGAGATAAACCAGGATAATTACCACCGCTCTAGGTGATCGGGTTCAAGCTTCCCGTCCTCCGCTGTGTGGATGATTGTGAGAGCCCCAGGTGCCGGAAATTGCTATTCCAATGGTATGTGTGTGATGGAAAAATCTGGACAGCCGCACTCCGGATTGGAAAAGTGAAAAATAAAATCCTCTTTATTGAAAAAGTAATAACATAATTAAAATCCGTACATGGCTTTGTTGGGATAATGCAGCATAACCGCTAACGCGTTTCACGCTCCCATAGAGCGCTTACTCATAGCTGGTTTGTACGAAAGTGATCACCACTTATATACACATAATTTATCTACCACATGACTGCATATTGATTATCTGATTTTTTTTTTGTTTTCAAAAAGTTTTTATTTTGTTTTTAGAAATAACAAAGAAGGTGTAATACATTCAAGACAATCAGAGCAATGAGTACAAAAAGTGTAGAGACATGGAATGTAAGCAGAGACTACATATCTGTATAAACCGCTAAATTATATATCTCTATTAGGGCTATCAATATAAACTGAAAGTCTGAAATTCAGTTGAATAGATAAAGTAATACAAACGTACAAATCAAGAAGAAAAAAAACAAAAAGCCTTAGGTCGGAAAATGAAATGTGCAGAATATAATAAAATAAAAAGAAAAAACGAATGTGAGAATGTCAGGTTTGGAGCCTAAATAAGAACCAGGGGTTCCAGATGGCATCATATTGAGGGATAGTGTCATGTAGGGTATGAAAGATCTGGTCCGACAACATCATGTGGTCTATTCTCGCAATAACTTGAGAGAGTGGTACTGAAGCTGATTTCCAATTCAGAGCAACAACCCAATGCATGGCAATACAAATAGAGTGAATCAATTTAACCAAAGGTTTGGGGGTGTCTGGGGGGGATTGAAATAAGAGACAATGTTGGAATGAGATATTAAGAGGATTGCCTGCTAATTTGTCCATTACTTTTAAGATCTCATTCCAAGTGGGGCGAAGTTTTTCGCAATTCCAGAATATATGGAAAAATGAGCCTTGCTGCATACATCCCCTAAAACAGAGGGGGGATGAATGAGGGTAGATCTTGTGTATACGCAACGGAGTGTAGTACCAGCGTGTCAACAGTTTGATCGCCGTTTCACGTACCATGATGGATTTAGTGCATTTGCGTAGGTTCTGCCAGCCCTTCACCCAATCAATGTCATCTACAGCAAGATCCAAATCAGCTGCCCATTGGGATCTATATTTTAGAGTTGCGACCTCTGAGTTACTATCCAGGGCAACATATACTAGCGAGATCAGACCTTTTTGGCGGGGTGAGTCATGGCATATGTCCTCATATAGAGTGGTGGAGGTCGCAGAGGGGCCAGTGTAATGCGTTTGGAAAAAGTGACGTATTTGTAGAAAGTGGTATAATTCAGAGTTTGGGATGTGGTACAAGGATTGCAATTGAGAAAAGGAGATAAATTTAGCGTTTATAAAAAATTTGTCTAAAGTAGTTAATTTTAAGTCAATCCAGAGTTGGAAGGAGGAAGGTCTATCCAAGGCCAATGGGAATCTAGAATCTCCCAGAAATGAGGCATATAGGGGGATTGTTGATATGAGATTGTAAGTTTTTTTATATGAGTCCCAGAGTTGGAGGCCAGCATGCGTAATCAAATTTTTGGTGGCTACTACTGATTTGGTCTGATTGTTGGACCACATAAGGCCCGGGAGATATAGGGGGGGCGATAGATTCACTTTCAAACTGCACCCAAGGGACCTTAGAGCTATCAATATTCCATTGTGCTTGTTGCGTGTATCTACTGGCCAAGTAGTAAAGCCATATTTGAGGAACCCCCAAACCACCCCTCTTGGCAGAGCGATACAGGACTTCTCTGGCAAAGCGAGGGGGCTTGTCCCTCCATATAAATCTATTAAATCACACCTGGATAGTGTGGAGGTATGTCTTGGACAATTTAATTGGCAGGGATCTAAAAAGGTAGAGCAGTTTAGGGAGGATAGTCATTTTGAGGGCAGTGATCCTGCCAAGAAATGAAATGTGGAGGTGTGACCATTGTTTGAGGATACTTTTCAATTTAGAGACCATAGGTGGGAAATTTACTTCAAAGAGTCTGCCGAAGTCATTGGCAAGGTTAATACCCAGGTAAAGAAGGTGAGACTCTGCCCAGATAAAGGGGTAGACTGACTGAAGATGATGCAGTTCTCCGGGGGGGTAACCTATGGGGAGGGCGCTTGATTTTGCCATGTTAATGGATAGGCCTGATATCTCTGCAAAGCTTGATAGAGTCTGAAATAAGTTAGGCAGAGAAACCAGAGGGTTGGTGAGAAACATTAGAACGTCATCAGCATACATTCCAAATTTGTATGTCGAGTGGCCCTTCACGTAACCCGAAATGTCAGGATTTTGTAGTATAGCTATGGCCAAAGGCTCGAGGGCTAACGCAAAAATTAGAGGCGACATAGGGCATCCCTGCCTTGTACCCTTGCCCAGGTCGAAAAAATTAGAGTTACAGCCAGGGAGCCTAATCCGAGTCTTCGGGTTACGATAAAGGGCCAAGAATGCTTGTAGGAAAGCTCCCTGGAATCCCATTCTTTGTAGGAGTGTAGTGATATAGGACCAAGAAACACTGTCGAAAGCTTTTTGTATGTCTAAGCTAAGCAAGAGGAGTTTACGTGAGAAAAGGTTGGCATCTTGTATTATATTTGTCGCTAGACGAATATTATCGGTGATAAGTCTATGGGGTATAAATCCAGATTGAAAAGGGGAAATTAAGGTGGGGATAACCCCCGCCAGTCTGTCAGCCATGATCCTGCTAAAAATTTTTAAATCATTATTAATGACCGAGATAGGTCGGTAATTTTGGGGAAGGGTGTGGTTTTTATGAGGTTTTGGTAACAGGGACATATTGGCAAGTAACATTTCTTCGGGGAAGCTACCCCCTTGTAGGACCCAATTAAATATATGAACTAACCTAGTGGTAAGGAGGGATGAGAATTTCTTATAATATAAGGAGGAAAATCCGTCAGGGCCTGGAGCTGAGCCTGATTTCAGAGATTTAATTACTTTCAAAACCTCCACCGGAGTGATGGGGGAGTTCAGTATATCAAGTTGTGTAGGTGTAAGATGTGGTAGAGGAATGTTCTGAAACCAGGCCTCATCTGCAGGTGAGGGACTTAGTTGGGAGGGGGATAGGAGGGAGGAATAAAATCGTTCAAAGATATGAAGGACCTCTTGTGGATGAGAAGTAAGATGTCCTGTGGGGGTCATCAATCTATATATGTGGGGCGGGTGGGATGAGTGATTTAGCTTTCTGGCGAAGAGGGTAGAGGCGGAGCCCTCATGGAGAAGATATTTCGCTTTGGACCAACGAAGAGACTTTTCCACCCTCTTGGACAAAATGCCGTCTAACTCTAGACGTTTTTGGTCAATCAGCTGTCTTGTGGCGGGTAAGTGTAAGAGGTTGGTATTTTTGTAGATTTTATCTAGGTCTTTGGTAAGGGTTAAGATGTTCTGTTTATCAATTTTGTTTTGGGTCGAGGCTAAGCTAATTAATTTACCCCTTAGGACTGCTTTATGCGCTGTCCAGACCGTGGCGGGGGGGGTTTCTGGGATGGCATTGATGTTAAAATATTCTGCAATAGCTTGTGCCACTTCTGCCTCCACCACTGCATCAGAAAGGAGAGCCTCATTTAGGCGCCAGGAGTAAGAGGTAGGAGCAAGCCTGATGTAAGTGGTTGTGAAGGCAGTGGCATGGTGGTCAGACCACGTGCAGGGGTGTATGCTAGACTCTGTAGTGTTAGCTAGAATAATGGGGGTAGAATAGATATAATCCAATCTTGCATAACTTTTATGGGGATGGGAGTAGAATGTGTATTCTTTAGTACCAATGTTGAGAGCTCTCCAGGAGTCTACCAGTTGGTGTTCAAGCAGTCCCCTGGAGAGAGAGCGTGGAAATGATTTGGAGGAGGGGGATAAATTGGATCTGTCAAGGTTAGGATTGGCAACCATGTTAAAATCCCCACCAATTATCATATGTGGTGACTGAAAATGGGAAAGGCGGTCAAAGAAGGAGTTAAAAAAAGAGGCGGGGGAGTCCTGTGGAGCGTAGATGCTAGCGATAGTAAGTTCTCTGTTATGAATCTGGCCTTTGATTATGACATACCTACTATCTTTGTCTTTAGATATCTGTTTAACTTCCATT
This sequence comes from Lithobates septentrionalis, assembly GCA_037952835.1. Taxonomy (NCBI): domain Eukaryota; kingdom Metazoa; phylum Chordata; class Amphibia; order Anura; family Ranidae; genus Lithobates; species Lithobates septentrionalis. Next base: position 1,265,400 of record JBBDGP010001232.1, on the reverse strand, counting down.
GGGAAGGATCTGTGCAAGAGTATGGCGGCACCTCTACTTTTCGTCTGGTGTAAAGAACAAAAAGATTGTGGAAAACTTCTATGAAGGAATTTAGGATGCGAGGAATGAGCAAAGTGTGTCTCCTGTAAGAGGAGAATTTTTGCATCCAACTGCTTATAAAAGGCAAAGGCCTTCTTCCTTTTAGAGGGGGAGTTAAAACCTTTAACATTGTGTGATAAACATTTAATTACCATGGAGAATGTTGTCATACACTATAGTCTGGGGAAAAACAGGAGCCAATAGTGTCCTGAGACAGGCGCCTATTTTTTCAAGAAACAAGCCAAGGGCCGACATACTCGAGCACAGAAGGTTAGAGGGTTGTGACATACCAAAAACCATTAAGCCGTAGAGGCCTAGTAGAGCAATAAACCTGCAAAATTTTACAGCATGATATATTCGATGCATACATAGCATAAAGGTGGATCGAAACCTGAGGCTAAAAAGGAGAAAAATAAAAATAAAAGGAAAAGAAGGTATGAAAAAAAACCATAAGTCAGATAGCAACACAAAAGTCTTCATAACTAGAATCGGATCAGGTGACTGTAAATAACCTGATAAACGAAATAACAAATACTGAGACTACAAGGTCTCAAACCCAGCTTAGAAAATGTTCTGAACTTTGCAGGTAAAGTGAATCCAAAGCCAAAAAATTAAAAGGAGAACATGCCTGTAGTAATGACTCAAACCAAAAATAAAATAAAAAATAGGTCTGAGACTACAGACTGCTGCTGGGTGGGGTGTGCATGTCGCAGCTCCAAGGGACCGACGTCCGGGATCTTGAAATCAGATGGAAGATGCAAGTTGCTGGGGTATCTTGTGGTGGTCAACTGTGCTGAGACGATCAAGGAAAGGGTTCATCAAATCTATCTCCGATGTCGTATCTGATCCTGCGTCTGTCTCTCCTGGTTGGGGGGGTCTGCCAGATGGGTGATGGTCTAGGAGTAGAAGGGGGTCGGCGAATGACAGCCGAATCCAAAAGGCCCAATTTTACAAGGATTTCTTGACCTTCCAGGAGTGATGTGGCAGAGTAAGTGGTGCCATTGTGGGGAATTATCAGCTTGAATGGAAAGCCCCACTTGTAGCGAATGCGAGCTGCTTGAAGGGCAGATGTAATTTCTTTCATGCCACGTCTCCTATCCAAGGTGGCGGGAGAGATATCAGGGTATATTTGGATGGTGCGATCGTCCAGAGTGATGCGTTGTTGATTGCGAGCAGCTCTGAGGATCTCCTCCTTAGTTAGAAAGTCCTTCATGCAAAGAACAATATCCCTGGGAGGCTTATCTTCAGGAGGTTTAGGCCTGAGGGCTCTGTGAATACGATCACAAGTGAACGCTACGGCATCAGTGTCTGGGAGCAGAGATTTAAATAGGCGGATTATTGTGGGGATGAGATCCGTGACAGATTCTGGTATACCTCTTATGCGCAAATTGTTGCGTCTGTTGCGGTTGTCGAGGTCTTCAATTTGGGATTGCATCAGGGAGCAGGCTGTGGCTAGAGACTCGTGTTCTCTGGAGAGGTCACTGTAGGCCAGTGCCAGCTCATCGTGCTTCGTTTCCAGTCTTTCTGTCCTGGAGCCCAATGAGGCAATCTCTTGGGAAAGTGTGTGAGAAGTTTTATGGAGCTCCGTTTGGAACTTTGTTGCAAGCCTTGCATACATGGCCTCCAGGCTGCTTTCTAGGTCAGATTTAGTGAGAGATGCGGCGTACTCACGGCTAGGATCCAGAAGTGGTGTCTGGTCTGTGGGACGTCCAGGAGAGGAGGCCGGAGACGGAGGTATGTTTCTTCCCGCAGCGCCATTTTGAGACATGCTGCCTTGATCACGGGCGCGGAGGAGAGAGTGTGTTAAGGTATGTTGAGCCGATCCTCTGAGTTTTTTCTTTCTCCCAGGCATGCACCAGGTATAAGGGGCTCGAGGGGTGATAAAAACGCTGCGAAAATAGGTGATATTAGCCCTCCTGAAGCCGTTATCTTCCCGGGCTGGACGGAGCTACAGTCTCAGACGTCCATCACGCTCAGCGCCGCGCATGCGCCCTCCGATTGTCTGATTTTAAACAGCTGATCGTTAGTCTGTGTGGGATCTTTTTGGCATAGATGTGATTGGATGTGCGTCCTATAGTGGATTCACTAATGAAGACATAAATATATAAATGAAATGTATTCATATTGGCAAATGTCAACATATATAAATAATAAAAAATTCTATTCAAGGTTTTTGAAAAACATGTTTGTTATTTTTCCAAAACCACAAGAATGAGATGGGTGCTGGAATTTGACGTTCAAACGTATAAATTATCATACGGATAGGCGCAAGTATGGGCAAACTATGTGAGCTGGTGGCTGCGGTATAATGTAAACGGTGTATAGAATGTCGTTTTAAAAAATTTTTTGCATATATTTATGCACCATACACACATATTTAGTCTTTTCTTGTAGACACTGATAGTGGTGTTGGATGCACATCTTTTTATCACATGCATATAGACCCAATTTCTATTTTCATTCTATACACCGTTTACATTATACCGCAGCCACCAGCTCACATAGTTTGCCCATACTTGCGCCTATCCGTATGATAATTTATACGTTTGAACGTCAAATTCCAGCACCCATCTCATTCTTGTGGTTTTGGAAAAATAACAAACATGTTTTTCAAAAACCTTGAATAGAATCTTTTATTATTTATATATGTTGACATTTGCCAATATGAATACATTTCATTTATATATTTATGTCTTCATTAGTGAATCCACTATAGGATGCACATCCAATCACATCTATGCCAAAAAGATCCCACACAGACTAACGATCAGCTGTTTAAAATCAGATAATCAATATGCAGTCATGTGGTAGATAAATTATGTGTATATAAGTGGTGATCACTTTCGTACAAACCAGCTATGAGTAAGCGCTCTATGGGAGCGTGAAACGCGTTAGCGGTTATGCTGCATTATCCCAACAAAGCCATGTACGGATTTTAATTATGTTATTACTTTTTCAATAAAGAGGATTTTATTTTTCACTTTTCCAATCCGGAGTGCGGCTGTCCAGATTTTTCCATCACACACATACCATTGGAATAGCAATTGCCGGCACCTGGGGCTCTCACAATCATCCACACAGCGGAGGACGGGAAGCTTGAACCCGATCACCTAGAGCGGTGGTAATTATCCTGTTTATCTCAAATATCTGGACTTTTGCTACATATTTTTCTCCACCAGCTCGGTCATCTCCCCGCACCACCAAGGTATATATATTTTATTATAACCTTATGATTTTTGGAAGACCACTCTTGGTCTCAGAGTGAGAGAACAATATTGGAAATAAATCATGGATCATCCCAGTACACAAGTGCCTGTTGTGGAAGCAGCTTTTAGCAGAACTCTTACAGCACCATCCAATAATCCTCTAAGACAGCCATTGCAAGCATACACCTTACAACCGTCGGAAGACGATGAAATACAATTGATAAGGCTCTTTAGGAAATTAGAACAACTAATGTCTAAAGAGATTAGAGCCTATTGGGACATTACTTTTCTTACAGAATATGTATCAATACTGCACATTCCTCGAGGACTAAGAATCAAAAACTTTCCTACCTCAGATTTATTTGATGAAGATTTCAAAAAACAGTGGACAGACACTTTAGACACCTGTTCCTTTAAACTCATGGAGATTTTGATCGCCTCAAAGAAAAAAGAAACAGAGAAGTTACAACTGGATATTTCCACAATACAAAAAGATCTTACCACTTCTCAAGCGATTAAAGGTTTCTCTGAACTCGATGAAAGGTTAAACAAGAAACTAGATCGAATGGAAAGAGCAGTAATTGATACCAAGAAAGGCAAAATGGCCCGGGATAAGGATGATTATCAAGGAAACAAGGTCTACACCTGGCACAAGCCACTTTACAAGTCCAACAGATCCCGCAAAAACCGAGGTAAATGAGTAAGTTTCTCAGACCATGAAGGGGAGTCGGCCGACAACACTCTAGCACGTACCATGTCAAATTCATCACTTGACAGATCTCCAACCCCACCAGAATCTATCAGATCCACCAACAGCCGCTCCCCTGGAAACCCTCACAGGTCCAGACAAACCAATAAAAAGAAACCCTCCACAAAAAGACAAGAAGAGGTGGTAGGAAACACAAACGCCACGAACAACACACGCTATATGCTGCGGGAGAAGACGCCGAAGACGCCGAGGAAGTAAAACACAGTGTGATTAATTTGTCCAAAAAACAACTGAGCACAGAAGAGATCAGCCTGTTGGCCAAAGGTTTGAACTTTTGTCCTAGCAGACATTTCAACCTTTTTGAAACAATTTTGGACATTAATAAATTCTCAAGGACTTTAACTCTTAGGAAACATTTTTTTGATTGTGCAGTGGATGAGCCCAATGTGTCTGTAGACAGCTGTGACACAGGTGAGTCCCCTTCTTCACCCATACTATTCGTTGATAACTGTGCTCCACAGGATTTAACTGATTTGGCACATGAGTCAGATCCTTGTCCTCTAAATCCCACGGATGTACATATTGAAATCTCCAGGGGTAGATCAGATTTTTATCCGGTGGCGGCCAGAGGTAAGAATCTTGACTCATTCCAAAAACTGGTAGAGGGGGACTTGGTACACCTGGCTCACAGCTGCAACAGAAAGAAATTTACACAGGACAATCTGTCCGTCAAGGAGAGACAAGCCTTTAAGAGGCTCTCCGCAGACGACCAGATTGTCATCAGAAACGCAGATAAGGGGGGTATGGTGGCGGTTTTAGATGTAGAAGTCTACAAAAAAGAAGCTCTGCGTCAACTATCTGACACACACACATACCAGAAACTACCCTCCAACCCCACTATTGCTTTCAAAAACACGCTCTCCACACTCATAGATAGAGCCACACAAATGGGTATATTCACTCCTAGGGAGAAAGAATTTCTTATTCCAGAATGCCCCATAACACCAATATTCCACCACCTACCAAAGATCCACAAGGGGTTAAATCCCCTTACAGGTCGACCTATAGTGGCGGAGATAGGCTCTTTAAATGAACACCTAGGAGAGTGGGTAGACTCCCATTTACAGCCAATAGCCACCAGTCTCCCTGGTTACATAAAAGACATGAACGATTTATTGAACAAACTGCAAGACATTAAATGGGAAGACAATTATAGATGGATCAGCTGTGATGTATCTAGTTTGTACTCCAGTATCCCACATCATCTGGGGATCCAGGCAGTCACTTATTTTCTTAGAAAAACAGGCAAACTCTCTTTGATTTTACAAGAGTTCATTGTACAAGCCCTGGAGTACCTTTTAACACACAATTTTTTTATTTTTTTATGTTTGACGGGGACTATTTTCTCCAGAAATGCGGGGCCTCTATGGGAGCCAAATTTTCCCCCTCACTGGCCAATATTTATATGGGCTGGTGGGAGAGGTCCCGCATCTTTGGACCAAATAGTCCCCGCCGCAAAGATACGGTCTTTTTCTGTCGCTTTATAGATGACCTGTTATTTATTACATCAGATAGCGAAGCTAATTTGGATATCTGGCTGGCATATTTCAATGACAATTCATTAAACTTAAAATTTACGGGAAATCTGCAATCCAGATCCATAGAATTCCTTGATATGCAACTGGTGGGGTCCGGTGATGCGATTCAATCCAGTCTGTACAGAAAACCTCTCAGTGGCAACACTCTACTTAGAGCTGACTCTGCACACCCTAAACACACCATCAGAGGCATTCCATATAGCCAGTTTTTAAGGTTAACCACTTGAGCCCCGGACCATTATGCTGCCTAAGGACCAGAGGTCTTTTTCCAATTTGGCACTGCGTCGCTTTAACTGCTAATTGCGCAGTCATGCAATGCTGTACCCAAACGAAATTTGCGTCCTTTTCTTCCCACAAATAGAGCTTTCTTTTGATGGTATTTGATCACCTCTGCGGTTTTTATTTTTTGCGCTATAAATGGAAAAAGACCGAAAATTTTGAAAAAAAATGATATTTTCTACTTTTTGTTATAAAAAAAATCCAATAAACTCAATTTTAGTCATACATTTAGGCCAAAATGTATTCGGCCACATGTTTTTGGTAAAAAAAATGTCAATAAGCGTATATTTATTGGTTTGCGCAAAAGTTATAGCGTCTACAAACTAGGGTACATTTTCTGTAATTTACACAGCTTTTAGTTTATGACTGCCTATGTCATTTCTTGAGGTGCTAAAATGGCAGGGCAGTACAAACCCCCCCCAAATGACCCCATTGTGGAAAGTAGACACCCCAAGGAAATTGCTGAGAGGCATGTTGAACCCATTGAATATTTATTTTTTTTGTCCCAAGTGATTGAATAATGACAAAAAAAAAAAAAATATTTACAAAAAGTTGTCACTAAATGATATATTGCTCACACAGGCCATGGGCCTATGTGGAATTGCACCCCAAAATACATTCTGCTGCTTCTCCTGAATATGGGGATACCACATGTGTGGGACTTTTTGGGAGCCTAGCCGCGTACGGGGCCCCGAAATCCAATCACCGCCTTCAGGATTTCTAAGGGCGTAAATTTATGATTTCACTCTTTACTGCCTATCACAGTTTCGGAGGCCATGGAATGCCCAGGTGGCACAAAACCCCCCCAAATGACCCCATTTTGGAAAGTAGACACCCCAAGCTATTTCCAGAGAGGCATATTGAGTCCATGGAATATTTTATATTTTGACACAAGTTGCGGGAAAGTGACACATTTTTTTTTTTTTTTTTTTTTTTTTTGCACAAAGTTGTCACTAAATGATATATTGCTCACACAGGCCATGGGCATATGTGGAATTGCACCCCAAAATACATTTAGCTACTTCTCCTGAGTACGGGGATACCACATGTGTGGGGCTTTTTGGGAGCCTAGCCGTGTACGGGACCCCGAAAACCAATCACCGCCTTCAGGATTTCTAAGGGTGAAAATTTTTGATTTCACTCTTCACTGCCTATCACAGTTTCGGAGGCCATGGAATGCCCAGGTGGCACAAAACCCCCCCAAATGACCCCATTTTGGAAAGTAGACACCCCAAGCTATTTGCTGAGAGGCATGGTGAGTATTTTGCAGCTCTCATTTGTTTTTGAAAATGAAGAAAGACAAGAAAAAACTTTTTTTTTTTCTTTTTTCAATTTTCAAAACTTTGTGACAAAAAGTGAGGTCTGCAAAATACTCACTATACCTCTCATCAAATAGCTTGGGGTGTCTACTTTCCAAAATGGGGTCATTTGGGGGGGGGTTGTGCCACCTGGGCATTCCATGGTCTCCGAAACTGTGATAAGCAGTCAAGAGAGAAATCAAAAATTCACGCCCTTAGAAAGCCTGAAGGCGGTGCTTGGTTTTCGGGGTTCCGTACGCGGCTAGGCTCCCAAAAAGTCTCACACATGTGGTATCCCCGTACTCAGGAGAAGCAGCAGAATGTATTTTGGGGTATAATTTCACATATTCCCATAGCATGTTTGAGCAATATATCATTTAGTGACAATTTTGTGCAAAAAAAAAAAAAAATTGTCTCTTTCCCGCAACTTGTGTCGCAATATAAAATATTCCATGGACTCGACATGCCTCTCAGCAAATAGCTTGGGGTGTCTACTTTCCAAAATGGGGTCATTTGGGGGGGTTTTGAACTGTCCTGGCATTTTATGCACAACATTTAGAAGCTTATGTCACACATCACCCACTCTTCTAACCACTTGAAGACAAAGCCCTTTCTGACACTTATTGTTTACATGAAAAAGTTTTTTTTTTTTGCAAGAAAATTACTTTGAACCCCCAAACATTATATATTTTTTAAAGCAAATGCCCTACAGATTAAAATGGTGGGTGTTTCATTTTTTTTTTTCACACAGTATTTGCGCAGCGATTTTTCAAACGCATTTTTTGGGGAAAAAACACACTTTTTTAAATTTTAATGCACTAAAACACACTATATTGCCCAAATGTTTGATGAAATAAAAAAGATGATCTTAGGCCGAGTACATGGATACCAAACATGACATGCTTTACAATTGCGCACAAACGTGCAGTGGCAACAAAATAAATACATTTTTAAAAGCCTTTAAAAGCCTTTACAGGTTACCACTTTAGATTTACAGAGGATGTCTACTGCAAAAATTACTGCCCTCGATCTAACCTTCGCGGTGATACCTCACATGCATTGTGCAATTGCTGTTTACATTTGACGCCAGACCGCCGCTTGCGTTCGCCTTAGTGCGAGAGCAGGGGGCGACAGGGGTGCTTTTTTTTTTTTTTTTCTTTATTATTTTTTTGCTTTTTTATCTTATTTTTAAACTCTTCCTTTCATTTTTATTTTTTTTTAATCATTTTTATTGTTATCTCGGGGAATGTAAATATCCCCTATGATAGCAATAGGTAGTGACAGGTACTCTTTTTTGAAAAAATTGGGGTCTATTAGACCCTAGATCTCTCCTCTGCCCTCAAAGCATCTGACCACACCAAGATCGGTGTGATAAAATGCTTCCCCAATTTCCCAATGGCGCTATTTACATCCAGCGAAATCTAAGTCATAAAATGCTCGTAGCTTCCAGTTTCTTAGGCCATAGAGATGTTTGGAGCCACTCTGGTCTCTGATCAGCTCTATGGTCAGCTGGCTGAATCACCGGCTGCATTCTCAGGTTCCCTGTTGAGACAGGAGAGCCAGAGAAAAACACGGAAGACAGTGGGGGGGGGGGCATTCCCTCCCACGGCTTGTAAAAGCAGTCTAGAGGCTAATTAGCCGCTAGGATTGCTTTTACATGAAAGCCGACCGCTGGCTGAAAAGAATGATACCAAGATGATACCTAAACCTGCAGGCATCATTCTGGTATAACCACTCAAAGTTGTGAATGGCGTACCTGAAGACAAAAAAATGGTTAACAATAAAGCACAGTAAACGGTAAAGTATAAAAAATTGCATACCTGAAAAGCAAACATGATAAAGCATAATAACAATAAAACATTGCAGAATAGAATACAGTAAAAAAGAGCAGAACAATAGAGAGAATAGAGAGAGAGAGAACAATAAAACGACAACTATTTTTTTTTATTTTATATATATATATATATATTTTATTTATTTTTTTTTACACTTTTTTTGTAACTAACTTTTATAACGGTAACCGGTTCCAGGTTCGGGTCTCTCAAAATGCGATGGCATCTTGGGAGACCCTGTGAAAGTGTGCCTAGTCTGTGCAATGCTGTACCCTACGCTAATACTCAACTAGTGTATGGTAGCGTTCAAAACATTCACCAATGCAAAGACCAGGATTGTCAGGACAGGAGGGACAATAATAGCGGGTGTCACGCCTATATCCGCGCTAGCTGCAGACACAATATCTTTTTTGGGGGGTTCGCTGGGTAGGGGTACTCGGGAGGACATAAAGAAAATGCCTCTCATGCAGCCGACTGCATTTGGTTGGGGATGTGAATGGGGGAAGTACGGGCGCTGCAGAAGCGGTGGGTTCCCAATTAGGATTGGCGAATGCAGTAGGAAGGGCACTATGGGCACGACGGGCCTGTGTTTGTCTTTCTGGTGGCAGCGGGACACTACTTGTGCTTGCCACCTCACCAGCTTGAACTGCACTTATGGGACTCGCCACGTCACCAAGTGTTACTGCAGTGCTGGTTTGACTACGACCGGGGTGTACTAGGCCGCTGGCGCTTGCCAGTTCACCAAAACGCTACCAAAAAATCTGTTAGCGATCGCAGGGATCAGGCCTGACTCTGCGAACGCTGCAGTTATGCGTTTTAGTCTTTTGTAAGTGACAGTGATCGATCGATACTGCACTTGGGTGGGCTGGGCCGGGCCGGGCGGAGGGGCAAAACGCAGGTGCTAGCAGGTATCTGGGCTGATCCCACTAACACTGCGTTTGTGAGAACCCTAAACTGCTGGGGATGCTAGTATAGATCTGATCGGATCAGATATTGATCCGTTCAGATACTATACCACTAAGGGTGGTGTACGGTGCGTGCGTGGGTGTTAGCGGTACTGGCGCTAACCTGACGCTGCCTGGGGCTGGTGCTTGCCAGTTCACCAAAATACTACCAAAAAAACTGTTAGCGATCGCAGGGATCAGGCCTGACTCTGTGAACGCTGAAGTTATGCATTTAGTGTTTTGTAAGTGTCAGTGATCGATCGATACTGCACTTGGGTGGGCTGGGCCGGGCGGAGGGGCAAAACGCAGGTGCTAGCAGGTATCTGGGCTGATTCCGCTAACACTGCGTTTTTGGGAACCCTAAACTGCTGGGGACACTAGTATAGATCTGATCGGATCAGATATTGATCCGTTCAGATACTATACCACTAAGGGAGGCGTATGCTGCGTGCGTGGGTGTTAGCGGTACTGGCGCTAACCTGACCCTGCCTGGGGCTGGTGCTTGCCAGTTCACCAAAATACTACCAAAAAAACTGTTAGCGATCGCAGGGATCAGGCCTGACTCTGCGAACGCTGCAGTTATGCGTTTAGTCTTTTGTAAGTGACAGTGATCGATCGATACTGCACTTGGGTGGGCTGGGCTGGGCCGGGCGGAGGGGCAAAACGCAGGTGCTAGCAGGTATCTGGGCTGATCCCGCTAACACTGCGTTTTTGGGAACCCTAAACTGCTGGGGACGCTAGTATAGATCTGATCGGATCAGATATTGATGCGTTCAGATACTATACCACTAAGGGAGGTGTATGCTGCGTGCGTCAGTGTTAGCGGTACTGGCGCTAATCTGACGCTGCCTGGGGCGACGCATATCACCGCCGGGCGATCAGGGGGCTAAACCTTTATTCGGTAATAAACGGTGGGTGCCCTGACACTATAAAAAATAAACAAACTAACCAGCGTCAACCGTAACGGTTATACGGTGATCAGTGGTGAAAGGGTTAACTAGGGGGCAATCAAGGGGTTAAAACATTTATTCGGTAGTATATGGGGGTCCCTGACGCTATAAAACGCTGACGGCGAACCTAAATATTTATGTCCCTAACTAGCGTCACCAGCGACACTAATACAGCGATCAGAAAAATGATCGCTTAGTGACACTGGTGACAGGGGGTGATCAAGGGGTTAAAACTTTATTAGGGGGGGTTAGGGGGGTACCCTAGACCTAAAGGGGGGTAATACTCACTGTCCCAACACTAACTGTCACAAAAAAAAAAAAAAAAAACTGCTGGTGTCAGTTTGTGACAGGGGGGGGGGGGGTGATTGGGGGGGGATCGGGGGGCGATCGGGGGGGGGATCGGGGTGTTTTGTGTGCCTGGCATGTTCTACTGTGTGTGTGTGTGTTGGTGCACTCACATTGATGTCTTCTCTCCTCGGGCCGGAACGGAAATTACCGACCCGAGGGGAGATGACATCATTTCCTTTGCTGCTGTTTAGCATACAGCAGCAAAGGAATGATTCGATTGGCCGGCGGCGATCGCGAGGGGGGGGCCACGAACGGATGGTCTCCCCCTCACCACCGATCGCCGGGGCACAAAGGACGACCGCCTCGGGCACCGGGGGGGGGGTCCGATCGGACCCCCCACCCGCGGAAGGCAAATCACGTACACTGTACGTGATTTTGCCTGTCCGTGCCACTTTGCCGACGTACATCGGCGTGAGGCGGTCGTCAAGTGGTTAAAGCGCCTATGTAGCTCTCCTGATGCTTTTGAGGCTGAAGCCAAAAGCATGGCAAACAGGTTTAAAGCTCGTGGCTATAAAGAAACATCAATACAAAAAGCACTCAACACAGTAAGATCCATCCCAAGACTTTCACTTGTAAAGAAAAAACCAGCTAGAAACACTCAACAGAGAAGGGACATGTCCCCTAGAATCCCGGTATTCTCTACTCCATACAGCTCAGAATTTAATACAATCAAGAAAATTATCATGAAACACCTTCCTGTTTTGTATAATGACCCTATATATAGTAACATCCTTTCTAAAGGGATCAAGGTTGTATCCCGCAGAGCACCCACATTGGGACGTTCACTGTCTCCCAGTTTGTTCTCAACCAACCGAACAAAATCCAATTGGCTCAATTTCACAGGCAATTTCAAGTGTGGAATAAAAACTTGTAATTACTGCTGGTACATTAAAACGGGTCAAATCATAAAATCATGCAGCAATCAAAAAGAATTCTCGATCCCCGTGTTTATTAATTGTAACACCAAATTTGTGGTATATGTTATCACATGCACCAGTTGCCAGGTACAATATGTTGGACGCACAACACGGCGTCTCAGAGACAGGTTACATGATCACCTGTATAATATTGAGAAGGAGATCTTAACCAATGTATCAAAGCACTGGGTTTACACACACCACAAGGACACTTCCAGTTTAACTATTCAGGGCATTGAGAAAATCATCACAACGGTGAGAGGAGGTGACAGATTCCAGTTACTGTGCAAACGAGAAGTCCTTTGGATATTCTCGTTAGACACCAGGATTCCACGGGGGTTAAACTTTGAGTGGGACGTTTCACATTTCTATGAATAAAACAACATTGAAGTTATATCCCCGAGCAATACATCTGCAACCCTTTCCTCCCAACTTTTTCCTTGATTACACATCCACATTCTTTTTTGGTGGATAATGGAGCAAAAAAACATATAGGGACACATATCAATATATCAGTTCCCTTTTTTACACATATTCCCAGTAACCGATACATCTTATTGGGCTACACACACTCCAATCCATACGAGCAAATGACTAGTGATATGCATATATGTTTTCATTTAAAAGAAACAATTTACCATATCTTTTGCATTCACTGTCACTTGAATCTCGTTTCTAATTAGACATTATTGTTTGATGGTAGCTGTAGGTAGACCATAACACTAAAGCTGGCCATACACCGTGCAATCTTCTTGTTCAATTTTCTTTGGATTTGCCTTCAGCTGTGTGGTAGAAGGGCCTGCCTGATTGCATACAAGTTGAGGGTGTTTGGGTTTGGCCCCCTATTGTATGGTTTTGGTGAATCTAGACCAGAGTTGCACGGGAGAATTGTATAATGTATGGCTAGCCTAACTTTGCACAAATGTTTTTTACCACATGTGTACATGGTTCATTACCTTCTTTGCAAAGTTCCCATGTGTTTTGAGTTGATTTAAGAGCTGTGGTCTTCAAAGAGGTAGACCAGTTGTTTATTTCACATAGTAATTGGTTTAGTGAGATTGTTAATTATCTATTGATATAAACACATATATTGGAAGAACCTGTCATATGGTCACTGCCAATATTATACTATGTATAGAAAGAATAGAGACAGGTGCATAAACACTGCATTTTGTCCCATTTTTATCTACCTCATATAGTTCTGCCCATACACTTGAAGACAACTCATCGAGAGATGTGATTGCTTCAAAGAAAGACGTTCAGCAACGTTAATGTTGTTACCTGATTGGGATTAATGCATCCCATACGGAGTGATGCAAGGTTTTAAATGAGCACTTTTGTGAAGCTGGAGTGGCGGGGTTATCAGAGAGTGATAGGTTTCACAATACTGTATATGTTGCAAAGAATAATATTCACACATGTAGGAATTGAAGCAAAAGCATTTATTCACACATAGACTCCTGTAAACCAGGAAACTTTTGGTCGCATTATTGCGACAGGACGCCAGTTTTCTGCCCAGCTTCCAATTCACATATGTCACCACATTTTTTGAAAGTTGAAATCATCATGTATATACACATACACACACATATAAAGAATTGCTTTTCATCATTATTTTTATCTTTATGTCGTTTTAAAAAAATTTTTGCATATATTTATGCACCATACACACATATTTAGTCTTTTCTTGTAGACACTGATAGTGGTGTTGGATGCACATCTTTTTATCACATGCATATAGACCCAATTTCTATTTTCATTCTATACACCGTTTACATTATACCGCAGCCACCAGCTCACATAGTTTGCCCATACTTGCGCCTATCCGTATGATAATTTATACATTTGAACGTCAAATTCCAGCACCCATCTCATTCTTGTGGTTTTGGAAAAATAACAAACATGTTTTTCAAAAACCTTGAATAGAATTTTTTATTATTTATATATGTTGACATTTGCCAATATGAATACATTTCATTTATATATTTATGTCTTCATTAGTGAATCCACTATAGGATGCACATCCAATCACATCTATGCCAAAAAGATCCCACACAGACTAACGATCAGCTGTTTAAAATCAGATAATCAATATGCAGTCATGTAGTAGATAAATTATGTGTATATAAGTGGTGATCACTTTCGTACAAACCAGCTATGAGTAAGCGCTCTATGGGAGCATGAAACGCGTTAGCGGTTATGCTGCATTATCCCAACAAAGCCATGTACGGATTTTAATTATGTTATTACTTTTTCAATAAAGAGGATTTTATTTTTCACTTTTCCAATCCGGAGTGCGGCTGTCCAGATTTTTCCATCACACACATACCATTGAGATAAACCACCACACATAACTGCAACAAATCCCGGAGGACATTGTTAATAAATTCCTGGAAAACTGCTGAGGTGTTACAAAAGCCAAAAGGCATTACAAGGTACTCATAATGGCCTGTTCTGGTATTAAACGCAGTTTTCCACTCGTCACCCTCCTTAATCCTCACGAGATTTTATGCACCTCTCAAATCAAGCTTTGTGAAAACCTTTGCTCCCTAGGAGGCAGTTAAATAACTCTATAACCAATGAAATTGGATAAGCATTCTTAATCGTGAAATGATTGCGACCCCTATAATCAATACAAGGTCTCAGTTCACCACTCTTCTTCTTCACAAAGAAGAAACCAGCACCAGCAGGAGACGAGGATTTGCGGATGAAACCTCAAGAAAGTGCGTCTACAAAATACTCCTCCATGGCCTTATCCTCCAAGACCGACAAAAGGTAAACCCGGCCACGAGGGGGTATGGCACCAGGTTAAAGGTCAATTGCGCAATCATACGTCTGGTGTGGAGGCAAACTACTGGCTTGACCTTTGTCAAAGACATCGCTAAAATTGCGGTACTCTTCCGGCAGGGAGGAGAGTAAAGAGGTGCACAGGACCTTGGCTGCCTTCTGGAAGCATGTCACACTGCATTGTGGTGACCAGGAGAGAACCTCAGCACGGAGCCAATCAAAAGAGAGGTTGTGCCTCTGTAACCAAGGATAACCAATAACCAGCGGAAACATAGGTGAGGAAATAACTTGGAATTGGATTATCTCATGGTGAAGAGCCCCTACGACCATGGACAATGGAACCGTCTCATGAGTCACATGGGCAGGCTGTAGAGGTCTCCCGTCAAGAACCTCAATGGCAAGTGGAGTGTCACGCAGCTGCAGTGGAATCGAGTGCTTCCATACAAAGACAGCATCAATGAACAGGCCTGCAGCCCCAGAGTTGATTAGAGACTGTATCTCGATAGGCGACTCAGCCCAAGAAAGGGTGACTGAAACCAGGGGCTTATCTTCTGGAACACTTGGGACAAAACAACGCCACCAAAGGTCTGTCCATGACAGGATCTCAAGGTTCGGGCGTTCCCTGAACGGGTAGGACAAGACTTCAAATAGTGACCTGCCTCGCCACAATAAAGGCTCCCTCCTCCTAAAGGTTCTCTCATCCGCAGATAGACTTGTGAAGCCCAAGTGCATGGGTTCATCTTCACTGACCAACTTGGTACCAGGAGGCATGGGACGTGAGGGAGGCACGGGTGGGACTGCAAAGCTCGGAGGAAAATGTAAAGGAGATTTCCGCAAGCGCTCCTTAAAAGAGAGTCTTTCTCTGAGTCTGGAGTCAATGAGGATGGCAAACGTGATCAACCTCTCCAGCTCAGTAGGTGTATCTCGGGCTGCTATCTCATCCTTGATGGAATCTGAGAGACCATGAGAAAAAGGAGCCACGAGGGCCAAGCAACCTCTGCTGCCAGAGTACGGAATTCAATGGCGTAGTCGGCAACAGTTCTCGTACTCTGTTTGAAGGACATGAGGGACTTGGCAGCAGAAGCGGAGCATGTGGGAATGTCACATACCCTTTTAAAGGAGGCCACAAACTCAGGGTAGCTCAAGACAACAGGTTTTTGCGTCTCCCATAGAGGGTTTGCCCAGGCCAAGGTTCTCTCAGAAAGCAAAGATATCACGAAACCCACTTTGCTTCTGTCCGTGGAAAACGCCTGGGGCAACATCTCAAAGTATATCTCAACTTGGTTGAGAAACCCTCTGCATTGAACTGGATCACCCCCAAATCGCTGGAGAAGCGGAGCAGAACCAGACATACCTCTTATAGAGGCCAGTCTTTAAACAGGAATGCAGGAGATAGTTTCTTGTGATGTGACCAAGGCAAAGGCAGAGCTCCTCTGGACTGGACGGCTTAAGTAGGCAGGACTGACGAGCAGAATCAACAACAGCTGAGTAATTGTGGAGAGATATGGGAGCTGGCAATTAGCCGACAGCTGAGCAGCCAGCTCAGAAGGAAGGGCTGAGCCATGCCCTGACACAGTTGTGGCTGAAACCTTAGTTGATCTACCTGACTGTAGTTTGGTTTCAACAGAACCCTTATTTTTCCACTTCTTGATTAGCGTTTAAACACTGCTGATTGGCATTCTTAATTCCTTGGATATCTTTTTATATGCCTTTCCTGTTTTATACAGTTCAACTACCTGTTCCCGTAGATCCTTTGACAATTCTTTTGCTTTCCCCATCACTAGGGATGAGCTGAACACCCCCCCCGTTTCAGTTCGTGGCAGAACATGCGAACAGACCAAAAATTTGTGCGAACACGGGAACCCCGTTAAAGTCTTTGGGACTTTAGGAATATGCAAGTTATTGTCATAAAAAGTGTTTGGGGATCCGGGTCCTGCCCCACGGGACATGTATAAATGCAAAAAAAGTTTTAAAAAGGCCATTTTCGGGAGCAGTGATTTTAATAATGCTTAAAGTGAAACAATAAAAGTGTAATATTACTTTAAATATCGTGCCTGGGGGGTGTCTATAATATGCCTGTAAAGTGGCGCATTTTTCCCATGTTTAGAACAGTCCCTGCCCAAAATGACATATCTAAAGGAAAAGGAGTCATTTAAAACTGCTTGCGGCTATAATGTAATGTTGCCCCCCCCCAGCCCATTATCGGGCCATTTGGGTCTGGTATGGATATTAAGGAAAACCCCGCACCCATATAAAAAAGGCTATATACTCTGAACAGCAGTATACAGGCGGTCCCCGGGTTACAAACAATATAGGGACCGTAGGTTTGTTGTTAAGTTGAATCTGTTTGTAATTTGGAACAAGTACATTTTTAAAGTGTTGCTCCAGGCCCAAAATCTAGTTTTTAGCTTTTTGGATAATATAGAGCAGGGTTATCACCCCTGTAACATTTTTTTTGCTGTCTGTGCCCCTGTTCATAAGATTTCACCTTACTGTCCCAATGACAATTGGATTTAGAATATTTTGGGTTATTAGGGAAACAAGGATTGGTGATAAAGCATCAGTGGAGACACCCTTTTCCCATATTAACTCTTACAGGAAAGAATTTCCCTTCCTAGGGGTAGATTTCCTCTCACTTCCTGTTGTCTCCCTCCATTTGTAAGTATAATGTTTGAAAATAGGGGACCGCCTGTATATACTATACGGCCTGCCCAATACACTCTGTGGAAAATTAGGCCTTAGGTGTTGGTGGTACCAGAACACTGTAAGCCCTCACAGTTACTCTTGGTGGGTGCTGGAACGAACCTTGCTGTGAAATATTATATCAAGAATTGTAATTACATGCCCCTGTTAAACAGGGGCAGAAAAATTGGGCCTTAGGCGGTGGTGGTGGTGGCACAACACTGTAAAGCCTCACAGGTACTTTTGTTGAGCACAGGAACAGGCCCTGCTGTGAAATATTAGATCAAGAATTGTAATTAGAATACAGTGCAGCCATAGTACAGTTGCTACTACTTTTCTGGTATTGTACACAATACAGTGCAGTGCGGTGTTGCAAAACAAAATATACATCATGTCCAGAAGGACACCAACGAGAGGCAGATGCTCACAGGCCACTAAAAGAGGGCAAGCAGGCGCTATGTCTACAGTCAACAGTGCTGGTCATGGACATGGTGCATCCTCTGCCGGTAACCGTGGGGCACACTTGTCCTTTTTTTCTGCTGCTGGCCATGTTATTGAGCCAGAACATGCAGAAGAGTTGGTGGAGTGGATAACAAAGCCGTCCTCATCCTCCTCATCCTCTGTCACCCAGGCTCAGTGTAGTTTTCCTTCCTATGTAGCTGCCAAAGCAGCCTATTCCACCGGCTCCTTGTCCACAGTCACTCCTTCCATAGCCCCACCATTATGCACGGAGGAGCCCCCCGAACTATTCGACCACAGTGTCGGGTACATGCTGCTGGAGGATGCGCAGCGATTTGAAGGCTCCGATGTTGGTTCCCAGGTTGAGGAAGGGAGTAACGTGAGCCTAGAAAGAGAGGGTGCCCAAGAAGGAAAAGAAATTGGCAGTCATGTTCCCCCAGCTGCAGCATAGTGCCAAGTTTGCTCCACAGACGAGGAGGGAGGGGATGATGAGGTCACTGACTCTACTTGGGTGCCTGATAGAATAGAGGAGGAGGAGGAGGCACAACTCCAAAGAGGCAGGATGTCCTCTGGGGGGCAGCTTAAGGGCAGCCACCCTACTACATCACACCACAGAGCTCCGCAGGTTCAGGGCGCTGCTGACTCCCCACTGATTTTGAAAATTTCCTTGGTGTGGGCCTTTTTGGACACGTGTGCAGCAGATCACACCATTGCTGTTTGCAACCTATGTCTGAAGTGGATCAAGCGTGGCCACAACAGCAGCCGCTTGGGCACCACATGCTTGACTAGACATATGACGACCTCCCATGCAGTCTTTCCCATATACTATATTTGAGATTTAATATCTCTCAGATATGATTTGGGTTAAATGAGAGTTCTTAGACCATGCTCTCATTGGTGAGCTTCCCTATTCCTGGTTAAGGACTGGCTACATCTCCAATCCCTATATTTTGCATAAGTCAGCCCCCTTTAATGCAAATCCTTGTGAGTATTTTGAGCAGGAGCTTAACTTGAATTTTCCTGGGAAGTTAAGTATTGATTACGTGTTGGCCTCCCTTCATTGCATATCCCAGCATGGGATCCTTTGAAGTGAGTATGTGTAAAACAATGAGGTTTGGATCCCATTGTTTGTATACACAAGCCTAGGCACTGACTTGTCTGGTCTACCAGAGATTTCTGTGAAGATTATATGTTCAGCCCTACATAGATAAAAGCTAAATTAAATACATTCATTAAATATAAATAAATTAAATATAAATTAAATATA
This sequence comes from Lithobates septentrionalis, assembly GCA_037952835.1. Classification (NCBI taxonomy): domain Eukaryota; kingdom Metazoa; phylum Chordata; class Amphibia; order Anura; family Ranidae; genus Lithobates; species Lithobates septentrionalis. Next base: position 1,246,046 of record JBBDGP010001232.1, on the reverse strand, counting down.
AAATATATAAATAGAAATAATTAAATATAAATTAAATATATTCATACAATACCTGACCGCGAGATTGTGTTTCCAGCGCGATCCCATCATGCTGGTTCTCGGCGACAGGGTATTGTGCAGCTCGCTGATCGGGAAAGGAAAACTTTTTTTCCTTTCGCCATGAGCGACAGGCAGTGCTGACAGCTGTCTGGTATGAATCATGAGTGGGGAACGCTGCGCCAAATTTTAAGTGAAAAGAACGGCGTGGGTCCCCTTAGGCCCTTAGGTCTGGTATGGATTGTAAAGGGAACCCCCGGCGCCGAAAAATCGGCGTGGGGTCCCCCCAAAATCCATACCAGACCCTTATACAAGCACGCAGCCCGGCCGGTCAGGAAAGGGGGTGGGGACGAGCGAGCGCCCCCCCTCCTGAACCGTACCAGGCCGCATGCCCTCAACATGGGGGGTGGGTGCTTTGGGGGAGGGGGTGCCCTGCAGGCCCCCCCAAAAGCACCTTGTCCCCATGTTGATGAGGACAAGGGCCTCTTCCCGACAACACTGGCCGTTGGTTATTGGGGTCTGTAGGCGGGGGGCTTATCTGAATCCGGGAGCCCCCTTTAATAAGGGGCCCCAAGATCCCGGCCCCCCACCCTATGTGAATGAGTATGGGGTACATGGTACCCCTACCCATTCACCTAGGAAAAAAAAGTGTCAATAAAAAAACACAGTACACAGGTTTAAAAAGTAATTTATTAGGCAGCTCCGGGGGTCTTCTTACGACGTCGGGGTCTTCTTCCGACCTCTCCTCCCGGTGTTCGGCTTCTTCTTCCGGTGTTCTGCCTCCTCTCCCGGGCCCCTCCGCTATCTTCTTACAGCTCTTTTGCTAGCGGGGACCCGGTCTGCTTCCGCTGTCTTGTCCCCTCTTCTCTTCTTCTCTTCTTTTCTTCTTCCGATGTTGACACAACGCTCTCTCCTGCTAGAATGCTGTGTGCGAGCTGCACAGCCACTTATATAAGCGGTGACCCCGCCCCCTTGTGATGTCACAGTCCCAGCATGCGCAGGGATTCTGGCGTCATAAGGGGGCGTGACCCCAGAGGTGGAACACCGGGAGAAGAAGCCGAACCCGGGAGGAGAGGTCAGAAGAAGCCCCGAAGTCAGAAGAAGACCCCCGAAGTCTGAAGAAGACCCCCGGAGCTGCTTAATAAATTACTTTTAAAACCTGTGTACTGTGTTTTTTTATTGACACTTTTTTTCCTAGGTGAATACTATGTACCCCATACTCATTCACATAGGATGGGGGGCAGGGATCTGGGGGCCCGCAGGGCGCCCCCCCCCTCCCCCAAAGCACCCACCCCCATGTTGAGGGCATGCGGCCTGGCACGGTTCAGAAGGGACGCTCCCTCATCCCCACCCCCTTTCCTGACCGACCGGGCTGCGTGCTCGGCTAAGGGTCTGGTATGGATTTTGGGGGGGACCCCCACGCCGATTTTTCAGCGTAGGGGGTTCCCCTTACAATCCATACCAGACCTAAGGGCCTGGTATGCCCCCGTGGCGGGAACCCACGCCGTTTTTTTCATTTAAAATTTGGAGCGGCGTTCCCCCTCATGATTCATACCAGAAAGCTGTCAGCACTGCCTGTCACTCATGGCTAAAGGAAAAAAAGTTTTCCTTTCCCGATCAGTGAGCCAGCTCAGCGCTCGCTCCCACGACGGGGCTCGCAGATGTCAAATCTTGCCGATAAAAGCGTCGATATTGACACAATATCGCGGTCACCTACTGTATTTCCAATATTTTACAGGTGTCAATGTAGATTTCACATAAACTCGTAAGGCAACAAGTCTGTAGACCCACATCAAAGAAAAAGGCGGACTTCTCCTTGCTCCTCATCTGGGATCTCCAACCCTACTCCAGTCTTTTCGAAAACCTGCACTGAGAGGAATGAAGGTATAGCAATGGACTCATATTTTTTATAATTGCCATATTTTAGGTATCAATATTGTTCACTTTGAAAAACTGGTGTCACTGTCACTTATATTATACTTAGGTTTAGCGCTGCTACCAACTATCCCATATAGCAATTGGTGTCTCAAGTCAATCTGCTAGCAGTACACCACCTTTTGATTTTAGCAGGCAAATTTCCCTACCCCAGTTGCTAAACCGTAAAAAGAAATTCGGTCCCAGCCATCCATATGCTCACAGTCTTAATGCTAGCTTGAATGCCAGTAGCACTGCAACTACTGCCTTTTCAGCTGGTAGACTCTGCCCCCTTTCGTGAATTTGTGAAATGTGCTGTACCTCAGTTGCAGGTTCCAAAACACCATTTCCTTTCATGGAAGGCCATTCCAGCTCTCTACCGGCATGTGGAAGGCAATGTTTTTGTCTTGTTGAAAAGGGCGGACAGCAGTAAAGTGTATATTACCGCAAACTCATGGTCTAGCAGGCATGGGCAGGGATGTTACCTTTCCTTCACGGCGCACTGAGTAACTCTGCTGGCAGCTGGAAAGGATGCAGGACAGGGTTCAGTATTGTTGGAGCTTGTTCCGCCACCACGCCTCCAAAATGCTAGCGGTGATTCTGCCACAGCTCTCTCCTCCACCCCCTCCTCTTCTCCTTCCTCTATGGCTTCTTCTGCAGGTTTGTTCTCTGAACCAGCGGTGCTCCGTAAGAGTTCAAGGGGCTACGCAAGCACTCAGGCAAAAATATGCCATGCAGTGCATGAGTTACATAGTTACATAGTAGGTGAGGTTGAAAAAAAGACACAAGTCCATCAAGTGCAACCTATGTGTGTGATTATATGTCAGTATTACATTGTATATATGTTGCGGTCGTTCAGGTGCTTATCTAATAGTTTCTTGAAACTATCGATGCCCCCCGCTGAGACCACCGCCTGTGCAAGGGAATTCCACATCCTTGGCGCTCTTACAGTAAAGAACCCTCTACGTAGTTTAAGCTTAAACCACTGCTTAGGGGTCAGGAGCCACACTGGGGCAGAGATTCTGTCAGCTCTGCAGGGGTAGGCTGGTTGACGCCACGCCAGCTTCAGCCAGGAATGCTTGTATGCGACAATGGCACCAACCTTCTCTCCACCCTCTGACAGGGACACTTGACCCATGTTCCATGTTTGGCACACATCCTAAATTTGGTGGTGCAGCGGTTCTTGAGCAGGTACCCAGGCTTACAAGATCTCCTGAGGCAGGCCAGAAAAGTCTGTGGTCATTTCCAAGGGTCATACAATGCCAGTGTTTGGCTGGCTGACATTCAAAAGGAGTACAACCTGCCCACCAACCGCCTTATTTGTGACATGTCCACCAGGTGGAAGTCAATGTTGGCAATGCTGCAGCGGCTGTACACGCAGCAGAGGGTCATCAATGAGTACCCATGTGAGTATGGCACTAGGACAGGGTCAGGGGAGCTTTGCTTCTTTTCGCCACGCCAATGGCTACTGATCAAGCATGCATGCACTGTCCTGTCACCATTTGATGAGGCCACGAGGATGGTGAGCAGCGACAATGCATGCATCAGTGATACTGTCCCTCTTGTCTTCCTGTTGGAGCACACGCTTCATGGAATAATGGACAGGGCACTTGAGGCAGAACAGTGTGAGGAAGAGGAGGACTTCTTATCTCTCAAGGCCCCCTTTATCCAGATATTATTCCTGCAGGCCCGCCAAACACACAGGAAGAATAGGAGGAGGAGGAGGATTGTGTCAGCATGGACGTGGAGGATAACACTCAGCAGCAGTCTTCAAGGGATGGTTTTGAGTCCCCAGAAACCCAAGGAGTTGTACGTGGCTGGGAGGAGGTCGTTACGGATCATGTGATCCTTAGTGACCCAGAGGACTCAGAATCGAATGCTTCTTCAAACTTTCGCAGGCTTTGCAGAATCAGGGAGGCCATGCAGCATAAGGACCCTAGGAATCGTGGTATCAAAGAAGGAATCATTACTGGCTGGCAACCCTTCTTTATCCACTTTACAAGGGTAAGGTTGCAGAACTCATCCTGCCTTCGCAGAGGGAGCAGAGGAAGAAACATCTTCAGGAGGCCTTCAAGAGAGGTTTGTGCAATGCATTTCCAGACCCTGTGAGGTTAAAATTTCCTGGAGCTGGACAACGTGTTGCTGAGGCTTCTGTCAGGTCACCTGAGGCCAGGTGACAGATGCACACCGTTGGGGTCAGGAGTACACCGCAAATGTAGTGGAACCTACGGCTGACTGCTGCGGATGGGAGTCTAGATGGCTAAGGAAGGCAGGTCCGCTGGAACACCAACACAGATCCCACAGGGGCTAGAACATAAAGTTCCCCAGGGCGCGGAGTCTAAGAGCCAGCAGGTGTTCACCAGAGCCTCTAGTGGTAAGGATGGACTGGGCTGCAACTGGCTCCAGGTCGTGACCCCCAGAGTCTCCCAGCTCACACCCACAGTAGGCTACAAGAGGACAGAGATAGTAAGGGAATAAGCAAAAGGTCGGGGCGACTAGCAGACAAGGATAAACATAGAACACGCCAAAGGTCAGGGTCACAAGCAGGCGGGGATAGTCAAGAACAAGCCAAGATCAGTAACTGGAATCAGACATAGAAGACACAGCAAGATGGAAGCTAAACACACAAAGGTTGATCAGCAAGGCAGGCTTGCAGTGCACACGTTAATATAGAGTTCCCTGCTAGGGGCTGGGGTGGAGCCATGCTTTGAGGAGAGATTATTTAAGTAGCCAGGTGAAAGTGGCTGGCCTCTAAAGGTGAACACATGGAGGAGAGGTAAGCTGACAGACAAAGATTACTGCATAAGCATGACAGCTTCGTTCAGTCAGAGGAAGAGCAGTGGAGAAGGTGGCCGGGTGACCGATGCCTTTAGACAATTTTTCAGTCCTCAGCCCCAAGGTCTGATCAGTTCAAGCAACCATCACCAACGTCTGCATTACATGGTACAGGAATATCTAGGGGCAAGAGCAGACTTGGAGACCTTTCCAACAGAGCATCCACTGGGTTACTGGGTCTTGAGGATGGACTACTGGCCAGAACTTGCTCAATATGCAATTGATCTACTGGCCTGTCCTGCATCCAGCATTCTTTCTGAATGTACATTCAGTGCTGCTGGAGGGTTTGTAACGGATCATAGAGTGTGCCTGTCCACAGACTCCCTTGATAGGCTCACATTCATAAAAATGAATCAGTCTTGGATCAGCAGCAGCTATCAAGCACCTGATGCTGATGTAACTGATTAATTTTTCTATGGATGTGGGATCCCTTGAAGACTGCATATGCTGAGTGACTATCCTATTCCTCAATATTGATGATGCTAGCTTCCAACAATATTTTTAGTTTAGGGCACCACCACCACTACCTAAGGCCCAATTTCTGATCTAATATTTCACAGCAGGGCCCATTCCTGCGTCCAACAAGAGTATCTGTGAGGGGTTACAGTGTTGTGGCATCACCATCAAAGGCCCAATTTTTCTGCCCCTGTCCCATCAGCAGAAAAAAACGACAAGCATGCCCGACGGCCACCTGCAGAAGATGCACCATGTCCATGACCACCACTGTGGACTGTAGACACAGAGCTTGTTTGCCCTCTTTTAGTGGCCTGTGAGTGTCTGCCTCTCTTTGGTGGCCTTCCGGACATGATAGGGATTTTGTTTTGCAACACCACACTACACTGTATTGAGTACTGTGTACACCACCAGAAAAGTAGTAGCAACTGCACTATGGGTGCACGGTATTGTGTACACCACCAGGAGTCTAATAGCAACTATGAGTGCACTGTATGTATTGTGTTCTGTGTACACCACCAGAAAAGTAGTAGCAACTGCACTAGGGGCGCACGATACTGTGTACTGTGTACACCGCCTGAAGTACTGTATATTAGAAACAGTACCCCAGGAACGGCCTGCAGTCTGATATAGCTAAACTGTATGCAGTGGATAGGGATGAGCCGAACACCCCCCGGTTCGGTTCGCACCAGAACCTGCGAACGGACCGAAAATTTGTGCGAACTTTAGAACCCCATTGAAGTCTATGGGACTCGAACGCTCAAAATAAAAAGTGCTAATTTTAAAGGCTAATTTGCATGGTATTGTCCTAAAAAGGGTTTGGGGACCGAAAATTTGTGCGAACTTTAGAACCCCATTGAAGTCTATGGGACTCGAACGCTCAAAATAAAAAGTGCTAATTTTAAAGGCTAATTTGCATGGTATTGTCCTAAAAAGGGTTTGGGGACCCAGGTCCTGCCCCAGGAGACATGTATCAATGTAAAAGAAAGTTTTAAAAAACGGCCGTTTTTTCGGGAGCAGTGATTTTAATGATGCTTAAAGTGAAAAAAAAAGTGAAATATACCTTTAAATATCATACCTGGGGGGTGTCTATAGTATGCCTGCAAAGTGGCGCATGTTTCCCGTGTCACAAAAATGTCATTTAAAACTGCTTGCAGCTTTAATGTAATGTTGGTACCTGGAAATATGGATGAAAATCAGTGAGACAAACGGCATGGGTACCCCCCCTAATCTATTACCAGGCTCTTTGGGTCTTGTATGAATATTAAGGGGAACCCTGCACCCAAATTAAAAAAAGGAAAGGCGTGGGGCCCCCAGGCCCTATATACTCTGAACAGTAGTATACAGGCGGTGCAGACAAGACAGGGACTGAAGGTTTGTTGTTAAGTAGAATCTGTTTGTAATTCTGAACTGGTACATTTTTAAAGTGTAGCTCCAGCCAAAAATACTATTTTAAGCTTTTTGGAAAACATAGGGAAGGGTTATCACCCCTGTGACATTTGTTTTGCTGTCTGTGCACCTCTTCAGAACATTTCACCTCACTTTCTGTCCCAATGACAAATGTTTGACAATTTGGGGTTTTTAGTGAAACAAGGATTGTTGATAAAGCATCAGTGGAGAGGTGACATATAATATTCCCATATTAACTCTTACAGGAGAGAATTTCCCTCCTAGGGGTAGATTTCATCTCACTTCCTGTTGTCTCCTTCCGTTTGCAAGTAGAAGTCATTTGTAAGTTGGATGTTTGAAAGTAGGGGCCTGCCCTATATACTCTGCAGAAATTGGGGCCTTAGGTGTTGGTGTTGCCACAACACTGTAAGCCCTCACAGTTACTCTTGGTGGGCGCAGAAACGGGCCCTGCTGTGAAATATTAGATCAAAATTGTAATTACATGCACCTGTTGAACAGGGGCAGAAAAATTGGTACCTTTGGTGGTGGTGGTGGTGGTGCTGGTGCCACAACACTGTAAGTCCTCACAGTTACTCTTGGTGGACGCAGAAACTGGCCCTGCTGTGAATTATTAGATCAAAAATTGTAATTACATGTCCCTGTTGAACAAGGGCAGAAAAATTGGGCCTTAGGCACTGGTGCTGGTGCCACAACACTGCAACCCCTCACAAATACTCTAGTTGAGTGCAACAACGAACCCTCCTTGAAAATATTGGATCAATTATCCCAATTATCCATTTTTGAATCAATCTGTACAAAAGATCCATTTGCTAAAGGTACAATTTCATCACTTTATAATCAATTATATGGAGTAGTAAATCTTAATAGACCCTCTTACGTTCAGGGGTGGGATGAGGACCTGGGACGAACTTTAGAAGACACGGATTGGTCTAACATATGGCTCACATCTAAGTCATCTTCACCCAACATCTTAGCACTGGAGACAAATTATAAAGTCCTAACTCGCTGGTACCTTGTACCTGCTAGAGTGGCAAAATATTCACCTAATACCTCAGCTCTTTGTTTTCGAGGATGCCCAGAAATAGGCACACATTTACACATATGGTGGACGTGCCCAGTAATCCAAACCTTCTGGAAGGAAGTCTTCGTGATTGCATCTAAAATATTTAAAAAAATAATACAACCAGATCCATATATAACTTTACTTAATCTAAAACCGGAATGGTTAACACTCTCTCAATTCAAACTTATGATACAACTAATAACGGCTGCAAAACAAACAGTGGCCAAGGCATGGAAATCTCCTACATTGGTACTAGCAGAAACAATTCACAGAATGAATAATACAATGTCCCATGCTAAGATGATAGCCATCGATCAAAATCAAATTCCAAAATTTGAAAAACTTTGGCATCCTTGGATAAAACAACAGTTCCTGTCAAATTTCAATGACTCTGTCATGTTGCCATGGTAACAGATTAAATGACTTACAGAGACACCCATTCTAAGGCTTCAAAGAGAACTAAAAAGAATAATAAACTGACTAGCGGGACAACCTTGTGGACCATACCTTTGCCTTTCTACCCTTTTTCTTCTTTCTCTTTCCTTTTCTCCACCTTACGATTAAAGCTCATTATCAGAATTTATTTGACCTATATACACTCTACCTGTAAACAATATGTATAGTAGGTATAAATCATTTAAATACCTACAAAAGTAACTAAGGAAATGATATATATCTTTAATTTAGGTTTACGTGAACCCAATGTTTAATATTTGAAAGTTCATGATATTTACCTATATAAACCCTACTGTAAAACAATGAGCTTACTTTATAGATCCTTGTAAACTTACTTTATGTATCTTTATAATATTGTATACTCAATAAACTTCTTTTGACAAGGAAAATATTGCATCAAAAATTGTAATTACACGCACCTGTTAAACAGGGGCTGAAAAATTGTGCCTTAGCCACTGGTAGCGGCGCCCAGAACCAAAAATATTCTTACAAGCTATCAGCATGATCATTGAGGAGGAAGAGGATAGTCACTCAGCATAACAGGATAGTCACTCAGCATCAGCATAGGCAGTCTTGAAGGGATCTGACATTTCAAATAAAATTATTCGGTTACATCAGCATCAGGTGCTTGGTAGCTGGTGGTGATCCAAGACTGATTCATTTTTATGAAGGTCAGTCGACCGACCGAGTCGGTGGACAGGCACACCCTGTGATCGGTTACAAAGCCTCCAGCAGCACTGAATGTGCGTTCCGAAAGAACGCTGGATGCAGGACAGGCCAGTAGCTCAATTGCATACTGTGCAAGCTCTGGCCAGTGATCCATCCTCAAGACCCAGTAACCCAGAGGATTTTCGGTGGGAAAGGTGTCCAAGTCTGAACTTGCCCCTAGGTATTCCTGCACCATGTAAAACAGACGCTGGCAATGGTTGCTGGAACTGATCATACCTTGGGGCTGCGGACTAAAAAATTGTCTAAGCGTATCGGTCAGACGGCCACCTTCTCCACCGCTCCTTCTTTGACTGATCGAAGCCTCAGCAACACGTTGTCCAGGAAAAAGTTTGTAACCTCCCAGTCTCTGGGAACGCGTTGCACAGACCTTTCTGCAAGGTCTCCCGAAGATGTTTCATCCTCTGCTCCCTCTGCGGCGGCAAGATAAGGTCCGCAACCCTCCCCTAGTAACGTGGATCAAGGAGGGTTGCCAGCCAGTATTGATCCCTCTCCTTGATACCACTAATACGAGGATCCTTCCGCAGGCTTTGCAGGATCAGGGAGGCCATGCAGCGTACTTTTGCTGAGGCTTTCGGTCCGGAGTCCTCTGGGTCACTAAGGACGACATGATCCGCAGCCACCTCCTCCCAGCCACGTACAAGTCCATGGGTTTCTTGGGAATGTAAATGATCCCTTAAAGACTGCTGCTGATGCTGAGTGCCAGGCTCCACCTCCATGCTGACACAATCCTCCTCCTCCTCGTCCTTTTCCTGTGTGATTGGCGTGCACGCAGGAACACTGTCTGGATAAAGGGGGCCTTGAGAGCTAAGGAAGTCCTCCTCTTCCTGCCTCTGTTCTGCCTCAAGTGCCCTGTTGATTATTCCATGCAGGGTGTGCTCCAACAGGTGGACAAGGGGGACAGTGTCACTGATGCAGGCACTGTCACTGCTTACCATTCTCGTGGCCTCCTCAAATGGTGACAGGACAGTGCATGCATCCGTGATCATGACCCACAGGTGTGGGGAAAAAAAACAAGCTCCCCTGACCCTGTCCTGGTGCCATAGTTGCACAGGTACTCATTGATGGCCCTCTGCTGCGTGTGCAGCCGCTGCAGCATGGCCAATGTTGAGTTCCACCTGGTGGGCATGTCACAGATTAGGTGGTTTTTGGGCAGGTTAAATTCCTTTTGGAGGTCAGCCAGCCGAGCACTGGCATTATATGACCGGCGGAAATGCACAGGCTTTCCTCTGGTCATCCTATAAGCCCGGGTACCTGCCCATGAACCGCTGCACCACCAAGTTAAGGACGTGAGCCAAACAGGGCACATGTTTCAGTTGTCCCTGTCGGAGGGCGGAGAGGAGGTTGGTGCCATTGTCGCAAACCACCATTCCTTATTCCTATTGCCTTAAGCTGGTGTGGCGTCAACCACCTCTGAGCCTGCCCCTGCAGAGCTGACAGAATCTCTGCCCCAGTGTGGCTCCTGTCCCCCAAGCACACCAGCTCAAGCACCGCATGGCATCTTTTGGCCTGCGTACTTGCGTAGCCCCTTGAACGCTTACGGAGCACCGCTGGTTCCGAGGACAAATCAGCACAGGAAGAGGCCATGGAGGAAGAAGAAGAGGAGGGGGTGGAGGAGAGAGGTGTGTCAGAATCACCAGTAGTAGTATTTTGGAGGCGTGGTGGCGGAACAACCTCCAACACTACTGCACCTTGTCCTGCATCCTTCCCAGCTGCCAGCAGAGTCACCCAATGCACCGTGAAAGATAGGTAACGTCCCTGTCCATGCCTGCTGGACCATGAGTCAGCAGCAATATGCACCTTATCACTGACCGCCCTGTCCAGCGAGGCCAAGACATTGCCTTCCACATGCCAGTAGAGAGCCGGAATCGCCTTCCATGAGAAAAAGTGGCGTGTAGGAACCTGCCACTGAGGAACTGCACATTCCACAAACTCACGGAAGGGGGCACAGTCTACCAACTGAAAAGGCAGCAGTTGAAGTGCTAGCAATTTAGCCAAGCTAGCATTCAACCGCTGGGCATGTGGATGGCTGGGAGGGAACTTCTTTCGGCGGTGCAGCAGCTGGGGCAGGGAAATTTGCCTGGTACAATCTGACGTTGGTGTACCAATAGCAGATTGCCCACAAGTACTACACCTTCATTCCTCTCAGTGCAGGTCTCAGAGAGGACTGAAGGTATAGTGGGGTTGGAGATCCCAGCTGATCATGCATGACAGGTCAACATATGTCTGGTCAAGCATTTGGTGCCCAACCGGGTGATGTTTTGGCCACGTGAGATACGCTCTCAAAAAAGGCCCACACCAAAGAACTTTTGGAATAACGTGCAGAGACAGCAGCGCCCTGCACATGCGGAGCTCTGCGGTGTGATGCAGTCGGTGTGCTGCCCTTAAGCTGGCCCCTGGAGAGCATCCTGCCTCATTGGTGATGTGCCTCCTCCTCCTCTCTCCTATCAGGCACCCACGTGGAGTCAGTGACCTCATCATCCCCTCCCTCCTCATCACTGGAGTAAACCTGGCAGTATGCTGCAGCTGAGGGAATATGACTGCCAGATTGCTGTCCTTCTTGGGCACCCCCTCTGTCTGGGCTCACGTTACTGCCTTCCTCTAGCTGAATTCCATCATCGGAGCCTTCAAAACACTGGGCATCCTCCTGGAGCATATACCCAACACTGTGGTCAAACAGTTCGGGGGACTCCTCAGGAGGACATGGTGTGGCTAGGGAAGGAGTGACTGATGCCATTGAGTCGAGGGAAGAGGCCGCGTTGGCAGCTGCTTTGCCCTGAGCCTGGGTGAGAGAGGAGGATGAGGATGGCCTGGGCATCCACTCTACCAAGTTTTCCGCATGTTGCAGCTCAACACGGCCTGACTGATGACTGATGAGGATGCACCGTATCCATGACCACCCCTGTTGCCTCTAGACACAGAGCCTGCTTGCCCTCTTTTATTGGCTTGTGACTGTCTGTCTCTCCTTGTTGGCCTTCCAGACATACTAATGGCCTGCAGTGAGATGTAGCTGCACAAAACTGGGATGTATATATATATACTGATTATACTGCAGCTAGCAGAATGCCTGCCTGTGGTATTAATAGGATCAGAAGAAGCACACCAGCACTTGTCTTCAGGTAGCTGTAGGTGCAACTGTGCAGGGTACACAGTACACTAATGCCCTGTACACACGGTCGGACTTTGTTCGGACATTCCGACAACAAAATCCTAGGATTTTTTCCAACGGATGTTGGCTCAAACTTGTCTTGCATACACACGGTCACACAAAGTTGTCAGAAAATCCGATCGTTCTAAATGCGGTGACGTAAAACACGTACGTCGGGACTATAAACGGGGCAGTGGCCAATAGCTTTCATCTCTTTATTTATTCTGAGCATGCGTGGCACTTTGTCCCTCGGATTTGTGTACACACGATCGGAATTTCCGACAACGGATTTTGTTGTCGGAAAATTTTATAGCCTGCTCTCAAACTTTGTGTGTCGGAAAATCCGATGGAAAATGTGTGATGGAGCCTACACACGGTCGGAATTTCCGACAACAAGGTCCTATCACACATTTTCCGTCGGAAGATCCGACCGTGTGTACGGGGCATAACTGTAAATACTTCAAGTTGCCTGCCTGTAGGATCAGAAGGATCAGAAGAAGAACAACAGCACTTGTCTTTAGGTAGCTATAGGTGCAACTGTGCAGGGTACACAGTACACTAACTGTAAATACTTCAAACTGCCTGCCTGTGGTATTAATAGGATCAGAAGAAGAACAACAGCACTTGTCTTCAGGTAGCTGTAGGTGCAACTGTGCAGGGTACACAGTACACTAACTGTAAATACTTCAACCTGCCTGCCTATGGTATTAATAGGATCAGAAGAAGAACAACAGTACTTGTCTTCAGGTAGCTATAGGTGCAACTGTGCAGGGTACACAGTACACTAACTGTAAATACTGTAAAAACATCTGCCTGCCAGTATATTAGATAGGCAGCCTTATATAGCGTGGGGCATGTACTAAACCCCCTGAGCCATAATTGGCCAAAGCCACCCTGGCTTTGGCCAATTATGGCTCTCTGTGCAGACGACGCTGTGATTGGCCAAGCATGCGGGTCATAGTGCATGCTTGGCCAATCATCAGCCAGTAATGCACTGCGATGCTGCAGTGAATTATGGGCCGTGACCCGCCACTCAAATTTGGTGCGAACGGCCCATAACGTTCGCAATTCGGCGAACAGTCAAACCCACGATGTTCGAGTCGAACATGGGTTCAACTCGAACTCGAAGCTCATCCCTAGCAGTGGATATACAGTCAGGTCCATAAATATTGGGACATCAACACAATTGTAATCTTTTTGGCTCTATACACCACCACAATGAATTTGAAATTAAATCTGCCTGCCCGAAGCATATTAGAAACAGTACACCGGGAACGGACTGCAGTCAGATCTAGCTAAACTGGATACAGTGGATATCTATCTATCTATGAGACTGACTGTATATTTATATATATATATATATATATATATATATAAATACACTGCAGCTAACTGAATAACCTGCCTGTCTGAAGTATATTAGAAACAGTACACCAGGAACGGACTGCAGTCAGATCTAGCTAAACTGGATACAGTGGATATTAGGGATGAGCTTCGCATGTTCAACCGTTCGTCGAATTACGAACGATATGGGCCGTTCGCACCAAATTCGAGTGGCGCGTCACGGCCCATAATTCACTGCGGCATCACAGTGCATTGCTGGCTGATGATTGGCCAAGCATGCACTATGACCCGCATGCTTGGCCAATCACAGCGCCGTCTGTACAGAGAGCTGTAATTGGCTAAAGCCTGGGTGACTTTGGACAAATATGGCTCAGGGGGTTTAGAACACGCCCCACACTATATAAGGCCGCCTGCACGCTGGCCCTGTGTAGTGTGTTCCGGCGTTGAGAGAGAGATAGATAGACAGAGAGACAGTGTCATTTGATTTAAGTTAGATAGAGTAGGCAGGCGAGTCAGTTAGTTGCACTTAAAGTGTATTGTGTGTGTGTATATATATATATACACTACCGTTCAAAAGTTTGGGGTCACATTGAAATGTCCTTATTTTTGAAGGAAAAGCACTGTACTTTTAAATGAAGCTAACTTTAAACTAGTCCTAACTTTAAACAAATATACTCTATACATTGCTAATGTGGTAAATGACTATTCTAACTGCAAATGTCTAGTTTTTGGTGCAATATCTACATAGGTGTATAGAGGCCCATTTCCAGCAACTATCACTCCAGTGTTCTAATGGTACAATGTGTTTGCTCATTGGCTCAGAAGGCTAATTGATGATTAGCAAACCCTTGTGCAATCATGTTCACACATCTAAAAACAGTCTAGCTCCTTCCAGAAGCTACAAAACTGACCTTCCTGTGAGCAGATTGAGTTTCTGGAGCATCACATTTGTGGGGTCAATTAAACGCTCAAAATGGCCAGAAAAAGAGAACTTTCATCTGAAACTCGACAGTCTATTCTTGTTCTTAGAAATGAAGGCTATTCCATGCGAGAAATTGCAAAGAAATTGAAGATTTCCTACAACGGTGTGTACTACTCCCTTCAGAGGACAGCACAAACAGGCTCTAACCAGAGTAGAAAAAGAAGTGGGAGGCCGCGTTGCACAACTAAGCAAGAAGATAAGCACATTAGAGTCTCTAGTTTGAGAAACAGACGCCTCACAGGTCCCCAACTGGCATCTTCATTAAATAGTACCCGCAAAACACCAGTGTCAACATCTACAGTGAAGAGGCGGCTGCGGGATTTTGGGCTTCAGGGCAGAGTGGCAAAGAAAAAGCCATATCTGAGACTGGCCAATAAAAGAAAAAGATTAAGATGGGCAAAAGAACACAGACATTGGACAGAGGAAGACTGGAAAAAAGTGTTGTGGACGGATGAATCCAAGTTTGAGGTGTTTGGATCACAAAGAAGAACGTTTGTGAGACGCAGAACAAATGAAAAGATGCTGGAAGAATGCCTGACGCCATCTGTTAAGCATGGTGGAGGTAATGTGATGGTCTGGGGTTGCTTTGGTGCTGGTAAGGTGGGAGCTTTGTACAGGGTAAAAGCTAAGGAAGGCTATCATTCCATTTTGCAACGCCATGCCATACCCAGTGGACAGCGCTTGATTGGAGCCAATTTCATCCTACAACCGGACAATGACCCTAAACACACCTCCAAATTGTGCAAGAACTATTTACAGCAGAAGCAGGCAGCTGGTATTCTATCGGTAATGGAGTGGCCAGCACAGTCACCAGATCTGAACCCCATTGAGCTGTTGTGGGAGCAGCTTGACCGTATGGTACGCCAGAAGTGCCCATCCAACCATTCCAACTTGTGGGAGCTGCTTCTAGAAGCGTGGGGTGCAATTTCTCCAGCTTACCTCAATAAATTAACAGCTAGAATGCCAAAGGTGTGCAATGCTGTAATTGCTGCAAAAGGAGGATTCTTTGATGAAAGCAAAGTTTGATGTAAAAACAATGTTATTTCAAATACAAATCATTATTTCTAACCTTGTCAATGTCTTGACTCTATTTTCTATTCATTTCACAACGTATGGTGGTGAATAAGTGTGACTTTTCATGGAAAACACAAAATTGTTTGGGTGACCCCAAACTTTTGAACGGTAGTGTATATATATATATATATATATATATATATATACACTGCATTCAGTTTAGCTAGATCCGTTCCTGTATTCTCTTCCTACTGACAGGCAGGCAGGTGTTTTTACAGTATTTACAGCTACCTGAAGAAAATTGCTGGTGTTCTTCTGATTCTATTAGTCCTATTAGCTACAGTATTTACAGTTATGTACAGTGCACAGTGTACACGTAAAGCTACCTGAAGAAAATTAGTAGCATTATTCTGATCCTATTAGTACCGCAGGCAGCTGTAGTATTTACAAGTTAGTGTAGTGCGTCCTCTGCACAGTGTGCACCTAAAGCTACCTGAAGAAAATTGGTGGTGTTCTTCTAATCCTATATTAATACCACAGGCAGGCAGCTACAGTATTTACAGTTAGTGTACTGTGTCCTCTGCACAGTGTGCACCTAAAGCTACCTGAAGAAAATTGCTGTGTTTTTCTGATCCTATTAATACCACAGGCAGGCAGCTACAGTATTTACAGTTAGTGTACTGCGTCCTCTGCACAGTGTGCACCTAAAGCTACCTGAAGACAATTGCTTGTGTTCTCATACTAATAATACTACAGGCAGGCAGTTGATTCTGCTAGCTGCAGTATCAGTATATATATATACATCCCAGCTTTGTGCAGCTACATCTCACTGCAGGCCATTAGTATGTCTGGAAGGCCAACAAGGAGAGGCAGACAGTCACAAGCCAATAAAAGAGGGCAAGCAGGTTCTGTGTCTAGAGGCAACAGTTCTGGTCGTGGAGACGGTGCATCCTCATCAGCACGTGGTGGTGGGACACGCTTGTCCTTTTTTTCGGCAGCTGGTCGTGTTGAGCCGCAACATGCGGAAGACTTGGTAGAGTGGATGACCAAGCCGTCCTTATCCTCCTCATCCTCTCTCACCCAGGCTCAGGGTACTTTGCAAAGCAGCTGCCAACGCGGCCTCTTCCCTCGGCTCAATTATATCAGTCACTCCTTTCCTAGCCCCACCATGTCCTCCTGAGGAGTCCCCCGAACTATTTGACCACAGTGTTGGGTACATGCTCCAAGAGGATGATATAACGAGTAATGTGAGACTGCGCTTAGGATACACAATAGGTCTGCAGCCTCCCCTGATAGAGCTCCCCTAAGGGGTCTCCAAACAAGAGAGATGTGATAAATTGGGTAATTGGCGCTACCTAGAGATAATGTGACTAAGACATATGTGAGGGTATGTATGTGTGGCCCTACAGTGGTGTACAAACTCTTAATGCACAAACGTAAAAATATATAAACTCAAAAACAATAAATACATATAGACTCAAAGAATGCATATATAGCCCACTGAGCAATAGCATGCTACACGTTCTCTGGTGATTTCCTAGTCCTTATGTGACCTTATTGAGAAGAGAGAACCTCATGAATATGAGCTGCATTCATAAAGGTATCACCTTATATATATCCAAATATCAATAGAGACTGCAAAAACATAAAAAATACTGTGAAAAATAAGACCGCAGTTTTGCGGACACACTATAATACTGTGACTCTGCTTATGTGACATGTGCAAATAAAGTCCACATATAAACGTTTAAATAATAGTCCATATATTATGCATATAATCTTTTTCAAATGAAGTGACATAAAACACAAATGGTGACTTGGGTGCTCTCAATATCTACTGGTGACTCTGTGCTCCCCTCCAGGGTCCCCACTCACCAGATCCACTCGCCCCTACAGGGGCAACGCGCATATAGGTGCAATCACTGCGATTACTCCCCCATAGTTGTGGATTCTTCAGAATAACAAAAGGAACCAACCACAGATTATACCACAATCTATCTGAAGGCGGAAATCTACCCTTGATATCGTAACAACTATGGGGGAGTAATCGCAGTGATTGCATCTATATGCGCGTTGCCCCTGCAGGGGCGAGTGGATCTGGTGAGTGGGGACCCTGGAGGGGAGCACAGAGTCACCAGAAGATATTGAGAGCACCCAAGTTACCATTTGTGTTTTATGTCACATCATTTGAAGAAGATTATATGCATAAAATATGGACTATTATTTACACGTTTATATATGGACTTTATTTGCACATGTCACATAAGCAGAGCTACAGTATTATAGTATGTCCGCAAAATTGCGGTCTTATTTTTCACAGTATTTTTTATGTTTTTGCCGTCTCTATTGATATTTGGATATATAAAAGGTGATACCTTTATGAATGCAGCTCATATTCATGAGGTTCTCTCTTCTCAAAAAGGTCACATAAGGACTAGGAAATCACCAGAGAACGTGTAGCATGCTATTGCTCAGTGGGCTATATATGCATTCTTTGAGTCTATATGCATTTGTTTTTGAGTTTATATATTTTTACGTTTGTGCATTAAGAGTTTGTACATCACTGTAAGGCCACACATACATACCCTCACAAACATCTTAATCGCATTATCTCTAGGTAGCGCCAATTATCCCATTTATCACATGCTGCAGGAGGATGCCCAGCGTTTTGAAGGCTCCGATGGTACCCAGCTAGAGGAAGGCAGTAACGTGAGCCCAGACAGAGGGGGTGCCCAAGAAGGACAGCAATCTGGCAGTCATGTTCCCCCAGCTGCAGCATACTGCCAGGTTTGCTCCAGTGATGAGGAGGGAGGGGATGATGAGGTCACTGACTCCACGTGGGTGCCTGATAGGAGAGAGATGGAGGAGGAGGAGGCAAAACACCAACGAGGCAGGATGCCATCCAGGGGCCAGCTTAAGGGCAGCACACAGACTGCATCACACTGCAGAGCTCCGCATGTGCAGGGCGCTGCTGTCTCTGCGCATTATTCCAAAAGTTCCTTGGTGTGGGCCTTTTTTGAGACGAGTGCATCAGATCCCACTGCTGCTATTTGCAACTTATGTCTCAAGTGTATCTCATGTGGCCAAAACATTACCCGCTTGGGCACCACATGCTTGACCAGACATATGTCAACCTGCCATGCAGTTCGTTGGCAAGCGTACCCAAAAGACCCACACCAAAGAACAAAGAGGACCTCGCCTTGCTCCTCATCAGCTGGGATCTCCAACCTCAATATACCTTCAGTCCACTCTGAGACCTGCACTGAGAGGAATGAAGGTGTAGAATTAGGTGTGCCTAATGTGTCAGATTGTACCAGGCAAATTTCCCTGCCCCAGCGGCTGCACCACCGAAAGAAGTTCACGCCCAGCCATCCACATGCCCAGCGGTTGAATGCTAGCTTGGCTAAATTGCTAGCACTTCAACTACTACCTTTTCAGTTGGTAGACTCTGCCCCCTTCCGTGAGTTTGTGGAATGTGCGGTTCCTCAGTGGCAGGTTCCCAAACGCCACTTTTTCTCAAGGAAGGCGATTCCGGCTCTCTATCGGCATGTGGAAGGCAATGTCTTGGCCTCGCTGGACAGGGCGGTCAGTGGTAAGGTGCATATTACCGCTGACTCATGGTCCAGCAGGCATGGACAGGGACGTTACCTATCTTTTACCGCACACTGGGTGACTCTTCTGGCAGCTGGGAAGGATGCAGGACAGGGTGCAGTAGTGTTGGAGGTTGTTCCGCCACCACGCCTCCAAAATTCTACTAGTGGTGATTCTGTCACACCTCTCTCCTCCACCCCCTCCTTTTCTTCTTCCTCCATGGCCTCTTCCTGTGCTGATTTGTCTTCGGAACCAGCGGTGCTCTGTAGGCGTTCAAGGGGCTACGCAAGCATGCAGGCAAAAAGATGCCATGCGGTGCTTGAGCTGGTGTGCGTGGGGGACAGGAGCCACACTGGGGCAGAGATTCTGTCAGCTCTGCAGGGGCAGGTTCAGAGGTGGTTGATGCCACGCCAGCTTAAGGCAGGTATGCTGGTTTGCAACAATGGCACCAACCTCCTTTCTGCCCTCCGACAGGGACAACTGACCCATGTGCCCTCTTTGGCTCATGTCCTTAACTTGGTGGTGCAGCAGTTCTTGGGCAATTACCCGGGCTTACAGGATGTCCTGAGGCAGGCCAGGAAAGTCTGTGTGCATTTCCGCAGGTCATATACTGCCAGTGCTCGGCTGGCTGACCTCCAAAAGGAATTTAACCTGCCCAAGAACCACCTAATCTGTGACATACCCACCAGGTGGAACTCAATTTTGGCCATGCTGCAGTGGCTGCACACGCAGCAGAGGGCCATCAATGAGTACCTGTGTGACTATGGCACCAGGACAGGGTCAGGGGAGCCTGTTTTTTTCCCCACGCCAGTGGGCCATGATCAGGGGTGCATGCACTGTCCTGTCACCATTTGAGGAGGCCACGAGGATGATGAGCAGTGACAGTGCATGCATCAGTGACACTGTCCAACTTGTCCACCTGTTGGAGCACGCGCTGCGTGGAATAATGGACAGGGCACTTGAGGCAGAACAGAGGCAGGAAGAGGAGGACTTCCTTACCTATCAAGGCCCCCTTTATCCAGACAGTGTTCCTGCGTGCCCGCTGATCACACAGGAAGAGGAGGAGGAGGAGAATTGTGTCAGCATGGAGGTGGAGCCTGGCACTCAGCATCCGCAGCAGTCTTTAAGGGATCATTTACAGTCCCAAGAAACCCATGGACTTGTACGTGGCTGGGAGGAGGTGGCTGCGGATCATGGCGTCCTTAGTGACCCAGAGGACTTCGAACCAAATGCCTCAGCAAACCTACGCTGCATGGCCTACCTGATCCTGCAAAGCCTGGGGAAGGATCCTCGTATTCGTGGTATCAAGGAGAGGGATCAATACTGGCTGGCAACCCTCCTTGATCCAAATTACAAGGTTAAGGTTGCGGACCTTATCTTGCCGTCGCAGAGCAGAGGATGAAACATCTTCGGGAGGCCTTGCAGAAAGGTCTGTGCAACACGTTCCCAGAGACTGGGAGGTTACAAACTCCTGTTCCTGGACAACGTGTTGCTGAGGCTTCGGTCAGTCAAAGAAGGAGCGGTGGCGAAGGTTGCCATCTGACCGATGCGTTCACACAATTTTTTAGTCCGCAGCCCCAAGGTATGGTCGGTTCCAGCAACCATCGCCAGTGTCTGTTTTACATGGTGCAGGAATACCTAGGGGCAAGATCTGACTTGGACATCTTTCCCACCGAAAATCCTCAGCGTTACTGGGTCTTGAGGATGGATCACTGGCCAGAGCTTGCACAGTATGCAATTGAGCTACTGGCCTGTCCTGCATCCAGCGTTCTTATGGAACGCACATTCAGTGCTGCTGGAGGCGTTGTAACAAATCACAGGGTGCGCCTGTCCACTGACTCGGTCGATCGACTGACCTTCATAAAAATGAATCAGTCTTGGATCACCACCAGCTACCAAGCACCTGATGCTGATGTAACCGAATATTTGTTTTTGAAATGTCAGATCCCTTCAATACTGCCTATGCTGATGCTGAGTGACTATCCTGTTATGCTGAGTGACTATCCTCTTCCTCCTCAATGATCATGCTGATAGCTTGTAAGAATATTTTTGGTTCTGGGCGCCGCCACCAGTGGCTAAGGCCTTATTTTTTGGCCCCTGTTTAATAGGGGCGTGTAATTACAATTTTTGATGCAATATTTTGCAAGGAGGGTTCGTTGCTGCGCTCTAACTAGAGTATTTGTGAGGGGTTGCAGTGTTGTGGCACCAGTACCAGTGCCTAAGGCCCAATTTTTCAGCCCCTGTTCAACAGGGACATGTAATTACAATTCTTGATCTAATTTTTCACAGCAGGGCCCATTTCTGCGCCCACCAAGAGTAATTGTGAGGACTTACAGTGTTTTGGCACCAGCACCACCACCAAAGGCCCAATTTTTCTGCCCCTGTTCAACAAGTGCATGTATTTACAATTCTTGATCTAATATTTCACAGCAGGGCCCGTTCTAGCGCCCACCAAGAGTAACTGTGAGGACTTAGTGTTGTGGCACCAGCACCACCACCACCAAAAGCCCATTTTTTCTGACCCTGTTCAACAGGGGCATGTAATTACAATTCTTGATCTAATATTTCACAGCAGAGCCCGTTCCTGCGCCCACCAAGAGTAACTGTGAGGGCTTACAGTGTTGTGGCAACACCAACACCTAAGGCCCAAATTTCTGCAGAGTATATAGGGCAGGCCCCTATTTTCAAACATCCAACTTACAAACGACTCCTACTTGCAAACAGAAGGAGACAACAGGAAGTGAGATGAAATCTACCCCTAGGAAGGGAAATTCTCTCCTGTAAGAGTTAATATGGGAAAAACGTGTCTCCTCTCCACAGATGCTTTATCACCAATCCTTGTTTCACTAAAAACCCCAAATTGTCAAACATTTGTCATTGGGACAGAAAGTGAGGTGAAATGTTCTGAAGAGGTGCACAGACAGCAAAACAAATGTCACAGGGGTGATAACCCTTGCCTATGTTTTCCAAAAAGCTTAAAATAGATTTTTTGGCTGGAGCTACACTTTAAAAATGTACCAGTTCAAAATTACAAACAGATTCTACTTAACAACAAACCTACAGTCCCTGTCTTGTTTGCACCGCCTGTATACTGCTGTTCAAAGTATATAAGGCCTGGGGGCCCCACGCCTTTCCTTTTTTAATTTGGGTGCGGGGTTCCCCTTAATATCTACACAAGACCCAAAGGGCCTGGTAATGGACTGGGGGGGTACCCATGCCGTTTGTCTCACTTATTTTCATCCATATTGTCGGGACCCGACATTACATTAAAGCCGCAAGCAGTTTTAAATGACTTTTATTCCTTTAAAAATATAATTTTGTGCAGGGACTGTTCTAAGCATGGGAAACACGCGCCATCTTACAGGCATACTATAGACACCCCCCAGGTACGATATTTAAAGAAATATTTCACTTTTTTTTCACTTTAAGCATCAATAAAATCACTTCTCCCGAAAAACGTCAGTTTTTAAAACTTTTTTTTGCATTGATACATGTCCCCTGGGGCAGGACCCGGGTCCCCAAACCCTTTTTAGGACAATACCATGCAAATTAGCCTTTGAAATTAGCTCTTTTGATGTCAAACGTTCGTGTCCCATAGACTTCAATGGGGTTCTAAAGTTCGTGCAAATTTTCGGTCCGTTCGCAGGTTCTGGTGCGAACCGAACTGGGGGTGTTCAGCTCATCCCTAGTGGATATATATATATATATATATATATATATATATATATATATATATATCTTTATTTTTAAGGTCCATGATAGCATTTATGGCCTTGTCATGAAGCTGGGAAACCTGGAGTTTTAGTTTAGCAATCATTTCCTGAATTTCAACATTCTGAAAATTATCTGCAAATTCAATTTCCAAAACCTTTCCTCATTTAGCACTGCCCTACTACCATTCAATACAGATAAAATAGTCTGCGCTGTGATCATATTTGCAAATTGTCCTCATTCGGAAGAATACATAGCAGATTTCTGCATTCTTTCTACCTAGGGTATACCTAATGTCAAAGCAGAAATCACCCAACTCCCTTACCCAACCATGTCCAATGCTGTTTAATTTTGCTGAACTGAGAACAAACATTAAATAGGTTGTTGCCTGTATAGACCATAAAGGGGGGGGATACGACAGGTAGTTTTGACATATGACTAATGGCCTACTTTAAGACTAGGTACTCATATATCTGTGCTAGTTTTTTCACTGACTATCGTTGTAAACCATAGCCTATAACTTAATTTATTTTCCTATAACTTGGTTTTGTAATTAGTTATGGAATTTGTCCTCTTCACATTGTTAAAGCACTGAGCCTTAACAATGCACCAGTGTGAAAAAATAAATGGAGAGATAAAGCAAGGATAACCAAAAAATAGGGGTTTGGTCAACATCTGTATTAGCCTGTTATCAACCTTCTTGTTTCTTGGCATCCACTGAATTGATGTCCAGAAGGACAGCTGTTGAACTTTTTCTGTTTTTACAAGTGTTTTTCCAAATACAGTACCTCCCTTGTAATGTCTTTTTATATCCCCTTTTGATTTGCAGTAAGTCATAGAAGGGTTTAGTTATATGTGAAAGTGTTTGTAAGGAACAGTGATTATATCTTAGAAAGTCAAGCAATTTTCCCACTTCAACCTCTATCCTTGGGGCCCTTTTTGCACACACCGCCTCAGTATCCTTTGTATTCATTCAAATCAAGGAAAAGGCAATTCAAGAAATCTTCAAGAAAAGTTTATACTTGTTTGCTCTCGCATTGATCCCATGTGCACGCAGCTTATGAAAAACCCTTCTGGATACTTCAAGGTGTTCTAAAAAGGTCCTGGATAAAACAGAGCATCATCCAGATAAACAGGATGAACAGGATTCATCTCTTAGCATCTTATTCCTGCTACTGAGGGATTCATCAAACCCTATGTTATCCTCACCCATTTATATAAGCCCTAGAGTGACCTAATTTTGTCATAAACCCTTGGAGGTAAGCATTTGAACTTGCGACAAGGGATGTCTATCAGGAACAGTCTTCTTATTTAATTCTCTAAAGTCTACACATCATCTCAAGCTCTCCTTTTTTTACTTACACAAACTACAGGGGAGGAGTAAAAAGATTTGTCCTTTTATATTAAATCCACTTTCCAACATCTTCTTAATGTATCCTTTTAAACCAGTGGACACAGCGGGTCACAGATCATGCCACAAAGCAGCCCATGGGGCAGGCGAGAGGTGCGTTCTGGGGAGGACATCATATGACATCCACCTAGAACAAGAGAGCTCCTGCCCAGCCTATAGTCAAATGACAAAAGGTGTTAATGTGATTTGCACAGCCTGAACTTCTGGAGTGATATCACAGACTATATTGCATTAACCCGCTCAAAGAATTAATCTTTGTACTCAGCACTTTACCTTGTGTAAATTTTTGTAATTATATGTACTAGCTTTTTGCTTCTTGGTTACAAAAAGCACCGCACCAATTATTTTTATTTATTATTTTTGAGTTGGTGATTAAACAGGGGTGTCTAGTAGCTTTTTGTTGGTGTTGCAGGGTATTTTGAGGTAGCACAGGGATATATAGCTTTAAAATAAGCTTTAAAAGGATTATTCATTCCTTGAAGAGAAGTTATGGAATTTCAGTTAGATTAAATATTTTTCAAGTTTCCAGAAGTTTATACAGTGTTTTCTGTTCAGAGGATCAGTGCATGGGGAAATAGATTCTTTGTTTGTACTACAAAAAAATGATTTTGTACCAGCGCTCCAAGTTCACATGGTGAGATTAGAGGTGGCTGAGACCTGCACTTCAGAGTAATCTGTCTGGAAAAAATCATCTACACTGCCAGGAAAATACTAGAATCATCTCCAGTGGTGTCATGACACTTGAAGAAACAGTGTATTATATAACACCATTACTTCACCCACAAATATACACCGTGTTGCTGACACAGCATTAAATAATAGCGTCTTACTCTTTCAAGTAACCCCAACAAATGATTTGAGGGCCAGTTCACAGCACATGCAGTTCAGTGCATTTTTTTTCTGCATCAAGAACGCACGGAAAGTAGATTATATGGTTTTCAATGGCATAGTTCACACCAATGCTTGCAATAACAGTTACAGAAAAAAAAAGTAGAACATGCTGCATTTTTCCTGCATTAGACTGTACTGGAACGCTGTAAAACGCATCAAAAACACACTGAAATGCACCAGAACGCACCTAAATGCACCAAAAAAGCACTGGAACACACATGTCCTTACTTAAGGTTAAGAAAAAAGGGGGGGGGATGCACCGGACTGAATAAAAAATGCACCAAAAACGCACTGCAACGCATGAACTTGTTTTCTCATGCGCCTTCTCTTTTCTTTCTATAGTATAAAGTTAATGCGCATCCAAGCACCACTTTTTTATTTTTGAAGAACTAGAACTTCTGTTAGAAATGTATTGATTCCTGTAATCACATTCAGGAGATTCCCCTTCCTCCCACCTACCAGAAAAAAAGGGGGAGAACAAATGTCACCAGGATATGAAAATTCAGACAACAACAAAAAATCTCAGAGGTTTTTGCTTCTGTTGAATTCAATAAAAAATAATTCTTGTTGTTGTTTCTGTCCTTTGACATGATTTTGTCTTGCCTAGGGATGCACCGATACTTTTTTTTTTTAGTACTCACCGATACCAATTACCGATACCTACAGCAACTGTTTTGTGTGCACTTCAGCTGTCAGAAATGGCACAAAGCATTGAAAAGTTATTAACAATTGAAATAAATGTTCTTTTTTATAATTGTGAGCTTTTTTTCAACGTGAAATGTGTTAATATATGTTAAATATGTAAACATATGTTAACGGTGTAGAAATATTAGCGAACAAAACAAACAAAAATAAGTTTTGATTATTGAGCCCATTAACTGCAGGAAATCCTTCAACCTTAAATGCTGGCACTCCATCAAATATCTACTGAACTTCGTGTAATCATGTTCAACAGACATGATGATGCCACAGATTAACTACTGGTGCACACTGTCACTTTCTTCAACTCTTATTGTCTTTCATTCATCTACTATTGCATCATGTGGAAGATGCTTCGGAGACAAGTACTGCTGGATTTACAATAGACATGTACAGAACAGAAAAATGTATTCAATTGTGGATAGATTCGTTATGTTACTAATTTGGTTTCGTTATGGAATTCATTTTGTTTGTTTTTGGAATTTGTTTAGTTTCATTTCGTTTTTGTTACATTTCGTTTCATTTTCATTAAAATTCATTTAATTTATTAATTTTCAAATTAATTCCAACTTTTCAGAAGGATTGGAATTCGGATCGGTTGAAAAACAAGCCGGCCGCTCTCGTCCTTAACAACCAAGTCATCATCTGTCAATGGGCTTCCCCACCGACAGATGAATGTAAAGATAAAGAATGCCAGCTTTGCCTGGCAATAGAAAAATGTTAAAAAAACTGGCATAGGGTCCCCTCCCTGTTGATGGCAACAAGGGTTTCTTCCTGACATCCCTGGGCTGTGGTTGTCAGGGTCTACGGGCGGGGGGCTTATCGGAATCTCAAAGCCCCCTTTAACAAGTGGGCCCCCAGATCCTGGCCCCCCCCTATGTGAATGGGTATCGGTATATCGTACCCCTACCCATTCACCAAAAAAAGTGTACAAAAGTAATAACCACACGAGACAGTCTTTGACCAATCTTTTTTTTTTTTTTTTTGGGTCCGGCGGGCGTCGCAATTGACGATGGATGTACATTGAGGGACACTAATTTAGCTTTTTTTAATAAAGGAATTTTTAAATAAAAATAGTTTGTCTTTTTTACCTTGACACTTTTTTGAGGTATGGGTACAGGTACGATATACCCGATACCCATTCACATAGGGAGGGGGGCCAGGGCCTGGGGGCCCCCCTTGTAAAACACAGGGATAAGGTGCTTTGGGGTGGGGGCACAGAGCCCCCTTGCCCCAAAGCACCTACCCCCCATTTTGAGGGCATGTGGCCTAGTATGGTTCAGGAGAGGGGAGCGCTCACTCGTCCCCTCCCCTTTCCTGACCTGCCAGGATGCATGCTCGGATAAAGGTCTGGTATTGATTTTGGGGGGACCCTATGCCATTTTTTTTTTTTTTTTTTTTGGCGTGGGTTTCCCCCCTAGAAAACCATACCAGACCCAAAGGGCCTGGTATGGACTGGGGGGGACCCTACACCAATATTAAAAAAATAAAAACAGCGTAGGTTTTTAACATTTTTCTATTGTCAGGCAATTGCTGGCATTCCTTGTGTTTACATTAGGGATGAGCCGAACACCCCCCGGTTCGGTTCGCACCAGAACCCGCGAACGGACCGCAAGTTCGCACGAACGTTAGAACCCCATTGACGTCTATGGGACTCGAACGTTCGAAATCAAAAGTGCTCATTTTAAAGGCTAATTTGCATGGTATTGTCCTAAAAAGGGTGTGGGGACCCGGGTCCTACCCCAGGGGACATGTATCAATGCAAAAAAAACTTTTAAAAACGGCCGTTTTTTCGGGAGCAGTGATTTTAATGATGCTTAAAGTAAAAAAAAAAAGTGAAATATTCCTTTAAATATCGTACCTGGGGGGTGTCTATAGTATGCCTGTAAAGTGACGCGTGTTTCCCATGTTTAGAACAGTCCCTGCACCAAATGTCATTTTTAAAGGAAAAAATCTCATTTAAAACTGCTTGCGGGTTTAATGTCATGTCGGGTCCTGGCAATATGGATGAAAATCAGTGAGACAAACGGCATGGGTACCCCCCAGTCCATTACCAGGCCCTTTGGGTCTTGTATGGATATTAAGGGGAACCCCGCACCCAAATTAAAATAAGGAAAGGTCCCTATATACTCTGAACAGCAGTATACAGGCGGTGCAAACAAGACAGGGACTGTAGGTTTGTTGTTAAGTAGAATCTGTTTGTAATTTTGAACATTTTTAACGTGTTTAGCTCCAGCCAAAAAATCTTTTCTAAGCTTTTTGGAAAACATAGGGAAGGGTTATCACCCCTGTGACATTTGTTTTGCGTCTTTCCTCCTCTTCAGAAGATTTCACCTCACTTTTTTGTCCCAATGAAAAATGTTTTTTGAAAATTTGGGTTTTTTTGTGGAACAAGGATTGGAAAGCATCAGTGGAAAGGAGAAATTGTTTTCCCATATTAACTCTTACATGAGAGAATTTCCCTTCCTAGGGGTAGATTTCATCTCACTTCCTGTTGTCTCCTTCCGTTTGCAAGTAGGAGTCGTTTGTAAGTTAGATGTTTGAAAGTAGGGTCCTGCCCTATATACTCAGCAGAAATTTGGGCCTTAGGTGTTGCTGTGGCCAAAACACTGTAAGCCCTCACAGGGCCCTGCTGTGAAATATTAGATCAAGAATTGTAATTACATGCCCCTGTTGAACAGGAGCTGAAAAATTAGGCCTTAGGCACTGGTGCTGGTGCCACAACACTGCAACCCCTCACAGACACTCTAGTTGGAACGCAGGAACGAGCCCTGCTGCAAAGTATTGCATCAAAAATTGTAATTACACGCCCCTGTTAGACAGGGGCAGAAAAATTGGGCCTTAGGCACTGGTGCTGGTGCCACAACACTGCAACCCCTCACAGACACTCTAGTTGGAACGCAGGAACGAGCCCTGCTGCAAAGTATTGCATCAAAAATTGTAATTACACGCCCCTGTTAGACAGGGGCAGAAAAATTGGGCCTTAGGCACTGGTGCTGGTGCCACAACACTGCAACCCCTCACAGACACTCTAGTTGGAACGCAGGAACGAACCCTGCTGCAAAGTATTGCATCAAAAATTGTAATTACACGCCCCTGTTAGACAGGGGCAGAAAAATTGGGCCTTAGGCACTGGTGCTGGTGCCACAACACTGCAACCCCTCACAGACACTCTAGTTGGAACGCAGGAACGAGCCCTGCTGCAAAGTATTGCATCAAAAATTGTAATTACACGCCCCTGTTAGACAGGGGCAGAAAAATTGGGCCTTAGGCACTGGTGCTGGTGCCACAACACTGCAACCCCTCACAGACACTCTAGTTGGAATGCAGGAACGAGCCCTGCTGCAAAGTATTACATCAAAAATTGTAATTACACGCCCCTGTTATACAGGGGCTGAAAAATTGTGCCTTAGGCACTGGTGGTGGCGCCCAGAACCAAAAATGTTCTTACAAGCTATCAGCGTGATGATTGAGGAGGAAGAGGATAATTACTCAGGGATAGTCACTCAGCATCAGCATAGGCAGTCTTTGAAGGGATCTGAAAAAAATTATTCAGTTACATCAGCATCAGGTGCTTGGTAGCTGGTGGTGATCCAAGACTGATTCATTTTTATGAAGGTCAGCCGATCGACCGAGTCAGTGGACAGACGCACCCTGTGATCGGTTACCACGCCTCCAGCAGCACTGAATGTGCGTTCCGAAAGAACGCTGGATGCAGGACAGGCCAGTAGCTCAATTGCATACTGTGCAAGCTCTGGCCAGTGATCCATCCTCAAGACCCAGTAACCCAGAGGATTTTCGGTGGGAAAGGTGTCCAAGTCTGATCTTGCCCCTAGGTATTCCTGCACCATGTAAAACAGACGCTGGCGATGGTTGCTGAAACCGATCATACCTTGGGGCTGCGGACCAAAAAATTGTCTGAACGCATCGGTCAGACGGCCACCTTCTCCACCGCTCCTTCTTTGACTGACCGAAGCCTCAGCAACACGTTGTCCAGAAACAGGAGTTTGTAACCTCCCAGTCTCTGGGAACGCGTTGCACAGACCTTTCTGCAAGGCCTCCCGAAGATGTTTCATCCTCTGCTCCCTCTGCGATGGCAAGATAAGGTCCGCAACCTTACCCTTGTAACGTGGATCAAGGAGGGTTGCCAGCCAGTATTGGTCCTTCTCCTTGATACCACGAATACGAGGATCCTTACGCAGGCTTTGCAGGATCAGGGAGGCCATGCAGCGTAGGTTTGCTGAGGCATTCGGTCCGGAGTCCTCTGGGTCACTAAGGACAACAACGTCCGCAGCCACCTCCTCCCAGCCACGTACAAGTCCATGTGTTCCTTGGGACTGATCCCTTAAAGACTGCTGATGCTGAGTGCCAGGCTCCACCTCCATACTGACACAATCTTCCTCCTCCTCCTCCTCCTCCTCCTCGTCCTCTTCCTGTGTGATCGGCGGGCACGCAGGAACACTGTCTGGATAAAGGGGGCCTTGAGAGCTAAGGAAGTCCTCCTCTTCCTGCCTCTGTTCTGCCTCAAGTGCCCTGTCCATTATTCCACGCAGCGTGTGCTCCAACAGGTGGACAAGGGGGACAGTGTCACTGATGCATGCACTGTCAGTGCTCACCATCCTCGTGGCCTCCTCGAATGGTGACAGGACAGTGCATGCATCCCTGATCATGGCCCACTGGCGTGGGGAAAAAAAACCAAGGTCCCCTGACCCTGTCCTGGTGCCATAGTCGCACAGGTACTCATTTATGGCCCTCTGCTGCGTGTGCAGCCGCTGCAGCATGGCCAATGTCGAGTTCCACCTGGTGGGCATGTCACAGATTAGGCGGTTCTTGGGCAGGTTAAACTCCTTTTGGAGGTCCGTCAGCCGAGCACTGGCATTATATGACCGGCGGAAATGCACACAGACTTTCCTGGCCTGCCTCAGGACATCCTGTAAGCCCGGGTACCTGCCCAAGAACCGCTGCACCACCAAGTTAAGGACGTGAGCCAAACAGGGCACATGGGTCAGTTGTCCCTGTCGGAGGGCAGAGAGGAGGTTGGTGCCATTGTCGCAAACCACCATTCCTGCCTTAAGTTGGCGTGGCGTCAACCACCTCTGAACCTGCCCCTGCAGAGCTGACAGAACCTCTGCCCCAGTGTGGCTCCTGTCCCCCAAGCACACCAGCTCAAGCACCGCATGGCATCTTTTGGCCTGCGTACTTGCGTAGCCCCTTGAACGCCTACGGAGCACCGCTGGTTCCGATGAAGAGGCCATGGAGGAAGAAGAAGAGGAGGGGGTGGAGGAGAGAGGTGTGTCACAATCAGCATTTTGGAGGCGTGGTGGCGGAACAACCTCCAACACTACTGCACCTTGTCCTGCATCCTTCCCAGCTGCCAGCAGAGTCACCCAATGCGCCGTGAAACTTAAGTAACGTCCCTGTCCATGCCTGCTGGACCATGAGTCAGCGGTAATATGCACCTTACCGCTGACCGCCCTGTCCAGCGAGGCATGGACATTGCCTTCCACATGCCGGTAGAGAGCTGGAATCGCCTTCCGTGAGAAAAAGTGGCGTTTGGGTACCTGCCACTGAGGAACCGCACATTCCACAAACTCACGGAAGGGGGCAGAGTCTACCAACTGAAAAGGCAGCAGTTGAAGTGCTAGCAATTTTGCCAAGCTAGCATTCAACCGCTGGGCATGTGGATGGCTGGGAGCAAACTTCTTTCGGCGGTGCAGCAGCTGGGGCAGGGAAATTTGCCTGGTACAATCTGGCGTCGGTGTACCAAAAGCAGATTGCCCACAAGTACTTGGCTGTGACACACCTAATTCTACACCTTCATTCCTCTCACTGCAGGTCTCAGAGAGGACTGAAGGTCTAGTGGGGTTGGAAATCTCAGCTGATGAGGAGCAAGGAGAGATCCTCTTTGTTCTTTGGTGTGGGTCTTTTAGATATGCTTGCCAACGAACTGCATGGCAGGTCAACATATGTCTGGTCAAGCATGTGGTACCCAAGCGGGAGATGTTTTGGCCACGCGAGATACGCTTGAGACATATGTTGCAAATAGCAGCGGTGCGATCTGATGCACTCGTCTCAAAAAAGGCCCACACCAAAGAACTTTTTGAATAACGCGCAGAGACTGCAGCGCCCTGCACATGTGGAGCTTTGGGGTGTGATGCAGTCAATGTGCTGCCCTTAGGCTGGCCCCTGGAGGGCATCCTGCCTCGTTGGTGATGTGCCGCCTCCTCCTCCTCCTCCTCCTCCTCTCTCCTATCAGGCACCCACGTTGAGTCAGTGACCTCATCATCCCCTCCCTCCTCATCACTGGAGCAAACCTGGCAGTATGCTGCAGCAGGGGGAGCATGACTGCCAGATTGCTGTCCTTCTTGGGCACCCCCTCTGTCCGTGCTCATGTTACTGCCTTCATCGAGCTCAGTATCATCATCAGAGCCTTCCAAATGCTGGGCATCCTCCTGGAGCATGTACCCAACACTGTGGTCAAACAGTTCGAGGGAATCCTCATGAGGACATGGTGGAGCTAGGGAAGGAGTCACTGATGACATTGAGCTGAGGGAAGAGGCCGCTGCTTTGCCAGACAAAGCACCCTGGGCATGGGTGAGAGAGGATGAGGAGGATGAGGACGGCTTGGTCATCCACTCGACCAAGTTTTCTGCATGTTGCGGCTCAACACGGCCAGCTGCCGAAAAAAAGGCCAAGCGTGTCCCATGGCCACGTGCTGATGAGGATGCACCGTCTCCACGACCAGCACTAGACACAGAGCCTGCTTGCCCTCTCTTATTGGCTTGTGACTGTCTGCCTCTCCTTCTTGGCCTTCCAGACATACTAATGGCCTGTAGCTGCACTAAGCTGGGATAGAACACCTGTAATTTTCTTCAGGTAGCTTTATATACTGTAACCAGACAAGCCTGCCTGTCAGTAGGAAGATAACAGGAACGGATCTAGCTGAACACTGTGAGCAGGACGCACTGCACTAAATGTAAATAGCAGGAACGGATCTAGCTGAACACTGTGAGCAGGACGCACTGACTGCACTAAATGTAAATAGCAGGAACGGATCTAGCTGAACACTGTGAGCAGGACGCACTGCACTAAATGTAAATAGCAGGAACAGATCTAGCTGAACACTGTGAGCAGGACGCACTGCACTAAATGTAAATAGCAGGAACGGATCTAGCTGAACACTGTGAGCAGGACGCACTGACTGCACTAAATGTAAATAGCAGGAACAGATCTAGCTGAACACTGTGAGCAGGACGCACTGCACTAAATGTAAATAGCAGGAACGGATCTAGCTGAACACTGTGAGCAGGACGCACTGACTGCACTAAATGTAAATAGCAGGAACAGATCTAGCTGAACACTGTGAGCAGGACGCACTGCACTAAATGTAAATAGCAGGAACAGATCTAGCTGAACACTGTGAGCAGGACGCACTGCACTAAATGTAAATAGCAGGAACGGATCTAGCTGAACACTGTGAGCAGGACGCACTGACTGCACTAAATGTAAATAGCAGGAACAGATCTAGCTGAACACTGTGAGCAGGACGCACTGCACTAAATGTAAATAGCAGGAACAGATCTAGCTGAACACTGTGAGCAGGACGCACTGCACTAAATGTAAATAGCAGGAACGGATCTAGCTGAACACTGTGAGCAGGACGCACTGCACTAAATGTAAATAGCAGGAACGGATCTAGCTGAACACTGTGAGCAGGACGCACTGCACTAAATGTAAATAGCAGGAACGGATCTAGCTGAACACTGTGAGCAGGACGCACTGCACTAAATGTAAATAGCAGGAACGGATCTAGCTGAACACTGTGAGCAGGACGCACTGACTGCACTAAATGTAAATAGCAGGAACGGATCTAGCTGAACACTGTGAGCAGGACGCACTGCACTAAATGTAAATAGCAGGAACGGATCTAGCTGAACACTGTGAGCAGGACGCACTGCACTAAATGTAAATAGCAGGAACGGATCTAGCTGAACACTGTGAGCAGGACGCACTGACTGCACTAAATGTAAATAGCAGGAACGGATCTAGCTGAACACTGTGAGCAGGACGCACTGCACTAAATGTAAATAGCAGGAACGGATCTAGCTGAACACTGTGAGCAGGACGCACTGCACTAAATGTAAATAGCAGGAACGGATCTAGCTGAACACTGTGAGCAGGACGCACTGCACTAAATGTAAATAGCAGGAACGGATCTAGCTGAACACTGTGAGCAGGACGCACTGCACTAAATGTAAATAGCAGGAACGGATCTAGCTGAACACTGTGAGCAGGACGCACTGACTGCACTAAATGTAAATAGCAGGAACGGATCTAGCTGAACACTGTGAGCAGGACGCACTGCACTAAATGTAAATAGCAGGAACGGATCTAGCTAAACACTGTGAGCAGGACGCACTGCACTAAATGTAAATAGCAGGAACGGATCTAGCTGAACACTGTGAGCAGGACGCACTGCACTAAATGTAAATAGCAGGAACGGATCTAGCTGAACACTGTGAGCAGGACGCACTGCACTAAATGTAAATAGCAGGAACGGATCTAGCTGAACACTGTGAGCAGGACGCACTGCACTAAATGTAAATAGCAGGAACGGATCTAGCTGAACACTGTGAGCAGGACGCACTGCACTAAATGTAAATAGCAGGAACGGATCTAGCTGAACACTGTGAGCAGGACGCACTGACTGCACTAAATGTAAATAGCAGGAACGGATCTAGCTGAACACTGTGAGCAGGACGCACTGCACTAAATGTAAATAGCAGGAACGGATCTAGCTGAACACTGTGAGCAGGACGCACTGCACTAAATGTAAATAGCAGGAACGGATCTAGCTGAACACTGTGAGCAGGACGCACTGCACTAAATGTAAATAGCAGGAACGGATCTAGCTGAACACTGTGAGCAGGACGCACTGCACTAAATGTAAAGAGCAGGAACAGATCTAGCCTAATCTATCTAACTCAAATCAAATGACACTGTCTGTCTCTCTCTCTATCAGCACACCGGAACACACTACACAGGGCCGCCGTGCAGGCGGCCTTATATAGTGTGGGGCGTGTACTAAATCCCCTGAGCCATAATTGGCCAAAGCCACCCTGGCTTTGGCCAATTACAGCTCTCTCTACTGACGGCGCTGTGATTGGCCAAGCATGCGGGTCATAGTGCATGCTTGGCCAATCATCAGCCAGCAATGCACTGCGATGCCGCAGTGAATTATGGGCCGTGACGCGCCACACGAATTTGGCGCGAACGGCCCATAACGTTCGCAATTCGACGGACGGTCGAACAGCCGATGTTCGAGTCGAACATGGGTTCGACTCGAACACGAAGCTCATCCCTAGTTTACATTCATCTGTCATTGGGGGAGCCCACTGACAGACGATGACTCATGGTTGTTAAGGATGCACGCAGCTGGCTTTGAGGCCCACTGCTTAAAAAACAGCTATTTCTTTTTTAACCTCGCGGGTGCTGAAGGAGAGTTAGAGGAGGGTTACATGCAGTGAATTTTTTCTGTTCTCTTTCCTGTTCGGACTGCTTCTGAGAGGAGAAACAGAGCAAGATGGTGGTCATTGAAAGACTAGCGCCATTGCGGCAGGCGTTTGCGGGGCTTTGTTTTTGGGTTACTGCATTTACTTCAACAGGAAACGGAGGAATGATCCCAACTTCAAGACCCGTATGCGAGAGAAGAGGAGAAAACAGAAACTAGCTAAAGAGAGAGCTGGACAGTCAAGGTTACCTGACCTTAAAGACGCAGAGGCTGTTCAGAAGTTTTTCCTTGAAGAAATTCAAGTTGGAGAAGAACTACTTGCACAAGGTGATTTTGAAAAGGGTGTGGATCATTTGACAAATGCTATTGCAGTTTGCGGGCAACCTCAACAGCTTCTTCAAGTTTTACAGCAGACTCTTCCACCACAAGTTTTCCAGATGCTTTTGACTAAATTACCAACTTTCAGCCAGAGAATTGGAAATGCTCAGAATCTAACTGAAGATGATATTGAATAAAATGGAACCAAGTCATGTTGCTTCAGCACACCTGATCTGTGACATTCAAATGTTATTGAATATGCTATTGTTAAATACAAGCATTTTTTCTGTCCTGTTAATACATCTTTGTTACCAGTAAATTAATGTACAACAAAAAAACATAACATCCAATAAAAAAAAAAAAAAAAAAACAGCTATTTCTTCATTCAGAATTCAAATTGGTCGATCGTTTTTCAACCAATCTGAATTCTAATCATTCTGAAAAGTTGGAATTTGTTAGAAAACGTATAAACAAAATAAATTTTAACGCATTTCAACTAAATTCGTTACTATTTCATTCGGAGACTCAGTGGATACATCTGAATCTCCAAAGACCCAAAAATTTGTCTGAATTTGAATTCGGACCAAAGCGAATTGCACATGTCTAATTTACAGTCCCTCTCGACCACTCTTCTGATGTTACTCAGGAGTGGATCTGTGACAAACATATATATGTACAGTAATAAGGGCAACCCTGCTCTACACATTTTTCAGGGATAAGTTTTGACAGTAAAATTTTCAACAACTGAGACCCTCTTTACCCCTTTGTAAAGAGCTTTAGACAAAAAAAATGTCCTATTTATCAAAGTTGTTCAGCTGTCGTAATTTCTGCCTGTCAAATGTCCTTGGCAAAAAAAAGGGTGATGTGCAATATTAGTTTTGTGCCACACATAGCATTTTGCTTTTAGGCCAAAACTGTCACATACCTGGTGGATTTAGAGCTGTAGAGAGGGCTTCTCTTGCACCTCCCATCCAACGTCCCTGATAGAGTGGCACGAGGGTCGGTATAGCAGGTGGCACCAGCTGAGGCTTGACAGGAATCCAATGGCCGTAGATCACCGGACAGGCACTGGGAACTGGAACTCCGTGTCACTGGATCAGCAAGTAGAGGCGAAACCAGAACATAAGCCAAACAGACAGGCAGAGCAGGTACAGGAATGTGAAAATGGAGCCAAGACAGGATACAAGCCAGGTTCGGTACACAATCGGGCAGCAAGGTACAGGAGCATGAGACAGGAGCAGAGTCAAACGCAAGCCAAGGTCACAGGTAGGCAGGCGGAAGTCCAGAGGAAGGTACAAGTGAAGCCAGGTCAAATACAGGTAAACTGGAACAGATCGAGGCACAGGTTAACAGGAAGAAGATGAAAGACGACTCAGCAATGTGTATGTGTCATTGCTCAGTTTAAATAGGCTGTCTGGCGCCAGTACATGCACGCCTGCTCGCACCCGCACCTACTCAGGCATGCGCCAATACACATTTCTCTTTGCGCACGTGTCCATGCCTGCGCGCCAATGCATGTTTGTTGACCAGACTTCTCTTACATTGCCCCCCAATAGGCAACCTCTGGATGCCCATTTGTAACCTCTTTTTGGGGTGAGCCTGGAAGAATGCCTGTATCAATCTCTTGACATGAAGTTTGGATTCTGGTTTCCAAGAGTTATTTTCTGGTCTGTAGCCTTTCCATTCAATTAAAAACTGGATAGCATCCCTTCTTTTTTTACAATCCACAATTGTCTCAACCTCATACTCCTCATTGCCATTGACTATTGTAGGTGCTGGTGGACCTGACTCTCGACCAGGGAATGGGTCTAACTTTGCAGTTTTTAGCAAGGGCACGTGAAAGACAGGGTGAATTTTATAAGTCTCTGGGAGTGAAAGTTTGTAGGCTGCTGGATTAATCTGCATCTTGACAGGAAATGGACCGATATATCTAGGTCCGAGCTTCTTGGATGGACATGACAATTTTAAATTGGCAGTGGATAACCAGACCTTGCCTGCTATTTGACGTTTTAGATCTCCTCTTCTTTTCCTGTCAAATACATTTTTATTGTCTTGTTGTGCTTTAGAAATGGCATCTTGCAATACCTTGTTGTTAGACTGAAGAGCACTTATCCTTTCTTGGACTGCAGGAACCGAGGAATCAGGCAAGATGTTGTGTAGAAATAACAAGAAAAGTGTAGCGCTAGAAAAGGTCCCAAAATACAGTCTATGGATCAACAATTCAAAAGTCATAAGTTATCAGAGATCATCACTGGAGAGAAATATAAAAGTCCTCTGGAACAAATCTCCACAAGAGAAAGAATCATCCGTAACAAAGGTCCACACACCACCAAATAGAAGTGAAGAGGCTTACCGGACTCGGTGGACCCAACAAGGCATACGCCAGGTGGAGTCAATCAGGCTTAGGTGGTGCTGGGTTGAAGTAGGCCCAGACGGGCAAAGTTGGTGGAATGGCTACCACATAGCTGTGTTCTTCAAGCGTGATCGGGTCAGAAGATGTGAAATCCAGCGCCCATGAATCGTATCCCTCAGATCCGCGTGGGAACCAGCAATATCAGCAACCGAATGAAGAAAAGGAATGGCCAAATAGTGTAAATCCGTTTTAATGGGAAATATAGTAAAAAAGTATACACTCACATAAAAAGGTAACTAAAAACAGCGCTGTGAAGAAAGTGGCGACAGTGGGGTCCTAACCGACGCGTTTCGTCTGCATAGACGTCGTCTGGGGGGTTCCCCCCACTGTAGCCACCAGAGTATATATAAAGAAAGCATCAAAATCAATGAAAAACAGCTCCACGGTTATTAGAGCGTCACTTCCAATATTGAAGGAAAATGGCCGAACGGCGTGCGTTCCAAAATAACATGCGCGCGTTCCACGCCTCTTATTAGCACCGGAAGTGAATATAAATGGAGTAGAGAATACATTCAAGAATACATGTACAAATGGGCCCTTTCAAAAGTGAATAATTATGTGAAAGAAAGTGAGTAAGTGGATAAGTGAAATGGCATGTGAGATGTGAGCACCGCGGGATGTGAGCACCGCGGCTATATGCGCGTGCATCGGGGTCAAAAGGCATATACTGCGCATGTGTAGAGAGGGTATGTGATAGGAAAGTGAAGGGGCGGGTCGACGGCAGTGGAAGACTTGCCGGGCTGAGTATCGAAAGCAACTATATGCGCGCGCATCAAAAAAAAAAACACACAATGCGCATATGCAATTACCGCGTGATGGGGCAGTGAAGGGGCGGGACAGCGGCAATACAAGCCGT
This sequence comes from Lithobates septentrionalis, assembly GCA_037952835.1. Classification (NCBI taxonomy): domain Eukaryota; kingdom Metazoa; phylum Chordata; class Amphibia; order Anura; family Ranidae; genus Lithobates; species Lithobates septentrionalis. The sequence continues at coordinate 1,207,264 of JBBDGP010001232.1, read as the reverse complement.
GCATGACTGCGTATCAAATACATACATAGTGAGAGCCTCCCAGAAAGCCTTAGTAGCTATGGTAACAATCCACAACGGCGGCGTGATCTCCATATGGGAAGACAATAAGGAAACTGACAGGGCAGATAGATACCGGTGTAAACAAACAAATGTTAACTGGATGACCCAGTGATATTATCATAAATTTGTGAAAACAAGTGTCATGCCAAATATCCACAATTATATGGGCAAACAAATTAAAAAATAAAATAAAAAAACAGGGACAAAGGGTATTAAACCATGAAAGGAATGACTGTTGTTGTACAGAAACATGGAGCTGGTTTCCACAATTTGATAAAATATAGTAATAACAAATACAAATACAGTGGATGTCAAAAGACAATATGTATAACACATTCAAAGACATGAATTGCATTACTATAAACTGAATTGGGCAGGCATCCATACACATATGACTAAATTGAATGAATGTCCATACATATATGGCCCAAATCAGATGGATGGAATGAAAAGGATAAAATACACATAAATATGGATAAAATGAGTGTGGATGTATAAAAAATATATGTATAAAAAATGCATAAAAATAGGAGGAATGAGTATTTTTTGGACAGAAAGGAGAGAGAATCACCTCGAAAAAAAGGAGGGTGAAAATTAGGACAACAGGATCAGGCTTTGTTGATGAAAGCGTTAACGTCAATTTCAACATTCATACCCAGTGGGAAGAATGTACGGAGCTCATGGATCCAGTAGGTCTCTAAATGAGATACACCCCTGGTCCTGGCACCACCCCTCCAAGGAGGGACATATCGGTCTATAACCACATATTGCGTCCCATCAATGACGCGGTTGTGATGTAACTTGTAGTGGCAGGGGACTGTGTGTTTGGTGTCGCCACCCTTAATAAGTGCGATGTGTTCCGCCACTCTTATGGCAAAGGAACGGATGGTGCGGCCCACATATTGTTTCCCACAATGACATGTAATCAAGTACACTATATGACTGGTGGTACAAGTGCAGAATTGTTTGATGGGATATGTTTTGTGGGTAACTGATGACGTGAACGATACAGTTTTTCTCCCTATGCCAGAGTTGTGTTGGCATACACTACATCTTCTGCAAGAATAGAATCCCTCCATCTCATAAAAGAGGGGTTGGCGTATAGGAGGATCAATGATGTTTGGAGCAATCCTAAGTATGAATTGGAGGACATATTGTGGCCTCGTTGACCCCTTCCCCCACGTTTACCCCTATTGTGACCCCTACCTCTCTGATTGACGTAGGGAGTATGGGGGTGTGAGGGTCTAGTGCGTGAGGGGGATTCATATCTAGACTCAACTCTCCTCGTGGGGCCAACTGGGGCAGCTATCGGCGTGCCCCCCATGTGGGTCATAATTGGAACAGAGGTGTTGGGGGGTCCCACTGTAGGCGGTACGATATTGGTGACAGCCGGACTGGCAATAAACAGTTTTTGCCAACCAAAAACATTACCAGTCTTATAGTCACCAACATCCCTGGAATACTTCTTTTGTTTTTTACTTCTCTGCTCCTTATCTTCCTTCTCAAGATGTTTTTGGAGATTGGAAGAGAGGGCAGTGTATTCAGGGGAGTTCTTATGAGTTAGGAGTTTATCCTTGAGCTCTTTAATCTCATTGTCTAACGTGGAAAGTTTGTTACGTTTCTTGGTAATGAGGATCCCTAAGAGATTGACTCCTGCCTCATTAAAATATTTGAATCCACTTCAGGTTCGCCTTGTGGTGGATGTACGTCCCACCTAAGACTTCTAGGAACCATGCATTCAGAGACATATTGTTCCAAAAACGCCACGTCCCACTGTAGGTGAAGTTCAGAGGACATGATGTTTTTGAGTCTCAAAAACAAACCACCCAATTCAGTATCACTACTTGTGACTACAAAGACACCCTCCGTATTGACAGTTCGGGAGGCCCTATAGTCAAAGACATCCATGTTAATATGGATGTAAGTGGGCTGCAGCAGAATCCGCTCTCAAAAACAAACAGGGAATAAATACACAATGATTCTGCGCTCCCACAAAGAAGGAAGGACACAGCAGCTAACACAACCAGCAAGTGTAAATAATGTCCAAATAACAAGAAAAGTGTAGCGCTAGAAAAGGTCCCAAAATACAGTCTATGGATTAACAATTCAAAGGTCATAAGTTATCAGAGACCATCACTGGAGAGAAATATAAAAGTCCTCTGGAACAAATCTCCACAAGAGAAAGAATCATCCGTAACAAAGGTCCACACACCACCAAATAGAAGTGAAGAGGCTTACCGGACTCGGTGGACCCAACAAGGCATACGCCAGGTGGAGTCAATCAGGCTTAGGTGGTGCTGGGTTGAAGTAGGCCCAGACGGGCAAAGTTGGTGGAATGGCTACCACATAGCTGTGTACTTCAAGCGTGATCGGGTCAGAAGATGTGAAATCCAGCGCCCATGAATCGTATCCCTCAGATCCGTGTGGGAACCAGCAATATCAGCTACCGAATGAAGAAAAGGAATGGCCAAATAGTGTAAATCCGTTTTAATGGGAAATATAGTAAAAAAGTATACACTCACATAAAAAGGTAACTAAAAACAGCGCTGTGAAGAAAGTGGCGACAGTGGGGTCCTAACCGACGCGTTTCATCTGCATAGACGTCGTCTGGGGGGTTCCCCCCACTGTAGCCACCAGAGTATATATAAAGAAAGAAAAAAGGCAAATCACCGCGCTATACCTTAGCTGAGTTGGTGCATAGAAACAAATTGAAAAACAGAAATTGAAAACAATCTAATGTGACAAATCAGTGATCAAAAAATCAATATAAATAGCAGCCGCTAAAACGTGAGATACACACATACAAAATGGCAAAATAGATACAAGAGGAGCAGCGCTGTGATAAAAAAGTTCTATATGATAAAACCAGAACAAAAATTGTGAAAATATTAAGCCCAAAAAAATTTGGGATAGGCTCCAAGTTCATAAATTACATAAACAGCTGGACCGTCCTATTCAAAAACCAATCTTGGATGGTAAATAGAAGAAGCGTGAATAATTGAAAATCAATGAGTCTTTCACCACACCACTGTGATAGTAAAAATGCGCGCTTACCAAATGGCAAGCTTGGAAGAGCTTGCGACCTTAACCCGGTCGGGGCCTTTCAGGGTGAAACCATCAGGGAGAGGCACGCCACTTTGGCTTGGATTAAGCACGCTGTTCTTCCAATTACCACTCTATGTGGAGATGTGACCCCTGGCTAGGGCTAGGCGCAGGGTTCTACAAATTCTGTCTCCACTCCTGTAAGTGTGTCATTTCCTTTAATTTTTGTGTGTTTTAAAGTTCTGCTGGGCTCTATAGTTCCACAGGCAAGGGGAATCTCCAAGATGGCTGCAGTGTCCTCATCAGCTCTCTGCACAGGCGCCGGAGCAGAGAGCGGATGAGGACACTGCAGCCATCTTGGAGATTCCCCTTGCCTGTGGAACTATAGAGCCCAGCAGAACTTTAAAACACACAAAAATTAAAGGAAATGACACACTTACAGGAGTGGAGACAGAATTTGTAGAACCCTGCGCCTAGCCCTAGCCAGGGGTCACATCTCCACATAGAGTGGTAATTGGAAGAACAGCGTGCTTAATCCAAGCCAAAGTGGCGTGCCTCTCCCTGATGGTTTCACCCTGAAAGGCCCCGACCGGGTTAAGGTCGCAAGCTCTTCCAAGCTTGCCATTTGGTAAGCGCGCATTTTTACTATCACAGTGGTGTGGTGAAGGACTCATTGATTTTCAATTATTCACGCTTCTTCTATTTACCATCCAAGATTGGTTTTTGAATAGGACGGTCCAGCTGTTTATGTAATTTATGAACTTGGAGCCTATCCCAAATTTTTTTGGGCTTAATATTTTCACAATTTTTGTTCTGGTTTTATCATATAGAACTTTTTTATCACAGCGCTGCTCCTCTTGTATCTATTTTATATATAAAGAAAGCATCAAAATCAATGAAAAACAGCTCCACGATTATTAGAGCGTCACTTCCGGTATTGAGGGAAAATGGCCGAACGGCGTGCGTTCCAAAATAACATGCGTGCGTTCCACGCCTCTTATTAGCACCGGAAGTGAATATAAATGGAGTAGAGAATACATTCAAGAATACATGTACAAATGGGCCCTTTCAAAAGTGAATAATTATGTGAAAGAAAGTGAGTAAGTGGATAAGTGAAATGGCATGTGAGATGTGAGCACCGCGGTATGTGAGCACCGCGGCTATATGCGCGCGCATCGGGGTCAAAAGGCATATACTGCGCATGTGTAGAGAGGGTATGTGATAGGAAAGTGAAGGGGTGGGACGACGGCAGTGGAGACTTGCCGGGCTGAGTATCGAAAGCAACTATATGCGCGCGCATCAAAATAAAAAACACACAATGCGCATATGCAATTACCGCGTGATGGGGCAGTGAAGGGGCGGGACAGCGGCAATACAAGCCGTGCATGACTGCGTATCAAATACATGCATAGTGAGAGCCTCCCAGAAAGCCTTAGTAGCTATGGTAACAATCCAAAACGGCGGCGTGATCTCCATATGCCAAATTTGCCCCTAGCCTCGCCAATTTATTTATGGCCAAGTGGGAGGAGGATGTCCTCTATACCAATAGGGATCCATCCCTTATTGTGTGGGCGCGGTATATTGACGACATCCTCCTCCTATGGAAGGGAAGCGCCGAGTCACTTGACTCATTTTTTAAACACTTGAATAGTAATGACCGTGGCATTTCCCTGTCTCATACAGCCAGTAACCAAAAAATCAATTTTTTGGATCTGGAGATAGAGATATGCGATGGTGGTTTTCAATTCCAGACACATTTCAAGGCCACAGACCGGAATAGTTTCATACCTCCTGACAGTTGCCATCACCGGTCTTGGCTTGACTCAGTACCACGCAGCCAATTCCTTAGTCTGCAAAGGAATTGTTCAAACGTGGATTCCTTCAAGGCACAATCGGCGCTTCTAAAGGCCAAGTTCATTGATAAGGATTATGATCCCTGTCTGGTGGACCGTGAATATCAACATGCTCTTGAAATCAATAGGGAATCCTTGTTGGAGGATAGGCCCAGGAGAGAACCAGATGATTCTTTTAAGTGGTCTTTATTGACCTCTTTCTCCAATCAACATAGGCATATCAAAGCCATTCTCTCAAAACACTGGGACATCCTCATGAATGAACGTATCTTGGGTAACGTACTGCCCGATAAAGCCAAAGTCATCTTCAAGGGTGCCCCAACCCTACAGAGTAGGATTGCTCCAAACATCATTGATCGTCCTATACGCCAACCCCTCTTTTATGAGATGGAGGGATTCTATTCTTGCAGAAGATGTAGTGTATGCCAACACAACTCTGGCATAGGGAGAAAAACTGTATCGTTCACGTCATCAGTTACCCACAAAACATATCGCATCAAACAATTCTGCACTTGTACCACCAGTCATATAGTGTACTTGATTACATGTCATTGTGGGAAACAATATGTGGGCCGCACCATCCGTTCCTTTGCCATAAGAGTGGCGGGACACATCGCACTTATTAAGGGTGGCGACACCAAACACACTGTCCCCCGCCACTACAAGTTACATCACAACCGCGTCATTGATGGGACGCAATATGTGGTTATAGACCGATATGTCCCTCCTTGGAGGGGTGGTGCCAGGACCAGGGGTGTATCTCGTTTAGAGACCTACTGGATCCATGAGCTCCGTACATTCTTCCCACTGGGTATGAATGTTGAAATTGACGTTAACGCTTTCATCAACAAAGCCTGATCCTGTTGTCCTAATTTTCACCCTCCTTTTTTTCGAGGTGATTCTCTCTCCTTTCTGTCCAAAAAATACTCATTCCTCCTATTTTTATGCATTTTTTATACATATATTTTTTATACATCCACACTCATTTTATCCATATTTATGTGTACTTTATCCTTTTCATTCCATCCATCTGATTTGGGCCATATATGTATGGACATTCATTCAATTTAGTCATATGTGTATGGATGCCTGCCCAATTCAGTTTATAGTAATGCAATTCATGTCTTTGAATGTGTTATACATATTGTCTTTTGACATCCACTGTATTTGTATTTGTTATTACTATATTTTATCACATTGTGGAAACCAGCTCCATGTTTCTGTACAACAACAGTCATTCCTTTCATGGTTTAATACCCTTTGTCCCTGTTTTTTTATTTTATTTTTTAATTTGTTTGCCCATATAATTGTGGATATTTGGCATGACACTTGTTTTCACAAATTTATGATAATATCACTGGGTCATCCAGTTAACATTTGTTTGTTTACACCGGTATCTATCTGCCCTGTCAGTTTCCTTATTGTCTTCCCATATGGAGATCACGCCGCCGTTGTTTATTGTTACCATAGCTACTAAGGCTTTCTGGGAGGCTCTCACTATGCATGTATTTGATACGCAGTCATGCACGGCTTGTATTGCCGCTGTCCCGCCCCTTCACTGCCCCATCACGCGGTAATTGCATATGCGCATTGTGTGTTTTTTAGTTTGATGCGTGCGCATATAGTTGCTTTAGATACTCAGCCCGGCAAGTCTTCCACTGCCGTCGTCCCGCCCCTTCACTTTCCTAGCACATACCCTCTCTACACATGCGCAGTATATGCCTTTTGACCCCGATGCACGCGCATATAGCCGCGATGCTCACATCCCGCGGTGCTCACATCTCACATGCCATTTCACTTATCCACTTACTCACTTTCTTTCACATAATTATTCACTTTTGAAAGGGCCCATTTGTACATGTATTCTTGAATGTATTCTCTACTCCATTTATATTCACTTCCGGTGCTAATAAGAGGCGTGGAACGCACGCATGTTATTTTGGAATGCATGCCGTTCGGCCATTTTCCCTCAATACCGGAAGTGACGCTCTAATAATCGTGGAGCTGTTTTTCATTGATTTTGATGCTTTCTTTATATATACTCTGGTGGCTACAGTGGGGGGAACCCCCCAGACAACGTCTATGCAGACGAAACGCGTCGGTTAGGACCCCACTGTCGCCACTTTCTTCACAGCGCTGTTTTTAGTTACCTTTTTATGTGAGTGTATACTTTTTTTACTATATTTCCCATTAAAACGGATTTACACTATTTGGCCATTCCTTTTCTTCATTCGGTTGCTGATATTGCTGGTTCCCACGCGGATCTGAGGGATACGATTCATGGGCGCTGGATTTCACATCTTCTGACCCGATCACGCTTGAAGAACACAGTTATGTGGTAGCCATTCCACCAACTTTGCCCGTCTGGGCCTACTTCAACCCAGCACCACCTAAGCCTGATTGACTCCACCTGGCGTATGCCTTATTGGGTCCACCGAGTCCGGTAAGCCTCTTCACTTCTATTTGGTGGTGTGTGGACCTTTGTTACGGATGATTCTTTCTCTTGTGGAGATTTGTTCCAGAGGACTTTTATATTTCTCTCCAGTGATGGTCTCTGATAACTTATGACTTTTGAATTGTTAATCCATAGACTGTATCTTGGGACCTTTTCTAGCGCTACACTTTTCTTGTTATTTGGACATTATTTACACTTGCTGGTTGTGTTAGCTGCTGTGTCCTTCCTTCTTTGTGGGAGCGCAGAATCATTGTGTATTTATTCCCTAAGATGTTGTGTAGGAAGACTGGGAAGTACCCATAATTTGCAAAAAACTGGGCTTGTCCTGTAGCCGAGTGAACTGCATCTTTGTATGAGAATTCTGCCAGGGGTAAAAGTGATGCCCAGTCATCTTGGGCAAAGGATGAGAAGCACTGAAGGTATTGTTCCAGAGTCTGATTTGTTTGTTCTATTTGGCCATTTGTCTGTGGGTGATAGGCTGATGAGATACAAGTTTTAATCTTTAGCATCCAGCAAAGATCTTTCCAAAATCTGGATGTAAATTGTACCACTCTATCGGAGGTGATGCTGCTGGGTACCTCGTGGAGTTTAACCACCTCCTTGATGAAGGTACAAGCAGTCTCTGTTGCTGAGGGGGTTCCCCAGTTTATCTGCAGATTGTGGGCTTGTAACCAGGGGATGCCCAGGGTAACGGGAAACAGAGGAGATGGAGTAATGTCCATGCGTAAGTATTCCTGGTGACCAGTATCAGATACAGCCAGCAGTGGGCAAGTCTCATGCGTTATAGGCCCAGACCTGAGGCGGGGTCCGTCGGCCAGATGGATGGATAACTGGTGTGTCTTGGGACTTGGTGGGGTTGGGCAAAGTCCTTGTTCGTGAAGCAGCTGCATGCTCTGGAATCAACGATGGCTGGTATTTGGATGTTTTTCTGGGGATCTGAAGTGACAGGAACAGGGTGATATGAGCAGAACCCGTTCCCACAGAACAGTTAGCAAGTTAAGTAGAGGGAATGATCTTGGTCTTTGTGGGCCTCACAGGGCAGTTCTGAAGGTAGTGTCCCACTACCCCACAATATAGACACAAGTTTTTCCGGCATCTTCGCAGATTTTCTTCATTAGTGAGTGGAGAACGCAAAAGTCCTAGTTGCATGGGCTTTGCCCGCGGATTCGTGGGTATAGTGGTTATGCCAGCTCTTTCTGTTCTCCTTTCTCTGAACCTATGATCAAGTTGGATAGCAAGACCAATGAGGCTATCAAGGGAACTGGGAACCCCCACTCGAGCAAGTTCATCTTTGAGCCCTTCAGACAGGACAAGGCGGAATTGATGCCGTAAGGCTGCATTGTTCCAACCCGTATCAGAGGCCCATAGGCGGAATTTTGCAACATAGTCTTCAGTGGGTCAGTGACCTTGCCGTAGGGTATGGAGAGTAGACTCTGCAGTGGCTGTTCACTGGGGCTCATCATAGAGCTGAGCCATCTCTTAGAAAAACGAAGAGAGAGAGTCCAAGATTGTACTGTTCCGTTCCAGGAGCTGATGGGCCTATGACTGTGGTTCTCTGAGAAGCAAGGATATGGAAAAACCCACTTTGGTAGTTTCAAGTGAGAAAGTTCTTTGTTGCAGGGCAAAGTAAAGTTCACAAGAGTTCTTAAATGCCCGGAACTTATGCCGATCGCCTGAAAATCACTCTGGTGCAGGAACTCGGGGTTCAGGTGGCGATATAGTTCCTGTGGATGTGAGTAAGATCTGTTCAGATCTGGAGTGGCCAGGTGCTGTAGCAGGTGCAGAGGTTACTGAGGTAGAGGTCATGGATTGGATGTTACCCTCTAGCTGGAGGTAGCTTTCTTGCAGGGTGCTGACTGCAAGTAAGAGAGGCAAGTTGCTGCATCTCCAGAGGTGAAGCCCCTCTCTCAATCTCCGACATCTGGCTGAGTGGTACTGTCATGTACCCGGTGGAAATCGAGCTGTAGAGAGGGCTTCCCTTGCACCTCCTGTCCAACGCCCCTTGGAGATGACAGGGATTGTAGGACATAGAGTGGCACGAGGGCCGGTATAGCTGGTGGCACCATCTGAGGCTTGACAGGAACCCGATGGCCGTAGATAACCGGATAGGCACTGGAAACTGGAACTCTGTGTCGCTGGATCAGCAAGTAGAGGCGAAGCCGGAACATAAGCCAGGGGGTCATCAACAGCCGGGCAGAGCAGGTACAGGAACGTGAGACTGGAGCCAAGACAGGATACAAACTGGGTTTAGGACACAATCGGGCAGCAAGGTACAGGAGCATGAGACAGGAGCAGAGTCAAACACAAGCCAAGGTCAGGTAGGCAGGTGGAAGTCCAGAGGACGGTACAGGTGAAGCCAGGTCAAACACATGTTAACTGGAACAGATAAAGGCACAGGTTAACAGGAACACGCTTAAACACCACTCAGAAATGTGCATGTGTCATTGCTCAGTTTAAATAGGCTGTCTGGAGCAGTACGTGCACATGTGTGCAGGCGTGCTCCTGCTCACGCTCGCGCATGCGCCAATACACATTTCTCTTTGTGCACACACTTGTGTGCCTGCGCATGTGTGCCAATGCGCGATTGTTGACCGGACTTCTCTTACAAAAACGTTCAATTTTGGTCTTATCTGACCAGAGCACCTTCTTCCACATGTTTGCTGTGTCCCCCACATAACCCCCCCCCCCCCCATCGCAAACTGCAAACTGGACTTCTTCTAGCTTTCTTTCAAAAATGGCTTTCTTTTTGCCACTCTTCCACAAAAGCCACTCTAACACAAAAGCTACCTCAGCATATTGTGTTACCTGCTTCCGACTCCCGAACGGTGTATTACTTATTCCTGACCTCTGCACTCTGCATTATTCACTGATCCCTGCAGTGTGTATTACCTCTTCCTAGCCTTTGCACTTTGTATTTCTTACTCTTGACCCCTGAACTGCATGTTACTTAATCCTGACGTCTGCAATTTACGCTACCTATTTCTGCTGTGTTTTTTACTTACTCCTGACCCTTGTACTGCATGTTACCTAATCTTAACTCCTGGACCTTTCTACCCGCACTCTGCAATACTTGCTCCTAATGTCTTCAGTCTGCATTATTTACTTTTGACCCCTGCATTATGGATTACCTACACCTGACATCTGAACTCTGTATTACTTACTTCTATCCTTTGCACTTATTCCTGATCCCTACACTCTGAATTACTTAATCCTGACACCTGCATTGTGCCCTATTTATTACTGACCTCCGCACTGCTTTCTTCAGACTTCTTCTCTTTCCATTAATTACTCTTGATCCCTGCAGTGTGCATTACCTACTTCTGACCTCTCCACTCTGCAGTATTTACTCCTGACCTCTGCACTTCTTACTCCAGGCCTCTGCACTCTGTGTTACTTACTCTTAACCTCCAGACTCTGTGCTACTTACTCCAAACCCCTAGATTCTAAATTACTTACTCCTGACCCGTAAACTGTGCATTACTTACTTCTGGTCTCTGCACTGTGTTGCTTACTCCTGAACCCTATACTCTGAGTTTCTGCTTTCTGCCCTTGAACTCCTCAAACCTTCCTTCCTTTTTAAGAAAAATGTTCTGCACACTGGTGATGTTTGATTTATGTGATATCATTCACATAGATCTCCAACTCTCCAAGGTTTGCTGCCTTTGGTTTAGAGTTTACCGAATCATAGGAAGAACACACCTGCCTTAATGCAGGTGTGTTGATGGGAGGAAGGTCTGTCAAAGGCTGATGGAAATGGATCTATTTCCACTTAAGCCCCGGACCATTTGGCTGGCCAAAGACCAGAGCACTTTTTGCGATTCTGCACTGTGTCGCTTTAACTGACAATTGTGCGGTCGTGCGTCGTAGCTCCCAAACAAAATTGACGTCCTTTTTTTCCCACAAATAGAGCTTTCTTTTGGTGGTATTTGATCACCTCTGTGTTTTGTTTTTTTTTGCGCTACAAACAAAAATAGAGCGACAATTTTGAAAAAAAACACATTATTTTTTAGTTTTTGCTATAATAAATATCCCCAAAAAATATATTTAAAAAAATAACATTTTTTTCCTCAGTTTAGGCCGATATGTATTCTTCAAAGGGGAGAAAAGACACAAAGGAAGGAGAAAGAGTGCTGCTCACCCCTGAAGCTTTAAAAAGGAAAAGGAATCCCCCAAGGTGGGGTTTTTTGGCAGCAAGATGTAAATATTGAGTCAAAATATGTGTAAAATTGAAAAAGTTTATTTTACAAAAAATCACGTCATGAGATTAAGATATGAGCTCCAGTAGGAAGTGTTTACACCTTATTTAAAATTGACATACACTATACAGACATATTTCCATAATGACATCAGAATGAATGTCAACAATATGAAAAATAACTCTGACGCGTTTCAACCCAAATATTAAGGGTCTTCTTCAGAGGTTCGGTCTGTTGAGAAATATGTAGTATAAGTACACATGTAACATGACATTTACATATGACAAAAATAATCCACAGCATGTACACCTAATATAATATAACCACTTCAGCCCCGGAAGGATTTACCCCCTTCCTGACCAGAGCACTTTTTACAATTTGGCACTGCGTCGCTTTAACTGCTAATTGCGCGGTCATGCAATGCTGTACCCAAACGAAATTTGCGTCCTTTTCTTCCCACAAATTGAGCTTTCTTTTGATGGTATTTGATCACCTCTGCTGTTTTTTTTTGCGCTATACACGGAAAAAGACCGAAAATTTTGAAAAAAAATGATATTTTCTACTTTTTGTTCTAAAAAAAATCCAATAAACTCAATTTTAGTCATACATTTAGGCCAAAATGTATTCGACCACATGTCTTTGGTAAAAAAAATGTCAATAAGTGTATATTTATTGGTTTGCGCAAAAGTTATAGTGCCTACAAACTAGGGTACATTTTCTGGAATTTACACAGCCTTTAATTTATGACTGCCTATGTCGTTTCTTGAGATGCTAAAAGGGCAGGGCAGTACAAAACCCCCACAAATGACCCCATTTTGGAAGTAGACACCCCAAGGAAATTGCTGAGAGGCATGTTGAGCCCATTGAATATTCATTTTTTTTGTCCCAAGTGATTGAATAATGACAAAAAAAAAAGAAAAAAAAATTACAAAAAGTTGTCACTAAATGATATATTGCTCACACAGGCCATGGGCATATGTGGAATTGCACCCCAAAATACATTTAGCTGCTTCTCCTGAGTACGGGGATACCACATGTGTGGGACTTTTTGGGAGCCTAGCCGCGTACGGGGCACCGAAAACCAATCACTGCCTTCAGGATTTCTAAGGGCGTACATTTTTGATTTTACTCCTCACTACCTATCACAGTTTTGAAGGCCATAAAATGCCCAGATGGCACAAAACCCCTCGACATGGCTCTCAGCAAATAGCTTGGGGTGTCTACTTTCCAAAATGGGGTCATTTGGGGGGGTTTTGAACTGTCCTGGCATTTTATGCACAACATTTAGAAGCTTATGTCACACATCACCCACTCTTCTAACCACTTGAAGACAAAGCCCTTTCTGACACTTTTTGATTACATGCAAAAATTATTTTTTTTTGCAAGAAAATTACTTCGAACCCCCAAACATTATATATTTTTTTAAGCAAATGCCCTACAGATTAAAATGGTGGGTGTTTCATTTTTTTTTTCACACAGTATTTGCGCAGCGATTTTTCAAACGCATTTTTTGGGGAAAAAACACACTTTTTTAAATTTTAATGCACTAAAACACACTATATTGCCTAAATGTTTGATGAATTAAAAAAGATGATCTTAGGCCGAGTACATGGATACCAAACATGACATGCTTTAAAATTGCGCACAAACGTGCAGTGGCAACAAAATAAATACATTTTTAAAAGCCTTTAAAAGCCTTTACAGGTTACCACTTTAGATTTACAGAGGAGGTCTACTGCTAAAATTACTGCCCTTGATCTGACCGTCGCGGTGATATCTCACATGCATGGTGCAATTGCTGTTTACATTTGACGCCAGACCGACGCTTGCGTTCGCCTTAGCGCGAGAGCAGGGGGGACAGGGGTGCTTTTTTTTTTTTTTTTTTCTTTATTATTTTTTTGCTTTTTTATCTTATTTTTAAACTGTTCCTTTCATTTTTTTTTTAATCATTTTTATTGTTATCTCAGGGAATGTAAATATCCCCTATGATAGCAATAGGTAGTGACAGGTACTCTTTTTTGAAAAAATTGGGGTCTATTAGACCCTAGATTTCTCCTGCACCCTCAAAGCATCTGACCACACCAAGATCGGTGTGATCAAATGCTTCCCCAATTTCCCAATGGCGCTATTTACATCCGGCGAAATCTAAGTCATAAAATGCTTGTAGCTTCCAGTTTCTTAGGCCATAGAGATGTTTGGAGCCACTCTGGTCTCTGATCAGCTCTATGGTCAGCTGGCTGAATCACCGGCTGCATTCTCAGGTTCCGTGTTGAGACAGGAGAGCCAGAGAAAAACACGGAAGACGGTGGGGGGGGGGCATTCTCTCCCACTGCTTGTAAAAGCAGTCTAGAGGCTAATTAGCCGCTAGGATTGCTTTTACATGAAAGCCGACCGCTGGCTGAAAAGAATGATACCAAGATGATACCTAAACCTGCAGGCATCATTCTGGTATAACCACTCAAAGTCGTGAATGGCGTACCTGAAGACAAAAAAATGGTTAACAATAAAGCACAGTAAACGGTAAAGTATAAAAAATTGCATACCTGAAAAGCAAACATGATAAAACATAATAACAATAAAACATTGTGACAAATGAGAAAACTCAGATATACGCGCCCCTCTCGAGTCTTCACCACTGCGCTCAAATGCCAGGTGGAGGGGTACTAACCCCCTACAAATGAGAAAGTCCTAATGCAATGACTATAGAGCTGCCACTTTAAAACTACATGTGCTATGCAAATCTTTCTGTGATTTCCAAGTAATCCTGGGCTATATTCGTACTTGTAAGACAGAAAAAGTGGCGCTAAATGGCGGTGTAGCTCCTAACTAAAGTGCAAAGTGATGATCTAGTGTTCCAACCAATAATATGTGTACATCAAACAAAATGAATGAAAATAATCATGGAAAATCTCCTCAGTATGAAAAGGTAAACATTGTAAGTCACTATACAGATGTATCAAACGCACAGCAATATATATATATAAAATATGAAAAACATGAACTCTAAACAATAGTCCATAGATATTCCCAAGACAGGACACCGTGCAGGAAAGGTGAGGTTTCTGGAAAATAATCCACCAAATCAATCAGTGTTAGTGACTCCTCTCCCCTTGAATTCACCACTCACCAGCTCCATATGCCTCACACTCTCGTGTTTTGGCAAAAAGGCATAAGTATAAGGTTGGTCAATGAAGGGTCAAAGGATCCAGATTCTTTAATGTTCCGAGTATTACCTCAATTCATAAAAAAGAACTCAAGATAGTGTGATACCGTAAAAAATGTGTAAAATTTATTCAACTTAAAACTTCAATCATTGCACTCACATGAACAACTCTTGATTCAAGCCAAACTGACACTGCAAAGCATTTCCAAATCAAACCAAATCCTCCTCTGTGAAACGCCCAGCACCACTGTAAAGCTGAGGGTCACGGCGGACCTCAAGAAGCAGCGATGGATAAGTTCTCACCCTTCTCCGCTGACAATCTAAAGATGTGGATCACCTGCTGGCGACACGGCCCGAGGGGCAGCTCCTCTAAATCGTTTTGAAGGCTCCCGCCGATGCACGGAGATCCGCAACAAAGTCCCGTCCGTCGCTACTGACTAGTGATAGGTGCCTATCACTAGTCAGTAGCGACGGACGGGACTTTGTTGCGGATCTCCGTGCATCGGCGGGAGCCTTCAAAACGATTTAGAGGAGCTGCCCCTCGGGCCGTGTCGCCAGCAGGTGATCCACATCTTTAGATTGTCAGCGGAGAAGGGTGAGAACTTATCCATCGCTGCTTCTTGAGGTCCGCCGTGACCCTCAGCTTTACAGTGGTGCTGGGCGTTTCACAGAGGAGGATTTGGTTTGATTTGGAAATGCTTTGCAGTGTCAGTTTGGCTTGAATCAAGAGTTGTTCATGTGAGTGCAATGATTGAAGTTTTAAGTTGAATACATTTTACACATTTTTTACGGTATCACACTATCTTGAGTTCTTTTTTATGAATTGAGGTAATACTCGGAACATTAAAGAATCTGGATCCTTTGACCCTTCATTGACCAACCTTATACTTATGCCTTTTTGCCAAAACACGAGAGTGTGAGGCATATGGAGCTGGTGAGTGGTGAATTCAAGGGGAGAGGAGTCACTAACACTGATTGATTTGGTGGATTATTTTCCAGAAACCTCACCTTTCCTGCACGGTGTCCTGTCTTGGGAATATCTATGGACTATTGTTTAGAGTTCATGTTTTTCATATTTTATATATATATATTGCTGTGCGTTTGATACATCTGTATAGTGACTTACAATGTTTACCTTTTCATACTGAGGAGATTTTCCATGATTATTTTCATTCATTTTGTTTGATGTACACATATTATTTGTTGGAACACTAGATCATCACTTTGCACTTTAGTTAGGAGTAGGGATGAGCCGAACACCCCCCGGTTCGGTTCGCACCAGAACCCGCGAACGGACCGCAAGTTCGCACGAACGTCAGAACCCCATTGACGTCTATGGGACTCGAACGTTCGAAATCAAAAGTGCTCATTTTAAAGGCTAATTTGCATGGTATTGTCCTAAAAAGGGTTTGGGGACCCGGGTCCTACCCCAGGGGACATGTATCAATGCAAAAAAAACTTTTAAAAACGGCCGTTTTTTCGGGAGCAGTGATTTTAATGATGCTTAAAGTAAAAAAAAAAAAGTGAAATATTCCTTTAAATATCGTACCTGGGGGGTGTCTATAGTATGCCTGTAAAGTGACGCGTGTTTCCCATGTTTAGAACAGTCCCTGCACCAAATGTCATTTTTAAAGGAAAAAATCTCATTTAAAACTGCTTGCGGGTTTAATGTCATGTCGGGTCCTGGCAATATGGATGAAAATCAGTGAGACAAACGGCATGGGTACCCCCCAGTCCATTACCAGGCCCTTTGGGTCTTGTATGGATATTAAGGGGAACCCCGCACCCAAATTAAAATAAGGAAAGGTCCCTATATACTCTGAACAGCAGTATACAGGCGGTGCAAACAAGACAGGGACTGTAGGTTTGTTGTTAAGTAGAATCTGTTTGTAATTTTGAACATTTTTAATGTGTTTAGCTCCAGCCAAAAAATCTTTTCTAAGCTTTTTGGAAAACATAGGGAAGGGTTATCACCCCTGTGACATTTGTTTTGCGTCTTTCCTCCTCTTCAGAAGATTTCACCTCACTTTTTTGTCCCAATGAAAAATGTTTTTTGAAAATTTGGGTTTTTTTGTGGAACAAGGATTGGAAAGCATCAGTGGAAAGGAGAAATTGTTTTCCCATATTAACTCTTACATGAGAGAATTTCCCTTCCTATGGGTAGATTTCATCTCACTTCCTGTTGTCTCCTTCCGTTTGCAAGTAGGAGTCGTTTGTAAGTTAGATGTTTGAAAGTAGGGTCCTGCCCTATATACTCAGCAGAAATTTGGGCCTTAGGTGTTGCTGTGGCCAAAACACTGTAAGCCCTCACAGGGCCCTGCTGTGAAATATTAGATCAAGAATTGTAATTACATGCCCCTGTTGAACAGGAGCTGAAAAATTAGGCCTTAGGCACTGGTGCTGGTGCCACAACACTGCAACCCCTCACAGACACTCTAGTTGGAACGCAGGAACGAGCCCTGCTGCAAAGTATTGCATCAAAAATTGTAATTACACGCCCCTGTTAGACAGGGGCAGAAAAATTGGGCCTTAGGCACTGGTGCTGGTGCCACAACACTGCAACCCCTCACAGACACTCTAGTTGGAACGCAGGAACGAGCACTGCTGCAAAGTATTGCATCAAAAATTGTAATTACACGCCCCTGTTAGACAGGGGCAGAAAAATTGGGCCTTAGGCACTGGTGCTGGTGCCACAACACTGCAACCCCTCACAGACACTCTAGTTGGAATGCAGGAACGAGCCCTGCTGCAAAGTATTGCATCAAAAATTGTAATTTCACGCCCCTGTTAGACAGGGGCAGAAAAATTGGGCCTTAGGCACTGGTGCTGGTGCCACAACACTGCAACCCCTCACAGACACTCTAGTTGGAATGCAGGAACGAGCCGTGCTGCAAAGTATTACATCAAAAATTGTAATAAAAAGGCCCCTGTTATACAGGGGCTGAAAAATTGTGCCTTAGGCACTGGTGGTGGCGCCCAGAACCAAAAATGTTCTTACAAGCTATCAGCGTGATGATTGAGGAGGAAGAGGATAATTACTCAGGAATAATCACTCAGCATCAGCATAGGCAGTCTTTGAAGGGATCTGAAAAAAATTATTCAGTTACATCAGCATCAGGTGCTTGGTAGCTGGTGGTGATCCAAGACTGATTCATTTTTATGAAGGTCAGCCGATCGACCGAGTCAGTGGACAGACGCACCCTGTGATCGGTTACCACGCCTCCAGCAGCACTGAATGTACGTTCCGAAAGAACGCTGGATGCAGGACAGGCCAGTAGCTCAATTGCATACTGTGCAAGCTCTGGCCAGTGATCCATCCTCAAGACCCAGTAACCCAGAGGATTTTCGGTGGGAAAGGTATCCAAGTCTGATCTTGCCCCTAGGTATTCCTGCACCATGTAAAACAGACGCTGGCGATGGTTGCTGGAACCGATCATACCTTGGGGCTGCGGACCAAAAAATTGTCTGAACGCATCGGTCAGACGGCCACCTTCTCCACCGCTCCTTCTTTGACTGACCGAAGCCTCAGCAACACGTTGTCCAGAAACAGGAGTTTGTAACCTCCCAGTCTCTGGGAACGCGTTGCACAGACCTTTCTGCAAGGCCTCCCGAAGATGTTTCATCCTCTGCTCCCTCTGCGATGGCAAGATAAGGTCCGCAACCTTACCCTTGTAACGTGGATCAAGGAGGGTTGCCAGCCAGTATTGGTCCTTCTCCTTGATACCACGAATACGAGGATCCTTACGCAGGCTTTGCAGGATCAGGGAGGCCATGCAGCGTAGGTTTGCTGAGGCATTCGGTCCGGAGTCCTCTGGGTCACTAAGGACAACAACGTCCGCAGCCACCTCCTCCCAGCCACGTACAAGTCCATGTGTTCCTTGGGACTGATCCCTTAAAGACTGCTGATGCTGAGTGCCAGGCTCCACCTCCATACTGACACAATCTTCCTCCTCCTCCTCCTCCTCCTCCTCCTCCTCTTCCTGTGTGATCGGCGGGCACGCAGGAACACTGTCTGGATAAAGGGGGCCTTGAGAGCTAAGGAAGTCCTCCTCTTCCTGCCTCTGTTCTGCCTCAAGTGCCCTGTCCATTATTCCACGCAGCGTGTGCTCCAACAGGTGGACAAGGGGGACAGTGTCACTGATGCATGCACTGTCAGTGCTCACCATCCTCGTGGCCTCCTCGAATGGTGACAGGACAGTGCATGCATCCCTGATCATGGCCCACTGGCGTGGGGAAAAAAAACCAAGCTCCCCTGACCCTGTCCTGGTGCCATAGTCGCACAGGTACTCATTGATGGCCCTCTGCTGCGTGTGCAGCCGCTGCAGCATGGCCAACGTCGAGTTCCACCTGGTGGGCATGTCACAGATTAGGCGGTTCTTGGGCAGGTTAAACTCCTTTTGGAGGTCCGTCAGCCGAGCACTGGCATTATATGACCGGCGGAAATGCACAGAGACTTTCCTGGCCTGCCTCAGGACATCCTGTAAGCCCGGGTACCTGCCCAAGAACCGCTGCACCACCAAGTTAAGGACGTGAGCCAAACAGGGCACATGGGTCAGTTGTCCCTGTCGGAGGGCAGAGAGGAGGTTGGTGCCATTGTCGCAAACCACCATTCCTGCCTTAAGTTGGCGTGGCGTCAACCACCTCTGAACCTGCCCCTGCAGAGCTGACAAAACCTCTGCCCCAGTGTGGCTCCTGTCCCCCAAGCACACCAGCTCAAGCACCGCATGGCATCTTTTGGCCTGCGTACTTGCGTAGCCCCTTGAACGCCTACGGAGCACCGCTGGTTCCGAGGAAGAGGCCATGGAGGAAGAAGAAGAGGAGGGGGTGGAGGAGAGAGGTGTGTCACAATCAGCATTTTGGAGGCGTGGTGGCGGAACAACCTCCAACACTACTGCACCTTGTCCTGCATCCTTCCCAGCTGCCAGCAGAGTCACCCAATGCGCCGTGAAACTTAAGTAACGTCCCTGTCCATGCCTGCTGGACCATGAGTCAGCGGTAATATGCACCTTACCGCTGACCGCCCTGTCCAGCGAGGCATGGACATTGCCTTCCACATGCCGGTAGAGAGCCGGAATCGCCTTCCGTGAGAAAAAGTGGCGTTTGGGTACCTGCCACTGAGGAACCGCACATTCCACAAACTCACGGAAGGGGGCAGAGTCTACCAACTGAAAAGGCAGCAGTTGAAGTGCTAGCAATTTTGCCAAGCTAGCATTCAACCGCTGGGCATGTGGATGGCTGGGAGCAAACTTCTTTCGGCGGTGCAGCAGCTGGGGCAGGGAAATTTGCCTGGTACAATCTGACGTCGGTGTACCCAAAGCAGATTGCCCACAAGTACTTGGCTGTGACACACCTAATTCTACACCTTCATTCCTCTCACTGCAGGTCTCAGAGAGGACTGAAGGTCTAGTGGGGTTGGAAATCTCAGCTGATGAGGAGCAAGGAGAGATCCTCTTTGTTCTTTGGTGTGGGTCTTTCAGATACGCTTGCCAACGAACTGCATGGCAGGTCAACATATGTCTGGTCAAGCATGTGGTACCCAAGCGGGAGATGTTTTGGCCACGCGAGATACGCTTGAGACATATGTTGCAAATAGCAGCGGTGCGATCTGATGCACTCGTCTCAAAAAAGGCCCACACCAAAGAACTTTTTGAATAACGCGCAGAGACTGCAGCGCCCTGCACATGTGGAGCTTTGGGGTGTGATGCAGTCAATGTGCTGCCCTTAGGCTGGCCCCTGGAGGGCATCCTGCCTAGTTGGTGATGTGCCACCTCCTCCTCCTCCTCCTCCTCCTCCTCTCTCCTATCAGGCACCCACGTTGAGTCAGTGACCTCATCATCCCCTCCCTCCTCATCACTGGAGCAAACCTGGCAGTATGCTGCAGCAGGGGGAGCATGACTGCCAGATTGCTGTCCTTCTTGGGCACCCCCTCTGTCCGTGCTCATGTTACTGCCTTCATTGAGCTCAGTATCATCATCAGAGCCTTCCAAACGCTGGGCATCCTCCTGGAGCATGTACCCAACACTGTGGTCAAACAGTTCGAGGGAATCCTCATGAGGACATGGTGGAGCTAGGGAAGGAGTCACTGATGACATTGAGCTGAGGGAAGAGGCCGCTGCTTTGCCAGACAAAGCACCCTGGGCATGGGTGAGAGAGGATGAGGAGGATGAGGACGGCTTGGTCATCCACTCGACCAAGTCTTCCGCATGTTGCGGCTCAACACGGCCAGCTGCCGAAAAAAAGGCCAAGCGTGTCCCATGGCCACGTGCTGATGAGGATGCACCGTCTCCACGACCAGCACTAGACACAGAGCCTGCTTGCCCTCTCTTATTGGCTTGTGACTGTCTGCCTCTCCTTCTTGGCCTTCCAGACATACTAATGGCCAGTAGCTGCACTAAGCTGGGATAGAACACCTGTAATTTTCTTCAGGTAGCTTTATATACTGTAACCAGACAAGCCTGCCTGTCAGTAGGAAGATAACAGGAACGGATCTAGCTGAACACTGTGAGCAGGACGCACTGCACTGAATGTAAATAGCAGGAACGGATCTAGCTGAACACTGTGAGCAGGACGCACTGCACTGAATGTAAATAGCAGGAACGGATCTAGCTGAACACTGTGAGCAGGACGCACTGCACTGAATGTAAATAGCAGGAACGGATCTAGCTGAACACTGTGAGCAGGACGCACTGCACTGAATGTAAATAGCAGGAACGGATCTAGCTGAACACTGTGAGCAGGACGTACTGCACTGAATGTATATAGCAGGAACGGATCTAGCTGAACACTGTGAGCAGGACGCACTGCACTGAATGTAAATAGCAGGAACGGATCTAGCTGAACACTGTGAGCAGGACGCACTGCACTGAATGTAAATACCAGGAACGGATCTAGCTGAACACTGTGAGCAGGACGCACTGCACTGAATGTAAATAGCAGGAACGGATCTAGCTGAACACTGTGAGCAGGACGCACTGCACTGAATGTAGATAGCAGGAACGGATCTAGCTGAACACTGTGAGCAGGACGCACTGCACTGAATGTAAATAGCAGGAACGGATCTAGCTGAACACTGTGAGCAGGACGTACTGCACTAAATGTATATAGCAGGAACGGATCTAGCTGAACACTGTGAGCAGGACGCACTGCACTGAATGTAAATAGCAGGAACGGATCTAGCTGAACACTGTGAGCAGGACGCACTGCACTAAATGTAAATACCAGGAACGGATCTAGCTGAACACTGTGAGCAGGACGCACTGCACTGAATGTAAATAGCAGGAACGGATCTAGCTGAACACTGTGAGCAGGACGCACTGCACTGAATGTAAATAGCAGGAACGGATCTAGCTGAACACTGTGAGCAGGACGCACTGCACTGAATGTAAATAGCAGGAACGGATCTAGCTGAACACTGTGAGCAGGACGCACTGCACTGAATGTAAATAGCAGGAACGGATCTAGCTGAACACTGTGAGCAGGACGCACTGCACTAAATGTAAATACCAGGAACGGATCTAGCTGAACACTGTGAGCAGGACGCACTGCACTGAATGTAAATAGCAGGAACGGATCTAGCTGAACACTGTGAGCAGGACGCACTGCACTGAATGTAAATAGCAGGAACGGATCTAGCTGAACACTGTGAGCAGGACGCACTGCACTGAATGTAAATAGCAGGAACGGATCTAGCTGAACACTGTGAGCAGGACGCACTGCACTAAATGTAAATACAAGGAACGGATCTAGCTGAACACTGTGAGCAGGACGCACTGCACTGAATGTAAATAGCAGGAACGGATCTAGCTGAACACTGTGAGCAGGACGCACTGCACTGAATGTAAATAGCAGGAACGGATCTAGCTGAACACTGTGAGCAGGACGCACTGCACTGAATGTAAATAGCAGGAACGGATCTAGCTGAACACTGTGAGCAGGACACACTGCACTAAATAGTCTAGATAGAAGATAACAGGAACGGATCTAGCTAAACTGAATACAGTGTATATATATATATGCAACACCTGGGATGCATATATATACACAATACACTGTAAGTGCAGCTAACTGACTGACTGTTCTGCCTAATCTATCTAACTCAAATCAAATGACACTGTCTCTCTCTCTCTCTATCTCTCAGCACACCGGAACACACACTACACAGGGCCGCCGTGCAGGCGGCCTTATATAGTGTGGGGTGTGTACTAAATCCCCTGAGCCATAATTGGCCAAAGCCACCCTGGCTTTGGCCAATTACAGCTCTCTCTACTGACGGCGCTGTGATTGGCCAAGCATGCGGGTCATAGTGCATGCTTGGCCAATCATCAGCCAGCAATGCACTGCGATGCCGCAGTGAATTATGGGCCGTGACGCGCCACACGAATTTGGCGCGAACGGCCCATATCGTTCGCAATTCGACGGACGGTCGAACAGCCGATGTTCGAGTCGAACATGGGTTCGACTCGAACACGAAGCTCATCCCTAGTTAGGAGCTACACCGCCATTTAGCGCCACTTTTTCTGTCTTACAAGTACGAATATAGCCCAGGATTACTTGGAAATCACAGAAAGATTTGCATAACAATAAAACATTGCAGAATAGAATACAGTAAAAAAGAGCAGAACAATAGAGAGAATAGAGAGAGAGAGAGAGAGAGAACAATAAAACGACAACTATTATTTTTTATTTTATATTTTTGTTTGTGGTTTTTTTTTTTTTTTTTTTACACTTTTTTTGTAACTGTAACTTTTATAACTGTAACCGGTTCCAGGTTCGGGTCTCTCAAAATGCGATGGCATCTTGGGAGACCCTGTGAAAGTGTGTCCTAGTCTGTGGAATGCTGTACCCTACGCTAATACTCAACTAGTGAATGGTAGCGTTCAAAACATTCACCAATGCAAAGACCAGGATTGTCAGGACAGGAGGGACAATAATAGCGGGTGTCACGCCTATATCCGCGCTTGCTGCAGACACGACATCTTTTTTGGGGGGGTTCGCTGGGTAGGGGTACTCGGGAGGACATAAAAATGCCTCTCATGCAGCTGACTGCATTTGGTTGGGGATGTGAATGGGGGAAGTACGGTGCTGCAGAAGTGGTGGGTTCCCAATTAGGATTGGCGAATGCAGCAGGAAGGGCACTATGGGCACGACAGGCCTGTGTTTGTCTTTTTGGTGGCAGCGGGACACTACTTGTGCTTGCCACCTCACCAGCTTGAACTGCACTTATGGGACTCGCCACGTCACCAAGTGTTACTGCAGTGCTGGTTTGACTACGACCGGGGTGTACTAGGCCGCTGGTGCTTGCCAGTTCACCAAAACGCTACCAAAAAAATCAGAGTCAGGCCTGACTCTGCAAACGCTGCAGTTATGCGTTTAGTGTTTTGTAAGTGACAGTGATCGATCGATACTGCACTTGGATGGGCTGGGCTGGGCCGGGCGGAGGGGCAAAATGCAGGTGCTAGCAGGTATCTGGGCTGATCCCGCTAACTCTGCGTTTTTGGGAACCCTAAACTGCTGGGGACGCTAGTATAGATCTGATCGGATTAGATATTGATCCGTTCAGATACTATACCACTAAGGGAGGCGTACGGTGCGTGCGTGGGTGTTAGCGGTACTGGCGCTAATCTGACGCTGCCTGGGGCTGGTGC
Organism: Lithobates septentrionalis; assembly: GCA_037952835.1. Lineage (NCBI taxonomy): Eukaryota > Metazoa > Chordata > Amphibia > Anura > Ranidae > Lithobates > Lithobates septentrionalis. The sequence continues at coordinate 1,182,851 of JBBDGP010001232.1, read as the reverse complement.
TTACCAGTTCACCAAAATGCTACCAAAAAAACTGTTAGCGATCGCAGGGATCAGGCCTGACTCTGCGAACGCTGCAGTTATGCGTTTAGTGTTTTGAAAGTGACAGTGATCGATCGATACTGCACTTGGGTGGGCTGGGCTGGGCCGTGCAGAGGGGCAAAACGCAGGTGCTAGCAGGTATCTGGGCTGATCCCGCTAACACTGCGTTTTTGGGAACCCTAAACTGCTGGGGACGCTAGTATAGATCTGATCGGATCAGATATTGATCAGTTCAGATACTATACCACTAAGGGAGGCGTATGCTGCGTGCGTGGGTGTTAGCGGTACTGGCGCTAATCTGACGTTGCCTGGGGCGACGCATATCACCGCCGGGCGATCAGGGGGCTAAACCTTTATTAGGTAATAAACGGCGGGTGCCCTGACACTATAAAAAATAAACTAACTAACCAGCGTCACCCGCAACGGTTATACGGTGATCAGTGGTGAAAGGGTAACAAGGGGGCAATCAAGGGGTTAAAACATTTATTAGATAGTATATGGGGGTCCCTGTCGCTATAAAATGCTGACGGCGAACCTATATATTTACCTCCCTAACTAGCGTCACCAGCGACACTAATACAGCGATCAGAAAAATGATCGCTTAGTGACACTGGTGACAGGGGGTGATCAAGGGGTTAAAACTTTATTAGGGGGGGTTAGGGGGGTATCCTAGACCTAAAGGGGGCTAACACTCACTGCCCTACCACAGTAACTGTCACAAACTGACACCAATACAGTAATCAGAAAAAAAAACCTGCTTGGTGTCAGTTTGTGACGGGGGGGGGGTGATTGGGGGGGGGTCGGGGGCGATCGGGGGGGGGATTGGGGTGTTTTGTGTGCCTGGCATGTTCTACTGTGTGTGTGTGTGTTGTGCACTCACATTCCAGTCTTCTCTCCTCGGCGCCGGAACGGAAAATACCGAGCCGAGGAGAGATGACATCATTTCCTCTGCCTCTGTGTACAATACAGAGGCAGGGAAATGATCCCATTGGCTGGGAGCAATCGCGAGGGAGGGGCCACGAATGGATGGCCTCCCCTTCACCACCAATCGCCGGGGGAGATTTGCCGACCGCCGCAGGCACCGGGGGGGGTCCGATCAGACCCCCCACCCGCGGGCAGGCAAGGACGTACCTGTAAGCCCTTTTGCCTGCCCGTGCCGCTCTGCCGACGTACATCATCGTGCGGCGGTCGGCAACTGGATAATTACCCAACAGTGTATGTCCAGTAAGAGGAAAGAGGAACTTCCTACATATAGGTCCCTTTAAAAATTGCTCACTCCCTCACCCTCAGAGGGTCCCAACAGAACTCCACCGGCACCGCAACCAGGAGGAGGGGGCAGTAGTCCACCGATGTGGCTTACGAGAAGTCACACTGAAAGGTCACCCCCCATCGGTCCAGGTGATCGATTTGGGGGGAAGGGCCACACCTGCAGCGGAGATCCAAAGAAGAAACAAACTAAATGCTATATCCCTATACCAAGATTGGCTGTTTAGAAAAAAATATATACCGGTATATACTGTAAATAAAGGGTAAATAATGAATAAAAATAGAATTCAAAATATGTGTGTATATATATATATATATATATATAGTTAGCCAGAGCAGTGGTCAATTGACCGACTAACAGGCATCAATCTAGTTGCATTCCATATATGCAGCTAGTGGCCTCTGAATGCTTGGCAACTACATTTTTATTGGATAATGATAAGTAAATAAATATATAAATGGAAAAAGAAAAATGGATTATAGAGGGGGAAATAAGTAAAATAAAAATAAAATGTTTGTGGGTAAGTAATATAATGGATTGGAGGGTCAGAATAACATATGTCAACCCAATTATAAAACAGTTTGTGAAAAGGTGAAAAAAGTGCAATGACATATGGAGTGTGTAGTGCTAACCTACAAAAACAGGTGGCCTAGGAAAGTGAAAGGTAATGCATACCATGCGTGCAATGGGCCCGGTGAAGGACTAGTGAAACCAAGAGGTACACAAGGTGATTGGTATGTGAGTGAGGGAAAAAGACAAAATAGACAAAAAAGAAGAGCCCCCACCAAAAACTGATTGCAAGAAAGTGAAAATACCAACAATATAGAATGAACAACGTATACCTGATTAAGTTTTGGAGCTATTATGAAGCTGTGCCAAATCGCCCTATATAGACTGTAGTTTGTGGCCTGTCGACTAGTCTGAAATATATATATAAAAAACAAGTACCATAAGCAGTGCTGGGACAAGGTCATTCGGTGCCCAGGGCGAAGATGAAAAACTGCGCCCCCCCCCCCCCCCCCGGTGAAAAGCTACAGTGCCTACAGACGATGGGATCTATACTAATGCATCAGTGACAGTGCATTAACCCTCTTCTTGCTGCATATTACCAATACCATTGCTAATTAAGCAAACTCCCCTCAGAGACTGCAGACATGATACAAGAGATCAATGCAGTCAATGCAATGCAGCGGGGGGTAAAACCGCCCCCGCTAGCGGCCGAATACCGACGGTAAAGCGACGCTTACAATAGCGGCGCTTTACCGCTGACGCCGCCCCAGTGTGAAAAGGCCCTAAGACCCCTTTCACATTGCGGGCATTTTTCAGGTGCTACAGCGCTAAAAATAGCGCCTGAAAAAAGCGGCTCCATTCACTCCAGTATGAAAGAGATTTCACACTGGAGCGATGCATTGGCAGGGCGTCAGAAAAAGTCCTGCAAGCAGCTTATTTGGAGTGGTGAACTCACCACTCCTCTACCGCTCATCCCCATTGAAATCAATGGGGCAATGCTGCTATACCGCCAGCAAAATGCTGCTCCGTTGGCATTTTGCAGGTGGATTTAGCCCCTTTTCGGCTGCTAGCAGGGGGTTAAAACCGCCCCGCTAGTGATCGAATAGCGCTGCTAAAACAACGGTAAAGCAGCGCTAAAAATAGCACTGCCTTATCGCTGATGACGGTGGTGGCACAGTGTGAAAGGGGTATTAGGGTGTCCCATCTATGAAGAAGGAGATAAACAGCACATGAGGGCACAGTCAGCAGGACACATTAAATTGCGACTTACCCTCCATGGTGCACTCTATTTTTGGTGTCTGTGTCCATGTGCACTGTCGAAGAGCTTGCCACTCCCCCTGGCTCTGTCTTGCCCAATCACAGTCCAGCAAATCCTTAGGCTTTGCCTCCGCAGGGATGGATAAGCAGAGAACATTTCCTCCCCCTCCTCTCTCCAATAGCAAACTGATAACCTCGGCGGAGAGGGGGGTGCTGGCGAACATTACATTACTGAACTCATGTTTCCTCTCTCCTTCTCCTCAGGTGATAAGCGGATAAGCGGGGGGGAGGGGGGTGCTGGCCGAGCTGTTTACTTTCCTCCTCTTCTGCTGCCAGCCCAGCCGATAAGCGAAAGCGAAACTGTTCTCTTCATTCATGTTTACACTCCACCTCCCCAGCTGATAAGCTGGGGGGGGGGGGCGTGCTAGCGAAGTTTTGTGATCTCTTTTTTCTCTGCTCGGCTGGCTCAACGGCGCGCTGATTGTCAGGGGGCGACAGTCGGCCCCTGGAGACAGGCGTTATGCCTGTACCCCTCTGATGGCGGCCCTGGCTGTGTGTCACACAGTTGGGTCTGTGTGTGTGTTCGGTGGCGTAACAAGGTCCCGCCCCCTAGACTGGCTCGTGTGATAGGCGGAACACTGGTTCAATCTGCTACCACACGAGCCAGTCTAGGGGGGCGGGTCCTTTTTACGGCGCCGCCGAACACACACACAGACCCAGCTGTGTAACAAACAAGAGGAGGAGGTGGGAGGGGAGCGCTGCAGCCACAGATCAAAGCGTTCTGTAGTGTAGCCTCTACTGCGCCCCCCTTCCTCCAGTAAATGGTCCCGCCCAGGGCATCCGCCCCTTCTGCCCACCCCTTGTACCGGCCCTGACCATAAGTATCAGCTCATAAGAGCATAGTATCCTTTGTTATAAGGTATAGGTTTAAGGGCGAAAGTGGCGCAAAAACATACTGCTCAAATGTGTGCTTACTGTGTAGGAGCTGTATAGACTTCTGACTAGGGATGAGCCGAACACCCCCCGGTTCGGTTCGCACCAGAACCCGCGAACGGACCGCAAGTTCGCACGAACGTTAGAACCCCATTGACGTCTATGGGACTCGAACGTTCGAAATCAAAAGTGCTCATTTTAAAGGCTAATTTGCATGGTATTGTCCTAAAAAGGGTGTGGGGACCCGGGTCCTACCCCAGGGGACATGTATCAATGCAAAAAAAACTTTTAAAAACGGCCGTTTTTTCGGGAGCAGTGATTTTAATGATGCTTAAAGTAAAAAAAAAAAGTGAAATATTCCTTTAAATATCGTACCTGGGGGGTGTCTATAGTATGCCTGTAAAGTGACGCGTGTTTCCCATGTTTAGAACAGTCCCTGCACCAAATGTCATTTTTAAAGGAAAAAATCTCATTTAAAACTGCTTGCGGGTTTAATGTCATGTCGGGTCCTGGCAATATGGATGAAAATCAGTGAGACAAACGGCATGGGTACCCCCCAGTCCATTACCAGGCCCTTTGGGTCTTGTATGGATATTAAGGGGAACCCCGCACCCAAATTAAAATAAGGAAAGGTCCCTATATACTCTGAACAGCAGTATACAGGCGGTGCAAACAAGACAGGGACTGTAGGTTTGTTGTTAAGTAGAATCTGTTTGTAATTTTGAACATTTTTAACGTGTTTAGCTCCAGCCAAAAAATCTTTTCTAAGCTTTTTGGAAAACATAGGGAAGGGTTATCACCCCTGTGACATTTGTTTTGCGTCTTTCCTCCTCTTCAGAAGATTTCACCTCACTTTTTTGTCCCAATGAAAAATGTTTTTTGAAAATTTGGGTTTTTTTGTGGAACAAGGATTGGAAAGCATCAGTGGAAAGGAGAAATTGTTTTCCCATATTAACTCTTACATGAGAGAATTTCCCTTCCTAGGGGTAGATTTCATCTCACTTCCTGTTGTCTCCTTCCGTTTGCAAGTAGGAGTCGTTTGTAAGTTAGATGTTTGAAAGTAGGGTCCTGCCCTATATACTCAGCAGAAATTTGGGCCTTAGGTGTTGCTGTGGCCAAAACACTGTAAGCCCTCACAGGGCCCTGCTGTGAAATATTAGATCAAGAATTGTAATTACATGCCCCTGTTGAACAGGAGCTGAAAAATTAGGCCTTAGGCACTGGTGCTGGTGCCACAACACTGCAACCCCTCACAGACACTCTAGTTGGAACGCAGGAACGAGCCCTGCTGCAAAGTATTGCATCAAAAATTGTAATTACACGCCCCTGTTAGACAGGGGCAGAAAAATTGGGCCTTAGGCACTGGTGCTGGTGCCACAACACTGCAACCCCTCACAGACACTCTAGTTGGAACGCAGGAACGAGCCCTGCTGCAAAGTATTGCATCAAAAATTGTAATTACACGCCCCTGTTAGACAGGGGCAGAAAAATTGGGCCTTAGGCACTGGTGCTGGTGCCACAACACTGCAACCCCTCACAGACACTCTAGTTGGAACGCAGGAACGAGCCCTGCTGCAAAGTATTGCATCAAAAATTGTAATTACACGCCCCTGTTAGACAGGGGCAGAAAAATTGGGCCTTAGGCACTGGTGCTGGTGCCACAACACTGCAACCCCTCACAGACACTCTAGTTGGAACGCAGGAACGAGCCCTGCTGCAAAGTATTGCATCAAAAATTGTAATTACACGCCCCTGTTAGACAGGGGCAGAAAAATTGGGCCTTAGGCACTGGTGCTGGTGCCACAACACTGCAACCCCTCACAGACACTCTAGTTGGAATGCAGGAACGAGCCCTGCTGCAAAGTATTACATCAAAAATTGTAATTACACGCCCCTGTTATACAGGGGCTGAAAAATTGTGCCTTAGGCACTGGTGGTGGCGCCCAGAACCAAAAATGTTCTTACAAGCTATCAGCGTGATGATTGAGGAGGAAGAGGATAATTACTCAGGGATAGTCACTCAGCATCAGCATAGGCAGTCTTTGAAGGGATCTGAAAAAAATTATTCAGTTACATCAGCATCAGGTGCTTGGTAGCTGGTGGTGATCCAAGACTGATTCATTTTTATGAAGGTCAGCCGATCGACCGAGTCAGTGGACAGACGCACCCTGTGATCGGTTACCACGCCTCCAGCAGCACTGAATGTGCGTTCCGAAAGAACGCTGGATGCAGGACAGGCCAGTAGCTCAATTGCATACTGTGCAAGCTCTGGCCAGTGATCCATCCTCAAGACCCAGTAACCCAGAGGATTTTCGGTGGGAAAGGTGTCCAAGTCTGATCTTGCCCCTAGGTATTCCTGCACCATGTAAAACAGATGCTGGCGATGGTTGCTGGAACCGATCATACCTTGGGGCTGCGGACCAAAAAATTGTCTGAACGCATCGGTCAGACGGCCACCTTCTCCACCGCTCCTTCTTTGACTGACCGAAGCCTCAGCAACACGTTGTCCAGAAACAGGAGTTTGTAACCTCCCAGTCTCTGGGAACGCGTTGCACAGACCTTTCTGCAAGGCCTCCCGAAGATGTTTCATCCTCTGCTCCCTCTGCGATGGCAAGATAAGGTCCGCAACCTTACCCTTGTAACGTGGATCAAGGAGGGTTGCCAGCCAGTATTGGTCCTTCTCCTTGATACCACGAATACGAGGATCCTTACGCAGGCTTTGCAGGATCAGGGAGGCCATGCAGCGTAGGTTTGCTGAGGCATTCGGTCCGGAGTCCTCTGGGTCACTAAGGACAACAACGTCCGCAGCCACCTCCTCCCAGCCACGTACAAGTCCATGTGTTCCTTGGGACTGATCCCTTAAAGACTGCTGATGCTGAGTGCCAGGCTCCACCTCCATACTGACACAATCTTCCTCCTCCTCCTCCTCCTCCTCCTCGTCCTCTTCCTGTGTGATCGGCGGGCACGCAGGAACACTGTCTGGATAAAGGGGGCCTTGAGAGCTAAGGAAGTCCTCCTCTTCCTGCCTCTGTTCTGCCTCAAGTGCCCTGTCCATTATTCCACGCAGCGTGTGCTCCAACAGGTGGACAAGGGGGACAGTGTCACTGATGCATGCACTGTCAGTGCTCACCATCCTCGTGGCCTCCTCGAATGGTGACAGGACAGTGCATGCATCCCTGATCATGGCCCACTGGCGTGGGGAAAAAAAACCAAGGTCCCCTGACCCTGTCCTGGTGCCATAGTCGCACAGGTACTCATTTATGGCCCTCTGCTGCGTGTGCAGCCGCTGCAGCATGGCCAATGTCGAGTTCCACCTGGTGGGCATGTCACAGATTAGGCGGTTCTTGGGCAGGTTAAACTCCTTTTGGAGGTCCGTCAGCCGAGCACTGGCATTATATGACCGGCGGAAATGCACACAGACTTTCCTGGCCTGCCTCAGGACATCCTGTAAGCCCGGGTACCTGCCCAAGAACCGCTGCACCACCAAGTTAAGGACGTGAGCCAAACAGGGCACATGGGTCAGTTGTCCCTGTCGGAGGGCAGAGAGGAGGTTGGTGCCATTGTCGCAAACCACCATTCCTGCCTTAAGTTGGCGTGGCGTCAACCACCTCTGAACCTGCCCCTGCAGAGCTGACAGAACCTCTGCCCCAGTGTGGCTCCTGTCCCCCAAGCACACCAGCTCAAGCACCGCATGGCATCTTTTGGCCTGCGTACTTGCGTAGCCCCTTGAACGCCTACGGAGCACCGCTGGTTCCGAGGAAGAGGCCATGGAGGAAGAAGAAGAGGAGGGGGTGGAGGAGAGAGGTGTGTCACAATCAGCATTTTGGAGGCGTGGTGGCGGAACAACCTCCAACACTACTGCACCTTGTCCTGCATCCTTCCCAGCTGCCAGCAGAGTCACCCAATGCGCCGTGAAACTTAAGTAACGTCCCTGTCCATGCCTGCTGGACCATGAGTCAGCGGTAATATGCACCTTACCGCTGACCGCCCTGTCCAGCGAGGCATGGACATTGCCTTCCACATGCCGGTAGAGAGCTGGAATCGCCTTCCGTGAGAAAAAGTGGCGTTTGGGTACCTGCCACTGAGGAACCGCACATTCCACAAACTCACGGAAGGGGGCAGAGTCTACCAACTGAAAAGGCAGCAGTTGAAGTGCTAGCAATTTTGCCAAGCTAGCATTCAACCGCTGGGCATGTGGATGGCTGGGAGCAAACTTCTTTCGGCGGTGCAGCAGCTGGGGCAGGGAAATTTGCCTGGTACAATCTGGCGTCGGTGTACCAAAAGCAGATTGCCCACAAGTAGGGATGAGCTTCGTGTTCGAGTCGAACCCATGTTCGACTCGAACATCGGCTGTTCGACCGTCCGTCGAATTGCGAACGTTATGGGCCGTTCGCGCCAAATTCGTGTGGCGCGTCACGGCCCATAATTCACTGCGGCATCGCAGTGCATTGCTGGCTGATGATTGGCCAAGCATGCACTATGACCCGCATGCTTGGCCAATCACAGCGCCGTCAGTAGAGAGAGCTGTAATTGGCCAAAGCCAGGGTGGCTTTGGCCAATTATGGCTCAGGGGATTTAGTACACGCCCCACACTATATAAGGCCGCCTGCACGGCGGCCCTGTGTAGTGTGTTCCGGTGTGCTGATAGAGAGAGAGACAGACAGTGTCATTTGATTTGAGAGCTAGATTAGGCTAGATCTGTTCCTGCTCTTTACATTTAGTGCAGTGCGTCCTGCTCACAGTGTTCAGCTAGATCTGTTCCTGCTCTTTACATTTAGCGCAGTGCGTCCTGCTCACAGTGTTCAGCTAGATCCGTTCCTGCTATTTACATTTAGTGCAGTGCGTCCTGCTCACAGTGTTCAGCTAGATCTGTTCCTGCTATTTACATTTAGTGCAGTCAGTGCGTCCTGCTCACAGTGTTCAGCTAGATCTGTTCCTGCTATTTACATTTAGTGCAGTGCGTCCTGCTCACAGTGTTCAGCTAGATCCGTTCCTGCTATTTACATTTAGTGCAGTCAGTGCGTCCTGCTCACAGTGTTCAGCTAGATCCGTTCCTGCTATTTACATTTAGTGCAGTCAGTGCGTCCTGCTCACAGTGTTCAGCTAGATCCGTTCCTGCTATTTACATTTAGTGCAGTGCGTCCTGCTCACAGTGTTCAGCTAGATCCGTTCCTGCTATTTACATTTAGTGCAGTGCGTCCTGCTCACAGTGTACAGCTAGATCCGTTCCTGCTATTTACATTTAGTGCAGTGCATCCTGCTCACAGTGTTCAGCTAGATCCGTTCCTGCTATTTACATTTAGTGCAGTGCGTCCTGCTCACAGTGTTCAGCTAGATCCGTTCCTGCTATTTACATTTAGTGCAGTGCGTCCTGCTCACAGTGTTCAGCTAGATCCGTTCCTGCTATTTACATTTAGTGCAGTGCGTCCTGCTCACAGTGTTCAGCTAGATCCGTTCCTGCTATTTACATTTAGTGCAGTGCGTCCTGCTCACAGTGTTCAGCTAGATCCGTTCCTGCTATTTACATTTAGTGCAGTCAGTGCGTCCTGCTCACAGTGTTCAGCTAGATCCGTTCCTGCTATTTACATTTAGTGCAGTGCGTCCTGCTCAGTGTTCAGCTAGATCCGTTCCTGCTATTTACATTTAGTGCAGTGCGTCCTGCTCACAGTGTTCAGCTAGATCCGTTCCTGCTATTTACATTTAGTGCAGTGCGTCCTGCTCACAGTGTTCAGCTAGATCCGTTCCTGCTATTTACATTTAGTGCAGTGCGTCCTGCTCACAGTGTTCAGCTAGATCCGTTCCTGCTATTTACATTTAGTGCAGTGCGTCCTGCTCACAGTGTTCAGCTAGATCCGTTCCTGCTATTTACATTTAGTGCAGTGCGTCCTGCTCACAGTGTTCAGCTAGATCCGTTCCTGCTATTTACATTTAGTGCAGTGCGTCCTGCTCACAGTGTTCAGCTAGATCCGTTCCTGCTATTTACATTTAGTGCAGTGCGTCCTGCTCACAGTGTTCAGCTAGATCCGTTCCTGCTATTTACATTTAGTGCAGTCAGTGCGTCCTGCTCACAGTGTTCAGCTAGATCCGTTCCTGCTATTTACATTTAGTGCAGTGCGTCCTGCTCACAGTGTTCAGCTAGATCCGTTCCTGCTATTTACATTTAGTGCAGTGCGTCCTGCTCACAGTGTTCAGCTAGATCCGTTCCTGCTATTTACATTTAGTGCAGTGCGTCCTGCTCACAGTGTTCAGCTAGATCCGTTCCTGCTATTTACATTTAGTGCAGTGCGTCCTGCTCACAGTGTTCAGCTAGATCCGTTCCTGCTATTTACATTTAGTGCAGTCAGTGCGTCCTGCTCACAGTGTTCAGCTAGATCCGTTCCTGCTATTTACATTTAGTGCAGTCAGTGCGTCCTGCTCACAGTGTTCAGCTAGATCCGTTCCTGCTATTTACATTTAGTGCAGTGCGTCCTGCTCACAGTGTTCAGCTAGATCCGTTCCTGCTATTTACATTTAGTGCAGTGCGTCCTGCTCACAGTGTTCAGCTAGATCCGTTCCTGCTATTTACATTTAGTGCAGTCAGTGCGTCCTGCTCACAGTGTTCAGCTAGATCCGTTCCTGCTATTTACATTTAGTGCAGTGCGTCCTGCTCACAGTGTTCAGCTAGATCTGTTCCTGCTATTTACATTTAGTGCAGTCAGTGCGTCCTGCTCACAGTGTTCAGCTAGATCCGTTCCTGCTATTTACATTTAGTGCAGTGCGTCCTGCTCACAGTGTTCAGCTAGATCTGTTCCTGCTATTTACATTTAGTGCAGTGCGTCCTGCTCACAGTGTTCAGCTAGATCTGTTCCTGCTATTTACATTTAGTGCAGTCAGTGCGTCCTGCTCACAGTGTTCAGCTAGATCCGTTCCTGCTATTTACATTTAGTGCAGTGCGTCCTGCTCACAGTGTTCAGCTAGATCTGTTCCTGCTATTTACATTTAGTGCAGTGCGTCCTGCTCACAGTGTTCAGCTAGATCCGTTCCTGCTATTTACATTTAGTGCAGTCAGTGCGTCCTGCTCACAGTGTTCAGCTAGATCCGTTCCTGCTATTTACATTTAGTGCAGTGCGTCCTGCTCACAGTGTTCAGCTAGATCCGTTCCTGTTATCTTCCTACTGACAGGCAGGCTTGTCTGGTTACAGTATATAAAGCTACCTGAAGAAAATTACAGGTGTTCTATCCCAGCTTAGTGCAGCTACAGGCCATTAGTATGTCTGGAAGGCCAAGAAGGAGAGGCAGACAGTCACAAGCCAATAAGAGAGGGCAAGCAGGCTCTGTGTCTAGTGCTGGTCGTGGAGACGGTGCATCCTCATCAGCACGTGGCCATGGGACACGCTTGGCCTTTTTTTCGGCAGCTGGCCGTGTTGAGCCGCAACATGCAGAAAACTTGGTCGAGTGGATGACCAAGCCGTCCTCATCCTCCTCATCCTCTCTCACCCATGCCCAGGGTGCTTTGTCTGGCAAAGCAGCGGCCTCTTCCCTCAGCTCAATGTCATCAGTGACTCCTTCCCTAGCTCCACCATGTCCTCATGAGGATTCCCTCGAACTGTTTGACCACAGTGTTGGGTACATGCTCCAGGAGGATGCCCAGCGTTTGGAAGGCTCTGATGATGATACTGAGCTTGATGAAGGCAGTAACATGAGCACGGACAGAGGGGGTGCCCAAGAAGGACAGCAATCTGGCAGTCATGCTCCCCCTGCTGCAGCATACTGCCAGGTTTGCTCCAGTGATGAGGAGGGAGGGGATGATGAGGTCACTGACTCAACGTGGGTGCCTGATAGGAGAGAGGAGGAGGAGGAGGAGGAGGAGGCGGCACATCACCAACGAGGCAGGATGCCCTCCAGGGGCCAGCCTAAGGGCAGCACATTGACTGCATCACACCCCAAAGCTCCACATGTGCAGGGCGCTGCAGTCTCTGCGCGTTATTCAAAAAGTTCTTTGGTGTGGGCCTTTTTTGAGACGAGTGCATCAGATCGCACCGCTGCTATTTGCAACATATGTCTCAAGCGTATCTCGCGTGGCCAAAACATCTCCCGCTTGGGTACCACATGCTTGACCAGACATATGTTGACCTGCCATGCAGTTCGTTGGCAAGCATATCTAAAAGACCCACACCAAAGAACAAAGAGGATCTCTCCTTGCTCCTCATCAGCTGAGATTTCCAACCCCACTAGACCTTCAGTCCTCTCTGAGACCTGCAGTGAGAGGAATGAAGGTGTAGAATTAGGTGTGTCACAGCCAAGTACTTGTGGGCAATCTGCTTTTGGTACACCGACGCCAGATTGTACCAGGCAAATTTCCCTGCCCCAGCTGCTGCACCGCCGAAAGAAGTTTGCTCCCAGCCATCCACATGCCCAGCGGTTGAATGCTAGCTTGGCAAAATTGCTAGCACTTCAACTGCTGCCTTTTCAGTTGGTAGACTCTGCCCCCTTCCGTGAGTTTGTGGAATGTGCGGTTCCTCAGTGGCAGGTACCCAAACGCCACTTTTTCTCACGGAAGGCGATTCCAGCTCTCTACCGGCATGTGGAAGGCAATGTCCATGCCTCGCTGGACAGGGCGGTCAGCGGTAAGGTGCATATTACCGCTGACTCATGGTCCAGCAGGCATGGACAGGGACGTTACTTAAGTTTCACGGCGCATTGGGTGACTCTGCTGGCAGCTGGGAAGGATGCAGGACAAGGTGCAGTAGTGTTGGAGGTTGTTCCGCCACCACGCCTCCAAAATGCTGATTGTGACACACCTCTCTCCTCCACCCCCTCCTCTTCTTCTTCCTCCATGGCCTCTTTCTCGGAACCAGCGGTGCTCCGTAGGCGTTCAAGGGGCTACGCAAGTACGCAGGCCAAAAGATGCCATGCGGTGCTTGAGCTGGTGTGCTTGGGGGACAGGAGCCACACTGGGGCAGAGGTTCTGTCAGCTCTGCAGGGGCAGGTTCAGAGGTGGTTGACGCCACGCCAACTTAAGGCAGGAATGGGGGTTTGCGACAATGGCACCAACCTCCTCTCTGCCCTCCGACAGGGACAACTGACCCATGTGCCCTGTTTGGCTCACGTCCTTAACTTGGTGGTGCAGCGGTTCTTGGGCAGGTACCCGGGCTTACAGGATGTCCTGAGGCAGGCCAGGAAAGTCTGTGTGCATTTCCGCCGGTCATATAATGCCAGTGCTCGGCTGACGGACCTCCAAAAGGAGTTTAACCTGCCCAAGAACCGCCTAATCTGTGACATGCCCACCAGGTGGAACTCGACATTGGCCATGCTGCAGCGGCTGCACACGCAGCAGAGGGCCATAAATGAGTACCTGTGCGACTATGGCACCAGGACAGGGTCAGGGGACCTTGGTTTTTTTTCCCCACGCCAGTGGGCCATGATCAGGGATGCATGCACTGTCCTGTCACCATTCGAGGAGGCCACGAGGATGGTGAGCACTGACAGTGCATGCATCAGTGACACTGTCCCCCTTGTCCACCTGTTGGAGCACACGCTGCGTGGAATAATGGACAGGGCACTTGAGGCAGAACAGAGGCAGGAAGAGGAGGACTTCCTTAGCTCTCAAGGCCCCCTTTATCCAGACAGTGTTCCTGCGTGCCCGCCGATCACACAGGAAGAGGAGGAGGAGGAGGAGGAGGAGGAGGAGGAAGATTGTGTCAGTATGGAGGTGGAGCCTGGCACTCAGCATCAGCAGTCTTTAAGGGATCAGTCCCAAGGAACACATGGACTTGTACGTGGCTGGGAGGAGGTGGCTGCGGACGTTGTTGTCCTTAGTGACCCAGAGGACTCCGGACCGAATGCCTCAGCAAACCTACGCTGCATGGCCTCCCTGATCCTGCAAAGCCTGCGTAAGGATCCTCGTATTCGTGGTATCAAGGAGAAGGACCAATACTGGCTGGCAACCCTCCTTGATCCACGTTACAAGGGTAAGGTTGCGGACCTTATCTTGCCATCGCAGAGGGAGCAGAGGATGAAACATCTTCGGGAGGCCTTGCAGAAAGGTCTGTGCAACGCGTTCCCAGAGACTGGGAGGTTACAAACTCCTGTTTCTGGACAACGTGTTGCTGAGGCTTCGGTCAGTCAAAGAAGGAGCGGTGGAGAAGGTGGCCGTCTGACCGATGCGTTCAGACAATTTTTTGGTCCGCAGCCCCAAGGTATGATCGGTTCCAGCAACCATCGCCAGCGTCTGTTTTACATGGTGCAGGAATACCTAGGGGCAAGATCAGACTTGGACACCTTTCCCACCGAAAATCCTCTGGGTTACTGGGTCTTGAGGATGGATCACTGGCCAGAGCTTGCACAGTATGCAATTGAGCTACTGGCCTGTCCTGCATCCAGCGTTCTTTCGGAACGCACATTCAGTGCTGCTGGAGGCGTGGTAACCGATCACAGGGTGCGTCTGTCCACTGACTCGGTCGATCGGCTGACCTTCATAAAAATGAATCAGTCTTGGATCACCACCAGCTACCAAGCACCTGATGCTGATGTAACTGAATAATTTTTTTCAGATCCCTTCAAAGACTGCCTATGCTGATGCTGAGTGACTATCCCTGAGTAATTATCCTCTTCCTCCTCAATCATCACGCTGATAGCTTGTAAGAACATTTTTGGTTCTGGGCGCCACCACCAGTGCCTAAGGCACAATTTTTCAGCCCCTGTATAACAGGGGCGTGTAATTACAATTTTTGATGTAATACTTTGCAGCAGGGCTCGTTCCTGCATTCCAACTAGAGTGTCTGTGAGGGGTTGCAGTGTTGTGGCACCAGCACCAGTGCCTAAGGCCCAATTTTTCTGCCCCTGTCTAACAGGGGCGTGTAATTACAATTTTTGATGCAATACTTTGCAGCAGGGCTCGTTCCTGCGTTCCAACTAGAGTGTCTGTGAGGGGTTGCAGTGTTGTGGCACCAGCACCAGTGCCTAAGGCCCAATTTTTCTGCCCCTGTCTAACAGGGGCGTGTAATTACAATTTTTGATGCAATACTTTGCAGCAGGGTTCGTTCCTGCGTTCCAACTAGAGTGTCTGTGAGGGGTTGCAGTGTTGTGGCACCAGCACCAGTGCCTAAGGCCCAATTTTTCTGCCCCTGTCTAACAGGGGCGTGTAATTACAATTTTTGATGCAATACTTTGCAGCAGGGCTCGTTCCTGCGTTCCAACTAGAGTGTCTGTGAGGGGTTGCAGTGTTGTGGCACCAGCACCAGTGCCTAAGGCCCAATTTTTCTGCCCCTGTCTAACAGGGGCGTGTAATTACAATTTTTGATGCAATACTTTGCAGCAGGGCTCGTTCCTGCGTTCCAACTAGAGTGTCTGTGAGGGGTTGCAGTGTTGTGGCACCAGCACCAGTGCCTAAGGCCTAATTTTTCAGCTCCTGTTCAACAGGGGCATGTAATTACAATTCTTGATCTAATATTTCACAGCAGGGCCCTGTGAGGGCTTACAGTGTTTTGGCCACAGCAACACCTAAGGCCCAAATTTCTGCTGAGTATATAGGGCAGGACCCTACTTTCAAACATCTAACTTACAAACGACTCCTACTTGCAAACGGAAGGAGACAACAGGAAGTGAGATGAAATCTACCCCTAGGAAGGGAAATTCTCTCATGTAAGAGTTAATATGGGAAAACAATTTCTCCTTTCCACTGATGCTTTCCAATCCTTGTTCCACAAAAAAACCCAAATTTTCAAAAAACATTTTTCATTGGGACAAAAAAGTGAGGTGAAATCTTCTGAAGAGGAGGAAAGACGCAAAACAAATGTCACAGGGGTGTTTTCCAAAAAGCTTAGAAAAGATTTTTTGGCTGGAGCTAAACACGTTAAAAATGTTCAAAATTACAAACAGATTCTACTTAACAACAAACCTACAGTCCCTGTCTTGTTTGCACCGCCTGTATACTGCTGTTCAGAGTATATAGGGACCTTTCCTTATTTTAATTTGGGTGCGGGGTTCCCCTTAATATCCATACAAGACCCAAAGGGCCTGGTAATGGACTGGGGGGTACCCATGCCGTTTGTCTCACTGATTTTCATCCATATTGCCAGGACCCGACATGACATTAAACCCGCAAGCAGTTTTAAATGAGATTTTTTCCTTTAAAAATGACATTTGGTGCAGGGACTGTTCTAAACATGGAAACACAAGTACTTGGCTGTGACACACCTAATTCTACACCTTCATTCCTCTCACTGCAGGTCTCAGAGAGGACTGAAGGTCTAGTGGGGTTGGAAATCTCAGCTGATGAGGAGCAAGGAGAGATCCTATTTGTTCTTTGGTGTGGGTCTTTTAGATATGCTTGCCAACGAACTGCATGGCAGGTCAACATATGTCTGGTCAAGCATGTGGTACCCAAGCGGGAGATGTTTTGGCCACGCAAGATACGCTTGAGACATATGTTGCAAATAGCAGCGGTGCGATCTGATGCACTCGTCTCAAAAAAGGCCCACACCAAAGAACTTTTTGAATAACGCGCAGAGACTGCAGCGCCCTGCACATGTGGAGCTTTGGGGTGTGATGCAGTCAATGTGCTGCCCTTAGGCTGGCCCCTGGAGGGCATCCTGCCTCGTTGGTGATGTGCCGCCTCCTCCTCCTCCTCCTCCTCCTCCTCTCTCCTATCAGGCACCCACGTTGAGTCAGTGACCTCATCATCCCCTCCCTCCTCATCACTGGAGCAAACCTGGCAGTATGCTGCAGCAGGGGGAGCATGACTGCCAGATTGCTGTCCTTCTTGGGCACCCCCTCTGTCCGTGCTCATGTTACTGCCTTCATCGAGCTCAGTATCATCATCAGAGCCTTCCAAACGCTGGGCATCCTCCTGGAGCATGTACCCAACACTGTGGTCAAACAGTTCGAGGGAATCCTCATGAGGACATGGTGGAGCTAGGGAAGGAGTCACTGATGACATTGAGCTGAGGGAAGAGGCCGCTGCTTTGCCAGACAAAGCACCCTGGGCATGGGTGAGAGAGGATGAGGAGGATGAGGACGGCTTGGTCATCCACTCGACCAAGTTTTCTGCATGTTGCGGCTCAACACGGCCAGCTGCCGAAAAAAAGGCCAAGCGTGTCCCATGGCCACGGGCTGATGAGGATGCACCGTCTCCACGACCAGCACTAGACACAGAGCCTGCTTGCCCTCTCTTATTGGCTTGTGACTGTCTGCCTCTCCTTCTTGGCCTTCCAGACATACTAATGGCCTGTAGCTGCACTAAGCTGGGATAGAACACCTGTAATTTTCTTCAGGTAGCTTTATATACTGTAACCAGACAAGCCTGCCTGTCAGTAGGAAGATAACAGGAACGGATCTAGCTGAACACTGTGAGCAGGACGCACTGCACTAAATGTAAATAGCAGGAACGGATCTAGCTGAACACTGTGAGCAGGACGCACTGACTGCACTAAATGTAAATAGCAGGAACGGATCTAGCTGAACACTGTGAGCAGGATGCACTGCACTAAATGTAAATAGCAGGAACAGATCTAGCTGAACACTGTGAGCAGGACGCACTGCACTAAATGTAAATAGCAGGAACGGATCTAGCTGAACACTGTGAGCAGGACGCACTGACTGCACTAAATGTAAATAGCAGGAACAGATCTAGCTGAACACTGTGAGCAGGACGCACTGCACTAAATGTAAATAGCAGGAACAGATCTAGCTGAACACTGTGAGCAGGACGCACTGCACTAAATGTAAATAGCAGGAACGGATCTAGCTGAACACTGTGAGCAGGACGCACTGACTGCACTAAATGTAAATAGCAGGAACAGATCTAGCTGAACACTGTGAGCAGGACGCACTGCACTAAATGTAAATAGCAGGAACAGATCTAGCTGAACACTGTGAGCAGGACGCACTGCACTAAATGTAAATAGCAGGAACGGATCTAGCTGAACACTGTGAGCAGGACGCACTGCACTAAATGTAAATAGCAGGAACGGATCTAGCTGAACACTGTGAGCAGGACGCACTGCACTAAATGTAAATAGCAGGAACGGATCTAGCTGAACACTGTGAGCAGGACGCACTGCACTAAATGTAAATAGCAGGAACGGATCTAGCTGAACACTGTGAGCAGGACGCACTGACTGCACTAAATGTAAATAGCAGGAACGGATCTAGCTGAACACTGTGAGCAGGACGCACTGACTGCACTAAATGTAAATAGCAGGAACGGATCTAGCTGAACACTGTGAGCAGGACGCACTGACTGCACTAAATGTAAATAGCAGGAACGGATCTAGCTGAACACTGTGAGCAGGACGCACTGCACTAAATGTAAATAGCAGGAACGGATCTAGCTGAACACTGTGAGCAGGACGCACTGCACTAAATGTAAATAGCAGGAACGGATCTAGCTGAACACTGTGAGCAGGACGCACTGCACTAAATGTAAATAGCAGGAACGGATCTAGCTGAACACTGTGAGCAGGACGCACTGCACTAAATGTAAATAGCAGGAACGGATCTAGCTGAACACTGTGAGCAGGACGCACTGACTGCACTAAATGTAAATAGCAGGAACGGATCTAGCTGAACACTGTGAGCAGGACGCACTGACTGCACTAAATGTAAATAGCAGGAACGGATCTAGCTGAACACTGTGAGCAGGACGCACTGCACTAAATGTAAATAGCAGGAACGGATCTAGCTGAACACTGTGAGCAGGACGCACTGCACTAAATGTAAATAGCAGGAACGGATCTAGCTGAACACTGTGAGCTAGACGCACTGACTGCACTAAATGTAAATAGCAGGAACGGATCTAGCTGAACACTGTGAGCAGGACGCACTGACTGCACTAAATGTAAATAGCAGGAACGGATCTAGCTGAACACTGTGAGCAGGACGCACTGACTGCACTAAATGTAAATAGCAGGAACGGATCTAGCTGAACACTGTGAGCAGGACGCACTGCACTAAATGTAAATAGCAGGAACGGATCTAGCTGAACACTGTGAGCAGGACGCACTGAACTAAATGTAAATAGCAGGAACGGATCTAGCTGAACACTGTGAGCAGGACGCACTGCACTAAATGTAAATAGCAGGAACGGATCTAGCTGAACACTGTGAGCAGGACGCACTGCACTAAATGTAAATAGCAGGAACGGATCTAGCTGAACACTGTGAGCAGGACGCACTGCACTAAATGTAAATAGCAGGAACAGATCTAGCTGAACACTGTGAGCAGGACGCACTGCACTAAATGTAAATAGCAGGAACAGATCTAGCTGAACACTGTGAGCAGGACGCACTGACTGCACTAAATGTAAATAGCAGGAACGGATCTAGCTGAACACTGTGAGCAGGACGCACTGCACTAAATGTAAATAGCAGGAACGGATCTAGCTGAACACTGTGAGCAGGACGCACTGCACTAAATGTAAAGAGCAGGAACAGATCTAGCCTAATCTAGCTCTCAAATCAAATGACACTGTCTGTCTCTCTCTCTATCAGCACACCGGAACACACTACACAGGGCCGCCGTGCAGGCGGCCTTATATAGTGTGGGGCGTGTACTAAATCCCCTGAGCCATAATTGGCCAAAGCCACCCTGGCTTTGGCCAATTACAGCTCTCTCTACTGACGGCGCTGTGATTGGCCAAGCATGCGGGTCATAGTGCATGCTTGGCCAATCATCAGCCAGCAATGCACTGCGATGCCGCAGTGAATTATGGGCCGTGACGCGCCACACGAATTTGGCGCGAACGGCCCATAACGTTCGCAATTCGACGGACGGTCGAACAGCCGATGTTCGAGTCGAACATGGGTTCGACTCGAACACGAAGCTCATCCCTACTTCTGACCCACCAAGTAGAGAGGCTACAGGTCCAAAATCATTCACACGTATATATACCTACCAAGGGCATGTCCTATTGGATTAAATCCACTGCAGGTGTGCATCTCCCCCCCCAAAAGACAACCCTATTGGGGGCCAATCAGATGGACCAACATGGGCGGCATGGCCGCCATACAGGCAGCCTCGTGTGGCTTCCCCGGCGTTCGGGACAGGCATGGCGCCCCGAAATGACGTCTTTCCTGTCTTAACTACGTGACGCACCTACGTCACGTCACACGCACGGGGCCCCGCGCATGCGCAATGACGCAAACGTCCGGGAATGGTTCCGAACGCCGCCGGCAAGGAACGAAGATCCCCAATATGGCAGCCAGTACCAGCCCGGGTGCCTGATGGGGAAAGGGGGAGGGGCCACTAGAAAAATTGGCTCCTCCTCCCCTTTTCCGGGAAGTCACATAGGAGGAATAACCCCCCCCACAAAAAAAGGAGGGAAACCGGAAGAGGCGATGACGGGCGTGTCGGATCCCCAGGGGGGCAAATGGGAGAACCAAAAAGGGGAACAATTTGAATTAATCTACAAACAGATGGAATGTATAGACAGATGATACATAACATATGCAAATATATTCTCATAGACTCATTTCAAATAACATGATGGTTTAAACCAGACATCATACACAATATGCATATACATGAGACATCATCATAGGTAAGGGACAATAATCGCATTCATTGATGACTTTGAAAAAAACAACTATATGAATAAAAAAGAGTAGAATAGAACAAAAAAATAAAACAGGATGAAAAAACCAAGACGACAATCAAAAAGCAGATTATCCACAGAAAAAAGGTGGAAGCATGACTGCCACAAGGATAATTAAAAGGAAGGGGCTTTTTTTGAAAAGAAAAGAATTTCTATAGATGTTTATTGAGTTTTCCCTGAAACAAAGCCCTTGAGAAATGGAGCAAACGAGATAGCCTCATTTAATCCTGGAAAGGAGGTGGCATCTAATTTGAATATCCACCTCTGTTCACGTTGCAACAAGATTTTGTTCCAATCACCGCCTCGATCTGGTATATGCATGCGATCGAGCGCGGTGAAGGATACTTTAGGTATCCTGTAATTGTGAGCTGTCACCACATGTCGGCCAAGTGGTACATAGTGGTTACCGATCTGCATATGATAGATATGTTTAGAAATACGACGGTGGAATTCTTGTTTTGTCTTTGCGACATAGTATGCTCCACATTCACATGACATGAGGTACACTACTCCTCTTGTCTGGCAATTGGTAAAGTGTGCCGGTTTAAACATTACTCCATTCGGGAGACAAAATGTTTTTTCACGTCTTATATATTGACAGAAGGAGCAATGCCCACATGGGAACGATCCAAAGACCGAACAAGGTTTCAGTCTTTTTTGTTCGTATGTGAATTCACTTTGGACCATTTTGTCCTTTAGTGAGGTTGCTCGTCTAAAGGTAATAGAGGGGCTAGCTGAAATAAATCCACTCACCTTAGGATCGTCCCTCAGTATGGACCAATGTCTTTGGATGATGTTTCTAATGGAGTGGTGCTGTTTGGAAAATCGGAGGATGATCCGGGTAGGATCCATCCCATGATCGTTCACCATCCTCTTTTTAGATAACAGGTCACATCGAGATTGTGCCGCTGCTCTGTTGTAGGCCTTACGTAGGCATGAGCGGCTGTAGCCACATGCCAATAGTCTAGACTGGAGGCCATATGCTTCCTGTTTGAAAGAAGTGTTATCAGAGCAATTCCTGCGTAAACGCAGGTATTGTCCATACGGGATAGACTTTTTTAGTACTGTAGGATGAAAACTGTCCGCATGGAGTACTGTGTTTCCTGCAGTACTTTTTCGAAACAAAGTGCTAGAGATTTTGTCATCAGAGGTGCGTCTCAACTGGACGTCCAAAAACGTCATTTGTAATCGTAAGTCATGGTAAACTTCAAATTGTATTTATTCTGATTGATGCAGTCAAAGAATTTTTACAGCATCTCTTCAGGGCCCTCCCAGATGAGGAGGACGTCATCAATGTATCGTAGCCACAAAAATATGACGAGGTCCCCGTCATCTAGGAGGGCTTTCTCCCACTCCCCCAGGTACAAGTTGGCGTATGCCGGGGCACAGCAGGTGCCCATGGCCACTCCCTGCACCTGGAGGTAGTGGGAGTTGTTGAAGAAGAAGAATTTGTGATGCAAGATGTAATCAAGACCATCAATGATGAAATCATGAAGTGCCCCATCATATTTCTGGCTCCGCTGTAGGAGTGTCCTTACAGCTGCGATCCCCTTGTTGTGGGGGATCGAGCTGTACAGGGCCTCAACATCGATGGCTACCAACAGTGAATTTGCAGGAAGGGTTATCGCCTCAATTGATTGTAACAAATGTATTGTATCTTTCAAGAAGGAGGGCATACATGTGACAAACGGTTGTAAGAAGGAATCGATAACCCTACTCAGGTTCTCAGATATTCCTCCATTGCCGGAGACAATTGGTCATCCGGGAGGCTTTGATTGGCTTTTATGGATTTTGGGTAAACTATAAAATGTAGCTACCCGTGGATGTTTAATCCAGATAAACTCATATTGATCTTTGGTGATAACCCCTCTTTTGAAAGCTGACTGATTTAGATCATAGAATTTAATATACGAGGCTTGTATAAGTTTTAAGGGAATGGTTTTATACCACTCTCTGTTGTCCAGGATGTCTTGACACATACCTATGTAGTCCTGATTGTCCATCAGGAATATGTTGCCTCCCTTGTCCGATGGTTTTATTGTAATTTTGGCATTATTGCATAAGGCATCCATAGCCCTTTCTTCTTCAATGCTTACATTTTTTGGAGGTATTTTTTTTATGTGGAAGTTTAGAAATGTCTCTGAGTGTTTTGTTTGACAAAAATCTCTATACTTGGGTTCAAGCTAAGAGGAGGAAATTTAGCCGAGGGTTTCTTAAAGCTTGTAGCAGGATTAGATGGAGGTTCATTGGCATTCTCAAGCAGAGTTTCTAAATCAATTTGATCTATCAAGTCTAAGGTGTTATTTTCCTGGAATAAAAGTGTCAGATCGCGTAAGGCTTTAAATTCCTTCATAATAAAAGTAGCCCAATCTGTCGTATCAATGTTCGCATCTGTTTTTGCATGAAGGCTCTTGAGTAATAGCCGACGTGCAAAAAGCTGCAGATCGGTAACCACTTCGAATAAATCAAAATTTTCCTGTGGACAAAAAGTCAATCCACGTGATAGTATGTCAATTTCCACTGGTGATAATGGATAGGACGATAAGTAAATCATGCTGAGGGATTCTGTTAAATCCGCGTGATGTAAGCATCCAAATTCCCTATTCCCCTGTTTGTTTAGGGTGAGGGGGATCCCCGTAGCGAGTTTAAAGGGCTTTGAAGTTCAGGTTTCAACGCCCCGTTGTTTGGTTTTTATAGGTCGTATTTGTTGAACTATTAGAAGATGAGGAGTCTGTCTCACTCATACCCGCATTTGATGTATCCTGCTTAGAACTGGGGGGTATTGTGTGCTCATAGATAGAAGCGCCCTGGTTCCCCTCTACAGTGGTATCCATAGTGCGTTTTTTTCTATCTTGTTCAGGGGAGGCCCTATTGTTGCGACTCCTTTTGAATTTGCCACGTGCTTTTGATGATGTCTTGGAATTTTGATTGGAATTGGATCCCTTCTTGGATTTTAACGTACTGTTCATATCTTTGGATTGTAGTTGTGATGCATGATACTTATTTTTTTGGATTCTTGGAGTGTGGGTATTCCACCTATACGCTCGTCCCTCAGAGAAGGCCGTTTTATCTCTCCAGAATTTTAAATCCTTCTTTGTAGGATGCCCCTATTGTAGGTCGACAAGCCATCTCTAAGATTTGCCTGTAGTTCCAAATAGAGAGTGTGCTGAGTAAAAGGTCTCAGAGCCACTTCTGTGGCCAATTTCTATATCCAACAGTGCTATTTGTTTATTGTATTCTCTGGCGAAAATGGCCATTTCCCGGGAACATGCATTTAGGTTTGCCTCCCACTCTTTTTTGCATTCAGTGCTAATCTGGTCCAAATTAGGAAAAATCTGGATGTGAAGTCCTAAGGGGTTAATCTTCTCCTTACTATATCTGTCTAGGGATTTTACATGCCAAAAGAGTGCATATTTTTTCTCCAAAACTCTATTTAGTTTTTGAAAAAGGGATGAAATTATCGTTTTTACACGATCCCCTTGTTCAAAATCAGTTTCATAACTTAACATAAGATTAGCCCACTCATCCCCCTGAAAGTTGTTCATATTGGCACAGATAAGCACTGGCAGAATATAAATGTCAACAATAAACAAAAAAATAACCTTACATTCTGAAGCTCATGTCTCACTTCTCATGTGTTAAAGAGGGGAGAGGGGTGTTTAACCACCCAATTGTATTAAAAAAGGAGAAAAGACACAAAGGAAGGAGAAAGAGTGCTGCTCACCCCTGAAGCTTTAAAAGGAAAAAGGAAAAGGAATCCCCCAAAGTGGGGTTTTTTGGCAGCAAGATGTAAATATCGAGTCAAAATATGTGTAAAATTGAAAAGTTTATTTTACAAAAAAATCACATGTCATGAGATTAAGATATGAGCTCCAGTAGGAAGTGTTTACACCTTATTTAAAATTGACATACACTATACAGACATATTTCCATAATGACATCAGAAAGAATGTCAACAATATGAAAAATAACTCTGACGCGTTTCAACCCAAATATTAAGGGTTTTCTTCAGAGGTTCGGTCTGTTGAGAAATATGTAGTATAAGTACACATGTAACATGACATTTACATATGACAAAAATAATCCACAGCATGTACACCTAATATAATAAAAATTACCCAACAGTGTATGTCCAGTAAGAGGAAAGAGGAACTTCCTACATATAGGTCTCTTTAAAAATTGCTCACTCCCTCACCCTCAGAGGGTCCCAACACAACTCCACCAGCACCGCAACCAGGAGGAGGGGGCAGTAGTCCACTGATGTGGCTTACGAGAAGTCACACTGAAAGGTCACCCCCCATCGGGCCAGGTGATCGATTTGGGTGGGAAGGGCCACACCTGCAGCGGAGATCCAAAGAAGAAACAAACTAAATGCTATATCCCTATACCAAGATTGGCTGTTTAGAAAAAAAATATATATATATATATATATATATATATTGTAAATAAAGGGTAAATAATGAATAAAAATAGAATTCAAAATATGTGTGTACATATATATATATGTATATATAGTTAGCCAGAGCAGTGGTCAATTGACCGACTAACAGGCATCAATCTAGTTGCATTCCACATATGACATATGAATGCTTGGCAACTACATTTTTATTGGATAATGATAAGTAAATAAATATATAAATGAAAAAAGAAAAATGGATTATAGAGGGGGAAATAAGTAAAATAAAAATAAAATGTTTGTGGGTAAGTAATATAATTTATTGGAGGGTGAGAATAACATATGTCAGCCCAATTATAAAACACAGTTTGTGAAAAGGTGAAAAAGTGCAATGACATATGGAGTGTGTAGTGCTAACCTACAAAAACAGGTGGCCTAGGAAAGTGAAAGGTAATGCATACCATGCGTGCAATGGGCCCGGTGAAGGACTAGTGAAACCAAGAGGTACACAAGGTGATTGGTATGTGAGTGAGGGAAAAAGACAAAAAAGACAAAAGACAAAAAAGAAGAGCCCCCACCAAAAACTGATTGCAAGAAAGTGAAAATACCAATATAGAATGAACCACGTATACCTGATTAAGTGTTGGAGCTATTATGAAGCTGCGCCAAATCGCCCTATATAGACTGTAGTTTGTGGCCTGACCCGGGATTGGCCACAAGTTATGTCAGACTCAGAGGATCAATATCCACACCGAGTCAACTAGTCTGAAATATATACGGTATATAAAAAACAAGTACCATAATTATCAGCTCATAAGAGCATAGTATCCTTTGTTATAAGGTATAGGTTTAAGGGCGAAAGTGGCGCAAAAACATACTGCTCAAATGTGTACTTACTGTGTAGGAGCTGCATAGACTTCTGACCCACTAAGTAGAGAGGCTACAGGTCCAAAATCATTCACACGTATATATACCTACCAAGGGTGTGTCCTATCGGATTGAATCCACTGCAGGTGCGCATCTCCCCCCCAAAAGACAACCCCATTGGGGGCCAATCAGATGGACCAACATGGGCAGCATGGCCGCCATACAGGCAGCCTCGTGTGGCTTCCCTGGCATTTGGGACAGGCATGTCACCCCGAAATGACGTCATTCCCGTCGTAACTACGTGACGCACCTACGTCATGTCGCACGTGCGGGGCCCCGCGCATGCGCAATGACGCGAACGTCCGGGAATGGTTCCGAACACCGCCGGCAAGGAACGAAGATCCCCAATATGGCAGCTGGTACCAGCTCGGGTGCCTGATGGGGAAAGGGGGAGGGGCCGCTAGAAAAATCATCTCCCCCCTTGCCGGAAAGGCACATAGGAGGAATAACCCCCCCCCCACAAAAAAAAAATTTTGGTAAAAAAAAAAAAACGCACTATTTATTGATTGGTTTGCGCAAAAGTTATAGCGTCTACAAAATAGGGGTTAATTTTCTGGCATTTTTAATAATTTTTTTTACTAGTAATGGCGGCGATCTGAGATTTTTATCATGACTGCGACATTATGGCGGAGACACATCCTACAATTTTGACACATTTTTGGGACCATTGTCATTTTTACAGTGATCAGAGCTATAAAAATGACACTGGCAGTGAAGGGGTTAACCACTAGCTGGCTAGGAAAGGGCTAAGTGTGTCCTAGGGAGGGATTCTAACTGTTAGGGGGCGTGGCTACGAGTGACACGTCACTGATTACCGCTCCCGATCACAGGAAGCTATGATCAGTTACAGTGTCACTACGCAGAATCTCTCAAGAGGACAGAAAACCCTCAGGCACTGTCTGAAAAAGCATGCCAAAGTTTTATTGAACAATTAAATAAAACACCACACAAAAATGTATACAACAATCCATAGAAAAAGAGGGCTATGGTGAGTGACTAACACAGGCCCTAACAGTAAAAATGACAACGTTGTTGTTTAAAAACAAAGGGGAGCCACGGCTGAGCATACCACAGACACACTCCATTCACCACTCATACACTGATGATTGTAATCAAGAGCAGTTATGCTGAAGTGACATGGTCAGTGGATCGCTCTTCAGGGGCGTGGTATAGCGGGTGTGCGGGTAGATGTGGATGGAGAGCAGTGGAAGTCCATACGCCAATAGACCTGATGGGGTAGAACAGGAGCTGGCAGGGATAACTTCCCAGGGGACACAGCAAAAATGACAGGCAGTGACTGACAGTTCATCTGGTTAAACAGGTGAGCATAATAACATGGCAGCATCAAGCACAGCAGATTGAGCTCGCAGCATCTTAGCAGATCATGCATATAGGAAAGCAGATAGATGGCTATGAATGGCAGCAACAAGCAGGAGAAGGGGGAGGCTGGCTTATAAGCAATACGGGAAACCTATGGTAATACAGAGGGGGAAATAACTCTCACCACCCGACCAGTGACCGACATCCGTGTGTTGCCATGCTTATCCCCAGCATGCGGCTTGGAGTGGGAGTCCATGTAGAGCCGTTTTGCTGCTTGAACAGCTGTGTCCAGCAGGCGCTGTGCTCGCCGTGCAGAGTGGGATGGTCAGGTACAGGAGACGCCGGTCATCAGCTGTTCGGTCCCAGCTGATCATCCGTCCACAGCGTTGGCACATGGCTCCGGAGTAGCATTCTGACGCGTTTCACCAGACAATTAGTGCTGGTTTCCTCAGAGCAAGGAGGAGTCCGTGGATCAAGCATAAATAGGCATGGAATTGGAGTGAAATTACACTTCTCTACCACTGGGTGTCATCCAAGTTCACCTCACAAAATGAACATACAGCAGGGAAATTGAAAAAAAAAACCCAAATAGCTATATAAGATCAATCACATCTGGTTATGATTAAAGAGGATAGGAGGGAGCCATAACTGTATAGTTGAGTATATAGACAAATAAACAAAGAAATAGAAGATCACACAGTGCTATTAAGTAAATTCAAATGAAAAAATGTGTAATATAACAGATTGTATTAACTGGCAGTTATTTTTCCAAGAAAGACTGGAGACTACGCTCAGTATTTAACCCTTTTGGGGTCATAGAGTCCATATAGTACGTCCACATTTTTCTTTCTTAAGAAGGATGGTGTCATAGTCACCACGTCTAGTAGGTAAGTTTAGTCTGTAAATCCCTTTGACAGTCAAACCCTTGGGGTCACGATTGTGGAATTTCGCAAAATGTAAAGAGATAGGACGCTCATCGTCCTTTTTAATGGCAGCTATATGCTCGCCAATCCTTATGCGTAGGGCACGTTTTGTTTTGCCAATGTAGTTTTTATTACATGGACACGTCAACATATAAATCACCCGCGTTGTTGAGCAATTTATAAATTGTTTGATTTTGAAGTCTTTTCCTCCGCGTGGATTGGCGAACGGATTAGTCTGGTGAACATATTTACAAATTTTGCAGTGTCCACAAGCGTGCATACCAGAAGGGGGCTTAGAACTGGTGAGCCAGTTATCACTTATTGTCCGTGTATATTCAGAATGGACCAGTAGGTCACCAAGGTTACGTGACCTTCTCGCTGTCATAAGTGGTCTGGGGCTCACAAGGTTGGCAATCAGTGGAGCAGATTTAAGGATATGCCAGTGTTTATCAAGAACCCGTTGTACTGCATTCCACTGAGAGCCATACCTTGTAATGATTCTGGGGAAATCCTGTGTCTTGTTTCCCTGACAGGGAGGTTTAGATGTAGCAAGGAGTTCATCGCGCTCTCTAAGGGAGGCTTTGGCTTGTGCCTTCCTGAGGGAACGATGAGAATAGCCTCTCTGTCTGAACTTCTTGTACATATCACGTGCCTCCCTGTGATAATCTTTCTCATCAGTACAGTTTCGCCTGATCTGTAGGAACTGTCCTGTGGGAATCCCGTTAATCAGTGACTTAGGGTGATGACTTTGGGCCAGGAGTAGCGTATTTGCTGCTGTCTGTTTCCTAAAAGTGCTAGTGCAGAATCTATTTCCGGATCTACCAATCTGAAGGTCGAGGAAGGGGAGCGTCTCAGTATGGTGGGAAAAGGTCAGACGAATATTCCTGTCATTAGTGTTTAGTTCAGATATGAATTAAATAAGTTGTTCCGCTGATCCCTTCCACACCATAAAGACGTCATCGATGTACCTTAGCCACAGTAAAGAGTGACCAAGGTACATCGAGGACTTATAGACAACCTCCTCCTCCCACAAACCCAGGTGGAGGCATGCATAGGAGGGCGCCCAAGGAGCTCCCATACTTGTGCCCCTCACCTGTTGGTAGTAATGACCCAAGAATTGAAATAAATTGTTTTTAAGCATAAACTCCAGCAGTTCACTAATAAATTCATTTTGTGCACCCTGTGCTGGGTGATGATGTGTCCAAAAAGGACCGTGTGGCCCTAAGACCCCAATGGTGGGGTATTGAGGTGTATAAACTCTCCACATCAATCCCCACCAGTAGAGTATCCTCTGGGAGTACAAACTGCAACAGTCTGACCAGGACATCTCGACTATCACAGACAAAGGAGGGAAGATTACTGACTAGATGCTTAATCATAGAATCTACATATTTACCAGTTTTCTCGAGGGGGCCTTTTATGGCAGACACAATGGGTCTACCTGGTGGACGGGTAAGTGATTTGTGCAGTTTTGGTATTATGTAAAAAGTGGGAACATTTATTTCATCCACTCTAAGGAAAGAAAACTCTTTCCCTGTAAGTAGGCCCGCTTCCATTCCCCATTTGAGTTTATCATTAAGAGTTTTTACCAGGTTAGGAAAAGGGGATGATGAGAGTTTAAGGTAAGTGGAACTATCGTGAAGCAATCGCAGGGTTTCTTCCTCATAGAGTTTCTCACTAAGGAGGACCACATTCCCCCTTTGTCACTTTTTTTGATAACCAAGTTAGGTGCAAGTCTTGAAGGGCCTGTCTTTCTGTAGAGGTAAGATTATTCGGACCCAGCCATTCCCAGTTAATGTTGCTCAGGTCATGTTTGACCTGGTCCAGGAAGAGCTGGAGCCATTTATGTTTAGAAATTATGGTCATTTTGGTGGATTCAATTCTCAAAGTAGACGGACGTCTATGGGGATGGTCAGGATTTGGTTCAGGGTCACTCTCAGAATTCTCATCACGTAGAGAAATGAGGTTGTCAATCGCCTCTTTTTCCTCCTTGTCCAGGTTGACTTCGGGAGTTTCAGAATTAGCTGTATTTCTATTATGCCAAAATTTAAAGAGGACTTTCCTTAGAAAGAGGCTAATATCTTTGAAAACCTCGAATTCATTCATGGGCGAGGTGGGGGAAAAAGAGAGGCCCTTTTTTAGAAGTTGAATATGATCATTATTGAGTTCAAAGTCTGATAAATTAAACACACTAAGGTCCATGGGTTCTACGCTGGTGGAATCACTCAGCGTCGTCTCTGACTCCTTAATCTCCCGCTTCTTCGATTCTGTATAGTGTCCCTTTCTTTTCCTCTTCCTTCTGTGTTTCCTTTTCCTCCCTCGTTTCCCTGTTTGTCTACTATTCGCTTCCGTTCCTGTAGGGAGATTGCTCCCTCCAGCTCCTCTAAAAAAGAAACAGATTTTTGTGAAGTGTCTTTGTCTAGTTCACTTTCAGAAGAAGAGCTGGCTCTATTCTTATGTTGGCGCTGTCGATGACTTGAGTTCCTGGAGAGTGATCTACTTCTATTCGGGATCGTGGGGTTAAAAATTTCCCCACTTTCCCAATCAGCTAGATTCTGACGGAATTTTTCTTGTTTAGTGTGTTTTAGATTCTTTTGAATCCTTTCTATCTCTTTTTTAATAAATTTGTTGTTTTTTTCAAAGTCTGGATCTGATTTGTAGGGTTCTAAATGTTTGGCACTGCTTTCAAGTTCCTCGCGCAAATCGGATAATTGTGCTTCTTCCTCTGTAACGATAAGTTTCATCAGGGATAAACCTCTATTAAGACATTCATCTTTCCATATAGATTTACATATTTCTAAAGACAGGCTTGTATCAGGCAATCAACCGCATGGAGAATGCGGGATACCAGTTTGGGATGTCCTAAGGCATACAAGAAAAAACAAAGAGAATTAATCTCTCAAGAGGACAGAAAACCCTCAGGCACTGTCTGAAAAAGCATGCCAAAGTTTTATTGAACAATTAAATAAAACACCACACAAAAATGTATACAACAATCCATAGAAAAAGAGGGCTATGGTGAGTGACTAACACAGGCCCTAACAGTAAAAATGACAACGTTGCGTGCCTCCACCTGGGTTTGTGGGAGGAGGAGGTTGTCTATAAGTCCTCGATGTACCTTGGCCACTCTTTACTGTGGCTAAGGTGCATCGATGACGTCTTTATGGTGTGGAAGGGATCAGCGGAACAACTTATTGAATTCATATCTGAACTAAACACTAATGACAGGAATATTCGTCTGACCTTTTCCCACCATACTGAGACGCTCCCCTTCCTCGACCTTCAGATTGGTAGATCCGGAAATAGATTCTGCACTAGCACTTTTAGGAAACAGACAGCAGCAAATACGCTACTCCTGGTCCAAAGTCCTCACCCTAATCACTGATTAACAGGATTCCCACAGGACAGTTCCTACAGATCAGGCGAAACTGTACTGATGAGAAAGATTATCACAGGGAGGCACGTGATATGTACAAGAGGTTCAGACAGAGAGGCTATTCTCATCGTTCCCTCAGGAAGGCACAAGCCAAAGCCTCCCTTAGAGAGCGCGATGAACTCCTTGCTACATCTAAACCTCCCTGTCAGGGAAACAAGACACAGGATTTCCCCAGAATCATTACAAGGTATGGCTCTCAGTGGAATGCAGTACAACGGGTTCTTGATAAACACTGGCATATCCTTAAATCTGCTCCACTGATTGCCAACCTTGTGAGCCCCAGACCACTTATGACAGCGAGAAGGTCACGTAACCTTGGTGACCTACTGGTCCATTCTGAATATACACGGACAATAAGTGATAACTGGCTCACCAGTTCTAAGCCCCCTTCTGGCATGCACGCTTGTGGACACTGCAAAATTTGTAAATATGTTCACCAGAATAATCAGTTCGCCAATCCACACGGAGGAAAAGACTTCAAAATCAAACAATTTATAAATTGCTCAACAACGCGGGTGATTTATATGTTGACGTGTCCATGTAATAAAAACTACATTGGCAAAACAAAACGTGCCCTACGCATAAGGATTGGCGAGCATATAGCCGGCATTAAAAAGAAGGACGATGAGCGTCCTATCTCTTTACATTTTGCGAAATTCCACAATCGTGACCCCAAGGGTTTCACTGTCAAAGGGATTTACAGACTAAACTTACCTACTAGACGTGGTGACTATGACACCATCCTTCTTTAGAAAGAAAAAATGTGGACGTACTATATGGACTCTATGACGACAAAAAGGTTAAATACTGAGTGTAGTCTCCAGTCTTTCTTGGAAAAATAACTGCCAGTTAATACAATCTGTTATATTACACATTTTTTTAATTTGAATTTACTTAATAGCACTGTGTGATCTTCTATTTCTTTGTTTATTTGTCTATATACTCAACTATACAGTTATGGCTCCCTCCTATCCTCTTTAATCATAACCAGATGTGATTGATCTTATATAGCTATTTGGGGTTTTTATTTTCAATTTCCCTGCTGTATGTTCATTTTGTGAGGTGAACTTGGATGACACCCAGTGGTAGAGAAGTGTAATTTCACTCCAATTCCATGTCTATTTATGCTTGATCCACGGACTCCTCCTTGCTCTGAGGAAACCAGCGCTAATTGGCTGGTGAAATGCGTCAGAATGCTACTCCGGAGCCATGTGCCAACGCTGTGGACGGATGATCAGCTGGGACCGAACAGCTGATGACCGGCGTCTCCTGTACCTGACCATCCCACTCTGCACGGCGAGCGCAGCGCCTGCTGGACACAGCTGTTCAAGCAGCAAAACGGCTCTACACGGACTCCCACTCCAAGCCGCATGCTGGGGATAAGCATGGCAACACACAGATGTCGGTCACTGGTCGGGTGGTGAGAGTTATTTCCCCCTCTGTATGACCATAGGTTTCCCGTATTGCTTATAAGCCAGCCTCCCCCTTCTCCTGCTTGTTGCTGCCATTCATAGCCATCTATCTGCTTTCCTATATGCATGATCTGCTAAGATGCTGCGAGCTCAATCTGCTGTGCTTGATGCTGCCATGTTATTATGCTCACCTGTTTAACCAGATGAACTGTCAGTCACTGCCGGTCATTTTTGCTGTGTCCCCTGGGAAGTTATCCCTGCCAGCTCCTGTTCTACCCCATCAGGTCTATTGGCATATGGACTTCCACTGCTCTCCATGCACATCTACCCGCACACCCGCTATACCACGCCTCTGAAGAGCGATCCACTGACCATGTCACGTCAGCATAACTGCTCTTGATTACAATCATCAGTGTATGAGTGGTGAATGGAGTGTGCCTGTGGTATGCTCAGCCGTGGCTCCCCTTTGTTTTTAAACGACAACGTTGTCATGTTTACTGTTAGGGCCTGTGTTAGTCACTCACCATAGCCCTCTTTTTCTATGGATTGTTGTATACATTTTTGTGTGGTGTTTTATTTAATTGTTCAATAAAACTTTGGCATGTTTTTTCAGACAGTGCCTGAGGGTTTTCTGTCCTTATGAGAGATTAATTCTCTTTGTTTTTCCTGTAGGAGCTGCTTGAGTATTACCCAGATAGTCCTTACTTCACCAGCAGCCATGCACAAGGTATTTTCTGCAGCCAGGCACACACACTTAGGCTTGATGTAGTCAAAGACCAGTCTAGGGGTGTTTTGTAGTTTTATATTGGAGGAACTTGAATAGGGTAGAGGATTTGTAGTAGGATACTCTAGAACAAACTAAACCTTGGCTGACTGTACTAGTAACCAAATAGAACAGTACCTAGATCTTCGGCCTGTACTCACTGAAGTCGCAATCCAATCCTCTCAGGCATGGCTCCCCTTTAGTCAGCTCTTTAGAAGCACCAGGGTCACTCCTCTAGTTTAGCTTCAGGCCCTCAGGTCACCCACCTGAGGCCACATAGCAGCAGTGGCGGCCCGTCCATAGGGGGCGCCTGGGCGCCGCCCCCCCTCCAGGCAGTCAAAAAAAAAAAAGTTAAAAAAAAAAATTTTAATACTGGCCCTTTAAATATAAAAAAATGACAAAGAAAAAGTCCTTAAGTGCACTGTGTTCGGACGCCGGATACAGTGCGACGCCAGACACAGTGCACTTATGGGAAGCGCCACGTCTGTGCAATCACGAGATTGCAGACGTGGCGCTGCATTTGCGGACGTTTAGCCCGCCTTGGGGCGCTTCCCGAATCGCCAAGTAGCATCCGCCCGGCGCTTTTACTACGGCCGGGCGGTTTGATTGACATCTCTGTTTGATGTCACTTCCTGTTTTCTCTGTCTCATTGCGCCCAAGAGACAGAGGAAACAGGAAGTATGAGGACTGCAGATTGACTCTCCGGACACTGGAATCTGGCTGGTGATCCCTCCATCCACACCAGCAGCATGACAGAGGAGAGGACACAGAGAATGATGAGGATGGCCGGCCGGGGAAGGTAAGAAGTTTTTTTCAGCTGCTCTAATGACCTCCTTCCCTCCCCCACCCACCCCACTCAAATTAAAGCCTCCATTCAGTGACTGGTCACCTAATGAGAATCCATCCCCATCCCATAATGACAGCAACAAGTGCTTACAATCCGAGGTGTTGTCTCTGGCCAGGAGTGGGTGTCTGCAGCATGATGTCCTACACATGACTACACATATGTTTGGGCTGCTTTATGTGTATGTCATGTGGGGGGCATGTCATGTGTGTGTCATGTGGGGGGCATGTCATGTGTGTGTCATGTGGGGGGCATGTCATGTGTGTCTCATGTGGGGGGCATGTCATGTGTGTGTCATGTGGGGGGCATGTCATGTGTGTGTCATGTGGGGGGCATGTCATGTGTGTGTCATGTGGGGGGCATGTCATGTGTGTGTCATGTGGGGGGCATGTCATGTGTGTGTCATGTGGGGGGCATGTCATGTGTGTGTCATGTGGGGGGCATGTCATGTGTGTGTCATGTGGAGGGCATGTCATGTGTGTGTCATGTGGAGGGCATGTCATGTGTGTGTCATGTGGAGGGCATGTCATGTGTGTGTCATGTGGAGGGCATGTCATGTGTGTGTCATGTGGAGGGCATGTCATGTGTGTGTCATGTGGAGGGCATGTCATGTGTATGGCATGTGGAGGGCATGTCATGTGGAGGGCATGTGGAGGGCATGTCATGTGTATGTCATGTTATGTGTAGAAGAACATGCTATGTACAACATGTAATTCATGGCATGTCCTACATAAGATGTTCTACACACAGCTGGTTGCTTTCTGTGTGACACAGGCTGCATGTAAGGAGCGACTCCGCTGGGGACACCTGATGGCATCTGGTGGCAGGCGACATGCTCGGGGCTCCCACTGATTCTGCATTTTGGTGAGTTGAATGATTTCATTTTATATTACAATGTAATAATAGTAATAATGCGCTTCAATCATCCTGACACCATAACAACCATGGTGCCGGGATGATTGAAGTGCTAACACCA
The DNA here is from genome assembly GCA_037952835.1 of Lithobates septentrionalis. Classification (NCBI taxonomy): domain Eukaryota; kingdom Metazoa; phylum Chordata; class Amphibia; order Anura; family Ranidae; genus Lithobates; species Lithobates septentrionalis. The sequence continues at coordinate 1,147,275 of JBBDGP010001232.1, read as the reverse complement.
GGTGTTTGGAGTATCTTTATCTGCTGATTGTTAAACTTTCTAGAATACACATTTTTATTGTTGTGTAGGATCTGGGGCTGCTGTCCCTTCATTCCTCTCTCCCACTCCCTCCATCCCTCGTTCATCTCAGATGCTAACTACACCACCTTAGAGCCACGCCCACTACTTCGCTGAAACCACGCCCATTTTCACCAAGTGGGAGGGGTCAAAAAGGAAGGGCGGGGTCCAGCGCCACCCCATCCTAAAACTTCACCAGCCGCCACTGCATAGCAGCAAGTGCCAGGGGTGGCAAGCGCGCCTTACCCCTGGCTGGTACACTCCACCATCCAGAAAGGAATCCAGAGATCACACGTTCCCTGAATATATAGACCAATCCCAGTATGTTTATGGACACATCCCCTGTAATTGGCTGAAACTGCTACATATATATGCTGCTCATTTGCCTAACTCCCACCCATTTTCTAGAAAGCTCTACTAGTTTCTAGGAGGTGGGAGGAGTCCAAGCAAACTTCAACAGCACCAGAGCACAGGGTCAACCCTAACTAATGCATTACAGAATTCTGTTAAGCAGACCTGCTGGCAATAAATTTTCCTCACTGTTAGACCAAACTATTTATATCCTAGCACATATACTAGGAGGGTGCTACACTTATAAAATAACAAAGATTTTTTTTTTTTGCTTGTATTGATTGTAGCCCTATTAGGGAACTTGCAACAAGAACAATTGAGTACTGCCCGTGATACTATTTTTATTTGCACTAACATCCAAATTTCAGGACAAGCTGTCGAGCTGTGCCCCTCGGTACACCCCAAGATCTTGTCCTGAAAATTTGGATGTTAGTGCAAATAAAATTAAGTATCACAGACAGTACTCAATTGTTCTTGTTTTTTATTTTTGCCAAGACACACACTTTAATTTTGGTATGGTCTTTGTAGCCAGTATACATTATCCTGTTTTGAGTTTCCAAGGAATATTTTTCCATATAGTCATATGGCTTCCTTGACACACTGGATGCTTTTCCATTCCTGTTCTGTACAGCTTTGGAGGATAAGTTGCAGATTTATAAATACTAGCATGGCAAACTTTCCTCAATTCTACTTCACAGCCACAATATAATCCTAGCTGTTTAAATCTATATAAACAAATAATCAGCTTAAAAACTGCCTTGCATTGCATATTGAAAAGAGTATTTGTTTTTCTAAGTTGCCAATGTGAGATGCCAGAAAAAGACACTGGAGAACGTGAAAGGTCATGGACAGGTTACCTCCTCAGTTTTCAGCACACAACACCAGCATACATATGGTGTTGCCATAAAGAAAAACCTTCATGAATATTTATAATGCTACCATTTGCCCTTGAAAGGTATTTCTATATACTCCATAAATTACTTCAGACATACATTGAGGTCCTATCTTCTGTAATTTATCACAGTTTAGCAATCGTATAAGGGAAGCCTCTAATGATCAATTCTTTGTATGCTAAAAATAATGGAACAGCAATAAATGACAAAGTAACACTCAACACAGTGTTCTTGAAGCTTTTCTGTCTGTGCCATGGCTAAGAAAAAACATTAAGTAATCTTTATAACGTTGGGCAACAAAAAGGGGATTGGAACTGTGCCATCATTCACATCTTTAACCCTATTTCTAGGACCCGATTTGCCCAAAGGATATTTGCGTGCACAGGCACCTTGATAAACCTGCAAACCATGCTAAATAACCCATATTCTCACAGTATTTATTATACACACAGGTCATGATACATGTGCATACCTCCCAACTTTTGAACTTTCGAATGAGGGACACTTGAGGTGAAGGATGACCTGCATCATACTTAGCACGGCGTGGCAAAATAAGAGTGTGGCCAAAGTCTTATCAGTGGGAGCGGCTTGAGGGACATGGTTAAACAAAACCCAGGCTTCTTTGTATTAAATATGCTTTGATTGCTTTGTCTGAGCCTACTTTAAAGAAGAACTTCATTAAAATAGTCAAGAACGGTATAGCAACCAGCAATGAACACTTGAGAAGTATATAATTTACAGTATCATGTGTATATAGTGCAGGAGTCTGTATGGCGGAGCACAGGGGTTGGGGAGTGCTGCAGTCAGTGTTGGGTTTAGGATACATAATGTAGGGGAGGGAAGGGTAGAGGGAGTGAGAGAGCAAGGGGGTGAGAGAGAGGGGGTGAGAAAGAGAGGGGGTGAGAGAGGTATGAGAAAGAGGCTGAGAGAGAGAGAGGGGAGTGAGAGAGGGAGAGAAAAGGGGTGACAAAAAGAGAAGTGGGGTGAGAGAGTGCGAGGGGTGAGAAAAAGAGGGGGTTAGAGAGAGAGAGAGAAAGGGGGTGGAAGGTGAGAAAGAGGGGGTGATAAAAAGACAGTGTGAGAGAGAGGGGTGAGAGAGAGATGGGATAGAGGTGGTGAGCAATAGAGGGGGTGAGAGATAGAGGGGGTGAGACAGAGGTGGTTGAAAGAGAGATGAGATAGAGGGGTGAGCGAGAGAGAGGGGGTGGGAGATAGAGGGGGTGAGAGAAGAGAGATAGAGGGGGTGAGAGAGGTGAGATAGAGGGGGGGTGTGAGAGAGAGAGGGGGGGGTGAGAGAGAGGGGGGATGAGAGAGAGAGAGGAGAGGGAGGAATTGGAGAGAGGGGGGTGAAAGAGACCCCTAGCCCTGTCCCTGTCTGTGGGAAAGTGTGTGTGATGGTACGGTGCCTTCCATTCCAGCAGGATGCCAGTATTGGGCTGGATCCTTTCTTGTAAGTTGGTGAGGACAGGATGTCATGGAGCTGCTCTGTTCCATCCAGAGAATCTGTCTGCTGTGAGATGGAGTGGTCTCTGGCTGCCTGCACCTCCCACCCGTCCTCGTTCTCCGACCCCGGTCGTAGCTCTTCTCCCTACAGGGCTATCAGTTCTTGATGTCGCCCTGTGGGAGGGTGAAACGCATTGACGTAATTTCCGGTTTCGAGTCCAAACGAAGTCACTTCCGGCGCTTCCTATTGCAATTTCTTGCTAATACATGTGTGTTTTTAATCTACATTCTGTAAGTACCCATTTCAGTTTGCGCAATAAAGCTGTACTTCACTATCGGTCCCCTTCTTTTATCTCATTTTGGGTAATATCTACACATGACTGTCATGATTTGCCATCCCTGGCCAACAATCTAAGCCTGAACAACCCCTAGACTGAAAAGCTAGGGGTCCATTCTAATTTATCCATTTTTTATAGGTTCTTGCTGCCCTCACTGCTCACCTTCCCCATGGCCTCCTGGAGATGGGTACTGTCATCCTGCCCACTCCCTGCACCTGCTGTCACCAGACTCTCCATGACGAAGCCCCTATTGGCCTATTGGTCAGTCTGCCTCTGGGCCACAGAGTCCCAGCGGGGGGTGGCAGACCAGCAGTGACAGCTAGTGGAGGATGGATTAAAGCGCGCTGCCCGGCTTCGATGGAGTGTTGCTGGCAGGGGGTAACACTCTCCAGATTGATCATTCGGTGGGCTTGCAGAGGATTGCTCCGGTGTTTGTACTTCACTGTGCCACCGCCCGTGGGTGGCTCCAGTCTATGTGCTTCACTGTGCCGCCACAGGAGCAAGAGAGGCAGGATTTTGAGGTGGGGGTGGAGCTGGGAGGTGGACTACAAATGGTGTCATCAGTTGCCAAGACGCTGGCGGTCCTAGCAACTAATGAGAATATTAAAGATTGATGCTCTGCTCACAGGAATCCTCAGTGCAGTGTGTGAGTGCACGCACTGCACCATTGAGGATACCACCACTGCGTGGAGCCCAGTGCTGGAACTTGTTCTGACACTGGGCTTCTGGGACTCCAGCCCAAATCCATGGGACTTACTTGCAATCATGGGATGGTCCAGCTGAATCCGGGACGGTTGGGAGGTATGCATGTATAATAAGGCTTTTCACTAACAAATGTGGTTCACAGCTCCCAACTTTCTTGGATGAGAAAGATCAGGCAAAAAGTGTGCAGGCACAGGAAACATCCTTGCTAGGTCTTAGGTTGTTCAGACCAGAAAAAAAAAAAAAAAGATTTGGTGAAACCCACAAGTGCGTTTCCTTCCACTACTATTCTATTATACTGACTTTTCAAAACAACAAATATAATAATATATGTTTGTTGAAAGAAGGTTCCTTTAGCTGTTCATACAGGATTCTCCATTGACAGTACACAGTAGTGGTCTACCTTATATTATTTCCTCTGCTGGTCAAATTTTCCTAGGCTATAGTGTTAGGCGATTTTCTCTATTGGCAAATGTTAACTCTCATGTTCTTTTATCTATTTTTCTCTTAACCACTTGCCAACCACCCCATAGCAGTTTCACTGCTACAGGGTGGCTGCGCTGTGCAGGATCACGTATATATACGTGATCCCGGACTTTCAGGTAGAGGGCGCGAGTGTGTGCCGCCAGTGGCTTGCTCGTGCTGTGATTCTACACAACGGAAGTTGATTTGTGGGTCCCTCATATGTAAACAAGGCAGATTGCCATTTTGTCAGTACAGAAGGCATGAATCCTGTGTTTCTGCAAAGCAGGGACATGGATCCCTCTTCTAGTAAAAGCACCTCCCCCACAGTAAAAAAAACATCAGCTAGGCACACAATTAACCCTTTGATCACCCCTGATGTTAACCCCTTTCCAGCCACTGTCATTAGTACAGTGAAAATGCATATTTTTAACACTGCATGATTGTCACTGGTTCCAAAAAAGTATCAAAGGTGTCAGTTAAGGTCCGATTTGTCCCCCCAATATCGCAGTCCCGCTATAAGTCACTGATCGCTGCCATTACTAGTAAAAATAAAAAAATAAATAAAAATTCCATAAATATGTCTCATAGTTTGTAGACGCTATAACTTTTGGAGATGGCGTTCTGAGTCACAGCTTCAGAGGAAAGAGGGCATAACCGGCATTGCACACAGCCCCCCCCCCAAGCAGGCATACAGAACATTGCTCTGCTGTGCTGTCTCCCTATCTCTTTTCTTTAGCTTACACAGCATCCAGACCTACAGCTTGCTATTCAGAGGAACGGGGAAAGTGTCAACCTATGCTGTTAATGATAGCAGCTCAAGAAGAATGCTTTCATTAATAAAAACACAAACTTACAACAGCGCAAGCCAGGTACACCACTAGGCTGTCATGGACAAGTGTAGTAGCTAGTGTGTGCTATTGTCAGCTTGTGTTTTTATAAAGCTTGCTTTTTGCGCTGTTTTTGAGTGGCAATTATTTACAACACAAGCTGACAATTTCCACTCTCTCCATTCCCTCGAATAGCAGGTTGCATCTCCAGACTTTAGGTTTACTAGGTTTACTAAAACAGAAGACATGAGGAGGCATGGCACTGCAGAATGAAGAGAGTGCTGGGCTCAGGAGTGTCTTTTTGAGATGTCTTGGCAAACAACTTCTGTTCTGCTTCCCTAGCTGAGCATGGTGAGCGGTTGCCATCTTGAGCAGCGTGGTCCAGTACTGCTTGTAAATATTTACCCCATCTGGACATGTCGGTGGCGGGTGAAACAAGCACCAGAGAGGAGCCTGGGGGTGTGCTGTACATCGGGCTGTGTTTAGATTGTGGATGCGATGCAGCAACTAGTGGCAGTCAGGATTTTTTACAGGAGTCCTGGCAGAGAGAGTGGTCAGCGTGTCTTACTCCATGTGCCACAAGCCACGCCCCAAGATTTACTCTCTCTATTTGTTGTGACAAACATGGTCACTGGGACTTAAAGTGAGGGAAATGAAAAAAACTGAGTTGTCATCAAAACAGGATAGCAGGTTGCATCTCCAGACTTTAGGTTTACTAGGTTTACTAAAACAGAAGACATGAGGAGGCATGGCACTGCAGAATGAAGAGAGTGCTGGGCTCAGTGCTGGCTGTCACTTCGTCCATGGGAACAGTACTTCAGGGCTGGAGCTACAGCCAGCAATGACAGAAAATAAATATTTATTTTATTGAAACCATACCTATATTCAAAATTAAATCAGATTTTCACATATTGACATTGTATTTCAATTATTTCTAGTCTATTTCTCTTAATCTGAATCAGTGGCGGCTGGTGCTCCATTTTTTGGGGGGGTAGCAAAACCTCAAACCACCCCCCCCAACGCTCGATCGGATAGTCACCCCACCAGCCCCGCACTTACCCCATCTAGGTCACGGGCAGCACTTCTGTCAGGGACATGGCCGTCGCAGGACTGGCAATGTCGCCCAAATCCAAAATGGGCATCCACAGAGATTCCAGGTGCATGCACGAGCATGCGCAATATGATGCGTGCACGGTGGCACGGAAGTGGCGTGACAGACGCTGGTGCCAACTGCCCTATTTAAACCAAACAGACAGAACATTGCTGGATTATCTCAGTTTCTCTGTGTTCCTTGTGATTCTGTATCCTGATCTGTGGACTACCAGTTATCGACCCGGCTTGCCTTGACCTCACTCCCTGATATCCCGGTTTAACCTCTGGCTTGCGTATGGACTTTGCTTCTGTTCCTGTCTCCTGTGTATGACTTTGGCTTGCCCCTGTTCATGCTTCTGGACTGATTTACCCTGTATGACCTCTGGCCTGGCTCCTGGTTTCTCCTCTTATCAAGCACTGCAAGTAAAGCTATTGCTACCAGCCTGCTACAGTCATCCCTCTTGTGACCAGCTCATCTGACTACAAGCAAGCACCTGGCAAACCATGCTTCTTTGAGCTCCGCGCTCCCTGTTTCCAACTCCAGGGGCGTCCTGCGCTTAGCCGCAAGGGGAGCCCTCTTAGCATCTCGGTCTCCATACCCGCACCTGACAATATAATCCAGCCATGTCAGAGACCGACAGAGGTGCTTCCCCTATAGAGGCCGTGTGCCAGCAAGTTACCTCACTAACCAAAGCGGTACAGGGGCTTCAAGACGGCTACGTCCAGCTGGAAAGTCATCTGCAACATTTGTCCCTGGCTCCTGCTTCTCCTGATCCGGGCCCCTCTTCTGCCAGTGCTTCTCCTGCTGCTTCACCTCATGAGTGCACCACTTCCACCCACACAGTGCTGATCACGCCTTCTGAACCACGAGTGCCGACCCCTGAATGGTTCTCGGGGGACCGAAGAAAATTTAGGGCCTTTAAGAATGCCTGTCTGCTATACCTGGCTCTTCAACCAAGAACTTTCTCCATAGAAAACATAAAAGTGGGATTCATCATATCCATACTCTCGGACGAACCCCAGGCCTGGGCCCACAGCCTGTTGGAACAAAAGAGTCTCATCATTGACTCTGCTGATGCTTTCATCTGGACCATGGCCCAGCTATACGGTGACCCCCAATGTATGACCTCGGCCGAAAACGCCCCGCACACCTTGCAGCAGGGGCAGCACCCCGCAGAAGATTACACAGTGGACTTCTGCACATGGATTGCAGATACATGCTGGAATGAAGCTGCCCTAAAGTACCAATACTGGCTGGGCTTGTCTGAATCACTCAAGGATTAATTAGCCAGAGTAGCAACCCCGGCTACCTTGGAAGCTTTAACCAGTTGACCATACAGCTGGACAGATGCTTGAGAGAAGTCGTTCCGAGAGTTCCCAGACCTTCCAAACAGCCCGGATGTTACCTGAGGTCTCCTTCCTTCCAGCATCCAGTCCTTCCAGCCTTCCCGCATCCGAAGTTAAGCCCAGGCAAATCGGCTTGGTCCATTCAGCTCCAGAAGAAAAGCTCAGTCGCCGTCAAGCAAACTTCTGTCTCTATTGCGGAGGGAATGGACATTTCCTACGAAACTGCCCTATCAGGGCAAGTAAGCCACCCTATCAACCACCAAAGTACTGTCAAGTGTCAGGATTCACCTAATCTCACCTTGTTCTCCCTGTTTCTCTACTGGTGGCAGAAGAGGAGATCCGGCTCTCAGCTATCACTGACTCAGGGGCCTGTAGATGCTTCCTAGACGTAACCTTAGCCAAAAGACTTGTGTATGAAAATAGGGGGAGTTTGGGACTTTATATGAAGCACCATAAGTGCCTCCATCCCGCGGGACTTTGAGTGAAGCACCCTAAGGTGCCTCCATCCCTGTAATGCGTAATAAGAAGGGAAGTTTGGGACTTTATATGAAGCAAATGAGTAGTGGAGGTAGATTACAATATAAACATATTTATTTAGTAGCATAAATTTGTATACAAAAAAAAAAAAAAAATAATAATATAAAAGAGTATTTCATATCATATATACACGAGAGATATGCACAAAGGCTGAGTATGTAAAAATGGAAAAATACGTGCATAACATCATATGATCGAAAAAATGAATACATATATGCATAAAAATAACATGTACATGCCAATAGCAGCAGGCCTACCACCGGCACACGCACCCACATGGTACATCTGTATCCACCAGATGATATAAAAAACATCATATATTAAAAATCAATAAATCTCAATCCGTATGGGGTATGTGGCTGCAGCATCATATAAAGCTCTACGCGTTTCGTGGGTATTCCCACTCGTCAGGAGCGGATGCGTCAGACATTTCTATGGAATAAAAAGATTTGATTAAAGGAACCGTACTTCTCAAAAAAAAAAAAAAAAAAAAGATAATATATTTTTTCTTTTTCAAAAAAAGTTGTTTCTATTGATATGGATGGTTAACCACTGACACTCACCAAACCAGGCATGGACCGCAAAGTGGAGTGATCGGAGCAGGGCCGGCCGAGAACGTAGCCCCAAAGCGGGAGCTGAGGCGGCATAATACAGGATTGCAGCATCAGATAGGGCAAGAGCTAGAAGTATGGATGAGAGCTCCATGTAGCCAGGGAAGTAGTGTGTACTCAATGGGGCAAGGATGTCTGGGAACAAAATTAAATATATGTGGAATTATAATATGTTCATCATGGTGATAGTGTATGATAGGAGATGGTGATACAAGTACATGAACCCAGTATAGCTCCATATAGGAGGTGTATAGATAATATGAAAGAGATAAAGGAGATGCAAATAATGCCCAAGAATATGAAAGTATCTGTGTGTAAAAGACTTGGAGTCCCCGTTGTTACCAAAAAGCAGCAGTTAACAGTACATCTGGCCGATGGATCCCTGCCCAGTTCTGACCTAGTTACTCATGAATAGGGATGAGCCAAACACCCCCAGTTCAGTTTGCACCAGAACCTGCGAACGGACCAAAAGTTTGCGCAAACTTTGGAACATCATTAAAGTCTATGGGACTCGAACAATCGAAATCAGAAGTGCTAATTTTAAAGGCTAATATGCAAGTTATTGTCCTAAAAAATGGATTTAGGGACCCGGGTCCTGCCCCAGGGGACATGTATCAATGCAAAAAAAAGTTTTAAAAACGGCCGTTTTTTCGGGAGCAGTGATTTTAATGATGCTTAAAGTGAAAAAAAAAAAAAAGTGAAATATTCCTTTAAACATCGTACCTGGGGGTGTCTATAGTATGCCTGTAAAGTGGCCACGTGTTTCCCGTGCTTAGAACAGTCCCTGCACAAAATGACATTTTTAAAGGAATATAAGTCATTTAAAACTGCTTGCGGCTTTAATGTAATGTCTGGTCCCGGCAATATGGATGACAATCAGTGAGACAAACGCCATGGGTACCCCCCAGCCCCCCAGTCCATTACCAGGCCTTTTGGGTCTTGTATGGATATTAAGGAGAACCCCGCACCCAAAGTAAAAAAAGGAAAGGCGTGGGGCCCCCAGGCCCTATATACTCTGAACAGCAGTATACAGGCGGTGCAAACAAGACAGGGACTGTAGGTTTGTTGTTAAGTAGAATCTGTTTGTAATTTTGAACTGGTACATTTTTTAAAGTGTAGCTCCAACCAAAAAATCTATTTTTAAGCTTTTTGGAAAACATAGGGAAGGGTTATCACCCCTGTAACATTTGTTTTGCTGTCTGTGCACCTCTTCCGAAGATTTCACCTCACTTTCTGTCCCAATGACAAATGTTTTTCGAAAATTTGGGGTTTTTAATGAAACAAGGATTGGTGATAAAGCATCAGTGAAGAGGAGACACGGTTTTCCCATATTAACTCTTACAGGAGAGAATTTCCCTTCCTAGAAGTAGATTTCATCTCACTTCCTGTTGTCTCCTTCCATTTGCAAGTAGGAGTCGTTTGTAAGTCGGATTTTTGAAAGTAGGGGCCTGCCCTATATACTTTGCAGAAATTGGGGCCTTAGGTGTTGGTGTTGCCACAACACTGTAAGCCCTCACAGTTACTCTTGGTGGGCGCAGGAACGGGCCCTGCTGTGAAATATTAGATCAAGAATTGTAATTACATGCCATTGTTGAACAGTGGTAGAAAAATTGGGCCTTTGGTGGTGGTGCTGGTGCCACAACACTAAGTCCTCACAGTTACTCTTGGTGGGCGCTAGAACGGGCCCTGCTGTGAAATATTATATCACGCGCTGCACAAACCTTTCTGCAAGGTCTCCCGAAGATGTTTCATCCTCTGCTCCCTCTGCGACAGCAAGATAAGGTCCACAACCTTACCCTTGTAACGTGGATCAAGGAGGGTTGCCAGCCAGTAATCATCCCTCCCCTTGATACCACGAATACAAGGATCCTTCCGCAGGCTTTGTAGGATCAGGGAGGCCATGCAGCGAAGGTTTGCTAAGGCATTCGGTCCAGAGTTCTGGGTCACTAAGGACAACATGATCCGCTGCCACATACAAGTCCATGGGTTTCTTGGGACTGTAAATGATCCCTTAAAGACTGCTGCTGATGCTGAGTGCCAGGCTCCACCTCCATGCTGACACAATCCTCCTGTTCCTCCTCCTCCTCTTCCTGTGTGATCGGCAGGCACGCAGGAACACTGTCTGGACAAAGGGGGCCTTGAGAGGTAAGGAAGTCCTCCTCTTCCTCCCTCTGTTCTGCCTCAAGTGCCCTGTCAATTATTCCACACAGTGTGTGCTCCAAAAGGTGGACAAGAGGGACAGTGTCACTGATGCATGCACTGTCACTGCTCACCATCCTTGTGGCCTCCTCAAATGGTGACAGGACAGTGCATGCAGCCCTGATCATAGCCCACTGCGTGGGGAAAACAAAAACAAGGTCCCCTGACCCTATCCTGGTGCCATAGTCACATAGGTACTCATTGATGGCCCTCTGCAGCATGTGCAGCCGCTGCATCATGGCCAACGTTGAGTTCCATCTGGTGGGCATGTCACAGATTAGGCGGTTCTTGCGCAGGTTAAATTCCTTTTGGAGGTCAGCCAGCCGAGCACTTGCATTATATGACCTGCGGAAATGCACACAGACTTTCCTTGCCTGCCTCAGGACATCCTGTAATCTCGGGTACATGCCCAAGAACCGCTGCACCACCAAGTTAAGGACGTGAGCCAAACAGGGCACATGGGTCAGTTGTCCCTGTCGGAGGGCGGAGAGGAGGTTGGTGCCATTGTCGCAAACCACCATACCTGCCTTAAGCTGGCGTGGCAACCACCTCTGAACCTGCCCCTGCAGAGCTGACAGAATCTCTGCCCCAGTGTGGCTCCTGTCCCCCAAGCACACCAGCTCAAGCACCGCATGGCATCTTTTTGCCTGCGTAGCTCCTTGAACGCCTACAGAGCACCGCTGGTTCTGAGGACAAATCAGCACAGGAGGAGGCCATGGAGGAAGAAGAAGAGGAGGGGGTGGAGGAGAGAGGTGTGGCAGAATCACCACTAGTAGAATTTTGGAGGCGTGGTGGCAGAACAACCTCCAACACTACTGCACCCTGTCCTGCATCCTTCCCAGCTGCCAGAAGAGTCACCCAGTGCGCGGTAAAAGATAGGTAACGTCCCTGTCCATGCCTGCCGGACCATGAGTCAGCAGTAATATGCACCTTACCACTGACCACCCTGTCCAGCGAGGCCAAGACATTGCCTTCCACATGCCTTGAGAGAGCAGGAATCGCATTCCGTGAGAAAAAGTGGCGTTTAGGAACCTGCCACTGAGGAACCACACATTCCACAAACTCACGGAAGGGGGCAGAGTCTACCAACTGAAAAGGCAGCAGTTGAAGTGTTAGCAATTTAGCCATGCTAGCATTCAACCGCTGGGCATGTGGATGGCTGGGAGCGAACTTCTTTCGGCAGTGCAGCAGCTGGGGCAGGCAAATTTGTGACGTTGGTGTACCGATAGCAGATTGCCCACAAGTACTTGGCTGTGATACACCTAATTCTACACCTTCATTCCTATCAGTGGGAGCCAACTTCTTTCGGCGGTGCAGCAGCTGGGGCAGGGAAATTTGCCTGGTACAATCTGATGTCGGTGTACCGAAAGCAGATTGCCCACAAGTACTTGGCTGTGACACACCTAATTCTACACCTTCATTCCTCTCAGTGCATGTCCCAGAGAGGACTGAAGGTATAGTGGGGTTGGAGATCCCAGCTGATGAGGAGCAAGGAGAGGTCCGCTTTGTTCTTTGGTGTAGGTCTTTTAGGTACGCTTGCCAACGAACTGCATGGCAGGTCGACATATGTCTGGTCAAGCATGTGGTGCCTAAGTGGGTGATGTTTTGGCTACGCGAGATATGCTTGAGACATATGTTGTAAATAGCAGCGGTGGGATCTGATGCACTCGTCTCAAAAAAGGCTCACACCAAAGAACTTTTGGAACAACGTGCAGAGACAGCAGCGCCCTGCACATGCGGAGCTCTGCAGTATGATGCAGTCGGTGTGCTGCCCTTAAGCTGGCCCCTGGAGGGCATCCTGCCTTGTTGGAAATGTGCCTCCTCCTCCTCCCTCCTATCAGGAACCCACTTGGAGTCAGTGACCTCATCATCCCCTCCCTCCTCATCACTGGAGCAAACCTGGCAGTATGCTGCAGCTGGGGGAACATGACTGCCAGATTGCTTTCCTTCTTGGGCACCCCCCCTCTCTGGGCTCACGTTACTGCCTTCCTCTAGCTGGGCACCATCATCGGAGCCTTCAAAACGCTGGGCATCCTCCTGGAGCATGTACCCAACACTGTGGTCAAACAGTTCGGGGGACTCCCCAGGAGGACATGGTGGGGCTAGGGAAGGGGTGACTAATGCCATTGAGCCGAGGGAAGAGGCCGCGTTGGCAGCTGCTTTGCCAGACAAAGTACCCTGAGCCTGGGTGAGAGAGGATGAGAAGGATGAGGATGGCTTGGCCATCCACTCTACCAAGTCTTCCGCATGTTGCGGCTCAACACGGCCAGCTGCCGAAAAAAAGGACAAGCGTGTCCCACGGCCATGTGCTGATGAGGATGCACCGTCTCCACAACCAGCACTGTTGCCTCTAGACACAGAGCCTGCTTGCTAGGGATGAGCTTTGTGTTCGAGTCAAACCCATGTTTGACTCGAACATCGTCTGTTCGACTGTTCGTCGAATTGCAAACGATATGGGCCGTTCACGCCAAATTCGTGTGGCGCGTCACGGCCCATAATTCACTGCGGCATCGCAGTGCATTGCTAGCTGATGATTGGCCAAGCATGCACTATGACCCGCATGCTTGGCCAATCACAGCGCCATCAGTAGAGAGAGCTGTAATTGGGCAAAGCCAGGGTGGCTTTGGCCAATTATGGCTCAGGGGGTTTAGAACACGCCCCACACTATATAAGGCCGCCTGCACCGTGGCCCTGTGTAGTGTTTTCCGGCGTGCCGAGAGATAGAGAGAGAGAGAGACAGTGTCATTTCATTTGAGTTAGATAGATTAGGCAGGACAGTCAGTCAGTTAGCTGCACTTACAGTGTATTGTGTATATATATGCATCCCAGGTGTTGTGTGTGTATATATATATATATAAGAAGAGGGGGACTGTGTAAGGACACAGGTGGGACTTTAAATGAGGCGCACATAAATTGCGCCTCCATCCCTGGTGCAAAGTGATATAAGCGGAGGTTTGGGACTTTAGATGAGGTTCAAGACATGGTGGAGATACGTATAAAAATCACATATTTATAGACGTGACAGGATGTATAAGTGTACATGCGTGGGTCATGGGATAGCACATAGTATACAAATACAACATGGACATAGGCAGCACATAATCGCATAAACTTGGAAAATCATGACAATATGGCAGTGCATATATATATAACATGATACATCAAGGAAGCGGGGTAGTGTCAGCTCAAGAACACATGACAGTAATAAAAATAATTGAGCAATTCCCATGAATTCCACATACGTAAACATAAGTCAAAATTGCGGTACACTGCATATAAAAGAGTACATGATACATAATAAGTAAGAGGACAGTTGATGAAGTTGATTGCTAGTGATAATGTATGTCGGCATCCTGTATTGCCCGACGCGTTTCGTGTATGCACACTCATCAGGGGCGGATGCTCACAAATATCTATAAGAATATATGTAGAGATTATTAAATCTAATATGAGGCTAGGATTTTAGATGGAGCAGCAAACGAGCCCATCCAAAGTACTTACATGACGGAGTGGTATGCAGTAGGGGTGTAAAGGGTTTGAGGCCAAAGCAAACCAAGAAGATGTCTGTCCCGGAAGCTGGGGTATATGGGGCCTCGGGCGGCCGGAATGAGGTGCACAGAGCTTCCTCAAAGTGGATAGGTGGTTCCATGTCACAAGCCATGGTACAAAAGGAAGTAGGTGATGGAAAATGCCATGGAATCTACATGGATAGATAAGAATCCAGTTTGAGTATTGAGGTGGTACTGACTAATTCAGTGGTGTGGCAAGTGCCGTAGATGTTACCTGGTAGTGTACATGGAGAGATGGAGGGTCCTACTGCCTTGTGATATGTGCCGGCTGTGAAGTTCGTGGCTGTGTGCAAGCGGTGTGTTATATAACGCCGCCCGGCCGCACGCTGGCTCCTACCGACGTCACGCCGGCTCAGCACGTGTAGGGAGGAGCCTATGCCTGGGCGGAATGATACCGCCTCCAGCAGGGGATGACCCTCCCAGGTGTGATGGCTAGAGTAGTGATAGTCGCGCCCCACATGATGACGCACGCGGTGACGTCATACGTGAGGCGTGGGGCGTGGCGTCGATGCGCTGTGGATGCCACCCAGGACCCCCGAGCCTCCGCCTAGAAAGGCGGGAGGGAGAGGGAAGGGGGAAGCACACAGAGCGCATCGCAGCTTCCGGGATTGGACAGCAGAGGGATGCCTATGGCTCCATGGAAAGCCAAACAGCCCTATAGAAAGTGCAATGCCGCATAACTGCTGGACATGGATACCATGTTTCAAGCAGAATAGGGCCCCAAAGGCAATGCGTAGCCAAATGGAGCCAACCGACCTCCACCTGAGGGACAGGGGAACACTGCCAGCTCAGTCAAGAAACCTCCATCCCTATATGTAAACTATAAGAAGAGGGGGACTGTGTAAGGACACAGGTGGGACTTTAAATGAGGCGCACATAAATTGCGCCTCCATCCCTGGTGCAAAGTGATATAAGCGGAGGTTTGGGACTTTAGATGAGGTTCAAGACATGGTGGAGATACGTATAAAAATCACATATTTATTGACGTGACAGGATGTATAAGTGTACATGCGTGGGTCATGGGATAGCACATAGTATACAAATACAACATGGACATAGGCAGCACATAATCGCATAAACTTGGAAAATCATGACAATATGGCAGTGCATATATATATAACATGATACATCAAGGAAGCAGGGTAGTGTCAGCTCAAGAACACATGACAGTAATAAAAATAATTGAGCAATTCCCATGAATTCCACATACGTAAATATAAGTCAAAATTGCGGTACACTGCATATAAAAGAGTACATGATACATAATAAGTAAGAGGACAGTTGATGAAGTTGATTGCTAGTGATAATGTATGTCGGCATCCTGTATTGCCCGACGCGTTTCGTGTATGCACACTCATCAGGGGCGGATGCTCACAAATATATGACGGAGTGGTATGCAGTAGGGGTGTAAGGGGTTTGGGGCCAAAGCAAACCAAGAAGATGTCCGTCCCGGAAGCTGGGGTATATGGGGCCTCGGGCGGCCGGAATGAGGTGCACAGAGCTTCCTCAAAGTGGATAGGTGGTTCCATGTCACAAGCCATGGTACAAAAGGAAGTAGGTGATGGAAAATGCCATGGAATCTGGTAGTGTACATGGAGAGATGGAGGGTCCTACTGCCTTGTGATATGTGACGGCTGTGAAGTTATATGTACACACATATACACTGTATTCAGTTTAGCTAGATTTGTTCCTGTTATCTTCCTACTGACAGGCAGGCTTGTCTTGTTACAGTATTTACAGCTACCTGAAGAAAATTGCTGGTGTTCTTTTGATCCTATTAGTACCACAGTCAGGCAGTTAGACTATTTACAGTTAGTGTAGTGCGTCCTCCTCACAGTGTTCAGCTAAAGCTACAAGTTAGTGTAGTGCGTCCTCCTCACACTGTTCAGCTAAAACTACAAGTTAGTGCAGTGCGACCTCTGCACAGTGTTCAGCTAAAGCTACAATTTAGTGTAGTGCGTCCTCTGAACAGTGTTCATCTAAAGCTACAAGTTAGTGTAGTGCGTCCTCCTCACAGTGTTCAGCTAAAGCTACAGGTTAGTTTAGTGTGACCTCTGCACAGTGTTCAGCTAAAGCTACAAGTTAGTGTAGTGCGTCCTCCTCACAGTGTTCAGGTAAAACTACAAATTAGTGTAGTGCAACCTCTGCACAGTGTTCAGCTAAAGCTACAAGTTGGTGTAGTACGTCCTCTGAACAGTGTTCAGCTAAAGCTACAAGTTAGTGTAGTGCGACCTTTGCACAGTGTTCAGCTAAAGCTACCTGTAGAAGGTTGGTGGTGTTTTCCTGATCCTATCACTACTGCAGGCAGCTAAAGTATTTACACGTTAGTGTAGTGCGACCTCTGCACTGTTCAGCTAAAGCTAGCTGTAGAAGGTTGGTGGTGTTTTCCTGATCCTATCACTACCGCAGACAGCTAAATTATTTACACGTTAGTGTAGTGCGACCTCTGCACTGTTCAGCTAAAGCTACCTGTAGAAGCTTGGTGGTGTTTTCCTGATCCTGTCACTACTGCAGGCAGCTAAATTATTTACACGTTAGTGTAGTGCGACCTCTGCACAGTGTTCAGCTAAAGCTACCTGTAGAATTTTGGTGGTGTTCTCATACTGTAGGCAGGCAGTTGATTTTGCTAGCTGCAGTATCAGTATATATATATATATATATATATATATATATATATATATATATATATATATATATATATATATATATATATATATATATATATATATATATATAATATATAAATATATATATATATATATATATATATATATATATATATATATATATATATATATATATATATATATTCTAATCTTTTTGGCTCTATACACCACCACAATGGATTTGAAATGAAACAAACAAGATGTGCTTTAACTGCAGACTTTCAGCTTTAATTTAAGGGTATTTACATCCAAATCAGGTGAACGGTGTAGGAATTACAACAGTTTGTATATGTGCCTCCCACTTTTTAAGGGACCAAAAGTAATGGGACAATTGGCTGCTCAGCTGTTCCATGGCCAGGTGTGTGTTATTCCCTCATTATCCCATTTACAGAGAGCAGATAAAAGGTCAAGAGTTCATTTCAAGTGTGCTATTTGCATTTGGAATCTGTTGCTGTCAACTCTCAATATGAGATCCAAAGACCTGTCACTATCAGTGAAGCAAGCCATCATTAGGCTGAAAAAACAAAACATACCTATCAGAGAGATAGCAAAAATATTAGGTGTGGCCAACTGTTTGGAACATCTTTAAAAAGAAAGAACGCACCAGTGAGCTAGGCAACATAAAAAGACCAGGAAGACCACGGAAAACAACTGTGGTGGATGACCTAAGAATTGTTTCCCTGGTGAAGAAAACACCCTTCACAACAGTTGGCCAGATCAAGAACACTCTCCAGGAGGTAGGTGTATGTGTGTCAAAGTCATAATCAAGAGAAGACTTCACCAGAGTGAATACAGAGGGTTCACCACAAGATGTAAACCATTGGTGAGCCTCAAAAACAGGAAGGCCAGATTAGAGTTTGCCAAACAACATCTAAAAAAGCCTTCACAGTTCTGGAACAACATCCTATGGACATATGAGACCAAGATCAACTTGTACCAGAGTGATGGGAAGAGAAGAGTATAGAGAAGGAAAGGAACTGCTCATGATCCAAAGCATACCACCTCATCCGTGAAGCATGGTGGTGGTAGTGTCATGGTGTGGGCATGTATGGCTGCCAATGGAACTTGTTCTCTTGTATTTATTGATGATGTGACTGCTGACAAAAGCAGCAGGATGAATTCTGAAGTGTTTCGGGCAATAATATCTGCTCATATTCAGCAAAATGTTTCAGAACTCATTGGACTGTGCTTCACAGTGCAGATGGACAATGACCAAAGAGTTTAAGGGAAAGAAGTGGAATGTTATGCACTGGTCAAGTCAATCAAATGACCTGAATCCGATTGAGCATGCATTTCACTTGCTGAAGACAAAACTGAAGGGAAAATGCCTCAAGAACAAGCAGGAACTGAAGACAGATGCAGTAGAGGCTTGGCAGAGCATCACCAGGGATGAAACCCAGCGTCTGGTGATGTCTCTGCGTTCCAGACTTTGGGCTGTAATTGACTGCAAAGGATTTGCAACCAAGTCTTAAAAAGTGAAAGTTTGATGGATGATTGTTAATCTGTCCCATTACTTTTGGTCCATTAAAAAGTGGGAGGCACATATACAAACTGTTGTAATTCCTACACCGTTCAACTGATTTGGATGTAAATACCCTCAAATTAAAGTTGAAAGTCTGCAGTTAAAGTGCATCTAGTTTGTTTCATTTCAAATCCATTGCGATGGTGTATAGAGCCAAAAAGATTAGAATTGAGTCGATGTCCCAATATTTATGGACCTCACTGTATATCCCAGCTTAGTGCAGCTACAGGCCATTAGTATGTCTGGAAGGCCAACAAGGAGAGGCAGACAGTCACAAGCCAAAAAACAGGGCAAGCAGGCTCTGTGTCTAGAGGCAACGGTGCTGGTCATGGAGACGGTGCATCCTCATCAGCACGTGGCCGTGGGACACGCTTGGCCTTTTTTTCGGCAGCTGGCCGCGTTGAGCCGTAACATGCGGAGGACCAAGCCGTCCTCATCCTCCTCATCCTCCCTCACCCATGCTCAGGGTACTTTGTCTGGCAAAGCAGCTGCCAATGCGACCTCTTCCCTCGGCTCTATGGCATCAGTGACTCCTTCCCTAGCCCCACCATGTCCTCCTGAACTGTTTGACCACAGTGTTGGGTACATGCTCCAGGAGGATGCCCAGCGTTTAGAAGGCTCTGATGATGATACTGAGCTAGATGAAGGCAGTAACTTGAGCATGGACAGAGGGGGTGCCCAAGAAGGACAGCAATCTGGCAGTCATGCTCCCCCTGCTGCAGCATACTGCCAGGTTTGCTCCAGTGATGAGGAGGGAGGGGATGATGAGGTCACTGACTCAACCTGGGTGCCTGATAGGAGAGAGGAGGAGGAGGAGGCACATCACCAACGAGGCAGGATGCCCTCCAGGGGCCAGCCTAAGGGCAGCACACTGACTGCATCACACCACAAAGCTCCGCATGTGCAGGGCGCTGCTGTCTCTGCGCGTTATTCCAAAAGTTCTTTGGTGTGAGCCTTTTTTGAGATGAGTGCATCAGATCCCACCGCTGCTATTTACAACATATGTCTCAAGCGTCTCTCGCGTGGCCAAAACATCTCCCGCTTGGGCACCATATGCTTGACCAGACATATGTTGACCTGCCATGCAGTTCGTTGGCAAGCATATCTAAAAGACCCACACCAAAGAACAAAGAGGACCTCTCCTTGCTCCTCATCAGCTGAGATTTCCAACCCCACTATACCTTCAGTCCTCTCTGGGACCTGCACTGAGAGGAATGAAGGTGTAGAATTAGGTGTGTCACAGCCAAGTACTTGTGGGCAATCTGCTTTCGGTACACCGACATCATATTGTACCAGGCAAATTTCCCTGCCCCAGCTGCTGCACCGCCGAAAGAAGTTGGCTCCCAGCCATCCACATGCCCAGCGGTTGAATGCTAGCTTGGCAAAATTGCTAGCACTTCAACTGCTACCTTTTCAGTTGGTAGACTCTGCCCCCTTCCATGAGTTTGTGGAATGTGCGGTTCCTCAGTGGCAGGTACCCAAACGCCACTTTTTCTCACGGAAGGCGATTACGGCTCTCTACCGGCATGTGGAAGCCAATGTCTTGGCCTCGCTGGACAGGGCGATCAGCGGTAAGGTGCATATTACCGCTGACTCATGGTCCAGCAGGCATGGACAGGGACGTTACCTAAGTTTCACGGCGCATTGGGTCACTCTGCTGGCAGCTGGGAACGATGCAGGACAAGGTGCAGTAGTGCTGGAGGTTGTTCCGCCACCACGCCTCCAAAATGCCACTACTAATGATTGTGACACACCTCTCCTCCACCCCCTCCTCTTCTTCTTTCTCCATGGCCTCTTTCTGCGCTTTGTCCTCGGAACCAGCGGTGCTCCGTAGGCATTCAAGGGGCTACGCAAGTACGCAGGCCAAAAGATGCCATGCGGTGCTTGAGCTGGTGTGCTTGGGGGACAGGAGCCACCCTGGGCAGAGGTTCCGTCAGCTCTGCAGGGGCAGGTTCAGAGGTGGTTGACGCCATGCCAACTTAAGGCAGGAATGGTGGTTTGCGACAATGGCACCAACCTCCTCTCCGCCCTCCGACAGGGACAACTGACCCATGTGCCCTGTTTGGCTCACGTCCTTAACTTGGTGGTGCAGCGGTTCTTGGGCAGGTACCCAGGCTTACAGGATGTCCTGAGGCAGGCCAGGAAACTCTGTGTGCATTTCCGCCGGTCATATAATGCCAGTGCTCGGCTGGCAGACCTCCAAAAGGAGTTTAACCTGCCCAAGAACCGCCCAATCTGTGACATGCCCACCAGGTGGAACTAAACGTTGGCCATGCTACAGCGGCTGCACACGCAGCAGAGGGCCATCAATGAGTACCTGTGCGACTATGGCACCAGGACAGGGTCAGGGGAGCTTATTTTTTTTTCCCCACGCCCGTGGGCCATGATCAGGGATGCATGCACTGTCCTGTCACCATTTGAGGATGCCACGAGGATGGTGAGCAGTGACAGTGCATGCATCAGTGACACTGTCCCCCTTGTCCACCTGTTGGAGCACACGCTGCATGGAATAATGGACAGGGCACTTGAGGCAGAACAGAGGCAGGAAGAGGAGGACTTCCTTAGCTCTCAAGGCCCCCTTTATCCAGACAGTGTTCCTGCGTGCCCGCCGATCACACAGGAAGAGGACGAGGATAAGGAGGAGGAAGAGGAGGAGGATTGTGTCAGTATGGAGGTGGAGCCTGGCACTCAGCATCAGCAGCAGTCTTTAAGTGATCAGTCCCAAGAAACACATGGACTTGTACGTGGCTGGGAGAAGGTGGCTGCGGACCATGTCGTCCTTAGTGACCCAGAGGACTCCGGACCGAATGCCTCAGCAAACCTACACTGCATGGCCTGATCCTGAAAAGCCTGCGTAAGGATCCTCGTATTCGTGGTATCAAGGAGAAGGACCAATACTGGCTGGCAACCCTCCTTGATCCACATCACAAGGGTAAGGTTGCGGACCTTATCTTGCCGTTGCAGAGGGAGCAGAGGATGAAACATCTTCGGGAGGCCTTCCAGAAAGGTCTGTGCAACGCGTTCCCAGAGACTGGGAGGTTACAAACTCCTGTTTCTGGACAACGTGTTGCTGAGGCTTTGGTCAGTCAATGAAGGAGCGGTGGAGAAGGTGGCCGTCTGACCGATGCGTTCAGACAATTTTTTTAGTCCGCAGCCCCAAGGTATGATCGGTTCCAGCAACCATCGCCAGCGTCTGTTTTACATGGTGCAGGAATACCTAGGGGCAAGATCTGACTTGGACACCTTTCCCACCGAAAATCCTCTGGGTCACTGGGTCTTGAGGATGGATCACTGGCCAGAGCTTGCACAGTATGCAATTGAGCTACTGGCCTGTCCTGCATCCAGCGTTCTTTCGGAACGCACATTCAATGCTGCTGGAGGCTTTGTAACCGATCACAGGCTGCGTCTGTCCACCGACTCGGTCGATCCACTGACCTTCATAAAAATGAATCAGTCTTGGATCACCACCAGCTACCAAGCACCTGATGCTGATGTAACCGAATAATTTTTTTTGAAATGTCAGATCCCTTCAAAGACTGCCTATGCTGATGCTGAGTGACTATCCTGTTATGCTGAGTAATTATCCTCTTCCTCCTCAATGATCATGCTGATAGCTTGTAAGAACATTTTTGGTTCTGGGCGCCGCCACCAGTGCCTAAGGCCCAATTTTTCAGCCCCTGTTTAACAGGGGCGTGTAATTACAATTTTTGATGCAATACTTTGCAGCAGGGCTCGTTCCTGTGTTCCAACTAGAGTATTTGTGAGGGGTTGCAGTGTTGTGGCATCAGCACCAGTGCCTAAGGCCCAATTTTTCAGCCCCTGTTTAACAGGGACATGTAATTAGAATTCTTGATCTAATATTTCACAGCAGGGACCGTTTCTGCGCCCACCAAGATTAACTGTGAGTACTTACAGTGTTGTGGCACTAACACCAGCACCACCACCACCAAAGGCCCAATTTTTCTGGCCCTGTTCAACAGGGGCATGTAATTACAATTCTTGATTGAATATTTCACAGCAGGGCACGTTTCTGCGCCCACCAAGATTAACTGTGAGGACTTACAGTGTTGTGGCACCAGCACCACCACCATCACCAAAGGCCCAATTTTTCTGGCCCTGTCCAACAGGGACATGTAATTACAATTCTTGATCTAATATTTCACAGCAGGGCCCTGTGCTGGCTTACAGTGTTGAGGCCACAACAACACCTAAGGCCCAAATTTCTGCTGAGTATATAGGGCAGGCCCCTACTTTCAAACATTCAACTTACAAACGACTCCTACTTGCAAACGGAAGGAGACAACAGGAAGTGAGATGAAATCTACTTCTAGGAAGGGAAATTCTCTCCTGTAAGAGTTAATATGGGAAAACCGTGTCTCCTCTTCACTGATGCTTTATCACCAATCCTTGTTTCACTAAAAACCCCAAATTTTCAAAAAACTTTTGTCATTGGGACAAAAAGTGAGGTGAAATTTTTTGAAGAGGAGCACAGACAGCAAAACAAATGTCACAGGGGTGATAACCCTTCCCTATATTTTCCAAAAAGCTTAAAAACAGATTTTTTGGCTGGAGCTACACTTTAAAAATGTACCAGTTCAAAATTACAAACAGATTCTACTTAACAACAAACCTACAGTCCCTATCTTGTTTGCACCGCCTGTATACTGCTGTTCAGAGCATAAAGGTCCCGGGGGCCCCACGCCTTTCCTTTTTTCACTTTGGGTGCGGGGTTCCCCTTAATATCCATACAAGACCCAAAGGGCCTGGTAATGGATTGGAGGGTACCCATGCCGTTTGTCTCACTGATTTTCATCCATATTGCCAGGACCCGACATTACATTAAAGCCGCAAGCAGTTTGAAATGACTTTTTTTCCTTTAAAAATGTCATTTTGTGCAGGGACTGTTCTAAGCACGGGAAACACGCACCACTTTACAGGCATACTATAGACACCCCCCAGGTACGATATTTAAAGGAATATTTCACTTTTTTTTTTTTTACTTTAAGCATCATTAAAATCACTGCTCCTGAAAAAACGGCCGTTTTTAAAAGTTTTTTGCATTGATACATGTCCCCTGGGGCAGGACCCGGGTCCCCAAACCCCTTTTTAGAACAATATTGCACGTTTGATTTTGAACGTTCGAGTCCCATAGACGTCAATGGGGTTCTAACGTTCGTGCAAATTTTCGGTCCGTTTGCAGGTTCTGGTGCGAACCAAACCGGGGGGTGTTCGGCTCATCCCTACTGCTTGCCCTCTTTTATTGGCTTGTGACTGTCTGCCTCTCCTTGTTGGCCTTCCAGACATACTAATGGCCTGCAGTGAGATGTAGCTGCACAAAACTGGAATGTGTGTATATATATATATATATATATATATATATATATATATATATATATATATATATATATATATATATACACTACCGTTCAAAAGTTTGGGGTCACCCAAACAATTTTGTGTTTTCCATGAAAAGTCACACTTATTCACCACCATACGTTGTGAAATGAATAGAAAATAGAGTCAAGACATTGACAAGGTTAGAAATAATGATTTGTATTTGAAATAACATTGTTTTTACATCAAACTTTGCTTTCATCAAAGAATCCTCCTTTTGCAGCAATTACAGCATTGCACACCTTTGGCATTCTAGCTGTTAATTTATTGAGGTAAGCTGGAGAAATTGCACCCCACGCTTCTAGAAGCAGCTCCCACAAGTTGGATTGGTTGGATGGGCACTTCTGGCGTACCATACGGTCAAGCTGCTCCCACAACAGCTCAATGGGGTTCAGATCTGGTGACTGTGCTGGCCACTCCATTACCGATAGAATACCAGCTGCCTGCTTCTGCTGTAAATAGTTCTTGCACAATTTGGAGGTGTGTTTAGGGTCATTGTCCTGTTGTAGGATGAAATTGGCTCCAATCAAGCGCTGTCCACTGGGTATGGCATGGCGTTGCAGAATGGAGTGATAGCCTTCCTTATTCAGAATCCCTTTTACCCTGTACAAAGCTCCCACCTTACCAGCACCAAAGCAACCCCAGACCATCACATTACCTCCCCCATGCTTAACAGATGGCGTCAGGCATTCTTCCAGCATCTTTTCATTTGTTCTGCGTCTCACAAACGTTCTTCTTTGTGATCCAAACACCTCAAACTTGGATTCATCCGTCCACAACACTTTTTTCCAGTCTTCCTCTGTCCAATGTCTGTGTTCTTTTGCCCATCTTAATCTTTTTCTTTTATTGGCCAGTCTCAGATATGGCTTTTTCTTTGCCACTCTGCCCTGAAGCCCAAAATCCCGCAGCCGCCTCTTCACTGTAGATGTTGACACTGGTGTTTTGCGGGTACTATTTAATGAAGATGGCAGTTGGGGTCCTGTGAGACGTCTGTTTCTCAAACTAGAGACTCTAATGTGCTTATCTTCTTGCTTAGTTGTGCAACGCGGCCTCCCACTTCTTTTTCTACTCTGGTTAGAGCCTGTTTGTGCTGTCCTCTGAAGGGAGTAGTACACACCGTTGTAGGAAATCTTCAATTTCTTTGCAATTTCTCGCATGGAATAGCCTTCATTTCTAAGAACAAGAATAGACTGTCGAGTTTCAGATGAAAGTTCTCTTTTTCTGGCCATTTTGAGCGTTTAATTGACCCCACAAATGTGATGCTCCAGAAACTCAATCTGCTCACAGGAAGGTCAGTTTTGTAGCTTCTGGAAGGAGCTAGACTGTTTTTAGATGTGTGAACATGATTGCACAAGGGTTTGCTAATCATCAATTAGCCTTCTGAGCCAATGAGCAAACACATTGTACCATTAGAACACTGGAGTGATAGTTGCTGGAAATGGGCCTCTATACACCTATGTAGATATTGCACCAAAAACTAGACATTTGCAGTTAGAATAGTCATTTACCACATTAGCAATGTATAGAGTATATTTGTTTAAAGTTAGGACTAGTTCAAAGTTAGCTTCATTTAAAAGTACAGTGCTTTTCCTTCAAAAATAAGGACATTTCAATGTGACCCCAAACTTTTGAACGGTAGTGTATATATATATACTCTGATACTGCAGCTAGCAGAATCAACTGCCTGCCTGTAGTATTATTAGTATGAGAACGCCAGCAATTGTCTTCAGGTAGCTTTAGGTGCACACTGTGCAGAGGACACAGTACACTAACTGTAAATACTGTAGCTGCCTGCCTGTGGTACTAATAGGATCAGAAGAACACCACCAATTTTCTTCAGGTAGCTTTAAGTGCACACTGTGCAGAGGATGCAGTACACTAACTGTAAATACTGTAGCTGCCTGCCTGTGGTATTAATAGGATCAGAACAATAGCAATTGTCTTCAGGTAGCTTTAGGTGCACACCGTGAGGAGGACGCACTACACTAACTGTAAATACTGCAGTTGCCTGCAGTACTAATAGGGTCAGAAGAACACCACCAATTTTCTTCAGGTAGCTGTAGGTGCACACTGTGCAGAGGACGCACTACACTAACTGTAAATACTGCAGCTGCCTGCGGTTACTAATAGGATCAGAAGAACACCACCAATTTTCTTCAGGTAGCTTTAGGTGCACACTGTGCAGAGGACGCACTACACTAACTGTAAATACTGCAGCTAATAGGACTAATAGGATCAGAAGAGCAATTTTCTCAGGTAGCTATAAATACTGTAAAAACACCTGCCTGCCTGTCAGTAGGAAGAGAAACACACACACACACACATAACACCTAGGATGCATATACAGTGGCTTGCGAAAGTATTCGGCCCCCTTGAACTTTTCAACCTTTTGCCACATTTCAGGCTTCAAACATAAAGATATAAAATTTTTATTTTTTGTGAAGAATCGCCAACAAGTGGGACACAATTGTGAAGTGGAACGAAATCTTTTGGATTTTTGAAACTTTTTTAACTAATAAAAAAATGAAAAGTGGGGCGTGCAAAATTATTCGGCCCCCTTGCGTTAATACTTAGTAGAGCCACCTTTTGCTGCGATTACAGCTGCAAGTCGCTTGGGGTATGTCTCTATCAGTTTTGCACATCGAGAGACTGAATTTCTTGCCCTTTCTTCCTTGCAAAACAGCTCGAGCTCAGTGAGGTTGGATGGAGAGCGTTTGTGAACAGCAGTTTTCAGCTCTTTCCACAGATTCTCGATTGGATTCAGGTCGGGACTTTGACTTGGCCATTCTAACACCTGGATACGTTTATTTGTGAACCATTCCTTTGTAGATTTTGCTGTATGTTTGGCATCATTGTCTTGTTGGAAGATAAATCTCCGTTCCAGTTTCAGGTCTTTCTTGTTTGCATTTAGCCTTTACATATACTATATTCCTGCTAAGGTACCTCAATCTTTTCATTTTTTAGGGGCGCCTTCCTGTGACCTCAGCTTACCGCTCTGGCGTGCGCATGCCCGGGTCGGGCGGGATGGGCATAGTGCCATACTCCTATATGGAGATTACTGCTTACCTCCCTGCAGCCTATACCATCTAATGCTAGCACTTATACCTATTACATCCTCCCACCGACCCCCTGCCCTCTTTCAGTGCCTTTGTACTTTTATACCTCTTCCCATAAGCAGTTAATGGAACTTTCCCAGGTAGGTGATCTATGGATCATTCAAACCCCCTATTGGATATCAATTGACAACTTGTATACTATTTGACCCTTGTTTACACTCTTTCAGTCTTATTTATATATATTTTTTTCAATATATTTAGATGAACCCCTCTTTTCGATCATGCCCCTGAAGAAGGACCCTAGAAACATTAAACATCCCGAAACGCGTCGGGCTTGAAAAGAGGTTTCTTTTCACCACTGTTTATTGCTAGACTGTTTCATGTATTTACCCATTAGTACTGCTTTGTTACCAATGATATCCTTGTTTTTAATACTTGTATTTCCCTATTGAATAAACATATACCCTTTTTTTATGACGTATTATAGCCTCTATTCCTAAGTTTTTTCCTATTATGCAAGTGCCGGTAAAGTCCACCTAGGGGAACCCTTTTCTTTGTGTTCAGGTCTTTTGCAGACTGCAACAGGTTTTCATCCAGAATGGTCCTGTATTTGGCTGCATCCATCTTCCCCTCAATTTTAACCATCTTCCCTGTTCCTGCTGAAGAAAAGCAGGCCCAAACCATGATGCTGCCACCACCATGTTTGACAGTGGGGATGGTGTGTTGAGTGTGATGAGCTGTGTTGCTTTTACGCCAAACATATCGTTTTGCATTGTGGCCAAAAAGTTCGATTTTGGTTTCATCGGACCAGAGCACCTTCTTCCGCATGTTTGGTGTGTCTCCCAGGTGGCTTGTGGCAAACTTTAGACGAGACTTTTTATGGATATCTTTGAGAAATGGCTTTCTTCTTGCCACTCTTCCATAAAGGCCAGATTTGTGCAGTGTACGACTGATTGTTGTCCTATGGACAGACTCTCCCACCTCAGCTGTAGTTCTCTGCAGTTCATCCAGAGTGATCATGGGCCTCTTGGCTGCATCTCTGATCAGTCTTCTCCTTGTCTGAGCTGAAAGTTTAGAGGGACAGCCAGGTCTTGGTAGATTTGCAGTGGTCTGATACTCCTTCCATTTCAAAATGGTCGCTTGCACAGTGCTCCTTGGGATGTTTAAAGCTTGGGAAATCTTTTTGTATCCAAATCCGGCTTTAAACTTCTCCACAACAGTATTACGGACCTGCCTGGTGTGTTCCTTGGTCTTCATGATGCTCTCTGCGCTTTCAACAGAACCCTGAGACTATCACAGAGCAGGTGCATTTATACAGAGACTTGATTACACAAAGGTGGATTCTATTTATCACCATCAGTCATTTAGGACAACATTGGATCATTCAGAGATCCTCGCTGAACTTCTGGAGTGAGTTTGCTGCACTGAAAGTAAAGGGGCCGAATAATTTTGCACACACCACTTTTCAGTTTTTTAATTGCTAAAAAAGTTTAAAATATCCAATAGATTTCGTTCCACTTCACAATTGTGTCCCACTTGTTGGTGATTCTTCACAAAAAATTAAAATTTTATATCTTATGTTTGAAGCCTGAAATGTGGCAAAAGGTTGAAAAGTTCACACACACACACACACACACACACACACACACACAATACACTGCAAGTGCAGCTAACTGACTCGCCTGCCTACTCTATCTAACTTAAATCAAATTACACTGTTTCTCTGTCTATCTCTCTGCCACCACGCAGGCGGCCTTATATACTGTGGGGCGTGTACTAAACCCCCTCAGCCATAATTGGCCAAAGCCACCCTGGCTTTGGCCAATTACGGCTCTCTGTACAGACGGCGCTGTGATTGGCCAAGCATGCGGGTCATAGTGCATGCTTGGCCAATTATCAGCCAGCATTGCACTGCGTTGCCGCAGTGAATTATGAGCTGTGACGCGCCACTCGAATTTGGCGCGAACGGCCCATAACGTTCGAAATTCGGCGAATGGTCGAACATGCGATGTTAGAGTCGAACATGGGTTCGACTCGAACTCGAAGCTCACCCCTACCTCATGAAACACTGCCAATCCCCATGATGACCAATTCTGGCCATAAAGAATTGATACATTTTGATCTACTGTGCTCCCCCATGTTTCCGTCATTCTGGGGTTTCCCTGGTTACGAGCACACAATCCCCATATCGACTGGCTCAAGAATGAAGTTCTGTTCTCATCTACATATTGCCAACAGCATTGCCTTGCCCCTATTTCTAGAGACTGTACTAGCTGTTTGACACTACAACATGTCTCCAGTGCCAATCAACATATACCCCCTGCCTACCTAGAATTTCTGGACATGTTTCACAAAAAAGGAGCTGACACCCTTCCACCTAATCGTCCCTACGACTGTCCTATTGAATTGCTCCCAGGCTCTGAAATTCCGTTTGGTCGTATTTTTCCCCTATCAGAAACTGAACTTGAGACTTTATGACAATATATTGACGAAAACCTGGAAAAAGGGTTTATCCGTCCTTCTTCATCTCTTGCAGGTACTGAAATTTTCTTTTTTTTTTTATATATATATATATATATATATATATATATATAATCTTTATTTTATAAATTTTTCCATTTTACACAAAACATAGAAAAAGAAAATTTTGGAAATCTGATAAAGACACCCATAAACCATTACCAAAGCATATATTCATTCATAATTCTATATCCTTTATATAGTCTATATTTGTGTCTTATTTTCTCAACCAACATATATCCATCCAAGATCCCAAAATTGTTTGCCCGGACTTATACAAACTAAGAAACATTAACCCACATAACCCTACCAAATAAAAAAAAAAAAAAAAAAAAAAAAGGAAAACCCTACAGGATTGCACTACAATATAATTTGATAATTTTACGGAGGTTCTGAACTCCTCCCATTGTTGCCATGTCATTAAGGTTTGTTCTCCAAGACCTGCTTCTATCTTTATCATCTTCTCCAGAGACTGCATCTCGCTCATCCCACACATCCATTCCCCGATTGAGGGATCTACCTCCTTCCTCCAATTTCTAACTATGACTGTACGCACTGCTGTTAACATATGTCTTAGAATACCTTTCTTTATAGATTTTATAGAGCCCGGATCATTGACAGCACATCTGGTTGTACAGTCAGTCCTGTAATTCTCTGGTATATGTTGTAAATCTTTTACCAAAATACCAACACCCCCGGCCAATATTACCATATGTGTGACATTGTACCCCTTGCATTTTGACATCTCCAACAAACCTCTTTATTTTCCTTATTGATTTTATGCATTTCTACAGGGCATCTATACCACCTTGCTAAGATTTTATAATTTCTTTCCTGATGTCTAGTTGACAAAGATAATTTATGTGTCAATAGAAAGGATCTTTCCCATTCCGATCTGGGGATGGCCCTCCCCAGCTCCTCTTCCCACCTAGTTACATACAGTCAGGTCCATAAATATTGGGACATCAACAATCAGACTTTCAGCTTTAATTTGAGGGTATGTACATCCAAAGTAGGTGAACGGTGTAGGAATTACAACAGTTTGTATATGTGCCTCCCACTTTTTAAGGGACCAAAAGTAATGGGACAGATTAACAATCATCCATCAAACTTTCACTTTTTAAGACTTGGTTGCAAATCCTTTTGCAGTCAATTACAGCCTGAAGTCTGTAACGCATAGACATCACCAGATGCTGGGTTTCATCCCTGGTGATGCTCTGCCAGGCCTCTACTGCAACTGTCTTCAGTTCCTGCTTGTTTTTAAGGCATTTTCCCTTCAGGTTTGTCTTCAGCAAGTGAAATGCATGCTCAATCAGATTCAGGTCAGGTGATTGACTTGGCCATTGCATAACATTTCACTTCTTTCCCTTAAACTCTTTGGTTGCTTTCGCAGTATGCTTCGGGTTATTTTCCATCTGCACTGTGAAGCGCCGTCCAATGAGTTCTGAAGCATTTTGCTGAATAATGAGCAGATAATATTGCCCGAAACACTTCAGAATTCATCCTGCTGCTTTTGTCAGCAGTCACATCATCAATAAATACAAGAGAACCAGTTCCATTGGCAGCCACCCACGCCATGACACTACCACCACCATGCTTTACTGATGAGGTGGTATGCTTTGGATCATGAGCAGTTCCTTTGCTTCTCCATACTCTTATCCCCATCACTCTGGTACAAGTTTATCTTGGTCTCATCTGTCCATAGGATGTTGTTCCAGAACTGTGAAGGCTTTTTTAGATGTTGTTTGGTAAACTCAAATCTGGCCTTCCTGTTTTTGAGGCTCACCGATGGTTTACATCTTGTGGTGAACCCTCTGTATTCACTCTGGCGAAGTCTTCTCTTGATTGTTGACTTTGACACACATATACCTACCTCCTGGAGAGTGTTCTTGATCTGGCCAACTGTTGTGAAGGGTGTTTTCTTCACCAGGGAAAGAATTCTTCGGTCATCCACCACAGTTGTTTTCTGTGGTCTTCCTGGTTTTTTGGTGTTGCTGAGTTAACCGGTGCGTTCTTTCTTTTTAAGGATGTTCCAAACAGTTGATTTGGCCACACCTATCTCTCTGATGGATTTGTTTTGTTTTTTCAGCCCAATGATGGCTTGCTTCACTGATAGGGACAGCTCTTTGGATCTCATATTGAGAGTTGACAGCAACAGATTCCAAATGCAAATAGCACACTTGAAATGAACTCTGGACCTTTTATCTGCTCCTTGTAAATGGGATAATGAGGAAATAACACACACCTGGCCATGGAACAGCTGAGCAGCCAATTGTCCCATTACTTTTGGTCCCTTAAAAAGTGGGAGGCACATATACAAACTGTTGTAATTCCTACACCATTTATTGATTTGGATGTAAATACCCTCAAATTAAAGCTGAGAGTCTGCAGTTAAAGCACATCTTGTTTGTTTTATTTCAAATCCATTGTGGTGGTGTATAGAGACAAAAAGATTAGAATTGTGTCGATGTCCCAATATTTATGGACCTGACTGTATGTTGTTAAAATTGGTGTAAGTCTGTTTGCAATAATCTTAGAATATAGTTGAAGAACTATATTAGTTAAGGAAATTGGGCGATAATTTCCACATAACATATGGTCTTTCTCTGGTTTTGGAATGACAAAGATATATGCTTCCATCTCTTGTGGGGCAAAGGCTCGAGAGGCAGAGATCGAATTAAAGGTCCTAGTCATGATAGGAATTAGCAATTCCTTAAATGTTCTATAAAAATGCTGGGTAAAGCCATCTGGACCCGGGTTTTGCCCGGTACTAATGAGTCAATTACGTTTTGCAATTCTATTGCAGAGAATTCTTTATTCAGATCGTCTACTTCCGCTGCCGATAATGATAGTATTGTGGTTTCCCGTATATATTAGTGTACTTTCTGCCGGAAGGTTTCGGGATCCATTTCCGCTTGTTGATTTGGTATATTATACAATCTGGAGTAAAATGAATGGAATGATTTTAAGATTCCTTCAGGATCATGTGTCAGTTCTCCTAAAACTGTTTTTATTTTTACTATAGAGGTCGCAGGTGCTCGCTGGTGCAGTGCCCTTGCTAGGAGCCGGCCTGGTTTATTTCCGTGTTGATAGAACAGCACACGGGTCTTATCTCTAAGATGTAGTGTCTGTTTATTTAATAAAGTCTGTAGTTCTATCCGTGTATCGGTTAATACTATTAGATTTTCTAAAATCGGATTTTGTTTATGTATTCTTTCAAGTTTTGAGATGTCTTTTTAGAGTAGGGATATTTTACTATCTCTTTCTCTTTTTAGTCTAGCCCCATGTTTTATAAAAAAAAACGTAATACGCATTTTAATGTTTCCCACTGCATGGGTAGTGATGTAGAATCATTTGTGTGGTCTAACACAAACTTATTAATTATTTGCCTAATCTCCGCTGTACAAACCTCGTCTTTGAGTAAGTTATTGTTTTATCTCCATGACCATTTAGTTGGAGCTCCCATCGGTATGACCAGCACCAGAAACACTGGCGCATGGTCAGACCAAATAAAGCTACCAATCTCCACTGAGGATGCCACCGCCATTCCCATTTTGTTTAGGGGAAAAAAAATTCAATCTATGATAAGTTCCATGTACCTTTGACTGAAATTAATAATCCCTATCTACTGGGTGAAGGACCCTCCATATATCTATCAATTGATATCTATCCAGGATAGCTTTAAACTTATTTATCTGATTGGAAGACTGAAATAGGCGAGGAGCAGTAGTGTTCAGATCCCGGTCAAGTACAAATTAAAATCGCCCCCACAACCGGAGTCACGCCCTCTGCTCTTTCCATAAGACCTGTCAAAATTTGTGTGCCCCTCTTAAGCTGATCTTGGTTTGGTAAATACACATTAATAAATGTATATTTTTTCTCCGTAAATGGACAGCTTCAAGAGCAGAGACATACTGTCCCTGCTCCTCCAGCTGTCCAGAACTTGGTGAGGCAAAGACCTATGGATTACAATGGAAACTCCCCTAGATTTGGAGTAGGCAAAAGAATCATGATACCATGTTGGATAATACCTATTCTGTGTGTTGGTTATGTGATTTGAGCGAAAATGCGTCTCCTGAAAGAAGACAACACTGACCTTTTGTTTATGAAGAGAATATAAAATTAGTGATCTCTTTGATGGGGAATTCAGTCCTATGGCATTGAAAGAACAAACTTTTATCAAGCTCATACCTAGGGAAAGAAAGGAAAAAAAAAATTAAACCCTTTTCTAAATAACTTCGAGTCTAGACTTACTTAGTAAGTTCCCTATGTTAGGGGTGTAGGGGGACCTCCCCCAAGACCACGCCCAACCTAGGATTTTATGTGCATAAAAATATTTTTTAATTCCTAACTTCCATCTTATTTGTTTAATCCTATGGAAGAAAAATGGGATAAGGAAGGAAGGGGGGAGAGAGGAAGAAGGAAAAGGGGAAAAGAGAATAAAAAATCCCTCCACATAGACATATTGTGATGTTTGTGAATTAATGGGGTAATGAGTGCATCAAAAGTGATACAGTGTATATTCCTCCAATACATACCCCCCTCCCCTCAACCGCCCTCTCATCCCCTATCCCACACTCTTCCTTCCCCACTCTCCACATCAACTGATAAGTGAACATACCTAACTATTAGGGGTAGTACAGTATGCGTAACTGGGTGCATCCCATATGATATGCAGTGCACCTTGTGAACTATTGAGAAAAAAAAAGGATGATATAATTGTGTATTTTGAATAGCAAAAAGTAGACCTATTGTGCCTATTTATGCACCAATATACTCCCGGGGAGAGGGCCCCCCCCTACATTGGGAGGGGGCCTTCCCCCGGGACTGCACAGGAGCTGCACAAAAAAAGACCCCATTCCCTCCTGTCCTCCATCCTCCCCCCTCCCCTCCAAGTCCTTGTCTATCTTCTCATAGAGGTTCTTCCCAAAAAGTCATGAATTTTAGGCGGCTGGAGATGGTTCAAGAAATCCAGGTCTGCAATGTCCGAAAAAAATATTTTTTGTCCCTTGTGATGTACTTTTATCTGGAAAGGAAACCCCATCTATATGGTATCTCTTTTTCTCTAAGAGCTTCCAAAAGAGGTTTTACTGCTTTTCTCAGGATCAGAGTATGTCTAGATAGGTCTTGCAGTAGAATTACCTGTGCTCCATCAAAATGTATAGTCCTTTGCAGGCGTGCTGCTGCCATAATCCTTTCCTTGCCATGGAAATAATGTATTCTACAGATTATATCTCTTGGCTTCAAAGGGTCAGAGTTTTTAGGGCCTAATGCTCGGTGTGCCCGATCTATCTTTATTTCAATGGTTAATGGGCGTTTCATCAGGGTATTGAACATTCTCGTAATGTCGGTACCAAATCCTCTAAACCTGTTGCCTCTGGTATACCTTTGACCCTAATATTATTTTGCCTGTTTCTATTTTCAAAGTCATCGATGGTGGTGATCACGTACTTTAAACATTGATCCTGTTCCCGATTTCTCTTCTCAGACTGAAATAATTTTTGTTCAATAACTGGTACTCTAGATTCCACCGTGTCCATCTTATTTTGAGTATCTGCCAGAGATATTTTCAGTGATTGCAGTTCAGCTTTATATGAAGTCTTTAATCTATATACATATTTATCCATGTCTTCTCTTGTTGGTAAGGATTGTATGTATGCCTGCATGTCCCAGGGCCCCCTTTCAGCTGTCTCTGCTCATATTATAGCTTGTTGTATACTTTGAGGGGGGCCGCTACTTGATCTATCTATCTCAGCCTCTCCAGTTGAAGATGATATGTTCAATTCTGCTACATCAAAGGCTTCCTGTTGACCTTGCATGTGTGGGTATTGAAAGAACCCTTTAATGTCAGTTATTTGTAAGATTGAGTTTTGGGGCGCTTTTAGCTATTCCCCCTGTAGATCCCCTCTTAGCTTTCTGTGCTTGGGCCCCTTTAGGTGGCATCTTACAATCCACTGTATCTGTATATAAAATTATAGATCTCACCTTGATCTTCGTTTTTCACTGGCTTTACAGGTATCCAGCAGCTGTGAATCTTCTATCGAGCCTCCCCCTCCACTCTGCTCCATCTATGTCCTATACACTGAGCTATATGAAATAGGTGGGTTACGTCCAGCTAATCACCTCTTCAGACCCGGTCTCTCAATTGATCATGGCTAACAAAGATACCATGTAGTGATCTCACCCTCGCCTTCTCCAGTGATCTTTTATCCTGCTCCTTGTTTGTGCCGTCCATCTGCAGGGAATATGGTACTCTAGGCTGCAAGCCTCGGCGGTATGCTGAATTACAAGCTCAGCTGTATGCCGTGCTCTAAGCCTCGGCTATCCTGGAGCAGACACAGAGGATCGTGGAGGTGGAGCGGCTGGTTTCTACGGCGTTCTGCTCGTACACTCTCCCTCCCCTCACATGGTAACCATTGTGAACAGCTTGCGTCCTTCTCCTGTGTCCAGCAGCTGCGAGATTTTACATTGACCACAAGCAGGTGCCTCTCATTCTGCCATTAGGAATCTCCTCATAGATGCAGATAGAAAGTTAGTGGAAGTAATTTTGGCTGCATTCCTAGGCTTAGAGGCGCTTCCTCATTGCGTGGCCATCTTGGTCAGACTCTCCGCCCCTCTCGACTGCTGGCATTTTCTTTGTCGAGAAAAAGGATAAATCATTAAGACCTTGTGTAGATTACAGAGAGCTGAATTAAATTACCATCAAGAATCGCTACCCACTCCCTCTTATCCCACTCCCTCTTATTTCTCGAGAATAACTAGATAACTTCATGATTGTATATCTGGACGATATCCTTGTTTTCTCAGCCACCCTGGAAATCCATAGCGTCCACATGAAGAAGGTATTAGTTACCCCAAGGACACATAGATTATACGTGAAAGCAGAAAAATTTAACTTTGAGAAGGGGTCAGTTCAGTTCCTGGGACTTGTCATCTCTACTAAGGGAGTTGCCATGGACCCCAAAAAAAGTGAAAGCGATCCTGGAATGGCCTGCCCCTTCAGCCAAAAAGGGTGTTCAAAGATTTATCATTTTTTCAAACCTTTACAGAAGATTTATCAAGAACTTCTCAGCCATTATCGCACCCATTACCCAACTAACCAGTTTGCATTCCAGATTTCAGTGGTCCTCAGAGGCTCAGGCAGCCTATGATAAACTCAAAGCTGTATTTGTTTCGGCACCAGTTCTTCAGCATCCTGACCCTCAGAAGTGGACACAGGGGCTGTCCTATCCCAAAGACAGGGCCCCAAATCACTGCTACATCCCGTAGCTTTTTCCTCACGGAAAATGACCCAACCAGAAAGGAACTACGATGTCGGAGACCGGGAGCATTTGGCCATTAAAACAGCTTTGGAGGAGTGGAGATACTTGCTTGAAGGTGCGGCACATCCATTCATGATCTTCACAGACCACAAGAACCTAGAATATTTGAGGACTGCCAGACGTCTGAAACTGCGTCAAGCGTGGTGGGCATGGTTCTTTTCTAGGTTCAATTTCCATGACTTACTGCCCTGGATCCAAGAATGGAAAAAGCCGATGCTCTTTCCCGGATGTTCCCAGACACAGCGGAAGAAATCGCTCCTCGAACAGTCCTGTCTACGCAAAAATTTTTGCTAATTCAACCAAACCTAATGCCGCGTACACACGAGCGGACTTTACGGCGGACTTTGCCCGGCGGACTGGATTTCGTCTGACAATTCGATGTGTGTGGGCTCCAGCGGACTTTGTTTTCTCAAAAGTTGGACGGACTTAGATTTGAAACTTGTTTAAAATGTATCCGTTGAAATCGAGTCCGGTCGAAAAGTCCGCCGTCTGTATGCTAGTTCGACGGACTAAAAAGCCACGCTAGGGCAGCTATTGGCTACTGGCTATGAACTTCCTTGTTTTAGTCCGGTCGTACGTCATCACGTACGAATTCAACGGACTTTGGTGGATTGTGTGTAGGCAAGTCCGTTCATTCAGAAAGTCCGTCGTAAAGTACGTCGAAAAATCCGCCGGGCAAAGTCCGCCGTAAAGTCCGCTCGTGTGTAAGCGGCATAAGGGCATCTATTGAACAAGCCTCTCTCCAATGCACAGAGCCAGAAATCTCAGCTTTAAGAAATCACAAAGGGTTCTTATGGCACCAGGACAACATTTTTGTCCCACAAGAAGTCAGATTGCAAACCCTGAAAAAGTTTCATGATTACCAACTTGCCGGGCATTTCGGGGTTCGGAAGACAATCGACCTTGTCCAACGATACCTGTGGTGGCCTTCCAAAAATCAGATTGCAGGAAATACGTGAACTCATGTCTGATATGCCAGCGCAACAAAAGGTTCCAATACCAAGGTCCTTACCAGTCCCAGAGCAACCCTGGAAAATATTTCTATGGACTTTATAGTTGATCTTCCTCCATCAGAGAATTTCACGACCATCTTGGTGGTAGTGGACCGACTATCAAAAATGGATCACTTCCTGCCCATGCTTGGTACACCTTCCGCCATGGACACAGAGAAAATCTTTATCAAAGAAATAGTCAGATTACACGGACTATATGATAACATCATCTCTGATAGGGGGGTACATTTCACTTCGGGATTTTGGAGGAACCTTTGCAAGATCCTGTCAATTGAGGTATATCTCTCTTCTGCTTATCATCCTCAAGGTTACGGCCAGATGGAGAGGACAAATCAGACCCTGGAGCAATATCTGCGGTGCTTCTGCTCATTTTCCCAAGATGACTGGGCCTCCTTGTGCTAAATTCGCATACAACACCTCCATACGCACGGCCACCAATCAGTCACCCTTCTGGGCTAACTATGGCTTTCACCCTTCATTCCTACCAAACGCCATTCCTGAATCTCCAGTAACAGCCGTTCAAGACAGGATAAGTTTCTTTCAAACTAATTACCAAGTCCTCCAAGAAACCATGCGGAAGGCTCAAGAAGACTTCAAGAGGCAATATGACAAGAGAAGGAGAGGGGACCCCATCTATAAGGTGGGAGACAAGGTATGGCTGTCCTCTGTTAACCTTAAACTCTCTTTTCCTTCCAGGAAGCTAAGACCAAAGTTTGTGGGACCATTCGAGATTAAAAGAGAAGTAAACCCCATGGCTTTTGAACTTGCTTTGCCAGTTTCCTACAAGATTCACCTGGTGTTCCACGTCTCCTTATTTAAACCAGCTGTGCCAAGCCCATTACCAGGAAGAGATGAGCTGCCACCTCCACCAGTCACTATAGGTAATGAGACGGAATATGAAGTGGAAGCCATCCTGGACTGGCAGGAGAGAGGTAGGCAAACTCAATTTCTTGTTGAATGGAGGGGGTATTCTTCAGAGGAAAAATCCTGGGAACCTGCAGGAAACATACAAGCCCCTAGACTGTTACAGAACCTCTGGAACAGATATCTAGAGAGATGGGCTAGTTTGGGCATCCGCAGGCTGCCCCTTGGGGTGGGACACTGTCAGGGACATGGCCGTCGCAGGGCTGGCTATGTCACTCAGATCCAACATGGGCGTCAACAGAGAGTCCAGGTGCGTGCGGGAGCGCGCGCCGTGGATCGGTGCATGTGCATGCGCAATACGAGGCATGTGCGGCGGCAGGCATGTGGCGTGACAGACGCTGGCGCCAAATGTCCTTGCTCCCTGATATCCCGGTTTGACATCTGGCTTGCATCTGGACTTTGCTTCTGTTCCTTTCTCCTGTGTATGACTTTGGATTGCCCCAGTTTATGCTCCCGGACTGATTTACCCTGTATGACCTCTAGCCTGGCTCAATGCTGTATCCTGGCCTAGGCCAACAAGGCCCAGGCCTAGGGCAGCACTTTGCAGGGGGGCAGCATGGGAAGAGTCCCCACTGGCTTGTACTATACTGTTAGTGTAGCACCAGTCTTATGTGGCGGACTGGGCTGAGAGGCAAAATAGTGTAGCGCCCCAATATAGCGGCTGCACTGCTTCCGGTATGTGGGTGGCTGGCATTGCGCAACTGGGGGGGGGGGGGCGTCACTTCTAATTTTGACTGTCCCATCATTCTGGACCACAAACCTTCCTTACCGTGCTATGTTTTCTGCTGCACCATTGGCATGGTTATATATTCTTAGTCCTCTTCATAAAATTATCAGAAATTTGTGCTCAAGGTAGAACTATAGGCAACACTTTTTTTTTCATTTTGGATAGAGTAAGGGAGGGTTATAGCCCCTGTCAGTTTATTTTTTACCATCCCTGTCCCATTGCAGAGATTTCCCTTCACTTCCTGCTCCATAGCCAAGCAGGAAGGGAGAGGAAATCTATGCAAATTAAGGGAATCCATTTGCCCCCCCCAGGCCCTCAGAACTAGTGTCCCCACTCGAAAATTTCAGGGCAGGTCTTAACCAGCAAGGGGTGTGGCCTTGACAGGAAGGGGTGGATCATATTTAAATTAGGGGGTACATGAGTTAAGTTAGGCCTAGGGCAGCACAAAAGCACCGCAAGTACAGCTATTGCTACAAGCCTGCTACAGTCATCCCTCAGTGACCAGCTCATCTGACTACAAGCAAGCACCTTGCAAACCGTGCTTCTTTGAGCACTGCTCCAGGGGCGCGCTGTGCTTAGCCACAAGGGGAGCATCTCGATCTCCGTAACCGCACCTGACAACTTCCTTTTCATCGGTTTCACCCAGCGTTTCCTTCTCCTCTGCTTCACTGCGGCCCCTGCGTCTTCTCCTCCTTGGCAGTCAATACAATGGCTTCTCCCCTTGGGCAATAGGTTCTCAGAACCTGCTTTCTAATTGGCTGGGAGAAGAATCAGGAAGACAATAGCGAATATTAATTTGCTATTGTCACATAACTGGGTGGGCGCAGTGCTCTGCTCCCCAAGCCCACCCCTTTTTAAAGCCAATTAGAGCCTCAGGCTCCAATCATGTGCATCTAAAAAAAAAAATGATCTTGAGGCTTGTACATGTACTTTGTGAAAATCTCAACACATTACTTCTTTGAATTCTGTGACACGTATTTACTATACCCTGTGAGTAGACACTGCTGTGTCACGCATTTTATAGAGCCTGTCTTCTGAACTACAGAGGTGCTGAGAGGGGTAGTTTCAGGAGGTGAGTTCAGTTCAGGAATCACTGTTTGCAGGCAGTGAGGTACCATGGGATATGCAATCCTTAGAAATTAAAAGTAAAATCAGAAAAGCAGGTAGAGAATTGAGGAAGTTGTGGAGAGAGATGGCCAGCAGAGAAGCAGCATTCACAACATGAAAGAACATTTTTCAAGTAAGCTTGTATTGGATTGTCAAATGTAACTATTGTTTGTATTTCTATTACAATACCAATGTTAGAAAATGAAAGTGTATGCTGTGACCATAT
This sequence comes from Lithobates septentrionalis, assembly GCA_037952835.1. Classification (NCBI taxonomy): domain Eukaryota; kingdom Metazoa; phylum Chordata; class Amphibia; order Anura; family Ranidae; genus Lithobates; species Lithobates septentrionalis. Next base: position 1,106,367 of record JBBDGP010001232.1, on the reverse strand, counting down.
ATTTACTTTACTATCCACTGCGTGGACCTTATTGGAGACAAGTGCTACAGTGTGTGCACAGGGACCCCTTGTTAAGGTTGTACTGGCACAAATTGCATAGACATGATTCACCATTGTCACTATAGATGCCAGTGTAAAATTTATGAGCATTTACGACTACCCCCCCGGTCAGTCGGTCAGCAGCACCCCCCTACCCCGGCACTTACCCCATCTGTTCCAGGCGGGCAGGCTCCTACGGGAAGCGGCTGGGTTGCGGGCTCTTATGAGCAGCAGGTTGCGGGCTCCTATGGGCAGCGTGCAACGGCTCCTGTGTCCTCTCTGCATCATAACATCTTCCGCCATGTGGCTCCTCCTTCCTCCTCCTAGGCATCCAATAGGATTGCCTGTCCTTTCAGCCAATTGGGTGACCGTTGTAAAAACCCGCTTCCTGATTGGCTGGGGGGTGGATCAGGGTTACAATAGCAAATATAAAATTTGCTGTTTTAACACACCTGGGTGGGCTCGGAGCGCACTATCTGCGACCCGAGCCCACCCTATATTGAAGCCTATTAGAGCCTCTGGCTCTAATTGGTGCTTCAAAAAAACAGCCCCTCCGCATTGGAGTCTATGCGCTGGTGTCCTTAAAGGGGCCGGAAGCTTCGATAGGGGAGGTGGCGATGGACGGGGGGGGCAGGGGCAGCGCCCGTGCACTCTTAATGGACGGGTCGCTCCTGGTCTTTTTATTAAAAAGGAAAAATGGTAATTGCTTATGATACACAACACTTTAGCAAATGAAATGTCATCCTGTTAAGGCAGGTGGTGAATCAATCACTATAATTTAAAATTAATGCAGGTGGAAGCTTCACTTGCAGATAATCTGGTTTGGTAAAATGTCAAACTCACTGCTCTATAAATCCACCCCAAGTGTCAATACATGGAATGATGTTTCTTGGGCTTTGACTACATTTTGAGAAACATGAATGATTTTCTAGCAGCTGATGGCAATAGCAGTTGTCAATCACTTGGAAAATCATACACTGTATATTGTATCTGTTCACAGTATGTTGTAATTAGGGATGAGCCCGATGTTCACCTGTTCGCCGAATTTAGAACATTATAGGGTGCTTATGGAACATTTGAGCGCCTGCGAAGCGCCCCATAATGTACGGAGAGATAGTCAATGCACTGCGAGACCTGAATGCTTTGGCTAATCACAGCGAGTTCTGCTGTAAGAGCCATGATTGGGTCCACACCCCACACTATGTTAGGTTGCTTACATAGCGGCCGTACATAGTTTTTTTGAATGAGAGCAGCAAAATGACATTTGTAATGGAAAAAATGGCATTTAAAACTGCTCGAGGCTGTAATGTATTGCCCGGCAATATAGATAGAAATCATTAAAAAAAACAGCATGGGTTCCCCCCCCCCCGTCCATTACCAGGCCTTTTGGGTCTAATATGGGTATTAAGGGGAACCCTATGCCAAGATTTAAAACTAAAATGGCGTCGGGGTCCCCCCAAAATCCATACCAGACCCTTATCTGAGCACGCAAATCTGGCAGGCAGCAGGAAAAGGGTGGCCAGAGAGCACCCCCCCTCCTGAACCGTACCAGGCCACATGCCCTCAACATGGGTAGGGTGTGTTGGGGTCCCCCCAAAACACCTTGTCCCCATGTTGATGGGGACAAGGACCTCTTCCCCACAACCCTTGCCCGGTGGTTGTGGGGGTCTGCGGGTGGGGGGCTTATCGGTATCTTGAAGCCCCCTTTAACAAGAGGACCCCAAGATCCTGGCCCCCTTATGTGAATGGGTATCAGGTACATTGTACCCCTACACAATCATCACAAAAAAAGTGTAAAAAAAGTAAAAAATGACAGGAGACAGTTTGGGACAAGTCCTTTATTATTTATGTAGCGGGCACCTACTTTTATGTAGGTGACCTTTTTGTTAGTTTACAATGTCAGGTAAATTTAGGCAGGCTTGTACCATTACAGCAGGCCTGTTTGTTTATTTAGGATTTGAGTGGCAGGTAGTTTGTATGCGAGTCTCGGCCAATCATTAATTTGTTGGGCAATGTCCCGGGACTCTCATATAAAATCCGGGTCACATGGTCAGAGAGGGAGTCCTGTTCGAGCTTGGAGAAGCCAGCCTGGTTCCCGGAGGGGAGAGGTTCCCCCTCCGGGGAGCCAACGGAGCCCCCCCTGCGAGGAGGGTGGGGAACCGGTCTCCACAAAGGAAGTGACGACACCGTACAGCATGTAGTCGCTGGTGTCGTTGGCCGCCCCTGCGGGGAAGGGAGCGGGCCAGAAAGGAGATAAGGGAACAAAGAATCATTGCGGAAGAAGTAGCAACTAAGCGGAAGGACACTGGGCGATCGATCGTTTATGAGTGGCACATGGACTATTGATCACGTGAGTGAAAGCCCAAGGGAAGGGTACTGCCAGAGGCTGAGGGATGTTGGTACGCAAGTCAGTGAGATAGGCGGTGATGGCCTGTGACTTTGGGTTCAGCAATGCCCCTGGATTCCAATCAGTCAAGCGGGTGGAGTTATTCAGAGTGACTTTTCTTTAGCTCAACTTAGAAGTACCATGCAGATGGGAAGTAGTGGTAAAAAGGTAGCGGTAAAGCTGCAAGCACACATATAGAGATACAGACTGTTCTTAAAAATTTCTGCAGATGAAGAGGTTATTCAGAGTGACTCTTTATCTATTATTCTCTATCAAATCTACTTCCATCTTCCCTGATTGAAGAAATCACACAAAGTATCCGCAAATGGTTCTAGTTCTCCATAAGAGAAAGTAAAAGTATGATAATGCAACAAAAGAGCATCTCAGAAGAAGTCCTTCTCCTATCCCAGTTCATGTTATTTAATAAAGCAAGAGAAAAAGCATTATGGGCTGTGTTTTCTGAATTTATGGGCTGCGATGTGTTGGGTGGTAAACGTGAATTACGGATATAACAAATACTAGCAGCTCCTTTGGGGGTACTTGCTACATTAAAAAAAAAAAAAAAATTGCCCAACGATTTCCATCCATCTATAATCACAGCACAGACAGACCAAAAAACAGAAAAACCCTGCCTCGATTTGAGGCGGCCCCGCAACTGCAGCCTTTTTGCTTTGACAGCTGTTATATAGTTGTGGATGAGGCCACCTGGTGACGTAAACGGGTGACTCTACCCCCCTCTGATGTTACGTGACGTCACATGATGTCAGAAGGGGACGGGGTCATCTGCTTACATTACCAGGTGGCCCCGCCCTCAGCTATATAGCAGCTGTCAAAGGAAAAATGCTGCAGTCGGCAGGAGTCTCCCATTGAGGCAGAGTTTTTCTGTTTTCTTGGGTCGTCGGTGCTGTGATCAAAGATGAATTGACATTGCGGGACACTTTTTTTTTGTATAAAGGAATTGTCCCAAACTGTCTACTGTCATTTTTACTTTGACACTTTTTTTGGTGAATGTGTAGCTGATATCCATTCACATAGGGGGGCCTGGGATCTGGGAGTCCCCTTGTTAAAGGGGGCTTCCAGATCCTGATAAGCCCCCCGCCCACACATCCCCACAACCCCCAGGCAAGGATTGTGGGGAATAGGTTCTTGTCCCCTTTAACATGGGGTACTAAAACCAAAGATGGTTCAGGGGACTCCTAGCTCATAGGAGTGTCAAATAGGCTAGTGTGTGTGAACAACCCACACTGATTGTACAATAATGGTAAACCTATGATGAGACACTATACCTAATGCCTAACTGCTAATTATTGTACTGTATATAACAGGTGGGCCAGTTCCTCTCAATCACATAATCATATGTAACGAAAAGACCAGAGGGTCTAGAGAAAGGATTCTTCAATGAGGAACACATCGGTATATAGAAAGATACACAATGGAATGCTTTATTAGTAAATAAATAATCCACCCACAATAAAAATATAAAGACACTAATAAAATGATAGTATAAAGTAGACAATTAACAGACACACCACTCGTACCTCCTCATGCACTCAAAAAAAAAACCCTAGGTAGCCGGCTACCAATAGAGATAGTATACTGTATAGGGCAATAATGTAGTGCTAAGGAAAAACCACAGTAATATGCCCAGAAAAATTAGGGTTCATTCTCAGTTAGGGTAGCAGTCTATTAAAAATAGATAGTGTCAATCCTGCCAGTGTGCGGCAAAAGGGAGTGAAGTCACTGGAGTAAAAGGACATCTGACAAATTATTCAAAGTAAATCCTTGAAAACTGAATTGAATATTCTCAGTTGCTGTACAGTCAGAGTTATACAAAGTCTGTAGGTAGTATCAATATGAACAACATCAAACATGGCAGGCTGATTGGAGCAGACACATACCTTTGCTCCGGTCCTGCAGAGAGTTGTCAGTGTATATAGGAGATAAGCTTCTTTCACCTATTGTCTGCAACTGCTGGTAAATTAGGTAGAAATCACCTGTAGTGTAAGATCCCCGAAGAATTCCAAGGAAGGGAGTCATTTCCTGGTTGTTCTCAGACCGTAGTGGGCAACCAAATCCCAAAACAGCTAGCCGGAGTGGAATAGAGAACTTCGCTGATCTCTGCACATGCTGCTCTTTAAACGCTTCCCACTGACATGCCGGCCACTTCAGCCGTATGGCGCTGGGAGCGGAGCTCGTGTGAAGAGGCTCTGGGCTGAAGCTTGACAGTCAACGGCCGCACACAACTCTCTGAACAGGCCTTTGCGACATTCAGTGTCCGTTTCCAAAGTTAGCGGTGTATTCACAAAGTCCCAAAGATCCACACTATTCCAGTGAGGTGAACCATTCACCTGGCAGTAAGGGAGAAGGGGGGAGAAGAGAGGGGGTGTGGAAGTTGGTTCCAAGGTGGGTGCTGTGAATGTAGGGGCATCCAGATGACGCGTTTCAATCGGCAGGCGATTTTCTTCAGAGCCCTGTTCAGAGATTTGTGTACTTCAGCCGTATGGTGTTGGGAGCAGAGCTCGTGTGAAGAGGCTCTGGGCTGAAGCTTGACAGTCAACGGCCGCACATAACTCTCTGAACAGGGCTCTGAAGAAAATCGCCTGCCGATTGAAACGCGTCATCTGGATGCCCCTACATTCACAGCACCCACCTTGGAACCAACTTCCACACCCCTCCCTATTCCCCCCCTCCTCCCTTACTGCCAGGCGAACGGTTCACCTCACTGGAATAGTGTGGATCTTTGTGACTTTGTGAATACACTGCTGCCTTTGGAAACGGACACTGAATGTCGCAGAGGCCTGTTCAGAGAGTTGTGTGCGGCCGTTGACTGTCAAGCTTCAGCCCAGAGCCTCTTCACACGAGCTCCGCTCCCAGCGCCATACGGCTGAAGTGCCCATCGTGTCAGTGGGAAGAGTTTACAGAGCAGCATGTGCAGAGATCACCGAAGTTCTCTATTCCACACCGGCTAGCTCTTTTGGGATTTGGTTGCCCACTACGGTCTGAGAACAACCAGGAAATTACTTGATTCCTTGGAATTCTTCGAGGATCTTACACTACAGGTGATTTCTACCTAATTTACCAGCAGTTCCAGACAATAGGTGAGAGAAGCTTATCTCCTATATACACTGACAACTCTCTGCAGGAGCGGAGCGAAGGTATGTGTCTGCTCCAATCAGCCTGCCTTGTTTGATGTTGTTCATATTGATACTACCTACAGACTTTGTATAACTCTGAATGTACAGCAACTGAGAGAACATTCAATTCAGTTTTCAAGGATCTACTTTGAATAATTTGTCAGATGTCCTTTACTCCAGTGACTTCACTCCCTTTTGCCGCACACTGGCAGGATTGACACTATCTCTTCTTATAAGAGGCTGCTACCCTAACTGAGAATTAACCCTAATTTTTCTGGGCATATTACTGTGGTTTTTCATTAGCACTACATTATTGCCCTATACAGTATACTATCTCTATTGGTAGCCGGCTACCTAGGGGGTTTTTTTCTGAGTGCATGAGGAGGGTACGAGTGGTGTGTCTGTTAATTGTCTACTTTATACTATCATTTATTGGTGCAGGTTATTAGTGTCTTTATATTTTTATTGTGGGTGGATTATTTATTTATTTACTAATAAAGCATTCCATTTTGTATCTTTCTATATACCAGTGTGTTCCTCGTTGAAGAGTCCTTTCTCTAGACCCTCTGGTCTTTTTGTTACCCATCAACACGGGGACAAGGTGTTTTGGGGTTACCCCAAAACACCCTCCCCATGTTGAGGGCATGTGGCCTGGTATGGTTCAGGAGGGGGGGCTCTCTAGCCCCCCCCCTTTTCCAGTGGCCTGCCAGGTTGCATGCTCGGATAAGGGTCTGGTATGGATTTTGGGGGGACCCCAAGCCATTTTTTTTACATTTTGGCTTGGGGGTTCCCTTTAAAAAGCATACCAGACTTGAAGGGCCTGGTATGGATTTTGAGGGGGACCCCACACCTTATTTTTTTAATTTTGGAGCAGGCTTCCCCTTAATATCCATACCAGACCTGAAGGGCCTGATAATGAACTGGGGTGGGGGGGGGGGGCACGCTGTTTTTTTTCAATGATTTTTTATGTACAGTATCTCACAAAAGTGAGCACACCTCACATTTTTGTAAATATTTTATTATATCTTTTCATGTGACAACACTGAAGAAATTTCACTTTGCTACAATGTAAAGTAGTGAGTGTACAACTTGTATAGCAGTGTAAATTTGCTGTCCCCTCAAAATAACTTAACACACAGCCATTAATGTCAAAACCACTGGCAACAAAAGTGAGTAAACCCCTAATTAAAATTGTCCAAACTGGGCCCAAAGTGTCAATATTTTGTGTGGCCATCATTAATTTACAGCACTGCCTTAACCCTCTTGGACATGGAGTTGACCAGAGCTTCACAGGTTGCCACTGGAGTCCTCTTCCACTCCTCTATGATGACATCACAGAGCTGTTTGTGGGCTTTCTTGTGCATCTTCTTTAGAAGAGGCTTCCCTCTAGGACAGCCATGCAGACCAATTTAATGCAGTGTGCGGCGTATGGTCTGAGCACTGACAGGCTGACCCCTTCAACCCCTTCAAACTCTGCAGCAATGCTGACAGAATTCATACGTCTATTTTTCCAAAGACAACCTCTGGATATGATGCTGTGCACATACACTCAACTTCTTTGGCCGACCATGGTGAGGCCTGTTCTGAGTAGAATCTGTCCTGTTAGACTGCTGTATTTTCTTGACCACTATTCTGCAGCTCAGTTTTGGGGTCTTGGCCAGAGGCGTAACTAGAACCTTCAGGGCCCCGGTGCAAGAAACCATGATGGGCCCCCCTTCCATCCGAGCCCCGGACTTCCAATTTTGGGAGGGTGTCCATGGACATCCTCCCAAAACTGTGCTTCCCACATGACCCCCGGGACATGCATCCAGCGCAATCACATCGGCCCTTTACCATGTGATCAGCTGATCACATGTAAACAGACTGGTTATCCACAGCCCTTTCCTCACACGCTGTGTTTGTGTTAGGAAAGGACTGCCATTAACTGTCAAGAATGTCAGCAAATTGTTTACACTGATAATCAGTGCCCCAATCATCAGTGCCATCTATCAGTGCCCATCACTTTCACCTACAAGTGTTACCTATCAGTGCTCATTAATGCCGCCTATTAGTGCCCATCAATTCTGCCTATCAGCATCACCTATCAGTGCTCATTAATGCTACCTAACTGCGTCCATCAGTGCCACCTATCAGTACTCTTCAATTCTGCCCATCAATACTGCCTGAACTCTGCCTATCAGTGTTCCTCAGTGCCCATCAGTACCACCTATCAGTGCCCATCAATGCCACCTATCAGTGCAGCCTATCAGTGCACATTAGTGCCTCCTATTAGTGCTGCCTATCAGTGCTCATCAATGTGGCCTATTAGCGCTCATCAGTGCCTCCTATCAGTGCTCATCAGTGCCTCCTATCAGTGCCCATCAGTGCCTCTTATCAGTGCCCATAAATGCCTCCTATCAGTGCCTTTTATCAGTGTCCATCAGTGCCTTCTATCAGTGCCCATCAGTGCTTTCTATCAGTGCTCATCAGTGCCGTCTATCAGTGCTCATCAGTGCCGTCTATCAGTGCCTTCTATCAGTGCTCATCAGTGCCTTCTATCAGTGCTCATCAGTGCCTTCTATCAGTGCTCATCAGTGCCTTCTGTCAGTGCTCATCAGTGCCCATCAGTGCCTTCTATCAGTGCTCATCAGTGCCTTCTATCAGTGCTCATCAGTGCCGTCTATCAGTGCTCACCAGTGCCTTCTATCAGTGCCTTCTATCAGTGCTCATTAGTGCCGTCTATCAGTGCTCATCAGTGCCGTCTATCAGTGCCTTCTATCAGTGCTCATCAGTGCCTTCTATTAGTGCTCATCAGTGCCCATCAGTGCCTTCTATTAGTGCTCATCAGTGCCGTCTATCAGTGCTCATCAGTGCCTTCTATTAGTGCTCATCAGTGCCCATCAGTGCCTTCTATCAGTGCTCATCAGTGCCGTCTATCAGTGCTCATCAGTGCCTTCTATCAGTGCTCATCAGTGCCGTCTATCAGTGCTCATCAGTGCCTTCTATTAGTGCTCATCAGTGCCCATCAGTGCCTTCTATTAGTGCTCATCAGTGCCCATCAGTGCCTTCTATTAGTGCTCATCAGTGCTCATCAGTGCCTTCTATCAGTGCTCATCAGTGCCGTCTATTAGTGCTCATCAGTGCCCATCAGTGCCTTCTATCAGTGCTCATCAGTGCCACCTATCAGTGCTCATCAGTGCCTTCTATTAGTGCTCATCAGTGCCCATCAGTGCTCATCAGTGCCTTCTATCAGTGCTCATCAGTGCCCATCAGTGCCTTCTATCAGTGCTCATCAGTGCCGTCTATCAGTGCTCATCAGTGCCTTCTATTAGTGCTCATCAGTGCCCATCAGTGCTCATCAGTGCTGTCTATCAGTGCTCATCAGTGCCCATCAGTGCCTTCTATCAGTGCTCATCAGTCCCTGCTATTAATTTCTATCAGTGCTGTCTGCCTTCTCAGGACAGCACAGCTCTGAGCGGAGATCGTGTGTCATAGATTAATAGCACAGAGAGACTCCGGCGGCATTAATGTTCTATTTGTCGGTCCTCTCTGGCATGGATGAGAGAGAGGACACACAGCTGATCTCACTGCTCCCCCTTCCCTCTCTGTGCTCCGCGGGAAATGTGAGCTCTTTAGCTTCACACTAGACTGCCTGCAGAGCACACAGGAGAGGGGAGGGGGGAGAAAGGGGAGCCGTAAGATCAGCTGTTTGTCCTCTCTCATCCGTGCCAGAGAGGACCGACAAATAGAACATTAATGCCGCCGCAGTCTCTCTGTGCTATTAATCTATGACATACGATCTCCGCTCAGAGTCGTGTGTGAAGATCAACCCCGCTGGGCCCCCCCACAGTGGCGGAATGCCGGACCCAGTCGCAACTGCGACTGTTGCGACCCTGCTAATTCCGCCACTGGTCTTGGCAATCTTCTTATAGCCTAGGCCATTTTTATGTAGAGCAACAATTCTTTTTTTCAGATCCTCAGAGAGTTCTTTGCCATGAGGTGCCATGTTGAACTTCCAGTGACCAGTATGAGAGAGTGAGAGCGATAACACCAAATTTAACACACCTGCTCCCCAGTCACTCCTGAGACCTTGTAACACTAACAAGTCACATAACACTGGGAGAGAAAATGGCTAATTGGGCCCAATTTGGTCATTTTCACTTAGGGGTGTACTCACTTTTGTTGGCAGCGGTTTAGACATTAATGGCTGTGTGTTGAGCTATTTTGAGGGGACAGCAAATTTATACTGTTATACAAGCTGCACACTCACTACTTAACATTGTAGCAAAGTGTCATTTCTTCATTTTTTTCACATGAAAAAGATATAATAAAATGTTTTAAAAAATGTGAGTGGTGTACTCACTTTTGTGAGATACTGTATATTGCCAGGACCCGACAATACATTACAGCCGCAAGCAGTTTTGAATGAAATTTTTTCTTTTACAAATGTCATTTTGCTGCGGTACTGTTCTAAACACGGAAAATATGTGCTACTTTACAAGTAGACTAAGGACACCCCCCAGGCATGATATTTAAAGGAATATTTAATTTTTATTGTTTCACTTTAAGCATTATTAAAATCACTGCTCCTGAAAAAAACGGCCGTTTTTAAAACTTTTTTTTTGTATTGATACATGTCCCCTGAGGCATTACCCAGGCCCCCAAACACTTTTTATGGCAATAACATGCATATAAGCCTTTAAAATTAGCACTTTTGATTTTTCATGTTTGTGTCCCATAGACTTTAACGGTGTTCGCACAAATTTTTTGCCTATTTGCAAGTTCTGGTGCGAACCAAACGGGGGGGGGGGGGGAATGTTCAGCTCATCCCTAATTGTAACTAAATGAACAGCTGTAAACAGGCAGTGCTGTAAAAGATATCTTCTGTTATTCAAAATGCAAATGAACAGGAACAATCACTCCCAAATCATACAATTGATGTAAAGTATGCTATAGATGTTGGTTCACGTACAGTCATGTGCAAATCTAGAAATTATACCTTTTTTTTTTTAAAAATGGTCTGTGTAAGAACAGCCATCATCCTAAGAATCCTTTACAGCAATGGCAGCAATTACCAAAAACGATCCTAGAGTATATTTGGTGACATCTCTTCTGATTCATTTAAAGTTTATTAAAACATATCCACTGCAAAAGGTGTGTGCTTTTTACTAAATTGAAGGAAGCAGCATTCATTGCAGTAATTGGAGTAAATCCGGCAAACATACCCCAGAATACAGCCTCAAACCTTCATGCTGCACTAATTGGTAATAATGTCATAAGGGATGCTTTGTGATCAAACAAGAACCTTATATCCTCGGGGATCTTTTTTTACTAAGATGTTTTCAATTTTGTATATCTACATACATTTTCTGTTCAAAATTTGTTTCCACTTACTTGATTAAAGCTGAACTCCAGCCAAGATTATTTTAATACTTTTATCAAGGTGCTTGCCTTCATGTTGTAAAAACATCAGACATTTCATTTTAGAGTCAGTTTTTGATATGTAATCTATCCCCCAAACCAGTCCGTCATTGCTCTTCTTTTTTATCTCCTCCTGTTTTTGTGACCAAATGCAGCTGTTTCCTCCCTATCGAGAATTGGCTCCTGGTCATACAACCTCCTAGTTGTAGCTTTCAGAACAAGAAGTAAGTGTGATTATGTGAAGCTTCCTTCAGTGGGTGGGTAAGATCGACACAGAACCTAGATCTCGACTTGCCCATATCCAAACATTGCGAATGGCTTTCATTATGGGCATTTGCCTATTTGGAAAGAACAGTCCTAAGCAATGTCCACAGCAAACCCAGCTCATCAGTGTACTTTAATAAAATCAACAGTGTAGTGCATAGTTTCTAACTGGATGTATCTTTGAAAACAAATGTAGCGCTGGTAGATTTTTATCTACCGCTGATAGGTAAATTTAGTGGGTCGTTTATTATAGGAAGTTAGATTTGCCTCTGTTCCAGCTTGGCTGACGTTGCATGCAGTTCCACATTGTGCCGGTGGGTGTCGTTGTCACCATTGGCAGGTGTTGGAAAAGCAACGTGTTGAAGCAAATGAGTGCTCCTCTGTCCCTGGGATAACTCGGTGGAGGTGGTCCTCCAAGTTGCATTCTGGGAGAGGGTATTTATAGAACAGACGCCATGTTTTAGGGTTCGTTTTCAGCCACCTGCTGGCCCTCCTGGCCGACAGGTATGCACTAGGAATACCACCTCGTGGTTCTCCGTTCCGGGGGCCTGGAGAGGGGCCTGGTGACTCGGTTGGAGGATGCATTCTGAAGTAATCTTACAGTATAGTACTGCCGGGTTGGCTTAAAGGTTCAAGTACTGTATCTGACATTCATCACAAACCAATACATCCTGTGGCAGAGGATAGTACGGGTTTTATTCCAGATAAGTCTGTGGCAGAGACTTTTGTTTGTGCTACGTGCTGGCTGCTAGGCAAGTGAGAGATGTCTATCCAGGGGGACTATTCAATTACAAGTGTTCAATTATAAAGAATGTTCTGAAGAAATACAACAGAAAGGTATTTGAGCTTCCCTGCAGCTTTCCTACTACCTCTTTCCTGCTACTTCCCTTGTTTGTTTTATTAAAGCATTGGAAAACCTACTCAAGTTTTTGGTGCTTATATCGTCCAAAGGTAAACTCAATGGAACTCTAGACCCGGTGCCGTTGAAACAGAGGTGTCGAGCGTGAAGGTAACAAGCCCGCTTAAACCAGCAGCTCCACTGAGAGTTATTGCTACACAAATAGGTGTTTTTTTATTGTTCTAGGGCAGAAGGAACTATGGTTAAAAAAATGACCACGATCCTTAAACTATAACTCACCATTTTCCACCATATGTTCCTGTTTTTAATTTGAGTTTTTTCAGCTGAAAAAAATTCAGCAAGCTCTCTACAGAGATCATTGCAATATTGCCAATGAAAGATTTGATGACCAATTGGATTACAAGAAATGCAGATATAATTGAGAAATAATAATATTACAACAATCCCTGTGTCCAAGTTGCCCCTCTATTTACTGCTACTGGGCAAATCGTGTAGATCTGTCAAATATTAGGGATGAGCCAAATGTACTTAGGTTCAGTTTACGGGAGGTTTGTCAAACAGCTCACAAGTTCTGAATGTTAAACCAAACTCAATGGGATCCAAATCTTTAGAAATCAAATACGACTTTTTTCAAGGCATCACCTCTGATGGATGCGGCTCACAGCAGGGGTCTGGTGCATCCCTGTTCTCCGTTTCAGGGACGAATCAGTTCTGAATTATTGCCTGAATTTGGCCCTGAAATTAAGCCAAAAGACACACAGCGTTTCGCAGCCACAATGGAGTTATGTTAACCGGCTCCATAGAGAGCCAGTCACAATCTCCTGTCATGCGAATTGGAGAGAAACCCGCATCCAATTCACATAGATGTGAACCCAGCCTAATTGTCAAACAAATGGCATGGGAGACTGGGCACTGCCGAGTTGGGACATGTACCAATGCAAAATATATTTTTTTGAAATACTGTCTTGCAAAGAGAAGTAATTTCATAATATTTTAAACAAAATATTACAAATGTCCAGTTCCTAAAAAAATAAAAAAATATCCCTGGGGAGGTCTTAAACTTGCCTGTAAAGTGGCACACCTATATTATGTATACAATGTACTACAGCAAAACTGCAATATATAAAGAAAATTGGTAGTTGCTAGTAAATGACTTTCTTTGTAAAATATGACATGGGTCACATGGGAACATCCCAACAGACATATCGGACCCTTAAAGGCCTGTAACACTGCTGCAAAATAGTTTACTTCCTGCTTCAGGCACAGGATGCATTATGAAATGTGGCAGTAGGTCCCTGAAAGTTCAAATTTTAGCCAAGCTCCAAACACGTAAAATTCGGACTGAACACTATGCATTCAGTCAATGTCATCTTATTTTGACCTAATGACCAAACAACACACATAAAATAGACAACCAGTAGCAAAAGAGATGTGCCCCGTTAGCAGTAACGTTTTCCAGAATGCTGGCAATCTTGTCCACTATAATGAGCCACTTATGGTAATGTTTTAAATGTTTATGCTATGTGGGTTTTCACGCACATTTATTGAAAAATAATCTTCTCAAATAATCCATTAATGAGGATACAGTGTCAGCCAGGACCAACTGAGAAATGCATGCCTGCTCAGTCTTCCTATAAATTTAAAGCAGCCTATGGGGTGGTGCAGACAGGGGCAAGGCGCAGACATCATGGCTCTTTCCAGAGTGGCTCTGTCACGAGTGATGCGCAGTTTCACCGCCACAGTTTAACGAAAGCAGGAAAACTAAAGCTGGATGGAGATACAACAAGAACTCTGCTCCACTCTGCAACACAACAAGCAAACCAGCTTTTGGCATTTTATATAAAGTCAGATTCCCACTCTCTATCCACTAACATGCTCCTAATTCTCTTCCTTCTCACATCGGTGTCTTCTATCCTCAAATTATCCTTACTCTACCCCTCCTCTCTTCCCTGCAGCATGCACATATTACCCTCACTCCTACCCTCTCTCTACTGCTGCACCCATCATCTCCTGCATTTGCTGCACCCATATGCTGGCAAACACCAGAGCCACTAGACACGTGCGCTCATGCACATCCCACTCCCATCTTGCCTTCCTCACCCTCTTCCCCTCTCCTAGTCTCAGGTGACATTTCTCCTAATCCTGGTCCGCCATTTTCCAACTGCAAGCCACATATGCAATGCCCCTCCCCCTCTGGCAACCACCGCAATTTACTCAGTTTAATTTCTATCTCCCTGCTTCCTCAAAGTAGCCCACCAATCTCATGCACCCTTTGGAACGCCCGCTCCATCTGTAACAAGCTAACATCTGTACATGACCTCTTCATCTCTCATGGCTTTAACATACTCGCCATAACAGAAACCTGGTTTCAAAATTTTGACTCAGCTTCTCCTGCTGCCCTCTCTCATTTTGGTCTCCATTGGACTCACTCCCCCAGACCTAACAGACAGCAAGGAGGTGAAGTTGGATTCCTTCTATCCCCACAAAGCATCTTCCAAGTCCTTCCTGTCCCTCTCTCTCTATCCCTCTCTTCTTTCGAGATGCACTGTATTCGTCTGTTTTCTCCCATTTCTCTGAGGATTGCAGCAATTTATCGGCCTCCTGGACTGGTATCACGGACCGGTATCACTTTCTTGATGACTTTGCTGCCTGGCTACCCTACTTTCTCTCCTCTGAAATACCAACTATCATTCTTGGTGACTTCAACATTCCTGTCAATGTTAACAGCCCAACTACAGCTAAACTTCGACTTAACCTCATCTTTTGACCTAACCCAATGTACACATACTTCCACTCACTCCAATGGTAATACCCTTGACCTTGTATTCTCCCATCTCTGCAACCCTGACAACCTCACCAACATCCCCTTTCCTCTCTCTGATCACAACCTCATTAGTCTCACTGTATCCTTGCCTCCAACCACCCATCCCTCCAACTAGCATACAATTACTTGTAGAAACCTATGCCACTTTAACCCTTCTCTTCTCTATTCTGCTACTGACCACCTATATGACATAATCTCTCCCCTGACCTGGCCACCTCTGCCTACAACAGTTCACTCTCATCATCACTAGATGCACTTGTTCCTCTAACCACATACAGAATCAGGCCCGACCAATACAACCCTGGCAAACTGACAACACTAGAAATCTCAAGAGACATTGCCGTGCTCTTGAATGACTGTGGCGTAAAATCAAATGCCTGCAAGACTTCACCCTATATAAATTTGCCCTTCTAAAATACAATTCCTGCCTCCATGCTGCCAAACAAGCCTACTTTGTATCTCTTAATACCTTGTCATCCAGTCCTCTTCTCAACCTTTAACTCTCTGCTTCGTCCCCCACCCCCTCTACCCATTAACTCACTCACTGCCCAAGAGATTGCCAATCACTTCAAAGACAAGATTGATGCAAATTTTGAGGACACCTCCACTGTGCGTACATCTTCCCCACCCAACATACCTTGCCTAACAGCACATTCAACACTCTCCTCTTTTGAATTGCCTACTACTAAAGAGGTTACAAAACTTTTCTCAGATGCCCACCTAACCAATTGTCACTTGGATCCTGTTACCTCACAACTACTACGCTCTTCTATCCTATGCTCCCTCACTCACATCTTCAATCGATCCCTCTCTAGTGGCACCTTCCCCTCCCCTCTAAAACATGCGCAGATCACTCCCATATTTAAAAAGCCCTCACGTGACCCCACCAACCTGAATAACTTAAGACCCATCTCATTGCTCCCATTCACCTCTAAACTTATAGAATACTTAGTCTACAACCGTCTTAGCTCCTACCTCAGTGAAAATAACCTTTTTGACCTTTACAGTCTGGCTTTTGCTCGCAGCACTCCATGGAAACTGCCTTACTAATATTCACTAACAATTTACTAACTGCTAAAACCAACAGCCAGTACTCCATACTCCTACTACTTGACCTCTCTGCAGCCTTTGATACTGTTGACCACCCTCTCCTTCTCAATAAACTACATTCCCTTGGCCTCCAAGATTCTGCTCTATCCTGGTTCTCTGCCTATCTATCACAGCGCTCCTTCAGTGTCACCTACAACTCTGTCTCCTCCTCTCCATTGCCCCTTTCTGTGGGAGTCCCCCAAGGCTCTGTTCTTGGACCCCCTTCTCTTCTCTATCTACACCTCCTCCATTGGTCACTTGACAACCGCCCACAGCTTCCAATACCACTTATACGCCGATGACACCCAAATATGTAAGACTCCTCACCTCACTCCTTCAGTCTCATCTCGCATTACTAACTTACTAACTGACATATCAGCATGGATGTCGCACCACTTCCTTAAACTAAATCTCTCTAAAACTGTGCTATTAATATTTCCCCCCACCCGTGCCCCCCTCCATGACTTTTCCATCAAAATCAACAATGCAACTATCAGTCCCTCCCCTCACGCCAGGGTACTAGGTGTAATCCTAGACTCTGACTTGTCATTTCAGCCTCAAATCGTGTCAAAAGTTTGTAGAATTCACCTCAGAAACATCTCTAAAATTCGCCCCTTTTTAACAAATGAAACCACCAAGCTCCTCATTCACTCCCTTGTTATCTCTCGCCTTGACTATTGCAACTCCCTTCTCATTGGCATGCCTCTCCATAGGCTATCCCCTCTTCAGTCTATCATGAATGCTGCTGCCAGACGTATCCACCTTACCAACCGCTCAGTGTCTGCCAACCCTCTCCTCCAATCCCTACACTGGCTCCCAATCACCCAGTGAATTAAATTCAAAATACTAACCACAACATACAAAGCCATTCACAACTCTGCCCCGAGCTACATCACCAATCTTGTCTCCAAATATCACCCAAATCGTCCTCTCCACTCTTCTCAAGACCTCCTTCTCTCAAGCTCTCTCGTATCCTCCTCTCATGCTTGTCTCCAGGATTTCTCTCATCTTCTAGAACTCGCTACCTCCACCTGTTCGGCTATCCCCTACTCTTGCTACTTTCAGGCGATCTCTGAAAACTCATCTCTTCAGGAAAGCCTATCACATCTTTAACTAATCTTTTACCACTTCCATCAGCTCATTCCCCACAGTTAAACCTTCTGTACCACCCACCTCACCATATTAGATTGTAAACTCTTCTGAGCAGGGCTCTCTTAATCCTCTTGTATTGTATTGTATTATAACTGTATTGTCTCCCTTTTATATTGTAAAGCTCTGCATAAACTGTTGGCGCTATATAAATCCTGTATAATAATAATAATATACAGTAGAAGAAAAAAGGTTTGGTTATACTAGTTTTGGAAGCAAATAGCATGGAAATTAAATAGAATAAGGAGTGCGTCACAAGATGGATAACTGATAATAGGTCCTAAATACACTATATAGAGCTTATTTAGATTAGATTAGATTAGATTACCTTATCAAACTTTTGAGATTTTAGTTACAAAAATATACTAAGGAACATGTCCAGAGACAGGAAAAAAAATGGGGAAGGGTCCCAGGGATAAAACATGTCAGGAGAAACTTCAAGAAGGGTATTTATGACATGGTTAAAAACCTTTAGATACATTATAACTGTTATGAAGGTTTAGTAGGGTAGTATTTTTACTATAAAGCTGAGATCAAAAACATGTGAGAATCACCTCAAACTAGGATAAAGAAAGTTATAAAGTGACCGTTACAAAGTAATCCAATGCTAATTTAATTTAGCTCTCGTTCACACTGAAGACAAGTTCAGCTGAACTCACACAATTTCAAACCCGCATTTCAGTGCGAATTCGGGGGCGATTTAAAAGACATCTGTGCAGGTTCATGCACAGATGTCTATTGAAATTGCCCCTTAAGTCACCAAAAGTAGTGCAGGAGCTACTTTTGAAAATCGGTGCGGCATCGCAAAGTCGGCATCGCACCGATTGGGACAGTGCCGTTGCTGACAATAGGCTGCGATTTGGCATGCGATCTGTCAAATCGCATGTCATATTACGCCGATGTGAACCAGGGCTTAATTAGGCTTTGGATAAACATGGGACACTACTGGCAATTAAATAATAAGTACTGGTATGTGAGCACAAAGGGACGCTTTAATCTCACTCAGTCTTATACAGCCAGGAAACACTTGTTGAGTGTTGAATCTTAAAGACCATATTTTAAACCAGCATAGGTGTCTCTATACATCACACTTAAAGTTGATGTAAACCCTCACATATACCCAGTAAAGTGAACAGTCTCAGATGATACACAGGGATGAAACAAATCTCCCTACATAAGTTTTACATATTTATCTGCTGTTTTCAGCTTTATATATTCTTTAGAAAGTGCACATCGTGTTAGAGATTTTCTCTTTCTGTTTAGCACTGGGAGTGGATTCTTGGCATACAGCCAAGGCAGCTGATTGGAGGAAAGGCACACACCCTCCCTCAACATAGGCAGAGGCTTGCAGAGTTGTGCTGTGACAAAGCAAGCTCTCTACTAATATATTTATAGTAACCTCCCCTGACACAAATTTCAGGCTTGTTTTATTTTAGTTGACAGAGAACTTGTCAAAAGTTATCATGCTGATAACAGGGCAATGAAACAGCAGAAACATACAGCCAGAGGCGGCTCTCTAATTAGGCAAATTAGGCTGCCGCCTAAGGCCTCGCATTCACAGGGGCCTCGCGGCCGCCTAATTTGCCTCTACTCGATCACTGGACTGACCAACAGGCTCCAGGTGCCTTCTGTAAAAGCCGTGCGGGCAGCCATAGAGTACACCGGGCGGGCTGCAAATCCATGTCCAAGTCCAGCACGGGCTACTCCCTCAGCCCGCGCTGCTCATCTGGCCCCTCTGCATCTGGCCGGCTGCCTATTCGGGTCAGGATTTGAGCCAGGCGGCGGAAACTATCCCTGCCCTATGACTGTCTGTGAAGGGGAAGGAGGAACTCCGGTAGATAGATCCCATCCCAGCGCCTGCCGCAGCCTGGCCGACCGCCCAGAGAGAACCTGAGTGCCCGACCGTGCCGCCCTCCTGTGTGCCTGGATAGGAGGAGCGGCGGGGACAGCTGCATATGGAGGAATTGATCTTTTCATGTTCCTCCTGCAGCTGCTGAATGACCGCTTCTTCTGCGGGCGTTCATTGGCTGCAGAAAGAATATGGAAAGATCAATTCCTTCATATGCAGCTGTCCCCACCACTTCTCCTATCCAGGCACACAGGAAGGCAGCACAGGTTCTCTCTGTGTGGTCGGCCAGGCTGCAGCAGGCGCTGGGATGGGATCCATCCACCGGAGCTCCTCCTATCCAACTCTTTTACTGCCCCGTGCTCCCTGGTTCCTCCCAGTTCTCCCTGCATACCCCCTCTGCTCCCTGGCTCCTCCCCCCAGTGCTCTCTGGTCCCCCGTGCTCCCTGGCTCCCCGGCTCCCCCACTGTGCTGTCCAGTCCCCCCCACTGCTTCTCAGCTCCCCCAATGCTCCCCCCCCACTGCGCTGTCCAGTCCCCAATTCCTGTGCTCCCTGGCTCCCCCACAGTGCTGTCTAGTTCCCCGCACTGCTTCCCAGCTGCCCCCTAGTGCTCTCTGGTCCTCTCTGTGCTCCCTGGATCCCGCCATGCTCCCCCCTCCACTGTGCTGTCCAGTCACCCCCCCAACTGCTCTCCACCTCCCCCCCAGTTTTCTGTGCTCCCTGGCTCCCCCCACACTGATACCCCCCCACAGTGCTCTCTGGTCTTCCCTGTCTTCCCCATACTCTCCCCCCAGTGCTCTCCGACCCCCGTGCTCTCTGGCTCCCCCCAACAGTGCTCTCCAGCCCCCCAGAGCTCTCTCTTTCCCACGTGCTCCCTAACCCCTCCCAGTTCTACCTGCACCTCCAGTGCTCTCTGCCCCCTGTGCTCCCTGGCTCCCGCTGTGCTTTCAACTTCCCCCCGTGCTCTCCAACTCCCCCCACAGTGTTCTCCAGCTCCCCCCTTGTGCTTTCCAGACCCCACTTTTCTCCCTGGCTCCCCCCATGCTCTCCACCTCACTATGCTATCCAGCTCCCCCCCTAGTGCTTTCAAAATCCCCCACCCCCCTGTGCTCCCTGGCTCCCCCCATGCTCTCCACCACACTGTCCTACCCAGCTGCCCCGGTGCTGTCCACCCCCCACCCTCCCTATGCTCTTCTGCCCCTCCCCCAGTACTCTCTGGCCCCTATGCTCTCCATCACCCCCCATGCTCTCTGCCCCTGCCAGGCTCTTCACTCCCGCCAGTGCACCCCCCTAGTGCTCTCCACCCCCCTGCTCTCCACTCCCCCAGTGCTCTTGCCCCCCACAATCTCGGCCCCCCTCCCTCTGCTGCTGTTAGCCTCACTCCCGTGCTCTTCGCCACCCCTGTTCTCTTTTCTGGCCCCCTCACCCCTGGGCAGCTCTGCTAGGTCCCCCCCTTTTTTCACTCCAGCTGCTGCGGGGGTCTCTGAGGCTGAGGAGCGGGGAAGGGACCGCTATCATGGGCTGCTCAATCTATTTTTTGTCCCAGTCCGGGCCTGGCGGGTAAGTTGAGCAATGAGGCTTGCAAGGATTGATAGTCCTCGAGGGAGAAGAGCTCTAAAGACCTCCCAGGACTGGAGGACAGGCTGACTAGGGCCAGAAAATGAGGACGGGTGGAAAGTAAAGTTGACCAGGGACCACTACATCTCACAGCAAACCGATCCTCTGGAAGGAGCAGGACACTGTCCCCACCCAGAATCAGAATGGACCCTGCCTGCTGCTGACCGTCGTGAACATCCTGCTGGCATGGAAGGTACCGTACCAAGCATCACACACAGCTTCCCACAGACAGGCACTGGGACATGGTACACAGGAGGGGCTGCAGACAGAAACGGGGCTAAAGATCTCTCTCTCACCCTCCTTCCCTCTCACCCCCCTCCCTCTCTCTCAACCTCCCTCCTCTCACCCTCCCTTCCTCTCTCCCCCTCCCTCTCTCCCTCCCTCACTCTTTCTTCCTCCCTCACCCTCCCTCACCCTCTCTCTCCCCTGCCTCTCTCTCTCTTTCCCCCTCCCTCTCTTTCTCTCCCTCCCTCTCACCCTCCCTCTCTCCCCCTCCCCCTCTCCCTTCCTCACTCCCTCTCTCCCTGCCTCTCCCTCACTCTCTTCCTCTCCCTCTCTCTCCTCCCTCTCTCCCCCTTCTCTCTCCCTCTTCCCCTCTCTCTCTCTCCCTCCCCCTCCCTCACTCTCTCTTCCTCTCTCTCTCTCCCTCCCTCTCACCCTCCCTCTCTCCCCCTCACTCTATCTTCCTCTCTCTCCCTCCCTCTCATCCTCCCTCTCTCCCCCTCCCTCTCTCGCTCACCCTCTCTCCCTCCCTCCCTCTCTCACTGCCTCCCTCTCTTCCTGCCTCTCCCTCACTCTCTTCCCCTCTCCCTCCCTCACCCTCCCTCCTCTCTCTCTCTCTCTCTCTCTCTCGCTCCCCCTCCCTCCCTCTCCACCTTCCTCTCACTCATCCTCCCTCCCTCTCCCTACCTCTCTCTCCCCCTCCCTCCCTACCTCTCCCCCTCTCTTCCTCCCTCTCTCTCCCTCACTCCCTCTCTCGCCCTCCCTCTCTCCCCCTCCCTCTCTTCCCTCTCCCTCTCTCCCCCTCCCTCTCTCCCCCTCCCTCTCTTCCCTCTCCCTCTCTCCCCT
The DNA here is from genome assembly GCA_037952835.1 of Lithobates septentrionalis. NCBI lineage: Eukaryota > Metazoa > Chordata > Amphibia > Anura > Ranidae > Lithobates > Lithobates septentrionalis. The sequence goes on along the minus strand of JBBDGP010001232.1, from coordinate 1,084,691 downwards.
CCCTCCCCCCCTCCCTCTCTCCCTCTCCCTCCCCAATCCCTCTCTCCCCCTCCCTCTCTCCCCCTCTCTCTCCCTCCCTCTCTCCCCCTCCTGCTCTGTCCCCCCCCCCTCTTCCTTACTCTCCCTCTTTCACCCTCCCACTCTCTCTCCCCCCTCCCTCTCTCCCTCCCTCTCTCTCTCCTCCCCCTCTCACTCACTCTCTCTTCCTCTCTCTCTCTCTCCCTCTCTACCTCCCTCACCCCCCTCTCTCTCTCTCTCTCTCTCTCTCTCTCTCTATCTGCGCTGGGATACCCCCACTCTTCTTCCTCTGTGGATATGGAATGATTCAGTGACACCCCCTTCCCATTCTCCCAAGGCACAGGGGAAAATCCTAGAGGGGTTGTCACCTTGCTGGGTCCCAGATGTTGTATTGGCTGCATATGTCTGATGGGTGAGGACGGTGCCCTGAAAGTGGTGCTGATCGCCTGTGTGCTAGATCCACACATCTTTCTGAAGCCATTTTTACTTGCTTGAATTTTTTTTATCCATTATGGGCGTCAGTGGGGCCTCGTGTCTAAAGTTTGCCTAAGGCCTCACAAAGCCTAGAGCCGCCTCTGCATACAGCAGAAACACACGGGACTTAGTGCTTTGAAGAGAGATAAGAAAACACTACAGATATATGTGCTTAAATTTAATGAATCAGGTTTGCATCCACTTTAAGTCCTGTTCACATATTCTGAAACACTTCACGTGATTTTTGCCGTGATTGCTGCACGATCCTGTCATGTGACAATCGTAGCAGGATCACATCACATTTGGGGTGCCATTAAAGGATAATGGCACCCAAACATGTGTTGCATATTTTGCAGTGGATTGTCACCTGATTTCAAATTGCAAAGTGTGAATGGGGCCTAGGATCTGCACAGTGTAGACGGAAAGGAGAGGTCAAGTGAGCTTAGCAAGGAAGGTAAAAACAATGTCTTTGCAATGATTACAGTGTTGTAATATATAGACCAGGGGTAGACAACCTTTTTATCACAGTGTGGCAAAAAATGTTTTCAAAGAAATTGAGCGTGTAGATTTTATAACGAAAAAATGTCAACTTCACACTCTCAATCACGAAAAGCATTTTTTATAAAGTAAATGCTGTAAACTACTTTAGTAGTGAGAAATTAACATCCTGCACTCTCACACCTCAGATCACTGTCCCTCCTGTAAATCTGTTTCACCACTGTACCTCCCTGCTCATCTGCCCCACCACTGTAGCCCCCTGCACATCTGCCCACCACTTTAACCCCCTGCACATCTGCCCCACTGTACCCCCCCTGCTCATTGGTCCCACCACGGTAACCCCCTATACATCTGCCACACCACTGTACCACTATCCTCTTCTGTCCCACCACTGTAACCCCCTGCTCATCTGCCCCACCAATGTTCCCCCTTTCTCATCTGCCTCACCACTGTACCTCCATACACATCTGCTCCACCACTGAACAATCTTCTCATCTGTCCTAACATTGAACTTATCTGCTCATCTACCCCATGACTATACCTCCTGCACATCTGCCCCACCTCTGTACCCCCTACTCTTCTGCCCCACTGCTGTAACCCCCTGCTCATCTGTCCCACCAATGTACCTCCTTTCTCCTCTGCCCCAACACTGAACCCCTGCTCATCTTTCCCACCACTGTAACCCCCTTCTCATCTGGCCCAACACTGAAACCCCCCTATCATCTGTCCCACCACTGTAACCCCCTGCTCATCTCCCCCATCACTGTACCCCCCTGCTTTTCTGTCCCACCGCTAAACCCCCTTCTCATCCCTCCCACCACTGTACCTCCTGCACATCTGCCCCACCACTGTACCCCTTGCTCTTCTATCCCACCACTGTAACCCCCTTGCTCATCTGCCCTCTCTCTGTACCCTCTTTCTCATCTGCCCCACCACTGTACCTCCTTGCACATCTGCACCACCGCCGTAGCCCCATGCTCGTCTGTCTTACTACTGCATCACCTTATCATCTGTCCTAACACTAAACCCATCTGCTCATCTGCCGCAACACTGTAACATGTTTTATCATCTGCCCCACCAATGTACCTCCTGCACATCTGTCTCACCTCTGTACCCCCCTGCTCTTCTGCCCCACCTCTGTTCCCCCTGCTTTCTTGCCCCACCACTGTTCCCCCTGCTCTTCTGCACCACCACTGTAATCCCCTGCCCCACCAATACACCTCCTTTCACATCTGTCCCACTACTTTACCTCCCTGCTTTTCTGCCCCAACACTGAACCCCCTGCTCATCTGGCCCAACCCTGAACTCCCCTGCTCATCTGGCCCAACACTGTACCCCGAGACAAAAGAAAAACAGCCCTGCTCATCTGGCCCAACACTGTACCCCGAGACAAAAGAAAAACAGGGTTTCGTTTCGGTTTGCACTAGGGTTCCCCATCCTTGAGGGCAGCAAGGCCTGTGTTGACGCATCTCCATATGGTGATCCACCTGTGCACAGGAGTCTTTGTTTTCTGTTTGCTAAAGTTCCAACACTGTACTCCCCTGCTCTTCTGTCCCACTGCTGAACCCCCTTCTCATCTCTTCCACCACTGTACCTCCCTGCACATCTGCTCCACCGCTGTACCCTCCTTCTCTTCTGTTCCACCTCTGAACCCCTCCTGCTCATTTCCCCAGCGCTGTATCCTCCTGCTAATCTGCTCCACCGCTGTACCCTCTTCTCATCTATGATATGCAGAGTGGTGAAAGGAAGCAGAGATGAGACACATCTACCTGTCCTGGCACGCTCATCCTGCTGATCCACCTCTCGCATCCAGCCCACATGCAGAATATTAAAGGGATGCGCAATGATGAGTAGGGATGAGCCGAACACCCCCCGGTTTGGTTCGCACCAGAACCTGCGAACGGACCGAAAATTTGCACGCATGTTAGAACCCCATTGAAGTCTATAGGACTCGAACGTTTGAAATCAAAAGTGCCAATTTTGAAGGCTAATTTGCATGGTATTGTCCTAAAAAGGGTTTGGGGACCCGGGTCCTGCCCCAGGGGACATGTATCAATGCAAAAAAAAGTTTTAAAAACTGACGTTTTTTCAGGAGCAGTGATTTTAATGATGCTTAAAGTGAAAAAAAAGTGAAATATTCCTTTAAATATCGTACCCGGGGGGTGTCTATAGTATCCCTGTAAAGTGGGGCATGTTTTCCATGCTTAGAACAGTCCCTGCACAAAATTACATTTTTAAAGGAATAAAAGCCATTTAAAACTGCTTGCGGCTTTAATGTAATGTCGGGTCCCGACAATATGGATGAAAATCAGTGAGACAAACGGCATAGGTACCCCCCCAGTCCATTACCAGGCCCTTTGGGTCTTGTATGGATATTAAGGAGAACCCTGCACCCAAATTTAAAAAAAAAAGGAAAGGCGTCTGGCCCCCAGGCCCTATATACTCTGAAGAGCAGTATACAGGTGGTGCAAACAAGATAGGGACTGTAGGTTTGTTGTTAAGTAGAATCTGTTTGTAATTTTGAACTGGTACATTTTTAAAGTGTAGCTCCAGCCAGAAAATCTATTTTTAAGCTTTTTGGAAAACATAGGGAAGGGTTATCACCCCTGTGGCATTTGTTTTGCTGTCTGTGCTCCTCTTCAGAAGATTTCGCCTCACTTTCTGTCACAATGACAAATGTTTTTAGAAAATTTGGGGTTTTTAGTTAAACAAGGATGGGTGATAAAGCATCAGTGGAAAGGAGAAACATTTTTCCCATATTAACTCTTACAGGAGAGAATTTCCCTTCCTAGGGGTAGATTTCATCTCACTTCCTGTTGTCTCCTTCCGTTTGCAAGTAGGAGTTGTTTGTAAGTTGGATGTTTGAAAGTAGGGGCCTGCCCTATATACTCTGCAGAAATTGTGGCCTCAGGTGTTGGTGTTGCCACAACACTATAAGCCCTCACAGGGCCCTGCTATGAAATATTAGATCAAGAATTGTAATTACATGCCCCTGTTGAACAGGGGCAGAAAAATTGGGCCTTTGGTGGTGGTGGTGCTGGTGCCACAACACTGTAAGTCCTCACAGTTACTCTTGGTGGACGCAGGAACAGGCCCTGCTGTGAAATATTAGATCAAGAATTGTAATTACATGCACTTGTTGAACAGGGGCAGAAAAAGTGGGCCTTAGGCACTGGTGCTGGTGCCACAACACTGCAAGCCGTCACAGATACTCTAGTTGGAGCGCAAGAACAAGCCCTGCTGCAAAGAATTGCATCAAAAATTGTAATGACACGCCCCTGTTAAAAAGGGGCTGAAAAATTGGGCCTTAGCCACTGGTGGCGGCGCCCAGAAACAAAAATATTCTTACAAGCTATCAGCATGATCATTGAGGAGGAAGAGGATAGTCGCTCAGCATAACAGGATAGTCACTCAGCATCAGCATAGGCAGTCTTGAAGGGATCTGACATTTCAAAAAAAATGTATTTGGTTACATCAGCATCAGGTGCTTGGTATCTGGTGGTTATCCAAGACTGATTCATTTTTATGAAGGTCAGTCGATCGACCGAGTTGGTGGACAGGTGCACCCTGTGATCGGTTACAAAGCCTCCAGCAGCACTGAATGTGCTTTACGAAAGAACGCTGGATGCAGGACAGGCCAGTAGCTCAATTGCATACTGTGCAAGCTCTGGCCAGTGATCCATCCTCAAGACCCAATAACCCAAAGGCTTTTCGGTGGGAAAGGTGTCCAAGACAGATCTTGCCCCTAGGTATTCCTGCACTATGTAAAATAGACACTGGCGATGGTTGCTGGAACCGATCATACCTTGGGGCTGCAGACTAAAAAATTGTCTGAACGCATCAATCAGACAGCCACCTTCTCCACCGCTCCTTCTTTGACTGACCGAAGCCTGTGCAACACGTTGTCCAGGAACAGGAGTTTGTAACCTCCCAGTCTCTGGTAACGCGTTGCACAGACCTTTCTGCAAGGCCTCCCGAAGATGTTTCATCCTCTGCTCCCTCTACGATGGCAAGATAAGGTCTGCAACCTTACTCTTGTAACGTGGATCAAGGAGGGTTGCCAGCCAGTAACAATCCCTCTCCTTGATACCACAAATACGAGGATCCTTCCGCAGGCTTTGCAGGATCAGGGAGGCCATGCAGCGTAGGTTTGCTGAGGCATTCGGTCCAGAGTCCTCTGGGTCACTAAGGACAAGATCGCAGCCACCTCCTCCCAGCCACGTACAAGTCCATGGGTTTCTTGGGACTGTAATTGATCCCTTAAAGACTGCTGCGGATGCTGAGTGCCAGGCTCCACCTCCATGCTGACACAATCCTCCTCCTCCTCCTGTGTGATCGGCGGGCATGCAGGAACACTGTCTGGATAAAGGGAGCCTTGAGAGCTAAGAAAGTCCTCCTCTTCCTGCCTCTGTTCTGCCTCAAGTGCCCTGTCTACTATTCCATGCAGCATGTCAACAGGTGGACAATGGGGATAGTTTCACTGATGCATGCACTGTCACTGCTCACCATCCTTGTGGCCTCCTCAAATGGTGACAGAACAGTGCATGCATCCCTGATCATGGCCTACTGGCGTGGGGGAAAAAAAACAAGCTCCCCTGACCCTGTCCTGGTGCCATAGTCGCACAGGTACTCATTGATGGCCCTCTGCTGCATGTGCAGCTGCTGCAGCATGGCCAACGTTGAGTTCCACCTGGTGGGCATGTCACAGATTAGGCGGTTCTTGGGCAGGTTAAATTCCTTTTGGAGGTCTGCCAGCCGAGCACTGGCATTATATGACCGGCAGAAATGCACCCTGCCTCAGGACATCCTGTAAGCTCGGGTACCTACCCAAGAACCGCTGCACCACCAAGTTAAGGACGTGAGCCAAACAGGGGCCTCAGGACATCCTGTAAGCTCGGGTACCTACCCAAGAACCGCTGCACCACCAAGTTAAGGACGTGAGCCAAACAGGGCACATGGGTCAGTTGTCCCTGTCGAAGGGCGGAGAGGAGGTTGGTGCCATTGCCGCAAACCACCATTCCTGGCTTAAGTTGGCGTGGCGTCAACCACCTCTGAACCTGTCCCTGCAGAGCTGACAGAATCTCTGCCCCAGTGTGGCTCCTGTCCCCCAAGCACACCAGCTCAAGCACCGCATGGCATCTTTTGGCCTACATACTTGCGTAGCCCCTTGAACGCCTAAGGAGCACCGATGGTTCTGAGGACAAAGCACAGGAAGAGGCCATGGAGGAAGAAGAAGAGGAGGGGGTGGAGGAGAGAGGTGTGTCAGAATCACCAGTAGTGGCATTTTGGAGGCGTGGTGGTGGAACAACCTCCAACACTACTGCACCTTGTCCTGCATCCTTCCCAGCTGCTAGCAGAGTCACCCAATGCGCGGTGAAACTTAGGTAATGTCCCTGCCCATGCCTGCTGGACCATGAGTCAGCAGTAATATGCACCTTACCGCTGACCGCCCTGTCCTGCGAGGCCAAGACATTGCCCTCCACATGCCGGTAGAGAGCCGGAATCGACTTCCGTAAGAAAAAGTGGCGTTTGGGTACTTGCCACTGAGGAACCGCACATTACACAAACTCACGGAAGGGGGCAGAGTCTACCAACTGAAAAGGTAGCAGTTGAAGTGCTAGCAATTTTGCCAAGCTAGCATTCAACCGCTGGGCATGTGGATGGCTAGGAGCGAACTTCTTTCTGTGGTGCAGCAGCTGGGGCAGGGAAATTTGCCTGGTACAATCTGACATCGGTGCACCAATAGCAGATTGCCCACAAGTACTTGACTGTGACACACCTAATTCTACACCTTCACTCCTCTCAGTGCAGGTCTCAGAGAGGACTGAAGGTATAGTGGGGTTGGAGATCCCAGCTGATGAGGAGCAAGGAGAGGTCCTCTTTGTTCTTTGGTGTGGGTCTTTTAGGTACGCTTGCCAACGAACTGCATGCCAGGTCATTATATGTCTGGTCAAGCATGTGGTGCCCAAGCAGGAGAGGTTTTGGCCACGCGAGATACGCTTGAGACATATGTTGCAAATAGCAGCGGTGCGATCTGATGCACTCGTCTCAAAAAAGGCCCACACCAAAGAACTTTTGGAATAACGTGCAGAGACAGCAGCGCCCTGCACATGCGGAGCTCTGCAGTGTGATGCAGTCAGTGTGCTGCCCTTAGGCTGGCCCCTGGAGAGTATCCTGCCTCATTGGGGATGTGCCTCCTCCTCCTCTCTCCTATCAGGCACCCATGTGGAGTCAGTGACCTCATCATCCCCTCCCTCCTCATCACTGGAGCAAGCCTGGCAGTATGCTGCAGCAGGGGGAACATGACTGCCAGATTGCTGTCCTTCTTGGGCACCCCCTCTGTCTGGGCTCACGTTACTGCCTTCCTCTAGCTGAGTACCATCATCGGAGCCTTCAAAACGCTGGGCATCCTCCTGGAGCATGTACCCAATACTGTGGTCAAACAGTTCGGGGGACTCCTTAGGAGGACATGGTGGGGCTAGTGAAGGAGTCACTGATGCCATTGAGCTGAGGGAAGAGGCCGCGTTAGCAGCTGCTTTGCCAGACAAAGTATCCTGAGCCTGGGTGAGAGAGGTTGAGGAGGATGAGGATGGCTTGGTCATTCACTCGACCAAGTCTTCCGCGCATGTTGCGGCTCAACACGGTTAGCTGCCGAAAAGAAGGCCAAGCGTGTCCCACAGTCACGTGCTGATGAGGATGCACCGTGTCCACGACCAGCACTGTTGCCTCTAGACACAGAGCTTGCTTGCCCTCTTTTATTGGCTTGTGACTGTCTGCCTCTCCTTGTTGGCCTTCCAGACATACTAATGGTCTGCAGTGAGATGTAGCTGCACAAAACTGGGATATATATATATATATATGGATTATACTGCAGCTAGCAGAATCAACTGCCTGCCTGTAGTATTATTAGTATGAGAACATCTGCACTTGTCTTCAGGTAGCTGTACTGTAGGTGCAACTGTGCAGGGTACACAGTACAGTAACTGGAAATACGTCAAGTGCCTACACAAGCACCTGGCTTCAGGTAGCTATTCTGTAGGTGCAATTGTGCAGGGTACACAGTACAGTAACTGGAAATACGTTGAGAGCCTACACAAGCACCTGGCTTCAGGTAGCTATACTGTAGGTGCAACTGTGCAGGGTAAACAGTACAGTAACTGGAAATACGTCAAGAGCCTACACAAGCACCTGGCTTCTGGTAGCTATACTGTAGGTGCAACTGTGCAGGGTACACAGTACACTAACTGGAAATACTTCAAGAGCCTACACAAGCACCTGGCTTCAGGTAGCTATACTGTAGGTGCAACTGTGCAGGGTACACAGTACACTAACTGGAAATACGTCAAGAGTCCACACAAGCACCTGGCTTCAGGTACATATTTAATTATGTGGCGCTTACTACAATGAAAAATAATCACTAAAATAAAAAATTTTAAGAGACCAAATCTAATGGAGATTCGATTAGGAAAATCCAGATGAATATTTCGTCTTAAAATTGATCTTCCATCACATTGTGTAATCAAAGATTATAAAAACGAATGTTATATCAAAAAATGAATCAAGCATTCCCCACTCAAGAACTAACAACTAATGGAGCCCTTAAAGAGAGGGTAAGGACTACCTAAGAGATGAATAAATCCTGTTAACTGATGAGCGGAAAATAATGAATAATAACTAAATCGTAATGAAGACAAATCATAATAATACAGTGCACACTAGTGCATAATTAAACTCTGTGCACAAAATAAAGAAATATATAAAAATAGTACATGGAAAATATATATATAAAGCGCACTAAAAACGCAGGTCATAACAATAAGTGCATAATAAAAGTGCAACTGTGCAATCTGTGCAAAGACAATACAAAATAGGTTAAATCCTAAAAAGCATGTGATAAAACGTGCAAAGCTCAACAAGAGTGTACAAAATCTAATGACACAATAATTAATGATAATATGGTCCACTGAAATCCAGGACAAAGTACTTGATAATAAAAAGTGAAACACAGTGTCCTAAAAAAGTCCCATATAAGGTGCAATCAAATTGTGACAATCTCAGTTCAAATAGGTGAAAAACAGTTCATCAAGAGTGCCACCATTCAACCAATCTCCAATGTGTGGAAAGATGTGGTCCCCCCCAGCCTCTCACCTCATGGCAGAATGGAAACAGCCCTGCTAACAGATGGGATCGATCCAATCCGCTCCGCAGCCCACTCAGTAGCAAATCTCCTATGGATCTCCTGCCTTTCAACCAGATTTGTTCTCAGGGTGCCTCAGATAATCAGCCAAATTAATAAGGATCATATAAAAGAGGGGAGGAAGGACTCCATGGTGTAGTATTTCAAAACTGATACGTTTAATAAAAGTAATGCACTTACAATTAGGTCGTAAAAACGACCATAACACTGCAATGCTTCCAGATCCCGGCCGTGACGGAAGATCAATTTTAAGACGAAATATTCATCTGGATTTTCCTAATTGAATCTCCATTAGATTTGGTCTCTTTACATTTTTTATTTATTTATTTATTTATTTTTTACAAATAACGTTCTTTATTTAAAAGTTATGCATAATTACAGAATAACCAAATTCGTGATGCGAATGTTAGATAGTTACAGAACATTACAGGTGAATAGTTAAAAACTCTGCATGTAAGTTATACTGTGACTTAATTACAAATACATCTACATTTTAGTGTTACCCGCTCACTACTTTAAACTTTGTTATAGTATCATAGAGATAATATCATCTCACTATCACTATTTTAAACAGGTGGGACGTCATCTAAATCATCACAGGTGGAAGCTTCACTCAACCAAATATCCCAAATCTTTCCGTATTTTGCAGGGCATCCCCTGTGAGCATAATTTTTTTTTTTTGTAAGGTAGCACATTATTATGTTATTTGCAGCAACTCATTCCTGAATGGTAGGTGGCGTTGCCCTAAGCCATTTCCTTGCAATAAGTAGTCTGGCTTTAAACAATGTTTCTTGTAGAAACACATAATGAAACTTATCAGAGTCAGGGTTTGGGAACACCCCTAGTAAACATTGTTTAGGGCACAATGTTAAGGGAGAGCCCATTTTGTCATGAATGAACTTAACTATATGGGACCAATAGTCCTGTATCACTGGGCAAGACCATAGAATATAAAAGAATGTTCCGTTGGCTCCCGCACATCTGGGGCAAAGTGGGTTGTAATTATCTCTGAACTTGGCTAATCGCAAGGGGGTCAGGTAGGACCTATATAAAATATATAGTTGTGTGAGATGGTCTGAAATCTTATGTGATACTTTTTTGCAAGCGTCTAGCACTTCTTCCCACTCATCGTCCTCAATCTCACCCACGTCTCTAACCCATCGATCTTTTAACTGATACGCAAGTGTCACTGCAGTGGGGTGCACAAGGCAGGAGTAGAATGTGGATATCAACTTTTGGGACTCAGAGCCAGTTATCACCTCTAAAATATCCAATTGCTCCAGATTTGGGGGGATTCATGAAGTTGGGATTGAAGAGCGTGGTATAGTTGGGGATATCAGAAGTGCGAGGAGTTGGCAAGGCCAAAGTCGTCTTTAAGTTGTTGGAACGATTTTAAAATATCTCCTCTATACATGTCTGCTAAGTAAACCACCCCACTAGTGATCCATAAGTCTCGATCTGGTAATTGCTGTAGCTCGGGTAGGCCAGGATTATCCCACAGCGGTGTCTGTCTATGCGTTGAAGGGAGTTTGAGTTTACGGCTTACTACTGCCCATATCTTACAGTGTTTATATAACAGACCCTTGCGACCTCCAAGATTCCTGGACTCGCCCGGGTCTCTAAGAATAAGCTGGAGGGTGTGTGTGTGTGTGTGACCGAGTGAAAGGAGAACATATTAAAGCCATATATCGTTACTTGTCTCCTTTATCTAAATAGAAAAAAATGGTACAGTTGTGCTGCCAAGTAATACAAGTTGAAATCCGGTAGTGCTGTGCCCCCTAAATCAGTGGGGTTCTTCTGCACTTGCCAGGATAACTTATGAAGCGTCTTGCCCCACACAAATGTATTCAAGATGGCTTCTAGGGACTTAAATATCCTCAGGGGCATATATACTGGGGCCTGCCATAGGACGTATAAAAATTTAGGTAGCAGAATCATTTTTATCAAATTTATACGGCCCATGATTCCCAAAGGTAGTCTGGACCAGCTATGAGTAAGCACTCAGTTCCGAGTGTGAAACGCGTCAGCTGATCCTGTACATCCTGCATGATTGTTTTGTACTTCTGATGGTCCCATTTTAATAATAAAGACAAGTTTTCTACTTCATCCAGGGTGCGGCAGTGGCGGAATTACCAGGGTCGCAACAGTTGCAGTTACGACTGGGCCCGGCATTCCGCCACTGTGGGGGGGCCCAGCGGGGTTGATCTTCCCACACGACTCTGCGCGGAGATCGTGTGTCATAGATTAATAGCACAGAGAGACTCCGGCGGCATTAACGTTCTATTTGTCGGTCCTCTCTGGCACAGATGAGAGAGGAGGACACACAGCTGATCTCACTGCTCCCCCTTCTCCCCCCTCCCCTCTCCTGTGTGCTCCATGGGCAGTTAAGTGTAAAGCTAAAGAGCTCACATTTCCCACGGAGCACACAGGAGAGGGGAGGGGGGAGAAGGGGGAGCAGTGAGATCAGCTGTGTGTCCTCCTCTCTCATCCCCTGCCAGAGAGGACCGACAAATAGAATGTTAATGCCGCCGGAGTCTCTCTGTGCTATTGTTCTATGACACACGATCTCCGCTCAGAGCTGTGCTGTCCTGAGAAGGCAGACAGCACTGATAGAAATTAATAGCAGGGACTGATGAGCACTAATAGAAGGCACTGATGAGCACTGATAGAAGGCACTGATGGGCACTGATGAGCACTGATAGAAGGCACTGATGGGCACTGATGAGCACTGATAGAAGGCACTGATGGGCACTGATGAGCACTGATAGAAGGCACTGATGAGCACTGATGGGCACTGATGAGCACTGATAGAAGGCACTGATGAGCACTGATGAGCACTGATAGAAGGCACTGATGGGCACTGATGAGCACTGATAGAAGGCACTGATGAGCACTGATGGGCACTGATGAGCACTGATAGAAGGCACTGACGAGCACTGATGAGCACTGATAGAAGGCACTGATGAGCACTGATAGAAGGCACTGATGAGCACTGATAGAAGGCACTGATGGGCACTGATGAGCACTGATAGAAGGCACTGATGGGCACTGATGAGCACTGATAGAAGGCACTGATGGGCACTGATAGAAGGCACTGATGAACATCCAGCCCTGGAAAAAATTTCATACCAGCCCCACAGCATTATTATACCACCGCAACAGCATTAATAAACCAGCTCAACAGCATAACGTCATTGATTTCTTGTTCATGAAAGGGAAAACCATAAAATGCACATTTGAAGAGTGCATTATATATAGATAAGACAGATATGAAATCACATAGGGCTTTATATATATATATATATATATATATATATATATATATATATATATATATATATATATATATATATATATATAAATATATATATAAAAGCAAATTCCAGTTAAAAGTGGTAAGTGATCAATCATCAAGGGGGACCCCAGGAACTCAGAACGTGGGAGGGGGGGGACCACCTTCCGCAGAAAGAATACACTAAGGTAAGGGGGGTGGGTTACTGATATAAGGCTGTGCTTTATATCGGTGCCCCCTTACATTATCGTATTCACTCCCCCTTACATCAGTGATCCCCCCTTCAGACTGGCCTAGCGGTGCTGTCACTGACCTCCTCTCAGGTGCACCGTGTAGGGCTCAGTCAGTCAGCTCCTGGTTTTATCCTATAGTCTCCTCTCCATAGTCCACACTTGTCTGACTTCTCCCATGACCCCCATCCCGGCGGTGCTCCCACTCTTGACTCCTCTGCAGACTCCCTCAGAGACTGCAGACATGATACAGGAGATGGTCAGAGACTGCAGACATGATACAGGAGCTCAATGCAGCCTCACCAGTGCCCATCAAATGCAGCCTCACCAGTGCCCATCAAATGCAGCCTCACCATTGCCCATCAAATGCAGCCTCATCAGTACCAATCAAATTCAGCCTCACTGTGCCCATCAATTCAGCCTCACAGTGCCCATGAATGCAGCTTCACTGTGCCCATCAATGCAGCCTCACTGTGCCCATCAATGCAGCCTCACTGTGCTCATCAAATGCAGCCTCACTGCTCATCAAATGCAGCTTTACTCTGCCCGTGAATGCAGTCTCACTGTGCCCATCAATGCAGCCTCACTGTGCTCATCAAATGCAGCTTTACTCTGCCCGTGAATGCAGTCTCACTGTGCCCATGAATGCGGCCTCACTGTGCCCACCGTTGCAGCCTCACTGTGCCCATCATTGCAGCCTCACTGTGCCCATCATTGCAGTCTCACTGTGCCCATCAATGCAGTCTCACTGTGCCCATCAATGCAGCCTCACTGTGCCCATCAATGCAGCCTCACTGTGCCCAATGCAGCCTCACTGTGCCCATCAAATGCAGCTTTACTGTGCCGTGAATGCAGTCTCACTGTGCCCGTGAATGCAGTCTCACTGTGCCCAGGAATGCAGCTTCACTGTGCCCATCATTGCAGCCCCTCCTGTGCCCCATGGCCTAGTCAGCAGTCCCTGTCTGTGGGAAGGTGTGTTGTTGATGCTCGGTACGGTACCTTGCATGCCAGCAGGATATCCATGATGGCCAGCAGCAGGCAGGGTCTGTTCTCGTTTTGGATGGGGACAGTGTTCCTTCCAGAGGATCTGTTTGCTGTGAGATGGAGTGGTCCCTGGCCACCTGCACCTTCAGCCATCCTCATTTTCCGGCCCCAGTCAGCCTGTCCTCTGGTCCTGGGGAAGTGGAGAGCACTGGGTGGGAGCTGGAAAGAAGGGGGAGCAGAGAGTACTGGCGGGGTTGGAGAGCACATGGGTGGGGGCAAAGAGCAGGGGGGAGTGGAGATCACAGGGATGGGGAGCGGAGAGCGCTGGGGGGGGACTTGAGAGCACTGGGGGTCCAAAAAAGAACAGAGGTAGAGAGCACTGTGCGGGCTAAGAGTGTGGGGTGGCGAAGAGCACTGGGGGAGGGGCAGAAAAACAGGGGTGGAGAGCACTGGGGGGTACAAAGAGCAGGGGGGAGTGGAGAGCAATGGGGGGAGCTTAAAAGCACCAGTGGGGGCCAGAAAGAACAGGGGTGGAAAGCACGGGGGACTGGAGAGCACTGGCGGGGTTTGGAGAGCACATGGGTGGGGGCAAAATGCAGGGGGGAGTGGAGAGTACAGGGGTGGGAAGCGGAGAGTGCTGGGGGGGGAAGCTTGAGAGCACTGGAGAGGGAGCCAAAAAAAACAGGGGTGGAGAGCACGGGGGGCAAAGAGCACGGGGGGGGGGGGGCTGGAGAGCGATGGGTGGAGATTGAGAGCACCGGGGGGGAATGAAAGAACAGGGGTGAGGAGAATGGGGGGCTGGAGAGCACTGTGGGGGGAGGAGAGCACTGGGGTGGGGGCTGGAGAGTGATGGGGAGAGCTGGAGAGCACTGGGGGGGGGAGAAAGAACATGGGTGGAGAGCACTGGGGGAGTGAAGAGCACTGGCATGGTGGCTAGAGTAGGATGGGGAGAGCTGGAGAGCAGGGGGGGGCAGAAAAAACAGGGGTGGAGAGAACTGTGAGGGGGGGCTGGAGAGTGTGGTGAGGAGAGGAGAGCATGGGGGGGGAGCCAGGGAGCACAAGGAGAACTGGGGGGGCCAGTAAAAGAAGTTGGATAGAAGGATCAGCTGGGGGCCGCATATAGCGGAAATTAGCTTTCTATATTCCTCTATGCAGCCGCTGAATGCTTGATTCTCCTCCTCTCCCTCCTGCAAGTATTTAGCGGCTGCATGGAGCAATATAGAAAGCTGATCTCCTCTATATGCGGCCCCCAGCCAATCCTCCTATCCAGGCACACAGGGCGGACTGTACAGGCGGGCATCTACTCATGTGGATCACGGAGCTGGCTGGGTCTGTGTTCGGCGGCGGTGCTGTAACATGGTCCCGCCCCCCTAGACCGGCTCGTGTGATAGGCGGAACACTTATTCTATCTACTATCACACAAGCCGGTCTAGGGGGGCGGGACCGTGTTACAGCGCCGCCGCCAAACACAGACCCAGCTAGCTCCGTGACACACAGGAGCAGGAGAGAGGGGAGCACTGCAGCCGCAACTCAAAGCGGCCTCACGGCAGGCAGCCTACCGGGAAATCTCCCGGTATCCCTGTAGGCCAGTCTGGCCCTGCTGATGGGCACTGATGAGCACTGATAGAAGGCACTGATGAGCACTGATGGGCACTGATGAGCACTGATAGAAGGCACTGATGAGCACTGATAAGCACTGATAGAAGGCACTGATGAGCACTGATGGGCACTGATGAGCACTGATAGAAGGCACTGATGAGCACTGATAGAAGGCACTGATGAGCACTAATAGAAGGCACTGATGAGCACTGATAGAAGGCACTGATGGGCACTGGTGAACACTGATAGAAGGCACTGATGAGCACTGATGGGCACTGATGAGCACTGATAGAAGGCACTGATGAGCACTGATGGGCACTGATGAGCACTGATAGAAGGCACTGATGAGCACTGATGGGCACTGATGAGCACTAATAGAAGGCACTGATGAGCACTGATAGAAGGCACTGATGGGCACTGATGAGCACTGATAGAAGGCACTGATGAGCACTGATGAGCACTGATAGAAGGCACTGATGAGCACTGATGGGCACTGATGAGCACTGATGGGCACTGATGAGCACTGATGGGCACTGATGAGCACTAATAGAAGACACTGATGAGCACTGATAGACGGCACTGATGAGCACTGATAGAAGGCACTGATGAGCACTGATCAAAGGCACTGATGAGCACTAATAGAAGGCACTGATGGGCACTGATGAGCACTAATAGAAGGCACTGATGAGCACTGATAGACGGCACTGATGAGCACTGATAGAAGGCACTGATGAGCACTGATAGAAGGCACTGATGAGCACTGATAGATGGCACTGACGAGCACTGATAGAAGGCACTGATGAGCACTGATAGAAGGCACTGATGAGCACTGATAGAAGGCACTGATGAGCACTGATGGGCACTGATGAGCACTGATAGAAGGCACTGATGAGCACTGATGAGCACTAATAGAAGGCACTGATGAGCACTGATAGAAGGCACTGATGGGCACTGATGAGCACTGATAGAAGGCACTGATGAGCACTGATGGGCACTGATGAGCACTGATAGAAGGCACTGATGAGCACTAATAGAAGGCACTGATGAGCACTGATAGACGGCACTGATGAGCACTGATAGAAGGCACTGATGAGCACAGATCAAAGGCACTGATGAGCACTAATAGAAGGCACTGATGGGCACTGATGAGCAGTAATAGAAGGGACTGATGAGCACCATTAGACGGCACTGATGAGCACTGATAGACGGCACTGATGAGCACTGATAGAAGGCACTGATGAGCACTGATAGACAGCACTGATGAGCACTGATAGACGGCACTGATGAGCTCTGATAGAAGGCACTGATGGGCACTGATGAGCACTGATAGAAGGCACTGATGAGCACTGATAGACGGCACTGATGAGCACTGATAGAAGGCACTGATGAGCACTGATAGAAGGCACTGATGGGCACTGATGAGCACTGATAGAAGGCACTGATGAGCACTGATAGACGGCACTGATGAGCACTGATAGAAGGCACTGATGGGCACTGATGAGCACTGATAGAAGGCACTGATGAGCACTGATAGAAAGCACTGATGGGCACTGATAGAAGGCACTGATGGACACTGATAAAAGGCACTGATGGGCACTGATAGGAGGCATTAATGGGCACTGATAGGAGGCACTGATGAGCACTTATAGGAGGCACTGATGAGCACTGATAGGCCACATTGATGAGCACTGATAGGCAGCACTGATAGGAGACACTAATGTGCAATGATAGGCTGCACTGATAGGTGTCATTGATGGGCACTGATAGGTGGTACTGATGGGCACTGAGGAACACTGATAGGCAGAACTCAGGCAGTATCGATGGGCTTTGATGGACAGAATTGAAGAGTACTGATAGGTGGCACTGATGGACGCAGTTAGGTGGCATTAATGAGCACTGATAGGTGGTGCTGATAGGCAGAATTGATGGGCACTAATAGGCAGCATTAATGAGCACTGATAGGTAACACTTGTTGGTGGAAGTGATGGGCACTGATAGGCAGCACTGATGGGCACTGATGATTGGGGCACTGATTATCAATGTAAACAATTTACTGACATTCTTGACAGTTAATGGCAGTCCTTTCCTAAGGAAAGGGCTGTGGATAACCAGTCTGTTTACATGTGAACAGCTGATCACATGGTAAAGGGCCGATGTAATTGCGCTGGATGCATGTCCCAGGGGTCATGTGGGAAGCGAGGTTTTGGGAGGGTGTCCTCGGACACCCTCCCAAAATTGGAAGCTGGGGCTCGGATGGAAGGGGGGCCCATCATGGTTTCTTGCACCGGGGCCCTGAAGGTTCTAGTTACGCCTCTGGTGTGCGGCATCCAGATCTTTCTATTCAACTTTTAGTCTGGACCATGTCTGTGTTTTATTATTTAAGACCGTGAATAATAGCTCTAAGTTTAGTCTAATAAAGTCCTCTGAGGAGCGGGTGATTATAATACCTAGGTACTTCATTTCACTAACACGAATTAGAGGGGAAGAAGCCTGCATCTCTGATGGGGCCCCAATATCTAAAGGAAGGATCTGGGATTTCTCCCAATTAATCCGTAGCCCTGAATAGCTCCCAAATAGTTGTATAATTTCAAGGGCTGTTAGCAGGGATTGTCCCGTACCTTCTAGATACAGGAGCATATCATCCGCGTATAAACTAATCTTTTCAGTCAGATATCCACGGCTTAAGCCCCTAACCCCTGGGTGTGTGCAGAGTGATGTTGCCAGAGGTTCCACTGCCAAGGCGTAGAGTAAAGGGGAAAGGGGACAGCCTTGTCTTGTGCCCCTGGACAACCTAAATACTTCTGAAAAGGTTACCATTTACCAGGATCCTGGCACTCGGAGCTTGATAGAGAAGCTGAATCCATCTGATGTAGTTAGGCCCAAAACCAAACCTGGCCAGACACTCCCAGAGATAGTCCCATTCTACAGAATCGAATGCTTTAGCAGCATCCAAGGACACCAGCACTCTGGAACCTATCCGGTCATGTTCAGCCTGCAAATTCATATACAACCTGCAAAGATTAAACGCCGTGTTTTTTGCAGGCATGAACCCAGTTTGGTCAGGATGTATGAGATTCAGGATCACTTTGTTTAACCGGAGTGCCAGGATCTTGGCCAAAATTTTGATGTCCAATTGTAGTAAGGAAATCGGACGGTAAGATTCGGGGAGCGCCGGGTCTTTACCCGGTTTGGGTATGAGTACGATAAATGCCTCGCTCATTGATTTAGGGAGGGAGCCTGATTTAAATATATGTGTAAATAATACATGTAACTTGGGGGCTAATGTCTCACTGTAGGTGGTGTAGAATTCTAAGGGAAGACCATCTGACCCAGGAGCTTTCGAGGGGGCAAGGTGAGACATTGCTTCCGCAATATCATCTGTAGTGATGGGAGCTTCCAGCATTTCTATTTGAGTAGGGGTTAGTTGAGGGAAATCCACAGTAGATAGAAAATCCGCTATCTCTTGTCTAGAGTTATTTGCGGTGGACGAGTATAAGGATGTGTAAAAGGAGCGAAATTCATCAGCCACTTTGTCTGGGTCCCGTATCATGGCACCTGCAGCATCTTGTAGGGCGACCACAGTAGGCGGTTTGTGTTCCAAGTGTGCCAAATATGCTAGCAGGCGCCCTGCACGCTCTCCATACTCTTACACCTTTTGTTTAGTATAAAATATTTTTCTTTCTGCCCTTTCAAAATGAAATCCATTCACTATACGGGTTTGTAACTTTACCTGATTTGCTGCCTCCGGAGAGGGGTTTTCTGAAAAAAACTTTTCTACCTCTGCGATTTTTTGTTCAGCCTGTTGAAGAACATGGTTAGAAGTTCTTTTATATCTAGTTATACGGTGGGATAGTAGCATACGTGCATGGACCTTAAATGCATCCCATACAGTGTCAAAGGGGGCTGAGTCTGTATTTGTCCGAAAAAAGAACTCCCACTCCTCTCCCATACTCCCCAAATCAGGGACAACTGAGAGGATGCATGGGGCAAAACCAGCACAGTTTAAGCTCGGTAATAGGGAGTGAGAGATCAGGATTAAGTCAATATGTGACATAGTATTATGTGACGCGGAGAAGCATGAAAAGATCCTATCAGTGGGATAGCAGTGTCTCCAAGTATCTACTAGCCCCAGCTCACACACGAGCTTCCCCAATCTCGTGGGGGAGGGTATACAGTCAGTCAGGGATGTCGGGAATCCACAAGGCCGGAACCGATGGGAATTGTGCCATGAACGCCATCCCCTCGCTAATAATACTAAATTGAAATGGAGGAGGTATATAAATTGCCAGCAGCAGTAATTCTAGTCTATTCAGCCTGATGTGCATAAACAGGAACCTGCCCTGTGGATCAGATCTCAATGTCAACATGGAAAATTGTGCTGATTTGGCCACTAAGATTGCAACGCCTCTAGAGTGCGCAGAGTAGGGGGCTTGGTACACACAACCCAACCATGGTCTTTTAAGAGATAACAGTAATTGATCAGTTAGATGGGTTTCAACTAACACCATAATATCCGCACGTTGTGCTATAAGATAAGCCATAACTGCATTTCGTTTGGGTTTGGCTCTAAGGCCGCGCACATTCCACATTAAACACTTTAAAGTGGGCATGTTAGTGCAGACATTTTTTATTTTAGTAAGCGCCGCATATTTAAATATTTATCTTATGTTCTTTATTGGTGTGTGAACACCCTTATGTTGGCAGCTACATTTTAAGGTTTTTAAGGCTCTTTGATTTTTTAATCTCTCTCTTTGTGGTTTGCGCATTAGTATCCTTTATAATTTGTAGGCATGTGCAATTCGTTTTGTTCCGAATTAGTTTTTTAACAAATTTCGACAAATTCGTTAATTCGAGAATATCTGGATTAACGAAAACCCGTTTAACAAATTTTTTCCGAATATTCGTAAATTCAAAAAAAATTGGACATTCGGAAATTCGGGCATTTGCACATTCGTACATTCGCAATTTACGAATGTACATTCGTACATTAGTAAATTAGTGAATTCGTAAATTTGTAAATTCGAAAATTCGGAAATCTGAAATAATAGTTAACTAATAATAACTTAACTATTAGTAATTACTAGTAACTTTTAAATTATAGGTATTGTAATTTCCTTTCAAATTTGGCTGTTAGTGAACGTAACACATACAAATGTATCCAAAGTTATGAATGATCCGAAAAAACGGAATGGAACGTAATGAATTAATAATAATAAATAATAATAATAATAATGTTTTATTATTATTATTTATTATTAATTTGTTACGTTCCATTTGTTTAGATGCAGCATTTGTTTTGGATAATTCGTAACTTCGGATAAATTCGTATTTGTTACGTTCACTGACAGTCAAATTTGAAAGGAAATTACAATACCTATAATTTAATAGTTAGTTACTATTTCAGATTTTAGAATTTTCGGGTTTTTGGATTCTCAAACTTCGAATTTACACATTTCCGAATTTTCTAATTTACAAATGTACGATTTTACGAATTTACGAATTTACGAATGTACAAATGTACAAATGTAAAATGTACGAATGAACGAATTTTCGAATTTACGAATGTACGAATGAACGCATTTTCGAATTTACGAATGAACGAATTTACGAATCGCGATCATAACGAATGACTCGAAAAACTAAAAAACTAATAAACTAAAGAAACGAAAACGAAAATGAACGAATTTTTTGGCTGTGCACATGTCTAATAATTTGTTACCTGGCTTCAGGTGCAACTGTGCAGGGTACACAGTACAGTAACTGGAAATACGTCAAGAGCCTACACAAGCACCTGGCTTCAGCTAGCTATACTGTAGGTGCAACTGTGCAGGGTACACAGTACACTAACTGGAAATACTGTAAAAACACCTGCCTGCCTGTCAGTATCTTAGGAAGAGAAGAACAGGATCTAGCTAAACTGAATACAATACAATATATATATATATATATATATATATATATATATATATATATATATATATATATATATATATATATACACACACACACACACACACACACACACACACACAAAACACCTGGGATGCATATATATATATATATATATATATATATATATATATATATATATATATATATACACACATATATATACATATACACAATACACTGTAATGGCCCGTACACACGGTCGGACATTGATCGGACATTCCGACAACAAAATCCTAGGATTTTTTCAGACGGATGTTGGCTCAAACTTGTTTTGCGTACACACGGTTGCACAAAGTTGTCAGAATTTCCGATCGCCAAGAACGCGATGACGTCAACCACGTACGACAAGACTAGAAAAGGCCAGTTCAGAACCAAGCGCGGCACCCTTTGGGCTCCTTTTGCTAATCTCGTGTTAGTAAAAGTTTGGTGAGAGACGATTCGCGCTTTTTCAGACTCGTGGTTTTCAGATCGTTTTCTGCTGTTCAGTTTGTGCTTGTGGGGTTTGTATCGGCTCTACAGTGCGTGCAGCAAGCTACGCATGACTTTGATTAGTCATTGTGTTCTTGTTCGTTACTGTTTTTCAGGTCGCTCTTCACAGGCCTTGCTGTTCTTCAGTGCGTTCTGTTACTTCGTTCTGAGCAGCCAACCGTTTTCTAGCCAGGTTGCCTATACGTACTCCTCGTAGAGTTCGTACTGTGCAGGGGCTTGGTGTTGGGGTCCTGACCTTGACACAAGTCCAGTCCATGAACAGGGTGGGGAGGAGTTCATGGTCCAAGAATTGGTTGCTTCAGCGTGACCAGTTCTGTCATATGCCTTTGCTCCGTGAGATCCGTGAGAATAATCCTGATGATTTCAGGAACTTTCTCAGGATGACGGACCCTGTTTTTCACCGTTTGTTGGCTTCGCTGACCCCCTATATCAGCAGGCAGGATACCTGCATGAGGCAAGCCATCACTCCGGAGCAGAGGCTCGTCGCCACCCTGAGGTACTTGGCGACGGGGAGAAGCCTGCAGCACTTGAAGTTCTCGACAGGCATCTCCTCCCAGGCTCTGGGTATCATTATCCCAGAGACCTGTTCTGCCATCATCCAGGTCCTGCAGAAGGAGTATATGAAGGTAAGATTTATCCTTTAATATCACAATTTATTGTATAGAATGTTTGCTAATGTATTGTATTTCTTTCCTTATTCCCTAATTACCATGATTGTAATATGCTGTGAATGTCCCCTTTGTCCTCATGCATGCTGGATTTTTATTTAATTATTTTTTTCTCCTTCATACATATTTGCCTTCACTTACCTCCCCAGCATGCTCTCCTGGCCCTATATTCACCCCATGTAGTCACTTAACAATGTATTTTATCAGCTCCATAGTAGTGCTTTACCCCAAACACCCCCTAAAATGTTTTAAAATGTGATTTGTGCTTTAAATTCAGGCAGAGTGCCAGAGGCTTTTTTTAGGGGTCCCCAAATCATTTTGAACCCTCCCTCTCCCCCAACTGCTAAGTCAGCTGATCCCAATTCTCTATCTATCCTCGATCATCTATCTGCTGAATTTGCCAAACCCATACACACTATACCCATCTCTTTTGTGGTCAGATGTATGGATGAATTCCCCAAAGCACGTAGTGCAAGGGCCTGCCTGTATACTTTCAAATGGTAATGTTTCAAGTTTTAGTATCCTATTATTATCTTGATAGGTAATAGCAGAATGTCCAAATGTGCTCAAATGTGTACAGTGTGTATTTATATCTTTGTATTATGACACTTACCTGTCCTTTGGGCTGCCAATAGTGTAACTAAGGAGGGGCTGTTCAAAGTAATACACATTATTTAGGCATTCATCTCTCAATGAAGTGGAGAGGGTTACCTGTCCAAGAGTCCCCCCCTATAATGTTAGAAATGGCCCATGAGAGGGGGGAGGAGGACTATGATAGGTGTACCTTATACTTTGGTGTTTAAAAATTCCCATTAATAAATGTTATCTTGATGTTGGCCAAGAATGTTTGTGTCTAATCTGCTTTCTATGTTTTAATGTGCAAAAAGACTAATTTTTTTTTCTTTTACTCAACAGTTTCCTTCCACGCCACAGGAATGGCAGACTGTGGCCTCCCACTTTGCCCAGCGGTGGGACTTTCCTAACTGCGGAGGGGCAATTGATGGGAAACACGTCCACATCGTCCCACCACCCAACTCGGGGTCATACTATTATAATTAAAAGGGGTTCAATAGTATTGTGATGTTGGCGGTGGTGTCGGCTAATTACGAGTTCCTGTATGTGGATGTGGGGAAGAATGGCCGGATGTCCGATGGTGGAGTCATCGCCCAGACTGAGTTTTACAGGCGTCTCCAGAATGGCAGCTTGGACTTGCCACCTCCAGAAGAGAATGTGGAAGGACTCCCATTCGTCTTCGTTGCGGAAGAAGCATTTGCGCTGGGGGACCATCTTATGCGGCCATTCCCGATGAGGACCCTCACCCCGGACCAGAGGGTTTTTAATTACCGGCTGGCCAGAGCCAGAAGAGTGGTGGAGAACACATTTGGAATCATGGCCAGCCGGTTCCGCCTATTTCTGACACACATACATATGGCGGAGTATAAACTGAATCATATTATCCTGGCGTGCTGTGTTCTACAAAACTTTTTACATCAACATTCTGCCAACTATGCTGGCTCAGTTGGGCCTGAGGCCGGAATGATAAATGAAACAACCCTGACGGCGCTTGAAAGTGGCCGTCCTGGCTTGCCCTCCCTGAGTGCCCGTGATGTCCGGCTAAGATACCTTCAGTTCTTTGCGGGTAGGGGGGCCATCAATATGCCAGACAATGTGTGAAACCTTTATCAAATTTGCAAAACAATTTTAAAAGTGTAGCACACCATAAAAGAAAGGGCTTTGGAGGGGTTTTAAACTCTCCCCAAAACATCAATGATGTTCTTATTTTTTTGAATAACATCATTAATGTTTTTCTTGATGTTTTCCAATGCAACATAACACCCCATGATCTCCCCGATCAGGATCTGTGCACTTTCCGAGGTGAAAGGATCAGGATCCACAACATCATGATCACCTAAAAAGAGAGAAACCAAAAAAAAAAACATGTTTTATAAATATGCCGGCATCCATCTCTTACCTTAGCCTGTGGTCGCAGACACTCACCTGTTGTGGTGACAATTTCCACCACGTCTTCCTCCTCCTGCTCTTCTTGTGTTTGGGGTATTTCCCCTTCCAGAGGTGGGGGGTCTCTGGTCTCCTCGGATGAGGGGTGTCCTCCGAGTCTTTTCTCCCCTATGTGAAAAAAAAAAGGTATACTTAGCACACAGATATTTGGTGGCAGAACTAGAAATATGAAACATTTCTTAGAAGTGGGGTACAATTGTCTATTTTGGCAGAGTTCCAAGATGTAGATTTTTAAGTGTCCTTTGTCAAGCTTGAATACTTACCTGTCTTGTACAAGCTTCACAGATGGAGACACCCCTATAGTATACACTGGAGCACCTGTGTGGGCCCCCTAATAAAAAGGGTTTTCTTGTGTCCCACACTAGTGCTACAGTGTCCATATGTGTAAACAGCTGCTGAGTGTCCTCTCCTTACACAGAATCTAGTTTGCTATTCATTCTAGTAACAAACACATCTACACAATCAAATTAGTTTCATACAAGTAGGCCCTAAAAAATGTGGTCCAATGCATATGGCAAAAACAATGGTGTTTTATAGGCCGAAAGAAAAATGTTTGATACGAACGAATATTGTGCCTATGAACATTAAAGTTGCCATTTTAAACTGTACAACAGTTCCTAAAAGCACATGGAGCAGCACGAACGCAATAAACACAAAAAGAATAGAAACACAGCACAACTACTTACTTTTTTGCAGCACTCTCCGGATCTTTCGGTACTGCTCATGCTCTCTTAATTTCAGGTCCGAACACCGCTTCCTGAGCTGATCTTTCGATTGTCGTACCCCAAAATTCCGGTGCAGACTCTTGACCACTTTCGCCATGATCTTGGCCTTTCTGACATTGGGGTTGGGGTAAGGTCAATACTTTCCATCATAGTCGGCCCTCTTGAGGATGTCCACCATCTCCAACATCTCCCCAAAGGTCATATTTGATGCATTAAATCTTCTCCTTCTGGATCCAGACGTTTCCGGATCCGGGCTTTCCTCCCCCTCCTCCTCGTTGCTATAATTAGCACGCACCTGCTGTGTCTCCGCCATGTGCTCTTCCCCCACTTTGCCGAACGAAAAGGAATAGACTAGAAAGAACGTCAGGGGCGGGCGGAGTTACACGCATGCGCAGTGTGTATAAAGCGTAACACGCGTGCGTAGCACATACGATCTGTGAGCGGAGGAAGGAGTATCGCAGGCGCCGATCGTGATAACGAAGGTAAGATATAAACTTGGGCCTATACTGCTTCTAGATTGAGGCCTATATTGTAACAAGATTAGGAGAGTTTTGCCTGACATTAGGGTTTGTCTTGTGTTGTGTCTTGCAGAGAAAATGGATGGCTTCAACGACCACAATATCCTCCCGCTGTTCATAGACAAATACAGGGAGCTGCCCTGTCTGTGACAGGTGAGACATCCATATTACAATAATAAACAAAAGAGGCAGGCAGCGCTGGAGAAACTGCTGGAGTTGGTGAAGCCGGTGGTCCCACTGCAACCATCCCCTATTTAAAAAACAAAATTGGTGGCCTGAGGAGCACATATCTAAGGGAGCGCAAGAAGGTCACAGATTCCCAGAGGTCCGGAGCTGGAGCAGATGACGTTTATGTCCCCAGGCTGTGGTACTATGAGAGACTGCGATTTCTGTCAGACCACACTGAAGTCAGGGAATCCCTCTCAACCCTTCCTTCCACTCTTCCTTCCACCCCAGCTGAGGCTTCCGATGTCCAACCTGGGCCTTCCAGCCAGGAAGAAGTGGTGAGCCCAGCTGGAGTCAGGTATAGCATTCTTCTACAGATTTCTGGTCAATAAATAAATGATCTTTACTAGATGTCATTATTGATCACTAATTGTTGATTGAAAAAAGTGATTTACATATCAATAGAGAGTAGTGGGCACCCAAAATTGGGGCAAGAATGAAAAATGCTGGGCTCAGATTTATAGTCTGTTATATTTGTTAACATTCAATTTACAACAGTCAGGAGGTGAAAATTGTGTGTGATTGATGAATAAAAAATTAAAACCATGTCCCTTTTTCATACACAGGAAGACCTCAGCCAGGAGGAGGCTCTGGAATGTGGCAGCCAGGAGGAGGCGGGGCTAAGTTGCAGCCAGGAGGAGGCGGGGCTAAGTGTCAGCCAGGAGAAGCCTGGGACAAGTCGAAGCCTGACAGAATCGCAGGTTCCTCCCCTCCGCCTTCCATACAAAAGAGCGAGGAAGGCGACTCACATGCAGGATTCTGCACTCAGGCTGATTCAGGAGGCTTCTGCGTCCCTCAGAGCCTTACCCACTCCTGAAGAGGCCTTTGCCTGCATGGCTGCCACAAAACTGAAGGGCATGCAGGAGGGTCAACGCAAGCTGTGTGAGGACCTTCTATATAAAGTCCTAAGTAAGGGGGTGAGTGGGGAACTAACACCCAATACCCACCTGAGTGAGTTGGGCCCTCCTCCTGCTTCTCCTGCTGCCACAACTCCACCACCAGAGCCACAGCGTGGAAGGAAGCGTGGAAGGAAGACCAGAGAGTGATCGCCCTGGGTTCAGTCTGGTCTGGCCAAAGATGCAGGCTCTTGTATGACCACAGCCTGGGGACACAGATGTCATCTGCTGCTTTCCGGATCTCTGGGACTTCTGGACCAGACTGCACTCCCTTATATATGGACTCCTCAGGCCACCAATTTTGCTTGAAAATAGTTGATGTCTGCCCTGGGGGTCAAAGGCTTCACCCATTTCTGCTGTTTCTACAGCGTTGCCTCCCTCTTTGTTTAGTTGTGAGCCCTTAATAAAGGAATTTTTGGTTCAATTATACTCGCCTATGTGTGTTTTCATTCAAAAAGGACAGTTTGTTTGTGAGGATTCAGGTACATTTCAAAAATACAATGTGAAATTAACAAGAGACAACAACACCAAACAATCTCCTTGAGATTAAATAATACAAGATATCAATGGTGTTGTGGTAACTTGACACACAAAACACACACAAAAATATTCTGGAGTAAAACACAACAAAAACAACAATAAAAACACAGCCTTGAAAAAAAAAAAAAAAAAACCCAAAAAATACAAAACCAGCCTGGAAGAAAAACTAAAAAATTGAAAAACAACCAAAAACTAATTTTGTCAGATGTGGCAAATCTAAATATATTGAGGGAATCACAATAAATAATAAAGAAAGAAGTTTGTGAGAAGTCTGTGTCAAAACTACTTCATTCTTCTCACACTATAAAGAAGAAGAGAGTGCGCTGTATTAAACTATTATTGACATTGCAGTGTGACGAAAGTGCTGTATCCATTTTTACCAGACCGAGCTGTTCCGTCTCGGAATTTCTTCTGAGCATGCGTGGCACTTTGTGCGTCGGAACTGGCCACACACGGTCGGAATTGACGCGATTGGATTTTGTTGTCGGAAAATTTTATAGCCTGCTCTCAAACTTTGTGTGTCTGAAAATCCGATGGAAAATGTCCGATGGAGCCCACACACGTTCGGAATTTCCGACAACACGCTCCGATCAGACATTTTCCATCGGAAAATCCGACCGTGTGTACGGGGCATTAGTGCAGCTAACTGACTCTACCTGCCTACTCTAACTTAAATCAAATGACACTGTCTGTCTATCTCTCTCCAGTCTCCACCGCAACACACAAGGCTGCCACGGAGGCAGCCTTATATAGTGTGGGGCGTGTACTAAACCCCTGAGCCATAATTGGCTAAAGCCTCCTTTACTTTGGCCGATTACGGCTCTCTGTACACACAGCGCTGTGATTGGCCAAGCATGCGGGTCATAGTGCATGCTTGGCCAATCATCAGTCAGCAATGTAAAAGCAAAGTGAATTATGGGCCGTGACGCGCCACTCGAATTTGGCGCGAACAGCCCATATCGTTCGTAATTCGGCGAACGACCGAACACACGATGTTCGAGTTGAACATGAGATTAACTCGACCACAAAGCTCATCCCTAATGATGAGCTCAGGTCGGGGGCATTTTCTGAAAGCAGTGGGCCTGTGTGCAAGATCAAAATTTGGGCCTCCGTAGACGTGAAATAGTGGCTGGGTATGATTTTTATTGCGCTGAATACTGGCTGTGGCTTAAAGGGACACAGAGTGCAGAGGTTCAGTAGTAAGTGACGCAAAGGTACAGGAATAATTTCAACAAAGTTCCCAGAAGTTCAACAGTAATTCCAAAAACTGTCAGCTGATTGTGGTTCTCAATCACAGAGAAATCCCTTCTTTCTGAGATTGGTAGTGGCAACCAAGTGAGTCGTCTCCCTCCAGATGATGGACAGGGCTAGTAGGACTGTGATTGGCTTTAGCAGTGTCCTCCTTCTCCTGGAAACAGGGACCCCCCCCCCCCCCTAGCAGAACTGCACCCAATCTCTTCCCCATCCCAAAAGCTGACGATCGCAGCTACAGCAAAGTTAGAGAAACAAACAATGTTTCCCATCTTTTACAATGTATGGGGGCACAGTGCCTCCCCCCCAGTGCAGGTGCGGCATGGGGAACTCTGAAATTGGAAAGCATTAGTGTCTCACTGACACTTCCCTGCGCTGCTCTGCTGATGGGCAAAAGAGGCTTTGCGTGTGCCACCAGTGATGGGGGTTGCCTACCTCTGATATAGACCATTTGTAAGTAAAGAAGGGGGTGAAATTGGGGCTGCCTACTCTTAGTGTGTGATGTACAAAACTAAATAAAATGAATAAAGTGAAATATTGAATGAATAAAGTGAAAAAATATAAAGTGAACTGTCTCTTTAAATTGCAAAGTCACATCTGTAAATGAATATAAAGTGCACAGTCTCAATCGTGCTATCTGCAACCATAAATAACTGGTAAAAGTATTATTTCCATAAAAAATTAAGGTGCTCAACGTGCTTCTTGTGCAACAAAACCAAAAATCTGTCCGTATTCAAAAAATGTTCAATATGTCAAACAAAAATTTCACTGTTCATAAATCCACATAGGTGATCGGAATAAAAAGTGACTTGTGCTTGAGTAAACCATATCACTGGTGAAGATTTGGTGAATTGCCACACATGCTCTCCCCTCAGGTCTACACTCACCAAAAAGATGTACCAGGGGTAAAAGGCATCACACTAGAATCAGCTCTTTGTCCGGTGTCTCCTCCTCCTCCTCCTCCACGGTGGAGTCAGTCAGCGGGTACACTCACACAGGAATGGGTAAAATCCATAAACCCAAGTTTATTTAAACTTGCTCACGGCTGTAATGTAGATAAAAATCAAGGAAAAAAATCTGCGTGGGTGTCGTCCCCCCCCACAGTCCATACCAGGCCCTTTGGGTCTGGTATTGATATTAAGGGGAACTCCGCACCAATTTTGTTTTTTAAAAAAACTGTGCGGGGCCCCCTGCAAAATCCATACCAAACCCTTATCCGAGTAAGCAGCCTGGGCAAGGACAAGGCTGGACAAGGGCCTCATCCCCACAACCCTTGCCCGGTGGTTGTGGGGGTCCTGCGGGCGGGGAGCTTATCAGAATCTGGAAGCCCCCTTTTACCAAGGGGGCCCCTAGGTCCCCGCCCCCCTATGAGAATGGGGTACATTTTACCCCTACCATTCACTAAAAACAGTGTCAAAAAGTAAAAACCACAAAAGACAGTTTTTGACAATTCCCTTATTATAAAAAAAAAAAGTGTCCCTCAATGTAGGTCGATGCTGTCTGATGGACCCAAAAAATAGAAAAAAAAATACTCGGCCTCTGTGAGAGGCATCCCAGAAGCCCCCTTTTGGTAAAGGGAGCTTCCAGATTCCGATATGCCCCCGCCTGCAGACCACTACAACTACCGTGCCAGGGTTGTGGGGATGAGGTCCTTGTCCCCATCAAGATAGGGCAAGTGGCCTGGTATTGTTCAGGAGAGGGGGTGGCACTCGCTGCCCCCCCTCCCCCCCCCATCCTGGTCTGTCCCAGCTGCTTGCTCGGATAAGGGTTTGGTATGGATTTTGGGGGGTACCCCACACCACATTGTTTTTCAATTTTGGCGTGAAGTTCCCCTTAAAATTTATGCCAGACCCAAAGGTCCTGGTATGGATTTTTGGGGGGACCCCGCGCTGTTTTTTTAAATTTCAAGGGGTGACAAGCCACCTTAGACAGTTCAGTCAACTTAAAAGGCTTTATTCAGCAAAAAGCAACAGAAAATTGACATGCTTTTTCTTTATAACCTGTTCAAACAACACAAAAACTCTTCTTAGCAGTATAAGACAGTCCTTTCAAATAATGCTCAGCATCCCAGCCACAGCATATAACATAGCAAAGTCATAGGTAACAGGGGTCCTTCCAGCTTCAAGCTCCTCTCAGCTTTGATAGCTCAACAGCTATCTCTCTCCAAACACACTTCTCCTCTCTGACATTTTCAACTCAGCTGTCAATAAGCAGATCTAAAGGGGAAGTACCTGCCCTCTTCAATTAATCCCTTCTTAACCCTGCCCCAGGCTGATTCTCCACATAATATATATTATACATTAGGGATGAGCTTCGAGTTCGAGTCAAACTCATGTTCGACTCGAACATTGGCTGTTCGCAAGTTCGCCGAACAGCGAACAATTTGGGGTGTTCGCGGCAAATTCGAATGCCGCGGAACACCCTTTAAAAGTCTATGGGAGAAATCAAAAGTGCTAATTCTAAAGGCTTATATGCAAGTTATTGTCATAAAAAGTGTTTGGGGACCTGGGTCCTGCCCCAGGGGACATGGATCAATGCAAAAAAAAGTTTTAAAAACTGACGTTTTTTCAGGAGCAGTGATTTTAATAATGCTTAAAGTCAAACAATAAAAGTGTAATATCCCTTTAAAGTTTGTACCTGGGGGGGTGTCTATAGTATGCCTATAAAGGGGCGCATGTTTCCTGTGCTTAAAACAGTCTGACAGCAAAATGACATTTCGAAGGAAAAAAAGCCATTTAAAACTACCCGCGGCTATTGCATTGCCGACAATACACATAGAAGTTCATTGATAAAAACGGCATGGGAATTCCCCACAGGGCAACCCCGAACCAAAATTAAAAGAAAAAAATGACGTGGGAGACCCCCTAAATTCCATACCAGGCCCTTCAGGTCTGGTATGGATATTAAGGGGAACCCCGGCCAAAACTTTTTTAAAAAATTACGTGGGGTTCCCCCTAAATTCCATACCAGACCCTTCAGGTCTGGTATGGATTTTAAGGGGAACCCCGCGCCAAAAAAAAAAAATGGCGTGGGGTCCCCCCAAAAATCCATACCAGACCCTTATCCGAGCACGCAACCTGGCAGGCCGCAGGAAAAGAGGGGGGGACGAGAGTGTGGCCCCCCCCTCCTGAACCGTACCAGGCCACATGCCCTCAACATTGGGAGGGTGCTTTGGGGTAGCCCCCCAAAACACCTTGTCCCCATGTTGATGAGGACAAGGGCCTCATCCCCACAACCCTGGCCGGTGATTGTGGGGGTCTGCGGGTGGGGGGCTTATCGGAATCTGGAAGCCCCCTTTAACAAGGGGACCCCCAGATCCCGGCCCCCCCTGTGTGAAATGGTAAGGGGGTACTTACCCCTACCATTTCACTAAAAAACTGTCAAAAATGTTAAAAATGACAAGAGACAGTTTTTGACAATTCCTTTATTTAAATGCTTCTTCTTTCTTCCTTCATCTTCTTCTGGTTCTTCTGGCTCTTCTGGTTCTTCCTCCGGCGTTCTCGTCCAGCATCTCCTCCGCGCCGTCTTCTATCTTCTTCTCCTCGGGCCGCTCCGCACCCATGGCATGAGGGGAGGCTCCCGCTCTTCTCTCTATCTTCTTCTTCATCCTCTTCTCTTCTTTCTTCTTCTCTTCTTCATTTTCTTCTCCAGGCCGCTCCGCGTCCATGCTTGCATGGAGGGAGGCTCCCGCTGTGTGACGACGTCTCTTCGTCTGACGGCTCTTAAATAACGGGGGGCGGGGCCACCCGGTGACCCCGCCCCCTCTGACGCATGGTGACTTGACAGGACTTCCCTGTGACGTCACGGGGAATGCCACAGGGAAGTCCAGTCAAGTCACCATGCATCAGAGGGGGCGGGGTCACCGGGCGACCCCCCCCCGTTATTTAAGAGCCGTCAGACGAAGAGACGCCGTCACACAGCGGGAGCCTCCCTCCATGCCAGCATGGACGCGGAGTGGCCCGGAGAAGAAAATGAAGAAGAGAAGAAGAAAGAAGAGAAGAGGATGAAGAAGAAGATGAAGAGAAGAGCGGGAGCCTCCCCTCATGCCATGGGTGTGGAGCAGCCCGAGGAGAAGAAGATAGAAGACGCCGCGGAGGAGATGCTGGACGAGAATGCCGGAGGAAGAACCAGAAGAGCCAGAAGAACCAGAAGTATATATACTACACTGCCTGCACTATATATATAGTCATAGCCTACACTGAATGCAGAGTATATATATATATATATATATATATATATATATATCCCGCTGCCTTGTAAGCAGCCTTATATAGTGTGCGGTGTGGATTGGCAGGTCAGGTGCATGCTTTAGCCAATCAGACATCAATGCACTGCAATCTCTCAGTGCATTATGGGGCGTTCCGCAGTGCTCAAATTTGCCACGAACCCTCCTTAATGTTTGATTCGGTGAATAGGTAAACTCCCGATGTTCAAGTTGAACTTATGTTTGACTCGAACATCAGGCCCATCCCTAGTGTCTATTTGTTAAGATGGCATTGCTTTGCAATTAATGGAACAATTTATTGATTTTGGGAGTGAATTTTTCTGACCACCTTGTGTGGTTGCTTAAAGCAGAACTTCAGTCATTTTTTCAACTTTCCATCTATTAAATCTTCTGCCCTTGTTGTTTTAACTTTGGATAGTAAAACATTTTTTTTCTGCCAGTAAATATACCTTATACAGCCCACTTCCTGTTTCTTGTCTGGTAAAAAACCTAGGCTTATGACATCATGCACAGCTCTTTCTCTCTCACTCTCATGAGAGTTTGCCAGGAAGGGTGGGTGGATGAGTCAAAAGAGGGCCAATGAGAGCTGCAGAGCTAGAGGTGTGCCTCTGTGTGACTGTTTAAATCAGGAAGTGAACAGGCAGCAGCTTCAGCTGCCTACAGTTAAAATGATTGCAGCTAGATTCAGTGGAGGGAGATTTCTGCAGAATATTTGGCAAGTACAGAATAGCAGTATATATAAAATAATATGCAAAGTGGTTGGAGGGAAGCTTCAGAATGGCAAAGATGTATTTATTACAAATTAAGTGAGCAGACTGCAGTTCCTCTTTGAACTTAAAGCAATCTATTGAAGCGCTGAAGGAAAGAAAATCTCTTGATTTTCCACTCAACATAGTCAGTGTCATCGCTAGGGGGTGGCTATTGAGGCTAAAGCCCAGAATCTGGGTCCTATAGCCCTGAGTCTTTTGCCGCAGGGGTCCCTGCCTAACCAGCAGGCCGTGGCCTCTCTGCAGCTGGGCCATGGGTGCGGCGGTGTCAAAACCATGAATCAGACTGAGACAGAACTACAGTTAAATCACACTTGTTTACTAATATAAAAAAAGGTAAACAGAGTAAACTTAGTCAAAACATAGCCAGAGTTCAGGAAACGGAATGGATAGTCAGAAAAGCCAAACATCAGGGAGCCGGAGATGAGCGTAGTAAAACAGCAGGCAGGATCTGGAGCCAAAAGGGATGTCAGCCAAGCAAGTCTTTAACAGGAATGCAGTCTCTATGATGTTGACCAAGGCGAAGGCAGAGATCCTCTGGGCTGGACGGCTTAAGTAGGCACGTCTGACCAGCAGGATATCATCAACAGGTGAGTAGCTGTGGAGTGATAATAGCTGGCAATTAGATGACAGCTGAGTGGCCAGCTCAGAGAAGGAAGGGCTGAGCCCAGCCCTGACAGGTGGGCTGCATGAGAGAGCCAGGTAGGCGGATGAGGGAAGCGGCTATGGAACGCGCTACCTACTCACATCCGCATGGAAGAAAACCATCAGGCCTTCAGAAAGAAACTCAAGACCTACCTCTTCTGAGAAGCTTGATAACACAGGCCGGATCCAGCGCCTTGAGGCGATTCAGTTCGCAAATGCAGCGCTATACAAATCATTCATTCATTCATTCAAGCGAGCAGGCGGACGAGCAGACATTACATCATCAAAATTACTGCTCTCCCTCCCTCACTCAGAACTAACAACTGCACCTGCCTCTGTGCTAAATGGACCAGTGCTGCCAGCCTGCCACCAATGCAGCAACCATGCACATTCGGTGGCACTGGCTGGCATGGCAAGTGACAATCCGCAAATAGTGGCAGGTGACATGGCAAGCCATCATCCACATCTGGTGGCAGGTGATGTAGCAAGTGACAATCCACATCTGGTGGCAGGTGACCTGGCAATTGACAATCTGCAAAAGGTGGCAGGTGACGTGGCAAGTGACAATCAACATCTGGTGCTAGGTGACAGTGGCAAGTGACAATCCGCAAATAGTGGTAGGTGACATGGCAAGCAATCATCCACATCTGGTGGCAGTTGACGGTGGCAAGTGACAAGCCACATTTGGTGGCAGGTGACGGTGGCAAGTGACAAGCTGCATCTGGTGGCAGGAGATGTTACAAGTGACACGCCAAGGGCTCCCACTGATTCTGAATTATGGTGAGTTGAACCACTTCATTATATATCACAATGTAACAATAGAAATAATGTGCTTCAATCATCTTGACACCATATCAACCATGGTGGAGTGATGATTGAAGCTCCAACACCAGCCATTGACCACGAAAAAATGCTTACCACCCACCCGTGTGCCCCCCCCTCCCCCGGGCCTGAAAAAAGGTTGGTGACCGCTGCTATGGGCTCTAGCCCCAGATCTTTTTCAGACCTAGCAATGCCCCCGATTAGTGTTGATGGGGAAATCCCTTTGGCTGCGCTATTGGATTCTGACTGCGAGAGGTTTCCCCACTGTCACATACCTGGCGAAAGAGCCTGACACTATAAGGAAGAGTCAGGGGCACTATCAGAGCTCTATCGGGACCCCTGATAGAGCAGACAGGTAGTGCAGAAATACAGAGCGGCATGAGTGCCTATTGGTATTGCTAGCAGCAGGGCTAGACAGATTCTCAGGATCAAGCAGGGGAAGACTGTCAGTAGACTAATGTAGAAAAAATTATCCGCACTCCGGTTGTTGCTCTTAAAATTTCTTCATTTTATTGAATAGCCACAGTGAACAAACACAGATTAAGTCAGTTGATGCGTTTCAGCCTATAAGGCCTTAGTCATAACCATATTACAGACATAAAACTTTGCAATAAATAGTAGCTCTAAAGATCACAGGCTCCACCCACTGATTGTTTTAAATTGACCGTAGGCAATTATCCAAAAAAGAGAATCAGCTGCAATATATATAGTGATATATCCATGTGTGACTCCCAGGATCAGGCAGGGGAAGACCATCAGTAGACTGCAGCAGAGCAGGAGTGGTGGTTGGATACCAGTGAGCAGGAGACAGGAGCAGGCTGGCACTTGAGATAGTGGATAGGCACATGCTGGTAGCAGACAGGTGGTGAGTGGCACCAGTGGAATATAGGCAGAGGCTTGCAGCAGTCAGTCCAGCAGCGATGGGGACAGAAGCAGAGTCAGACAAACCGAGTCATACACAGGCAGACAGATCAGATGCAGATGCATAGGCAGGAGCAATGTCAGGATGCAGACCAAAACCGATCAGTGGAGCATCAGCAAGGGAACAGGCAGAAGCATGCTCAGAGGCAAGCCAGGATCAATGCAGGCAGAGTTCAGGAGAAGTGAAGACAAGCCATGTTGGTAACAGTAGTCAGATGCAAAGTAACAGGTTGCAGGTATGCACGGGAACACTGTAGACAAGACAGCACTGAAGCATAACACAGGCTCAGTTTAAATACCCCACTTGGTGCCAATGCAAGGAACAGATGCACACGCGTCAGCAACAAATGTGCATGAGCACTTGCATAATTTCTATGAACAGGAACACGAATTAACCTGTGCCTACGCACAGGACGCTGTCTAGAAAAGCCATCCTTTCTGCTGGCATGTCCTTCCTAACACCCACCTTAAGAATACAATGATCTCTGCTGGTGGCTATAGCCGCAGGCAGTGATCACACACGAAAAAAAGTCAGGCCGGTTGTACTGAAGTTGATTGATAGATTGACTTCGGTACAAACAGCCTGTCCATAGATGGCCTGACTGTGTTTATGTGGGAATCCTTCCGCTATGCTATTTTAATCTGACAGCGGGAGGTTTCTGTCAGAATACAATGATCACTGCTGGTCACAGTTGCTTGTTATCGAAGTCAAATTTGATATAGTGAAGACTTTTAAGGTGCCACTGTTTAGGAATAGGAAAGCCAGAAAACTCTGGAAGGCCCCTCAAAAGCCAGGGCCCATAGTCAGCAGGCAAGAGGCTACCCTGCAGTCCCCTCCAAAAGCATATGTCGTGGTTGGTTCTATCACAGCGGTTAGGTAAATAAAGTGCTTTTGATTTATTGAAATTGATGGTGTAACCTGAAATTAGCCCAAAGGAATTAATAAGAGATATTATGTTGGGAAGAGAAGATCCTTTTGAGAAATATATATATATATATATATATATATATATATATATATATATATATATATATATATATATATATATATATATATATATATATATATATATATATATATATATATATATATATATATATATATATATAAAGGAGCAGATCATCAACAAAAGCGTACATTTTTTTTATAGTTTTATAGCCTATGGTTATGCCTTTGAAAGTGGGTTGAGATGCAACAGATTTATATTATTATGATACAGGATTTATATGGTGCCAACAGTTTGCACAGCTCTTTACAACATGAGGGCAGACAGTACAGTTACAACACAATTTAATACAGGAGGAAACATATTAATTGTAAATTTGAAAATCTAGACACTCAAAATGCATTGAGAGTTATAATTCTGACAGCTAGCATGTCTGAATAAGCCACTTTTACTAACAAAAAACACAAGAGCAAATCAAAAAAAAAAAAAAGAAAGAAAGAAATAATAAACAAAATAATAAACAAATGACATGCCATATACAAAAGAACAAGAATTATTTCTTAACTCATAAAATCAAAACCATATACTAATGTGTTTTTTTGTGTTATAGTACAATTTTTATATATAGTGTAACTGTATTCTTTTCCTTTATTTTAGGCAAACAATTGTTAAACTTCTCAATCTGCTACACATGAAACCTATTATTTATTAAGGTACCATTATATTTATGTAGGTACCATGGAACTGTCAGTACGTCTTTTGTTTTATAGAATTAATGGCAAGGCATTTTATGGCAAATGCTAGACATTTAAAAACAGATGGCAGCACAATGTAAAACAACAGTATATAAAGTATCCTGTACAATTAACAGACATTGACAGATTGATGTTGAGAATGGGTACATTTCCAGAAAATATATCCTGTATGTCTTCAGGTTACAAATCATGTTTATACTCCTCTTCATTAAGTCAGAATAAAGCTGCGCTAAAAGGGTATTCCATTTTCAGTAAACCCTCCGATGTTATTCATTAAAACGGACCTTTCCGTAACTTTACAGCTCTGCATGAATAAATTCCTAAAATGTTACAATATGCAGCAGCAGTAATTTTTTTTTAAATGTTCTACCTTTTATTTTTAAAAAGCAGTCCTTGAGCTCCAACTGAGTGAGACTGCCTAGGCCAAGATCTTGCCATCTGTCCTGTGCAGGCAGGAAATATAATTTTCTCAATTCTCCCCCAGTGCAGTGCCAGGACAAGGTCATCTAGCACCAAGGGCAAAGATGACAAATTGCTTGAACCTCCCTTTCCATGAGGAATGAGCATCACATGCCAGCAAAAATCCCCTTCTAGTATAAATTCCCCCACCCCCCAAAAAATCTCCCCTCCTAGCACACTAGTACAAATTCTAAAAATACCCCCTCCTAGCATAAATCATTGCCTACAATCACCCTCTCTTAGCATAAACCCTCTCCCCCCAATCCTTCCTCCAAGCACAAATCTCCCCCAATCCCCCCTCCTAGCACAAACCCTCTCATCCCCAGCCCAAATGTTTATTACCCCCCTCATTGTGTCTCCATTACAATATCCCTTCCCACCCTAAAACTTACAGACCTCAGAAGCTAGAGTGGTGGACAGGAGTAGTGGCAGAAGCAGAGAGGAGAGAGGAGGTGCAGGCTATGCTCTCCCCACTTCCAGCTATCCCCTCCAGTCTATGAAGGGGATAGGGGGTGAGAAAGCAAACCTAGTACAGTCCCGATCTGACAGTGTTCCTGTGTCAACACAACCAGCCCACACCTCCTACTAGCTCTGTCCTCCTCTATGGCTGCCACTATCACTACTTCTGCATGTGCTTTGTGGCACATCTGTGCATGCACAGGTCTCTACAAAGAACTGGGCCCACATGGGTTTCCCCACGAAGCTGCAAAGACAGCAGTTATGGAAGTCCCAAACTTTTGCTACCTTCACGCATGTGTGAAAACTTTCCCTCACGTAAGTAGATGTCCTAAAGGGCTCTGTCAGGACCTGGATCCTTCAACAGATCTGCATGTGCGCCATAATGGCAACTCTGAAGGAAGAGTTCCTCTTTACCCGCATTTTTACATTTCGTAGGTATTTCATAAGTTATGTAGAGTTTGTGTGTGTTAGTAATGTTTTTAGTAAATTATTATTAAAAATATAATTTTGATAAACATATGCACAGCTATCACGAGACCTACAAAGACAGTAACACCATACAAACTCTCTAAAAGCTGTACGTAAAAAAAAAGTCAAATGTTGTATAAAGAGGTTTAGCCGCCTGAAGTTAAAAGTGGAGCACATGACTTGACAGCAAAAGGGTTAAAAAAAACTTTCAGTAAGTATGGAAAGGAAGTAAAGGGAAGTAATAAAACTGTAACAAAACTGTCTTTGTTTATCTATGCTTCTCAAAATTCTTGTTCCCTGTCATGTTAAATCAATGATTTCAGTATTTGGAGTCATTGGTAAGGATGAGCCGAACACCCCCCGGTTCGATTCGCAACAGAGCATGCAAACAGGCAAAACATTTGTGCGGTGGGAACACCGCTAAAGTCTATGGGACACCTCCCATCTAGGCAGAGTTTTTTCACTTTTTTTTCCGTCAACACGGAAGGTGGAGTTTTTCCATTTTTTTTTCTCAGGATGGTCGGCACTGTGCTTGAAGATGGATGGACATCACGGGACACTTTTTTTTTTGTAATAAAGGAATTGTCCAAAACTGTCTCCTGTCATTTTTGACACTTTTTTAGGTGAATGAGTAGGGGTACAATTTACCCGATACCCATTCACATGGGGGGGGCAGGATCTGGGGGGCTACTTGTTAAAGGGGGGTTCCAGACTCCGATAAGCCCCCTATCCGCAGACCCCCACAACCACCGGGCAAGGGTTGTGGGGAAGAGGTTTTT
The DNA here is from genome assembly GCA_037952835.1 of Lithobates septentrionalis. Taxonomy (NCBI): domain Eukaryota; kingdom Metazoa; phylum Chordata; class Amphibia; order Anura; family Ranidae; genus Lithobates; species Lithobates septentrionalis. The sequence continues at coordinate 1,044,869 of JBBDGP010001232.1, read as the reverse complement.
GTCTCTATCAACATGTGGACAGGGTATTTTGGGGGGACCCCAAAGCACCCTCCCCATGTTGAGGGCATGTGGCCTGGTATGGTTGAGAAGGGGGCGCTCTCTCATCCTCTCTCCCTTTTCCTACAGCCTGCCAGGTTGCATGCTCAGATAAGGGTCTGGAATGGATTTTGGGGGAACCCCCATGCCTTTTTTTTGGCGCGGGGTTCCCCTTAAAATCCAGACTTGAAGGGCCTGGTATGGATTTTGGGGTGACCCCCATGTCATTTAAAAAAAAAATGGGGCGCAGGGTTCCCCTTAATATCAATACCAGACCTGAAGGGCCTGGTAATGGACTGGGGGGAACTCACGCCGTTTTTTTCAATGATTTTTATGTATATTGCCAAGATCCGGCAATATATTACAGATGCAAGCAGTTTTAAATTACATTTTTCCTTTAGAAATGTCATTTTGCTGCTCTCATTTATTTCACTATGTATGGCCACCATGTAAGCAGCCTTACATAGTGTGGGGTGTGGACTTAGCCCCCTGAGCCATGATTGGCCAAAGGCACCCTGCCTTTGGCCAATCATGGCTCTCACAGCAGACCGCGCTGTGATTGGCCAAAGCATGCAGGTCAGGTGCATGCTTTGGCCACTCAGCAGCTGTCAATGCACTGCGATCCCGCAGTGCATTGACGATCTCGCAGTGCATCCACGGGAGATTTCCCACGAACGCACCATAATGTTCTAAATTCGGCAAACACCCGATGTTCGAGTCAAACTTACATTTGACTCGAACATCGGGCTCATCCCTAGTCATTGGGGTTGATTTACTAAAGGCAAATATACTGTGCACTCACTCCAGAGCTTAGTAAATGAGGTAAAGCTTCACTTTGCAAAGAATACTCAATCACATGCAAGGGAAATAAGAAACAGCATTTTTGCTTGTGCATGATTGGATGATAGAAATCAGCAGAACTTCCCATCATTTCAGAGCCTCCCCTCAGATCTAGAGTAACTTCACTTACAGTGCACAGTATATTTGGCTTTAGTAAATCAACCTCCCTGGCCGCAGGAACTGGCTGAGATTTAATCAATGTATGGGCAGGCTGATTGTATCTAGTCTATCCATCTATCATCTTGGGTACAACCAGCCTTCTACGGCTAAATTTGGTAGCAGTAATTATTGTGTTCTGCTAGTTGGGAAGGCTCCCTGCACCCCTGCCTGTAGAACACAATAGCACTGCGGGAGGCATTCCTCCATCAACACAGTCAGTCATGGTGGAAAGAAAGTTGAGTCATCTATGAGCTGCTTAAAGCAGAGGTACGCCCGTCCCTTTAAAAATCAAAAGTCAGCAGCTACACGACGCATTTCAACCAGACTACCCTATTTATAGCTATCTTGTGTGCATAAACTTATTTCTTATAGATCTTTGCTTCACACAAGGGATCTTTCTTTTGTAATTTTCTAATTGTAATTTTTGTTGAATACAACGAAATATCATTAAAAGTTGTTATGTGTCTATTTGTTAAGATGGCGTTGCTAATGAAAAATGATTCATTGATTTTTTTCAGTTGACTGTGGAGTGGATTTCTCTGTCCACCTCTTGCAGTTGCTTTAACAGAAGCAAGGCATAGCTTAATACAACACAGTCAGTGTTAATGGGGGAATCACTTCAGGTACTATTGTATTTTGGCAGCAGGAGGTTTCCCCACTGTCAGAATACTATGATTACTGCTGGCTGCTATAGCCAGAGGCAGTGATCTCACAAAAAACCCAGACAGGCTGGTTGTACTGAAGTCAATCAACACATAGGACTTCAGTACAACTAGCCTGCCCATAGATGGACCGAAATTCAGCCAGTTCCTGTTGAACCCAAACCTGAATTTAGGTTCCTCTATGGTCTAACATCATATGCAGATTGAAGCATGTGATGATTTGAGGATGAATAAAACAGATTAGATTCAAAAGTAACAATGTTACTTTGTATTTTTTTATCTCCCATTTAAACAGTGTTTATAATATTTTTTTAACTATTACAACTGCTGCATTTACACAGCAACTCCCAGCTGTCATTTTGACAGCAGGAAGTTTCTGGCAAATGCAAGGGAAAGGGGAGTGTCAGTGGGGTATACAAGCACAGGTTGTGCTGGTTAAAGAAAATGTGGCTTAAAATATTAGGTAACAATGGTGCTGAAGTTCAGGTACCTTGTAGTGCCAGTAAGTACCTGTGTTAGTCTTCACATCAATGCCAGTATCCCTGCAGAGTCCAATGGATCCTAGGTCCAGTCCTAGAGTGAATATCATGCAAGAGACATGCTCAAGTCCAGGTAGATTCTATCTCAGCTGAGAAGAAGGTTATTTTCCTACCACACTATCTGTATCCAGGGGCGGGCTGGGCCGGGGGGCAGGGTGGAAATTTCCCCCCAGGCTGCCACAATTTACATGCAAAACGGCCGGCAGCCGCCAGCTAATTTGTTTTTTTCTCTGAGGAAGTTGGTCCAGGGGCACGGCCGCATGCTGTGGCATTGAGTGCAGACTGAACTCCCTGCACTGCTAGTTCCAGTGCTGTCAGCACTGCAGAGTGCCGCTGCTGGAGGGAGGGAGTGAGTGAGTGAGTGGGCGGTGGGAGTGCAGGTGAAAACAGCCTGCCTAGGTGTCTTCTCATCTCCCGTGTGACTCCTCCTTCCCCCTGCCGCTGCTTTTATCCAGAAGGTAGAAGACAAAAACATCCAGGCAGAGAGTTGTCCAACTTTTCAAGTTAAATCGGCTGTGATTGGTTGCTAGGGGCGGTCCTAGCAACCAATTATCTGTCTGTTAAATTGAAAGTTGGAAAACTGTCCTCTGATCCAGCATGCCGCATCCTCTGTCTTCTACCTGCAGGTAAGAGAGGGGGCAGTGACATGTTGGACTGTGTTGCAAGGAAAGAAGGTGGCTGTGGAGGAGACTGGGATACAAGGAAGGGGGCTGTGTGGAGAAGACTGATATACCAGAAGGGGGGGCTGTGTGGAGGAGACTGGGATACAAGGAGAGGGGCTGTGTGGAGGAGACTGGTATACAAGAAGGGGGGGCTGTGTGGAGGAGACTGGGATACAAGAAGGGGGGGCTGTGTGGAGGAGACTGGTATAAAAGGAGCGGGGCTGTGTGGAGGAGACTGGGATACAAGAAGGGGGGGCTGTGTGGAGGAGACTGGTATACAAGGAGGGGGGCTGTGTGGAGGAGACTGGTATACAAGGAGCGGGGCTGTGTGGAGGAGACTGGGATACAAGAAGGGGGGGTTGTGTGGAGGAGACTGGGATACAAGGAGCGGGGCTGTGTGGAGGAGACTGGGATACAAGAAGGGGGGGCTGTGTGGAGGAGACTGGGATACAAGAAGGGGGGCTGTGTGGAGGAGACTGGGATACAAGAAGGGGGGGCTGTGTGGAGGAGACTGATATACAAGAAGGGGGGGCTGTGTGGAGGAGACTGGGATACAAGAAGGGGGGGCTGTGTGGAGGAGACTGGGATACAAGGAGCGGGGCTGTGTGGAGGAGGCTAGTATACAAGGAGGGGGGCTGTGTGGAGGAGACTGGTATACAAGAAGGGGGGCTGTGTGGAGGAGACTGGTATACAAGAAGAGGGGGCTGTGTGGAGGAGACTGATATACAAGAAGGGGGGGCTGTGTGGAGGAGACTGGTGTACAAGAAGGGGGGGCTGTGTGGAGGAGACTGATATACAAGAAGGGGGGGCTGTGTGGAGGAGACTGGGATACAAGAAGGGGGGGGGCTGTGTGGAGGAGACTGGGATACAAGAAGGGGGGCTGTGTGGAGGAGACTGGTATACAAGAAGGGGGGGCTGTGTGGAGGAGACTGAGATACAAGAAGGGGGGCTGAGTGGAGGAGACTGGGATACAAGAAGGGGGGGCTGTGTGGAGGAGACTGGGATACAAGGAGGGGGGGGCTGTGTGGAGGAGACTGGGATACAAGAAGGGGGGGCTGTGTGGAAGAGACTGATATAAAAGAAGGGGGGCTGTGTGGAGGAGACTGATATACAAGAAGGGGGGGCTGTGTGGAGGAGACTGAGATACAAGAAGGGGGGTCTGTGTGGAGGAGACTGGGATACAAGAAGGGGGGCTGTGTGGAGGAGACTGGGATACAAGGAGCGGGGCTGTGTGGAGGAGACTGGGATACAAGAAGGGGGGGTTGTGTGGAGGAGACTGGGATACAAGGAGCGGGGCTGTGTGGAGGAGACTGGGATACAAGAAGGGGGGGCTGTGTGGAGGAGACTGGGATACAAGAAGGGGGGCTGTGTGGAGGAGACTGGGATACAAGAAGGGGGGGCTGTGTGGAGGAGACTGATATACAAGAAGGGGGGGCTGTGTGGAGGAGACTGGGATACAAGAAGGGGGGGCTGTGTGGAGGAGACTGGGATACAAGGAGCGGGGCTGTGTGGAGGAGGCTGGTATACAAGGAGGGGGGCTGTGTGGAGGAGACTGGTATACAAGAAGGGGGGCTGTGTGGAGGAGACTGGTATACAAGAAGAGGGGGCTGTGTGGAGGAGACTGATATACAAGAAGGGGGGGCTGTGTGGAGGAGACTGGTGTACAAGAAGGGGGGGCTGTGTGGAGGAGACTGATATACAAGAAGGGGGGGCTGTGTGGAGGAGACTGGGATACAAGAAGGGGGGGCTGTGTGGAGGAGACTGGGATACAAGAAGGGGGGCTGTGTGGAGGAGACTGGTATACAAGAAGGGGGGGCTGTGTGGAGGAGACTGAGATACAAGAAGGGGGGCTGAGTGGAGGAGACTGGGATACAAGAAGGGGGGGCTGTGTGGAGGAGACTGGGATACAAGGAGGGGGGGGGCTGTGTGGAGGAGACTGGGATACAAGAAGGGGGGGCTGTGTGGAAGAGACTGATATAAAAGAAGGGGGGCTGTGTGGAGGAGACTGATATACAAGAAGGGGGGGCTGTGTGGAGGAGACTGAGATACAAGAAGGGGGGTCTGTGTGGAGGAGACTGGGATACAAGAAGGGGGGCTGTGTGGAGGAGACTGGGATACAAGGAGGGGGGGCTGTGTGGAGGAGACTGGGATACAAGAAGGGGGGCTGTGTGGAGGAGACTGATATAAAAGAAGGGGGGCTGTGTGGAGGAGACTGATATACAAGAGGGGGGGGCTGTGTGGAGGAGACTGGGATACAAGAATGGATATACTGTAGTAGCCAACATCTGTGCTCTGTGCAGATAAAAGGGCTATAAGTGAAGATAGGGTGATATTCCTCCACACCAGAGAGAATCTCGTTCCACACCCAGTGAGAGTAAGTAAGCCTGCTTACCAGTTATCCATGACCACAGATAAAAGTGGTCTCACCAAGCGTAGGCAACTGGTTCTCCCCAGAAACCTCCATAGGCTCTCTTCAATTCTCACCAATCACTCGATACTCCTCTGCTGCCAGAGGAGGAATATTACCCTATCTTCACCTATAGCCCTTTTATCTGCACGGAGCACGGATGTTGGCTACTATACCCATTCTTCAATATATGGACTTGGGATATTGGACTTTTATTAGTTCTATCATTGCTTGATATTCTTTTATTTTATGCTACTGTTCTAGCGCTGCATTTTTAAAATTTTACTGTAGTTTGGAGACCCCTGGCCTAGGGTGTCAAAAATCCTTACACCAGCCCTGATTTTGGGAGTTGTAGTCCACGCATGCTCCCGGTTGGTGGAGAACTGAGAGCAGGGAAACGCAGCCAGAAAACTACAACTCCCAGATCTTGGAGGGAGGCAGCAGGGCGCGCCAGGGAGTCAGCAGCCACATGACTGGCTCGGGCTGCATGTTTAGTTGACCCCAGGACAGGAGCATCACATCCCGAGGACTGGAAAAGGCCATGCAAGGACCTGCTGAACTAGCGCGGGCAGCTGCCATTACTGTGGTGAGAGACCCTGACACCCGCTGAACCCCACATCCCATTCCCCTCCCCCCATACACCATCTTTACCCTGCCCCAGGCCAGTGCCCACCCAGTAACCTCAAAATAGCCATTAACGCTGTGGGTCCTGCTGGAAGCTGTTGATCCTGCTGGGTGCTGACCATGGCCAGCAGGATCAACAGGCCATAGTAAGCTCTCAGCAGGATCCACAGACCAGCGGCCAGCAGGACCCACAGGTCCGCGGGCAGCTCCCAGCATGACCCACAGCACCTGCTGGCCGCTCACCTTTGGGACCTGCTGGCCGCTGACCTTTGGGTCCTGCTGGCGTCTGGCCTGTGGGTCCTGCTGGTGTCTGGCCTGTGGGTCCTGCTGGCGTCTGGCCAGATGTCTCTGGTTCCTGGGGACAGTCCCCAGACTGAGGACACTGTGCCTGGACCAAGTCTGTCCCCGGTTTTGTCCCCAATTTGCAAGACCAATCCGGGACGGGTGCACCGCAAGCTGGGACAGTGGGAGGGTGCCCAGGGCCCATCCTACCAAGGGTCCCGCTGGGCCCAGCACCACCAGATCACACAGCGAGGATCTCCCACTTACCTGGTGGCTGCTGTCATACGAAGTCCCACCTCCTGGGCTGGCTCCTATGATAGACAGCACACTGGTGACGTCTATCATAGGAGCCGGTCCAGGAGGAGGGATGGCAGTGGCTTTGCCGGGTAAGCAAGAGATCTCCGCTCTGTGTAATCCCGTTGACTCTTCTCTCTAATCCCCATGCACTGAACAGACTGCATTAATGGGCACTGGCGAGGCTGCATTGATGGGCACTGGCGAGGCTGCATTGATGGGCACTGGCGATGGTGAGCTGATTCGGTGGTTCAATTGGCCACTTGACTGGACTTGCCCCCCAGGCCTAAGGCTGCCAGCCCTCCCCTGTCTGTATCTACAGTGGCTTGCGAAAGTATTCGGCCCCCTTGAACTTTTCAACCATTTGCCACATTTCAGGCTTCAAACATAAAGATATAAAATTTTTATTTTTTGTGAAGAATCACCAACAAGTGGGACACAATTGTGAAGTGGAACGAAATCTTTTGGATTTTTGAAACTTTTTTAACTAATAAAAAAATGAAAAGTGGGGCGTGCAAAATTATTCGGCCCCCTTGCGTTAATACTTTGTAGAGCCACCTTTTGCTGCGATTACAGCTGCAAGTTGCTTGGGGTATGTCTCTATCAGTTTTGCACATCGAGAGACTGAAATTCTTGCCCATTCTTCCTTGCAAAACAGCTCGAGCTCAGTGAGGTTGGATGGAGAGCGTTTGTGAACAGCAGTTTTCAGCTCTTTCCACAGATTCTAGATTGGATTCAGGTCTGGACTTTGACTTGGCCATTCTAACACCTGGATACGTTTATTTGTGAACCATTCCTTTGTAGATTTTGCTGTATGTTTGGGATCATTGTCTTGTTGGAAGATAAATCTCCGTCCCAGTTTCAGGTCTTTTGCAGACTCCAACAGGTTTTCATCCAGAATGGTCCTGTATTTGGCTGCATCCATCTTCCCCTCAATTTTAACCATCTTCCCTGTCCCTGCTGAAGAAAAGCAGGCCCAAACCATGATGCTGCCACCACTATGTTTGACAGTGGGGATGGTGTGTTGAGTGTGATGAGCTGTGTTGCTTTTACGCCAAACATATCGTTTTGCATTGTGGCCAAAAAGTTCGATTTTGGTTTTATCGGACCAGAGCACCTTCTACCACATGTTTGGTGTGTCTCCCAGGTGGCTTGTGGCAAACTTTAGACGAGGCTTTTTATGGATATCTTTGAGAAATGGCTTTCTTCTTGCCACTCTTCCATAAAGGCCAGATTTGTGCAGTGTACGACTGATTGTTGTCCTATGGACAGACTCTCCCACCTCAGCTGTAGTTCTCTGCAGTTCATCCAGAGTGATCATGGGCCTCTTGGCTGCATCTCTGATCAGTCTTCTCCTTGTCTGAGCTGAAAGTTTAGAGGGACAGCCAGGTCTTGGTAGATTTGCAGTGGTCTGATACTCCTTCCATTTCAAAATGATCGCTTGCGCAGTGCTCCTTGGGATGTTTAAAGCTTGGGAAATCTTTTTGTATCCAAATCCGGCTTTAAACTTCTCCACAACAGTATTACGGACCTGCCTGGTGTGTTCCTTGGTCTTCATGATGCTCTCTGCGCTTTCAACAGAACCCTGAGACTATCACAGAGCAGGTGCATTTATACAGAGACTTGATTACACACAGGTGGATTCTATTTATCACCATCAGTCATTTAGGACAACATTGGATCATTCAGAGATCCTCGCTGAACTTCTGGAGTGAGTTTTCTGCACTGAAAGTAAAGGGGCCGAATAATTTTGCACGCACCACTTTTCAGTTTTTTAATTGCTAAAAAAGTTTAAAATATCCAATAGATTTCGTTCCACTTCACAATTGTGTCTCAATTGTTGGTGATTCTTCACAAAAAATTAAAATTTTATATCTTTATGTTTGAAGCCTGAAATGTGGCAAAAGGTTGAAAAGTTCAAGGAGGCCGAATACTTTCGCAAGCCACTGTATGATAGTTAAGAATAGAGGCCAGTGGAAGTGAATAGGCATGTCTCATATACATGCATAGACTTTCACTGTATATTTCTTGTGTACACAGCAGGTTTGCTGCTCCATGCAATTCAAGATACTCTAAAGCTACTGTATATCAGGATCTATATCAAGCTTCAAAGAGAGCTCGAAGTAGACACATCTCTTATTAAATGCCACATAAGCTCGAAACACCTGCTGGCATGTTCTGCAACCTATAATTTGGAAGCTTTATTTCTCAGATGCCTATGATGGCTTTAATAAGCAACAGAGCCTTGTGACTGTTTCAGGGCTCCTTCGCTCATTAGTTCTGCAGTTGATTTTGCACACAATTGTCCAGATGAGACAAGGCAAGTTTAAGCTCAATTGAGTACAAGTAAATATTCTTAGCTACTGTTGAATCGGATCTTGCAGCCCCTGAAGCATACCTTGCATGCACCTAACGGTGAATACAAAGCTGCATTTATACAATTTTTATTAAACCGATTTCCATGAATTTATACTTTTTAATTCTTGGAGTGAAAAATGTGTATGCTGCTACATAATCAGGTATTGACATCATATAACAGCATACATCAGCTTTCTTTAATGAGGATGAATAGTCTCAGACACAGGGACTAGCAGGTTTGAGGCGCTTATAAAAAAACAGGTGTGCAATGCTGCAAGAGCTTCCTCTTTGACTAAATAATGATTTCAACCAAGGAAAAGGAAAGTATTAACAAAACCTTGCCATCTGGTAATCTGCAATAGAAGCAAAGGATGCATATCCTGGAAATGCATTAATGCTTACTCAGGCCAACAGTAGCTTGACCTTATATATTCATTACTTCTTGCTTTAAAAAAAAATATAGGATCTGGCAGTGGACTCAAATGTTAAAATGTACTAAACAGGATGAAGACAGAACATATTTAAAGGTGTTCCAGATGTATCATGTTATTGAACTCTATGTACTGATACCAGTGTAGTATCATAAACCATACATATAGTAATATAACAAATGTATTGAGCAAACTTTTTAATAAGTTTCTAGTACCTTGTACCTTCATTTTAGTTTTTTTTTTTAGCTTTTAAACATAGCTAAAATATCTGTTTGCAATGAGTGCAATGTTTAATGTTAGAGTGAACTTTGGGAAAGGTAATGTCTTTTACTAACACATTATAGAATGATGCATTTTTCATATGCATTTGTATTATACTTTTATAAAATAATACAATAGTAATAGGGGACAAACAACAGAGTCTAATGTTTCTTGTGCTCTTGTACAAGAATAGAATGTTGGCAAGATATATGAAAAATATACCAACCTTGATATAAAAATGAGATTATCACATCAAATGATCCAAAGTGGTAACATAGCTATAAGTAGGACAGGCAAAGAGATAAAGTTTTGAGTTATAAGAGGCTTTACCAGATTTTCCCATGAGCTGACATTAATAAAAAAAATGTTACCAAGTGTAAAAGCAGTAATCAGATTGATAACAGGCGCTGACCCACCTACCTTAAAAAAAAGAAGGTAGCAAGATCTGAAACAGTATCCAGATCAATGACATATATAAATCAAGAACAAAAGAATTAAGACATGAAGGTAGGAACTAGGGATGAGCGTAAGTTTCACTCGAACATTGGGTGTTCGCCCGTTCGCGAATACCAAGCATTATGGGACGTCCGCGGGAAAATTCGAGCACCCTGCGGAATGCTACATAATGGACGGCGAGTGCATTGACGGCTACTGTTTGCCCAAAGCATGCACCTGACCTGCTCTGCTGTGAGAGCCATGATTGGCCAAAGGCAGGGTGCCTTTGGCCATTCATGGCTCAGGTGGCTGAGTCCATGCCCACACTATGTTAGGCTGCTTACATAGCGGCTGTACAAAGTTTTATAAATGAGAGCAAGGAAAAAAATGTCATTTAAAACTGCTCGTAGCTGTAATGTATTGCCGGATCCCGGCAATATACATAAAAATCATTATAAAAATGGCATGGGTTCCCCCCCAGTCCATTACCAGGCCCCTTGGGTCTGGTATGGATATTAGGCGAACCCTGCGCCAAAAATTTAAAAAATAAATTGTATGGTGGTTCCCCCCAAAAATCCATACCAGGCCCTTCAGGTCTGGTATGTATTGTAAGGGAAACCCAGCTCCAAAATGAAAAATAAATGGCATGGGGTCCCCCCAAAATCCATACCAGACTCTTATCTGAGCACGCAATCTGACAGGCCACAGGAAAAGGGGGGGCAAGAGAGTGCCCCCCCCTCCTGAACCGTACCAGGCCACATGCCCTCAACATGGGGAGGGTGTTTTGGGGGCCCCCCAAAACACCTTGTCCCCATGTTGATGGGGAAAAGGGCCTCTTCCCTACAACCCTTGCCCGGTGGTTGTGGGATTCTGCAGGCGGGGGCTTATCGGTATCTGGAAGCCCCCTTTAACAAAGGGGACCCCCAGATCTCGCCCCCCATGTGATGGGTATCGGGTACATTGTACCCCTACACATTCACTAAAAAAAGTTTTAAAATGGTAAAAATGACAGTAGACAGTTTGGAAAAAGTCCTTTAACCACTTCAATACCACGGACGTCATATGACGTCCTGGGCTTTGAGCAGGTATATCTGAATGATGCCTGTAGTTACAGACATCATTCAGATATTGCCGGTTTCAGCCGGCGAATCTCTACACCATAGGAATGATCATATCGGCCGTTCCGCCGCTTGATCGTTCCTATGGGAGGCGAGAGGGGACGCCCCCCCTCCCGCCGCCCTCCGGTGCTTGCTCCGACTCACCGTTACGATCGGTGAGGCGGAGAGTGGATCCGCCGGCGCCGGATGTAGATCATAGAGATTTCCAGCGGACCAGATGGTCCCCGGAGTCTCTATGATCGTCCGAGGCCGGGCGCGATGTTATGACGTCACGCCCGGCCTCTCCATTCAAAAAAACGGCGCCGCTTCGGCTGGGAAGCGGCGATCGTTTTTTTTTTATTTCAGGCTTCCCAGCCTAGTGGTGAGATATGGGGTCTTATTGACCCCATATCTCACTATTAAGAGCACCTGACATGTCATATTGCTATTACAAGGGATGTTTACATTCCTTGTAATAGGAATAAAAGTGATCAATTTTTTTTTTCAAAAAAGTGTCAAAATAAAAAAAATAAAATATAATTAACAATAAAAAAAAAAATTTTTTTAAAGTGCCGCTGTCCCCGTGTGCTCGCACGCAGTAGCGAACGCATACGTAAGTGCCACCCACATATGAAAACGGTGTTCAAACCATACATGTGAGGTATCGCCGCGAACGTTGGAGCGAGAGCAATAATTTTGGCCCTAGACCTCCTCTGTAACTCAAAACATGTAACCAGTAAAAAAATTTCAAGCGTTGCCTATGGGGATTTTTAAGTACCGAACATTGGCGCCATTCCACGAGCCTGTGCAATTTTGAAGCGTGACATGTTAGGTATCTATTTACTCGGCCTAACTTCATCTTTCACAAAATGCAAAAACATCGGGCTAACTTTACTGTTTTGTTTTTTTTTTAAACACAAACCAGTTTTTTCCCCAAAAAAACGCGTTCGAAAAATTCCTGCGCAAATACTGTGTGAGATAAAAAGTTTCAACAACCGCCATTGTATTCTCTAGGGTCTTTGCTAAAAAAACATATATAATGTTTGGGGGTTCTATGTAATTTTCTAGCAAAAAAATGATGATTTTTACATGTAGGAGCAAAGTGTCAGAATTGGCCGGGTATTGAAGTGGTTAAAAAAAAAAGAAAAGTGTCCCGCGATGTAACTCCATCTTCGATGACAGCGCAGATGACCCGAATGGAAAAACTCTGCCTTGATGGGAGTTGTCTCGTGACTGCAGGCTTTTTGCAATGACAGCTGTTATAAAGCTGAGGGTGGGCCACCCGGTTATGCAAACGGGTGACCCCACCACCTTCTGGTGTCATGTGACATCACGTAACGTCAGAGAGGGCGGGGTCACCCGTTTACATGAACGGGTGGCCCCTCCCTTAGCTATAAAATAGCTGTCATTGCAAAAAGCCTGCAGTCGCAGGACGCCTCCCATCGAGGCAGAGTTTTTCCGTTTTTTTTTTTTCAAGTCATCGGGGCTGTCATCGAAGATGGAGTTATATCGTGGGACACTTTTTTTTTAAATAAAGGACTTGTCCCAAACTGTATACTGTCATTTTTACCATTTTGACACTTTTTTTGGTGAATGTGTAGGGGTACAATGTACCCGATACCCATTTACATAGGGGGGGAGACTGGGGGTCTCCTTGTTAAAGGGTGCTTACAGATTCCGATAAGTCTCCCACCTGCAGACCCCCACAACCACCGGGCAAGGGTTGTGGGGAAGAGGCCCTTGTCCCCATCAACATGGGGACAAGGTGCTTTGGGGGGGACCCCAAAACACCCTTCCCATGTTGAGGGCATGTGGCCTGGTATGGTCCAGGAGGGGTGTGCTCTCTCATCCTCCCCTTTTCCTGTGGCCTGCTAGGTTGCATGCTCGGATAAGGGTCTGGTATGAAATTTGGTACTATACCATAATCCATCCGCCAAAATACGTGCGAATGGTGATGTATCTGATACAATCAATATAGCAAACAGAACCTGACAGGGATGTCCGCTATCCCCATTGCTCTATGTATTAGGTATGGAGCATTTAGCAATGGCCATACGGAACAACGGAGACATACAAGGTATAAAAATAGGGGATACCGAGTATAAAATGTCAATATATGCAGATGATCTAGTTACATAGTTACATAGTTACATAGTAGGTGAGGTTGAAAAAAGACACAAGTCCATCAAGTCCAACCTATGTGTGTGATTATGTGTCAGTATTACATTACATATCCCTGTATATTGCGGTCATTCAGGTGATTATCTAATAGTTTCTTGAAGCTATCAATGCTCCCCGCTGAGACCACCGCCTGTGGAAGGGAATTCCACATCCTTGCCGCTCTTACAGTAAAGAACCCTCTACGTAGTTTAAGATTAAACCTCTTTTCCTCTAATTGCAATGAGTGGCCACGAGTCTTATTAAACTCTCTTCTGCGAAAAAGTTTTATCCCTATTGTGGGGTCACCACTCACCAGTACAGTATTTGTAAATTGAAATCATATCCCCTCTCAAGCGTCTCTTCTCCAGAGAGAATAAGTTCTACATCACAAACCCACTAGTGACGCTTCCAAATTTGATACAGGGATTCAAGCGCTTTGGAGAGGTGAGTAACTTTAAAGTGAATCTTAATAAATTAGTATCTCATTATCAACCAACATAGTGGAACTATTGAAAACTATTTTTTCCTTTAAATGGCAAGCAAATGCGCTCAAATATCTGGGAACGTATATACCTGCAGACCTGGAAAAGATCCAGGAATATAACTATCTCCCGATGATGCAAAAAGTTATAAAAACACTTCAGCAATATGATAAGGGAATGTTTTCTTGGATGGGTAGGATCAGCATTATAAAAATGGACATATTGCCTAAGATATTTTATATATTCCAGACCATTCCAATATTCCCCTCGACAAATATTTTGAATCAATTACGCAAAGCCATAGGGAGCTTTATCTGGGCGGGTAAACCGGCCAGAATCAGTAGAGCAGTATTAACTAGATTGAAGATAGATGGAGGTTTGGCCCTACCAGATCTATTGGTCTATCTTAAATCAGTTTTTATAACTAGGATTGTGGATTGGTTCCATAATGCAGGTTGTAAACAATCGGTAAAACTGGAGGAAGAAGTCGCGACCATAAAACTGAAATCACTACCATGGATATTAAAGGACATGCGACCTCCTGAGGGAAGTATTCCCTCCCTGGTAGCTTCAACATTGAAAGTGTGGGATGGAATAATGAGACGTGGACTTGGGTCCACTTATAGGGGCCCAATGACCCCTCTCTTCAGTAACCCAGTATTCCCACCAGCGATGGAAGTTAGGACTTTTCTTAAATGGCAGAGAAATGAGGATACTAGAACAGTAGAGACAATAGAGGGGAATAGACTTCCTCCGTTAGAGGCTTTAGGTATAGAATGTAAAACAAATTGGATGCAGTATCGACAGCTACAGGAGTATATCTTTTCTCTGACAAAGGAGGATGTGATAGATAGACCACTGACAGAACTGGAAAAAATGCTCTTACAGGAGCAAAAACCAACGCATATCCTATCCAAGGTATATAGATACTTAATCTCAAAAAATAAGGAACAGGAGGTAACATATATAAAAAGATGATAGGAAGAACTGGGGATAACAATCCGTAAAGCAAAATGGGAAAAAGCAATAACACTAACGCATAAGTTATCAATCTCCTATAGACATCAAGAGAGAAATTTTAAGATATTAGCAAGGTGGTATATATGTCCAGTAGATATGCATAGGATGAATGAAGAAAATGAGGATGTATGCTGGAGGTGTCAGAGAGCAAAGGGTACAATGTCACATATATGGTACTACTGCCCAAGCGTCCTGAATTTCTGAAAAGAAATATTTAGAGTATATATGGCAGTGACAGGAATTAACCTACAGCCTGATATATTTATATCAGCATTATCCATGATCCCGGGATCGGTGAAAAATATAAAAAAGGGTATTTTAAACATTTCCTAACAGCAGCTCGTACGATCATAGCCAAAAAATGGAAAAGCGAAATAGAGCCTTCTATAGAAGAATGGGAATGTGAAGTGTGCGAGATGCGGTTATTGGAAGAGAAATTGGTTCTGGAAGCAGGTTTAAAAAAACAGATCATAACCTCTTGGCAAGATTGGGGTGAGTAGAGGGCCTCATTGACATTATAGAGGGAAGCATAGGGAGGCGGGGGGGGGGGGGGGTGAAGGGATTCCCCTTAGGTCCACCCCCCCTTTTTTTTTTGTTTTGTTGTGTGGTTATGAATGGGTATGAGTGGGGTATGATTGGGGGTTAGAGTTAATATGAAAATGTTGTGAAGTGTTTTATTCAAAATCAGGGGTCTACATAAGCTAATTTAATCGGTTATATGGACCTGATTATGAAAATGATGATATATGCAATAGATAAAAAGTGGATATATATGCATTGTATAAAAATTGTAAAAATGTTTGTTAAATAAAGATTATAAAAAAAAACTGTCTACTGTCATTTTTACCATTTTGACACTTTTTTTGGTGAATGTGTAGGGGTACAATGTACCCGATACCCATTCACATAGGGGGGGTCGGGATATGGGGGTCCCCTTGTTAAAGTGGGCTTACAGATTGCGATAAATCTCCCACAGAAAGACCCCCACAACCACCGGGCAAGGGTTGTGGGGAAGAGGCCCTTGTCCCCATCAACGTGGGGACAAGGTGCTTTGGGGGACCCCAAAACACCCTTCCCATGTTGAGGGCATGTGGCCTGGTATGGTCCAGGAGGGGTGCGCTCTCTCATCCTCCCCTTTTCCTACGGCCTGCCAGGTTGCATGCTCGGATAAGGGTCTGGTATGAAATTTGGGGGGACCCCCACGCCATTTTTTTTACATTTTGGGTGGGGTTCCCCCTTAATAAAGTCCATACCAGACCTGAACTTGCCTGTTTGCAAGTTCTGATGCAAACCGAACCGGGGGGGGGGGTGTTCGGCTCATCCCTAGTAGGAACCTGAAACATATCGTACTTAAGTGGAGCTTACATTTAATTATATTCCTCAATGCTGACAAAGTATAGAAATCCGCTTTATGTACACCATGTGCCTTTTTAAACCCAGTCAATGCCTTGTAAGAGTAGCAATGATATCACTGTACTGTACATAGCCTATGCAAAGAAAATAGCTGTGAAAGTGACCTAGCATGTGCTACCCACTACAGGCTGCATGTAGAAAACTATGGGGGACTAATACAAGACCTGTCACCTTGCACAAGGAAAGAGAGCAGCAGTAACTGGTCTTAACCACCTCTTAACCACTTTCACCCCCTTCCTGCCCAGGCCAATTTTCTGATTTCAGCACTGTCAACCTATGAATGTCAATTACCCAGGCTTGCAACTCTGGAAATTAGATGTGTAATGTGTAAAGTGAAACCATTTTTTTGAGACAGATAGAGCTTTCTTCTGGTGATATTTAATCACCACTAAGTTTTTTAATTTTTATTACCGTATATACTCGAGTATAAGTCATTCCGAGTATAAGCCGAGGCCCTAATTTACCACAAAAAAATGGAAAGACTTATTGACCCGAGTATAAGACGAGGGTGAGAAATGCACAGCTACTGTAAGTGGAAAAGAGGGTCAACAATGCCCATTTGCAGCATCACTGTGCCCATTTGCATGCCTCACTGTGCCCATTTGCAGCCATAGGTCCCCTGAACTTCAAACTTGGTAGTTAAGGGTTCCTAGATGCTCCCTAGCTGCAGCCAAAATTTGTGGTCTCTGAACCCAAAGTGTCCTGAAATTGCTGCAGATGGACACAGTTGACCAAATTTGGGGCCCCATATCTCGGGGCCACTTAGTGCTAAGAACCCCAAACTTGGTGTGCAAACCCAGTGGAACTAGCACCATAAAATTTCCAAATCTGGGGTTGCTAGCACCAAGTGGCCCCAAGATACAGGGCCCCAAAAATTAGTTCAGAAAATGTCAAGCACTTTTCTGCAGCAGAGAATGACATTTTCCGAACCGGTTTTGGGGCCCGTATCTTGGGGTCACTTGGTGCTAGGAATCCCAGCTTTGGATATGTTGTGGTACCAGTTCCACTGGGTTTGCACACCAAATTTGGGGTTCCTAGCACCAAGTGGCCCTGAGATACCGGGGCCCCAAAGTCGGTTCGGAAAATGAATTTTTTTGCTGCAGAAAAGTGCTTGACACGAGTATAAGTCGAGGGGGCACTTTCAGCACAAAAAATGTGCTGAAAAATTCGACTTATACTCGAGTATATACGGTATATGAATAAAAAAATACTGAAAATTTTGAAACAAAAACACATTTTTCTTAGTTTCTGTTATATAATTTAGCAAATAAATACTCGTTCTACATAAATTTAGGGTAAGAATACAATTTTAGTAAAAATAAACCAATTCATTGTATATTATTCAGTGTGTGTGAAAGCTATTTCTACAAACTATGGTATATACATTTGAAAATTAATCAGTCCTAAGGTATTGACTCATGTCTTATGTCTTGTGGCCCAAAGAACAGTAAAAATATCCTCCAAATTACCCCTCTTTAGAAAGTAGACAGTCCAAGATTTTTAATAAGAAGTATGGTGAGTTTTGTGAAGTTGTCATTTTTTTGTCACAATAATTTGGAAAATTAAGAAATTGAAATACATTTTTTTTCACCAAGTTGCCATCTTAAAAAGTAATTTCTCACACATAGCATAGACATACTTAGAACTACATCCCAAAATACATTCTTCTATTCCTCTAGATTATGGGGGTACCACATGTGTGAGATTTTTTCTACCTAGGTGCATAGAGGGGCCCACAACCCAAGGAGCACCTTTGGACTTTCAAGGAGCAAAAATTACACATCTAATTTCCTGACTACCTATCACATTTTTGAAGGCCCTGGAGCACTAGGACAGTGAAAACACCCACAAAATGACCCAATTTGGAAATAAAACACTCCAAGGTATTTTCTGAAAGGCACAGTGAGTCTTTTGAAAATGTCATTTTTTTGCCACAAGTTTTTGTAAAATGCAAAAAGAAAATTAAAATTCCTTTTTTTACACAAAGTTGTCAATCTAATAAGATATTTATCACACACAACATGGGCATACTTAATGTTACATACTCAAACACATTCTGCTACTCTTCCTGACTATGGTGATACCACATGTGTGAGACTTTTTCCCTACCTAGCCATATAGAGGTGCCCAAAATCCAAGGAAACACCTTCAGGCGTTCTAGGTTTAAATTACACATCTAATTTCCTGACTACCTATCACATTTTTTGAGGCCCTTGAGCACCAGGACAGTTGAAACACCCACAAAATTACAATATTCTGGAGAATAAACACCCTAAGGTATTTTAAGAGATATAGTATTTTGAAGGTTTCATTATATTGCCACAAGTTTTTGGAAAATGCAAAATGAAAATTATTATTTTTAATCAAAGTTTTCAATTTTTAAGGTATTTCTCACATACAGCATGGGCATAGGCATACTTAGAATGACACACTAAAACACATTCTGCTAATGTTTGGGACACCTGCACCAATTCAAAGTCCACAATTTTTTGGGAAAATATCTCCATAAAAGGTGTAAGTTAAGTACTTTGCACTAAATCCTGGGCTGTCGCACTGCCCATCACCAACCAGGAATAGAGGTTTACCTGTTAATTCATTAATAATCTCAGCATGATTCAAATTCCAATTGTGATCGATAGCAGGGAATATTAATTTTCTTTAAGAAAGATTGAAAGTTGATTTTCCAAATATTGCTATTTCTGATAAATCAAATGTAGCACTAACTCTCGGTGGAGCTGCTGGTTTAAAGCGGGCTGTTACCTTCACTCTCGATACCTCTGTTTCACCGGCACCGGGTCTAGGGTCCCATTGAGTTTACCTCTGGACGATATAAGCACCAAACACTTGAGTATATTTTCCAATGCTTTAATGAACAAATAATAAAGAAAGTAGCAGGAAAGAGGCAGAAGGAAAGTTGCAGGGAAGCTCAAATACCTTTCCTTAGTATTCTTTAGAACATTCTTTGGAATTGAACACTTGTAGTTGAATGCATTCCCCTTGTGGGATTCAATCTTTGCCCGCCTGGATAGGCCTCTCTCACTTGCGTAGCAGCCAGTACGCAGCACGAACAAAAGTCTCTGCCACAGACTTGTTTGGAATAAAACCCATATGATCCTCTGCCACAGGATGTAATGGTTTATGATGAATGTCAGACACAGTACTTGAACCTTTAAGCCAACCCGCCAGTACTATGCAGTAAGATTACTTCAGGATACGTCCTCCAACCGAGTCACCAGGCCCCTCTCCAGACCAGCACTATGCATGATCCTTCCATGACGGGTCCTCCCCTGGGATCTCCTCGGTTGTCCAGCTTCTTCACTCAGGATAGACAGCTCAGCACCATTCCTCTGCTTTTGTGGTAGGCCCCAGACAGGCTTCTGGGCCCACCCACACGCCGCAGCGACATGGGCCTCTGGAACGGAGGACCACGAGGTGGTACTCTTAACGCATACCTGTCGGCCAGGAGGGCCAGCAGGTGGCTGAAAACGAACCCCTGAACATGGCGTCTGTCCCATAAATACCCTCTCCCAGAATGCAACTCGGAGGACCACCTCCACCGTGTTATCCCCGGGACAGAGGAGCACTCATACGCTTCAACACGTTGCCTTTCCAACACCAGCCCATGGTGACAACGACACCCACCGTCACAGTGTGGAACTACACGCAACTCAGCCAAGCTGGAACAGAAGCAAATCTAACTTCACCTAACAAGTAACCCACAAGATTTATCTATCAGCGGTAGATTAAAAATCTACCAGCGCTACACAAATATTTCTTTAATTTTAGCATAAGTACCACCATTTAGACATATCGCACCTGCCAGTAGTACATTGCCTTGCATAATGATTTAATTTTGGTTGGCTTTGCCACAATTTCAAACGATGCAGCAAGATACACATGGAATACACTACAACTATTGCGCCAATTGTTCTTTTTTCTATTTTGAGAATTCTGGAACAGCATGTTTTATCGGGACACAGCATGCTTATCAATAGCTGGTCTAACAAGCTTTCAAAAACAATGAATTTTTTTTCTTGACAAAATTCATAGGGTAATCTTGTGAATCTTGCTCTTGGGCATCAGCCAAACTTTCCAGTAAACTTATATCACTTTTACGTGGTGTATCCACATCGGATTAGTGGAAAGTTGAGTCATCATAATAACCAAGTTTACGCTTTGTTCCTATGTCTGGACTGTCAGATGTTACCTTTTAAATTGACTTGAGAGTTTCTGTTCTGAGGAGGGTAGGAAAACCGGATGATCCTTTGCATACCACACCCAATGGTTCCACTTCTGGTGAACTCATGATGTCTTCCATTATTTTTGCATGTGTTACGTTGATTCTTCGAGCGGTGACATTAATTCTTCATCATACATATAATATGTATGGTCTAATTTAACATCTTCAATTTTTGCTATTTTGAAATAGCTATCTTGGGACTCGTCACAGTGTAAATCAAAAAGACCTGTTTGTGTCCCGACCTCATTATGTTGTACCATTGCTGGTTGTCCTTCCTTATGGCACTTGCAACTGCACGTTGTCACGTCACTTGTCGCAGACTGTGAGGTTCCCGCCATCATGAATTCTGTTCTTGCTCTTTTTGACACTCTTGTTTGCAACTGATGTTTGGTTGTTTTTTTTGCAGTAGTTGGAATGAAAATGGTTGGTACTGAACCAATTCTACGTTTTCTTCTAACACCTTGCATGTAAACACAATCGTCAACAAAGTGTGCTGAACAAATTCTGAACTGATCTTCTCGCTTATCTGCAAGAATCCTCGGAATCAATTCCTCAATCATTCTTGGATCAAAGCTGGCATTCTTCATCCAAGATTTTATCACATCTGCATCTTTTGGAAAGCTGAAAAGGGAAATATTAGAAGAAATTGTATTTTTTTTCCCCACTGCCATGGCAGCAAGAGGGGATAATGCAGTCAGGCATGTCTATGAGGAAAAAGAAAACGTAAAATTAAAAATTTGCATAAATATAATAATTCTGTCTATTACACTGTAAAAAAAATTTCACGTATATACCCATATTTTTTTAGAAAGTATTTTAACTGAAAAATAAATATACAAGGAGGAATATTAAAAGCAATCCCAAATTTTTAGTGTTTTTGTGTTTGTGTGTGTATATGTATATGTATATATATATATATATATATATATATATATATATATATATACATATACACACACACACATATACATACATACACACATATATACTAATTTATGATTATTTTATAAAAATAGTGTTATTTTTATGACTAATTAAACTAATTAAGGTTAGCCAACATACCTATAATTTTTTTGGAGCATTTTGCACATATTCATTTTTTTATTACATTCAATTTAATTATAATAAATGATTTATACATTTATATTTATATTATGAATGCCAAATTGTAATTATAAATATATATTAAAATATATTTTAAAATTATTAAGTGTCATAAATAACAAAAAATGTATGTATATATATATATATATATATATATATATATATATATATATATATATATATATATATATAAAATTAATCTATATTGATCTATACACACACACACACACACAAAAAAAAATCTAATAAACAAGACAGCAAGAGTATTAAAATCCAATATCAATTTTATTAAACATTTGAACAAAAATAAATCGATAATATACAAAAAAAATTTAAAATGTATTTTATAAATTATTTTATATAAAGCATAATGATAAAGAAAGAGAGAGAGAGAGAACAGCGAACAAGAGAAGAGCGAGTGAAGAGCAAGAGAGAGAGAGGAGAGAGAGAGAGAAAAAAAATAGAGAAGAGTGAGCGAGTGAAGAGCAAGCGAGTGAAATAGAAAAAGAAGAGAGAGAGAGAAATGGAGAAGAGTGAGCTAGTGAAGAGTGAGCGAGTGAGAGAAGAGCAAGCGAGGAGAGAGAGAGAGAGAGAGAGAGAGGCAGAAATAGAAAAAGAGAAAAGTGAGCGAGTGAAGAGCAAGAGAGAGAGAAATAGAGAAGAGTGAGTGAGTGAAGAGCGAGCGAGTGAAGAACAAGCGAGAGAAGAGTGAGAGAGAGAGGCAGAAATAGAAAAAGAGAAAAATGAGCGAGTGAAGAGCAAGAGAGAGAGAGAGAAATAGAGAAGAGTGAGCTAGAAAAGAGCGAGCGAGAGAAGAGCAAGCGAGGAGAGAGAGAGAGAGAGAGGCAGAATTACAAAAAGAGAAGAGTGAGCAAGTGAAGAGCAAGTGAGAGAGAGAGAAAAATATAGAAGAGTGAGCTAGTAAAGAGCAAGCGAGTGAAGAGCGAGCGAAAGAAGAGCAAGCAAGATGAGAGAGAGAGTGAGAGAGGCAGAAATAGAAAAAGAGAAAAGTGAGCGAGTGAAGAGCAAGAGAGAGAGAGAGAGAGAGAAATAGAGAAGAGAGAGCGAGTGAAGAGCGAGCGAGGAGAGAGAGAGAGGCAGAAATAGAAAAAATAAGTGAGCGAGTGAAGAGAGAGAGAGAGAAATAGAGAATAGAGAGCGAGTGAAGAGAGAGCGAGTGAAGCGCGAGCGAGAGAAGAGCAAGAAAGAGAGAGAGAGGCAGAATTAGAAAAAGAGAAGAAGAGTGAGCAAGTGAAGAGCAAGAGAGAGAGAGAGAGAAATATAGAAGAGTGAGCTAGTGAAGAGCAAACGAGTGAAGAGCGAGCAAGAGAAGAGCAAGCGAGGAGAGAGAGAGAGGCAGAAAAAAGAGAAAAGTGAGCGAGTGAAGAGCAAGAGAGAGAGAGAAAGAGAGAGAGAGAAAGAGAGAAGAGTGAGCGAGTGAAGAGCGAGCGAGAGAAGAGCGAGAGAGAGAAAGAGAGAGAGAGAGGCAGAATTCGAAAAAGAGAAGAGCAAGAGAGAGAGAGAGAGAAATAGAGAAGAGTGAGCTAGTGAAGAGTGAGCGAGTGAAGAGCAAGCGAGGAGAGAGAGGCAGAAATAGAAAAAGAAAAGTGAGCGAGTGAAGAGCAAGAGAGAGATAGAGAGAGAGATAGAGAAGAGTGAGCCAGTGAAGAGAGAGCGAGTGAAGAGCGAGCGAGAGAAGAGCAAGAGAGAGAGAGGCAGAATTAGAAAAAGAGAAGAGTGAGCAAGTGAAGAGTGAGAGAGAGAGAGAGAGAGAGAGAGAGAGAGAGAGAGAGAGAAATATAGAAGAGTTAGCTAGTGAAGAGCAAACGAGTGAAGAGCGAGCAAGAGAAGAGCAAGCGAGGAGAGAGGAAGAGAGAGAGGCAGAAAAAGAGAAAAGTGAGCGAGTGAAGAGCAAGAGAGAGAGAGAGAAGAGTGAGCTAGTGAAGAGTGAGCGAGTGAAGAGCAAGCGAGAGAAGAGCGAGACAGAGAGGCAGAAATATAAAAAGAGAAGAGTGAGCAAGTGAAGAGCAAGAAAGAGGGAAATAGAGAAGAGTGAACTAGTGAAGAGCGAGCAAGTGAAGAGCGAGTGAGAGAAGAGCAAGAGAGGAGAGAGAGAGGCAGAAATAGAAAAAGAGAAGAGTGAGCGAGTGAAGAGTGAGCGAGTGAAGAGTGAGCGAGAGAGAGAGGCAGAATTAGAAAAAGAGAAGGGTGAGCAAGTGAAGAGCAAGAGATAGAGAGAGAGAAATAGAGAAGAGTGAGCTAGTGAAGAGCGAGCGAGAGAAGAGTGAGAGAGAGAGGCAGAAATAAAAAAAAGAGTACAGTGAGCAAGTGAAGAGCAAGAGAGAGAGAGAAATAGAGAAGAGTGAGCTAGTGAAGAGCGAGCGAGTGGAGAGCGAGCGAGAGAAGAGCAAGCAAGGAGAGAGAGAGAGAGAGGCAGAAAAAGAAAAAGAAGAGTGAGCAAATGAAGAGCGAGTGAGAGAAATAGAAAGAGAAGAGCGAGAGAAGAGACAGAGAGAGAGAGAAAAATAAGAAGAGTGAGCTAGTGAAGAGTGAGCGAGTGAAGAGCGAGCGAGAGAAGAGACAGAGAGAGAGAGAGAAAAATAAGAAGAGTGAGCTAGTGAAGAGCGAGCGAGTGAAGAGCAAGCGAGAGAAGAGTGAGAGAGAGAGGCAGAAATAGAAAAAGAGAAGAGTGAGCAAGTGAAGAGCAAGAGAGAGAGAGAAATAGAGAAGAGTGAGCTAGTGAAGAGCGAGCGAGTGGAGAGCGAGAGAGAGAGAGAGGCAGAAAAAGAAAAAGAGAAGAGTGAGCGAGTGAAGAGCAAGCAAGAGAAATAGAAAGAGCGAGCGAGAGAAGAGTGAGAGAGAGAGGCAGAAATAAAAAAAAGAGTACAGTGAGCAAGTGAAGAGCAAGAGAGAGAGAGAAATAGAGAAGAGTGAGCTAGTGAAGAGCGAGCGAGTGGAGAGCGAGAGAGAGAGAGAGAGGCAGAAAAAGAGAAGAGTGAGCGAGTGAAGAGCAAGCAAGAGAAATAGAAAGAGCGAGCGAGAGAAGAGACAGAGAGAGAGAGAAAAATAAGAAGAGTGAGCTAGTGAAGAGTGAACGAGTGAAGAGCAAGCGAGGAGAGAGTGAGGCAGAAATATAAAAAGAGAAGCGTAAGCAAGTGAAGAGCAAGAGAGAGAGAGAAATAGAGAAGAGTGAGCGAGTGAAGAGCGAGCGAGTGAAGAGCGAGTGAGAGAAGAGCGAGAGGCAGAATTAGAAAAAGAGAAGAGTGAGCGAGTGAAGGGCAAGTGAGAGAGAGAGAGAAAAATAGAAAGAGTAGAGCAAGTGAGTGAAGAGCAAGCGAGAGAAAAGCGAGAGAAGAGCAAGCGAAGACGAACAAGGGAAGACCGAGCGAGAGAAGAGCGAGATAGAGAAGAGTGAGCCAGTGAAGAGCAAGTGAGAGAGAGAGAAAAATAAAGAGTGAGCAAGTGAAGAGTGAGCGAGTGAAGAGCAAACAAGAGAAGACTGAGCAAGAGAAGAGAAGACTGAACGAGAGAGAGAGAAATAGAGAAGAGTGAGCGAGTGAAGAGCGAGAAAAAGAGAGCGAGAGAAAGAAAGGGAGATAAAGAGAGCCATATCTTAGGATGAGTATAAAGGATAAGGAGGTGGAGAATTAGGATAGATGATGAGAAGGGTCATAAAAGGTGACAGTGCTGAAATATTGATGCGAAGGATAAATGATAAATAGGATAGAGGAAGGACCAGGAGTAGGATGATGGTGGAGTATAGACAATAAGGTGGAGTAGTATAGTGGATGAGGATGAAAGAGGATAAGGAGGAGGAGGACAGAGCAAGATCGTGGATGAGATAGTGGATAAAGTTTGAAGGTGAAGGAAAATGAAGGAGGTTAGCGTATGTACGATAGAGGTGAAGAACGATGAAAGATAGTGGATGAAAGAGGAAGGAGAGGACAAAAATGAAAGATGAAGGATAGAAAATGTGGTGGTGCATAAAAGTATGAATATGGTGGAAGATAGTGGATAATAGAGGTAGAGGAATACAGTGGAGAATAGGAGGTAGAGGAATACAGTGGAGAATAGAGGAAGAGGAATACAGTAGAGAATAGAGGTAGAGGAATACAGTGGAGAATAGAGCAGGTGGAAGAGGAGGATAGATGGAAGATACATGATTAAAAGGGGAGTAGGAAGATAGAGTATGAGATAAAATAAGATGGAGGAGGAAAGAGGAAGATGAGGAAGACAAAGAAGATGGATGATTTTGTTTAGAGGATGTGGTGTAGAATAAAAGATGGATATACACACATATACATAAGCCGTAGAATCGCATGGTTTAGAGAAATATCTAAACCAATTGTAAATATAAAAATAGATATAAAGATATAATTAAAGATACAAAATATCATGAAAACACCCCCCCCCCCCCCCCCCACACACACACACACACCCAAAAAAAAATAAAAAATAAAAAAAAATTATGATACAGAATTATGAATACCGGTAAATCAAACCAATGTATTAAACTTGAATTTTTCAGGCATGGTTTTGAAATAAATCAAATCCACTTGTCTCTTCAATTATATGGAATAAAAATAATAAATAATGCATTAATAAATATAATAACTTCAAAATAAAAAAACATTGTATAAGTAAATTTAACCAAAATTGAAAAAAAAATTACAAAAAAAATGTAAAAATAAACAATCATTATATATAAATATGCACACAAAAAATTTTTTTGTAAATTGTATTAATATTTTTAAATCAGATTATAAGATAACAGTGTATTTGATAGCATAAAAAGTTTTAAATACTTGCAATAAAAGATGTTGATGAAACTCAAGCAATCGCTATGGACAGATGGATTTTGGATCTATGAAAAACCAAAAAAAAAAAAAAATGTATCGTTATATAGTTGGAAAGGAGTAGGCGGCTGATTAGGTATTATGAATAGAAGTATGAATGAGGTTGGAGGAGTAAGTAGTAGGTGGAGGAAAAACTAAGTAGTATAGGAGGGAGGAATAGGAAGATGAGGGAGGAGGAGGGAGGAGAGAGGAGAAATGAGGAGGAGGATGACGGAGGACTGAGGAATGAGGAGGAGGATGATGGAGTAGGAGGATGAGGAGGGGGGAGGAGGAGGGAGGAGCAGGGTGTATGGAGATGCAGTAGGGGGGAGGAGGAAGGATGGAGTAGAAGGGAGGAGGAAGGTGTAGTAGTAAGTAGTTGGTGGCTAAGTAAAAAAGGAGGAGGGATGATGGAGGGAGGAGGAGGACAGAGGAGGCTGCAGGGAGGAAGAGGAGGAGGAGTGAGGAGGAGGATTAAGAGGGAGGAGGAGGAAGAAGGAAGAAGGAGGAGGGTGGATGGAGTAGGGAGGAGGAGGAGGGATGGAGTAGGAGGGTGTAGTAGTAAGTAGTTGGTGGATAAGAAAGGAGGGAGGGAGGGTGGGAGGGAGGAGGAGAGAGTAGAGAGGAGGGAGGGAGGAGAATGAGAAGTGAGGAAGGAAGAGGGAGGACAGGAGAAACCACAGGAGAGATAGTGGAGAGGAGATGATGAAAAAAAAAAAATTGTTCAATATTTTTTGGAGACATACCAGGGTATAGAGACTAAAGATGAAATTAGAAAAATTATAGAAAAATCTTGAGGACGGTCAGAACAAAATCTATCACTGCAAAAAAAAAAAGATATCACAATTAAAAATAAATCTTTAGAAAAAAAAATTAAATTATTAAAAATATAAAAATAAATTTAGAACTAAAAACAGCGACAATAATTAAATTAGATAAAAAATATATATTAAAAAAATTAAAATTGAATAAAAAAGAAAAAAAATAATTTTAGAAGTGTATTATAAAATGAAAAAAAAAAATCTGACAATGAAAAACAAAAAAAAAAATTAAGAATAGTCAATTGCATTGCAAAGACATACTGCATATACAAGCAGAAAAAGGGAAACTGAAAAAAAAAAATATTTCAAAAGGACATCTATTAAACAAAGAAAAGAGGAAATACATGCTAACACACAGAAGAAAGAAAGGGAAGACATATAAAAAATAATGAGATTACAAGAAAGGACAAAGAAGGAGCAATCAAAATAATCCTACACAAGACAATAGACATCTATACACTTAGTGAGCACATTTAGACCTGCATTTCATTATTACAAAAGCTTACCTGTTCTGGGTAAATCTTCAAGGTGAATTAGCTGCTAGAATCCCGATAGATCTTCTCTCCTATCTGTTCAGGTGCTCTCTCCTGGACATCCACATGTGTTCTGGAAATAAAGGGCTTTGTTTTTAAAAATGGCGCTGTGATCCGCCTCAAATCGCGTCATTTCCTGCCTGCAAATAATGCGTTTTTTCAGCACAGTCATGCCGCGGAATAGGAAGAAGGCAGATTAGGAATTCTGCCTAGTAACAGGGTTTTCCAGGCAAGTGAATTTTTTTTTTTAAATAAATGATTATTAGTACATTAAAAGGAAGATAATAAGGTGACATTTATTTTTAGGATGGCCCTCCACTTTAACAATGTTTTTTGTCAGCTACATTTTAGTTCTTACCCTAAACACTAAAATGTGTCCAATTGTATTTGTTGGCCTTAAATTCAGGCAGAGTGCAAGAGGCTATTTTTTTGTGGCCCAAACTCATTTGAAACCCTCCCTCCGCACCAACCACTAAGTCAACCGATACCAATACTCTATCTGCTGACTTTGCTAAACCCATACCCATTATGGATGAATTCATCAAAGCATGTAGTGAAAGGGCCTTCCTGAATACTTTCAAATGGTACTGTTTAAAGTTTTGTTGTCCTATTATCTTGATAGGTAATTGCAGAATGTAAAAATGTACTTCCATTTGGACAGTGTGTATTCATATTTTTGGATTATGACACTTCTTAGCTGTCCAGTGGGCTGCCAATAGTGTAAGTAAGGAGGGGCTGGCCAAAGTAACACACATTATTTATGCAATCAGCTCTCAATGAAGTGGAGAGGGTTACCTGTCCAAAACATCTACCCATCTCCCCCACTTTAAAATGTTTCCAATGAGCCAAAAGAGGGTGTAAGGAATCTGATAAGTTGACCTAATACTTTTGTCTTTAAATACTCATTTTAATAAATGTTATACTTATGTTGGCCAAGAATGTTTGTGTCTAATCTGCTTGCAATGTTATGTGCAAAAGTATTAATTATTTTTTTCTTGTTTGACTCTACAATTTCCTTCCAACCCACAGGAATGGCAGACTGTGGCTTCCCAGTTTCATCACCAGTGGGATTTTCCCAATTGTGGTGGTGCTATAGATGGGAAGCACGTAAGGATCGTACCACCACCCAACTCGGGGTCATACTACTACAATTATAAGGGGTTTAGTAGTATTGTGATGTTGGCGGTGGTGTCGGCCAATTATGAGTTTCTCTACCTGGGTGTTGGGAAGAACAGCAGAAACTCTGACGGTGGAACGATCTCCCAGACTGAGTTCTACAGGCGTCTTCAAAATGGTACATTGCTGTTGCCACCTCCGGAGGAGAATGTCAAGTGCCTCAATTTCGTATTTGTCGTGGATGAGGCCTTTGCTCTGGGGGAAAATCTTATGAGGTCGTTCCCCATGAGGAACATGACCCCAGAGCATGACTCCAGGGTTTTTAATTACCGGCTGTCACGTGAAAGAAGAGTGGTGGAGAAGGCCTTTGACATAATGACAAGCCGGTTCAGGATCTTCCTAATGTCCATCAACCTGGCCGAATATAAACTAAACCATGTCATGTTGAGCTGCTGCATTCTCCACAACTACCTAAGGAAGAATGCAGCCAGTTATCTGGCCTCAGTTTCGACTGAGGCTGACTTTGCATCAGATACAGCAGCGATGACGGCTATCAAAAGTGGCCGTCCTGGCTTACTCCCCCAAAGCGCCTGCGAAGTCAGGCAAATATATGTGGAGTACTTCATGGGTAGAAGGGCAATTGCTTTACAACAAAATGTTGCAGATGTGCAATAATTTTTATTTAAAAAATTAAACTCATATTTCATTTGAATTACTGTTTGTGTTTCTTATCTGTCTCCTAGGTTCTCAAATGGCCTTTTCATTTTGGCTATTTTCTTCAATAATGCAAACGTAACTTATTTGATACATGAGGTGACAATTAGGGATGGGCGAACTTTGGTCGTTCGAATGTTCTGCGAACACCAAACAATATGCGGTGTTCGGGGCAAATTCGAAAGCCGCCGGAACACCGTTAAAGTCTATGGGCCATTAACACGAAAAATCAAAAGTGTTAATTTTAAAGGCTTATATGCAAGTTATTGTCATAAAAAGTGTTTGGGGACCCGGGTTCTGTCCAAGGGGACATGTATCAATGAAAAAAAAATGTTTTAAATGGCCGTTTTTTCGGGAGTAGTGATTTTTTTAATGCTTAAATCAAACAATAAAAATGAAATATTCCATTAAATATCGTTCCTGGGGGGGGGGGGGTGCCTGTAAAGTGGCACATTTTTCCCCATGTTTAGAACAGTACCACAGCAAAATTTAATTTCTAAAGGAAAAATTGTCATTTAAAACTGATAGCGACTGTAATGAATTATCGGGTCTCGGCAATATAGATAAAAATCATTGAAAAAAGAGCATGGGATCCCCCCCGTTCCATTACCAGGCCCCTTGGGTCTGGTATAAATATTAAGAGGAACCTTGAACCAAAATTTTTAAAAAAAAATTGTGTGGGGGTCCCCCTAAAATCCTTATCAGGCCCTTCGGGTCTGATATGGAAATTAAGGGGAACCCTGTGACAATTTTTTTTTTTAAATGGCGTAGGGGTCCCCCTCAAAGTCCATACCAGACCCCTCAGGTCTGGTAGGGATTTTAAGGGGAACCCTGCGCCAAAATTAAAAAAATGGCGTAGGGGTCCCCCTCAAAATCCATACCAGACCCTTATCCGAGCACGCAACCTGGCAGGAAAATAGGGGGGATGAGAGAGCACCACCCTCCTGAACCGTACCATGCCACATGCCCTCAACATGGGGAGGGTGCTTTGGGGTAGCCCCCTAAAGCACCTTGTCCCCATGTTGATGGGGACAAGGTACCAACAAGTGTCTGGGGAATGCCCAGGAAAAAGCCAAAGTCTACTTACCACCAGCTTGCAGACAACCAAATTGACCTATCTAACAGTAAGCGTTAAAAAAGGGGTTTAGTCCGCACGCATTTGCAAACGCATGCGTGAGCCACAGAGCCACGTCACGGCACCCTTGTATCTGTGGTCCTACCACTAAAGTATAAGTGTCCCCACAGTGGAGGCACATGCATTTAATGGATAAATGAGAGCAGGTGGCTGGAGGGGAGCGCACCCCTACTGCGATAGCCAGCTATAAATGAGAGTGGTGGCAAGCTTTTGTTATCACGTGAGTGTTTGTATTGGTCCAGCAGTGCACCAACACCTTTGCAGCCATTGTGCTATTGCTGGGTGTTTGGTGTGCTCCTGTACCTTTAAGGAGGGGTGGGCTCCCCTCCAGCCACCTGCTCTCATTTATCCATTAAATGCATGTGCCTCCACTGTGGGGACACTTATACTTTAGTGGTAGGACCACAGATACAAGGGTGCCGTGACGTGGCTCTGTGGCTCACGCATGCGTTTGCAAATGCGTGCGGACTAAACCCCTTTTTTAACGCTTACTGTTAGATAGGTCAATTTGGTTGTCTGCAAGCTGGTGGTAAGTAGACTTTGGCTTTTTTCTGGGCATTCCCCAGACACTTGTTGGTACCTTTTTTAGCCTCCCAATGCTGCTTACTGCGATAGCCAGCTATAAATGAGAGTGGTGGCAAGCTTTTGTTATCACGTGAGTGTTTGTATTGGTCCAGCAGTGCACCAACACCTTTGCAGCCATTGTGCTATTGCTGGGTGTTTGGTGTGCTCCTGTACCTTTAAGGAGGGGTGGGCTCCCCTCCAGCCACCTGCTCTCATTTATCCATTAAATGCATGTGCCTCCACTGTGGGGACACTTATACTTTAGTGGTAGGACCACAGATACAAGGGTGCCGTGACGTGGCTCTGTGGCTCACGCATGCGTTTGCAAATGCGTGCGGACTAAACCCCTTTTTTAACGCTTACTGTTAGATAGGTCAATTTGGTTGTCGGCAAGCTGGTGGTAAGTAGACTTTGGCTTTTTCCTGGGCATTCCCCAGACACTTGTTGGTACCTTTTTTAGCCTCCCAATGCTGCTTACTGCGATAGCCAGCTATAAATGAGAGTGGTGGCAAGCTTTTGTTATCACGTGATGGGGACAAGGGCCTCATCCCCACAACCCTTGCCCGGTGGTTGGGGGGTATGCGGGTGGGGGGCTTATCGGAATCTGGAAGCCCCCTTTAACAAGGGGATCCTGGCCTCCCCCTGTGTGAAATGGTAATAGGGTATGATGTACCCCTACCATTTCACAAAAAAATGTCAAAATGGTAAAAAAAGACAATATCCGGTTTTTGACAATACCTTTATTAATAATGTATTCTTCTTTCCCCCCGGTTCTTCCTCCATCTTCTTCTGGTCTTTCTTCGGTTTTCTCCTTCTTCCTCCATCTTCTTCTTCCCCACTTCGTCCTCCGGACGATCTGCCTCAATGGGAGGCTCCCGCAGTGTGACACTTCTGTGCGTATGACAGTTCTTATGTAACTTAGGGCGGGGCCATCCGGTGACCCTGCCCCCTCTGACGCCATGGGGACTTCCCTATGGCTTTCCCGTGGTGTCAGAGGGGCGGGGTCACCCGTTTACGTAAACTTGACATTAGTAAATCACCAGATGGCTTGCACCCAAGGATACTTAGGGAACTCAGTCAAGTAATTGCCAGACCATTGTTCCTAATTTTTACTGGCAGTCTACCGACTGGAATGGTACCAGCTGACTGGAGAAAAGCCAATGTAGCACCAATATTTAAAAAGGGCCCAAAATACGTCCCTGGGAATTACATACCATCAATAGTATGTAAACTCTTGGAGGGGATGATAAGGAACTATATACAAGATTTTAGTAATGAGAACGGTATCATTAGCAGTAATCAGCATGGATTCATGAAGAATCGTTCTTACCAAACCAATCTATTAACCTTCTATGAGAAGGTGAGTTGCCATCTAGATAAAGGAAGGCCCGTAGACGTGGTGTATCTGGATTTTGCAAAAGCATTTGACACAGTTCCCCATAAACGTTTACTGCACAAAATAAGGTCCGTTGGCATGTACCATAGAATGAGTACATGGATTGAAAACTGGCTACAAGGGCGAGTTCAGAGGGTGTTGATAAATGGGGAGTACTCGGAATGGTCAGAGGTGGGTAGTGGGGTCCCCCAGGGTTCTGTGCTAGTACCAATCCTGTTTACTTTGTTCATAAACGACCTGGAGGATGGGGTAAACTGTTTAATCTCTGTATTAGCGGATGGTACTAAGCTAAGCAGGGCAATAACTTCTCCGCAGGATGTGGAAACCTTGCAAAAAGATCTGAACAAATTAATGGGGTGGGAAACTACATGGCAAATGAGGTTCAATGTAAAAAAATGTAAAATAATGCATTTGGGTGGCAAATATATGAATGCAATCTATACACTGGGGGAGAACCTCTGGGAGAATCTAGGATGAAAAAAGACCTGGGGGTCCTAGTAGATGATAGGCTCAGCAATGGCATGCAATGCCAAGCTGCTGCTAACAAAGCAAACAGAATATTGGCATGCATTAAAAAGGGATCAACTCCAGAGATAAAACAATAATTCTCCCACTCTACAAGACTCTGGTCCAGCCGCACCTAGAGTATGCGGTCCAGTTCTGGGCATCAGTCCTCAGGAAGGATGTACTGGAAATGGAGCGAGTACAAAGAAGGGCAACAAAGCTAATAAAGGGTCTGGAAGATATTAGTTATGAGGAAAGGTTGCGAGCACTGAACTTATTCTCTCTGAAGAAGAGACTCTAGAGAGGGTATTTGATTTCAATATACAAATACCATACTGGTTACCCCACAATAGGGATAAAACTTTTTCGCAGAAGGGAGTTTAACAAGACTCGTGGCCACTCATTAAAATTAGAAGAAAAGAGGTTTAACCTTAAACTACGTAGAGGGTTCTTTACTGTAAGAGCGGCAAGGATGTGGAATTCCCTTCCACAGGCAGTGCTTTCAGCGGGGGGCATCGATAGTTTCAAGAAACTATTGGATAAGCACCTGAACGACCACAACATACAGGGATATACAATGTAATACTGATATATATGTAAACAGATGTGTAAATGATCACCCTAAATGAGAGACACTAACACAACAAAGCGGCGCTATTCTCAGTCACAGACCATGACTAATGAATAAAATGTCTCTGTTGGAAATGCAAGGAAAAGAATTTCAGCAAAGACAAGATGTAGTGGAAATTGGAATGGAGTCTCCATGCAGGATATAACGGGTATGTGTAGCGGATTTGATGAGTGCACCATTCACCATCTGTTATGTCACCACGTGCTGCACACACCCCCGCCGGGGGTTCTAACTCACCAGAACAAAAAGGATTATAGGCCTTAGATAGCATCCTTTATCTGGTCACCTCTAGGGTCCTCCAAGGAGAATGGTCAGAAGTGCCGGCATTATCCACATGTAGGAAAGAGACTCCACATAGTCCAATATCGTTTTGATAATTTATTAAAAGGTAAATCAAATAAAATAAAATAAACAAATCTGTAGGCGTAATGCCATTCCAATGTTATCTCTCTGTAGCTCTCGATAGGTTAGGAATACAAGATACCGATGATAACTAATCCCGAGGTTACAGGGACGGAGTACACGCTATACAGATGATACTAGGTAGTCACAGCTGAGAAGTACTTCCTCCTTCCGGTTTGGGGGGCTTCGGGCTTTGAGCGCACAGCGTCGTGACGTAGTTCCAGTTGCCGTGGGGTCACGCCCTGACTAGTTTAGTCATCACGACTTTTTCGAAGAGCGCTCTTCGAAAAAGTCGTGATGACGAAACTAGTCAGGAAGGAGGAAGTACTTCTCAGCTGTTACTACCTAGTATCATCTGTCCAGCTTGTACTCCGTCCCCTTTAACATCTGAACTCAAATAGTTCCCTTACACTGTAAGGGGAGACTCTGCAGTCTCTGATGTAAGGAAGAACTCTGGGGACTTTAACATAAGGGATGCTCCGGGAACACTGAGAACTCTGATGTAAGAGGGAACACTGTGGCTTCTGGTGTAAAGGGGAACTCTGATGTAAGGGGTGCTCTGAGAACCCTGATTTACCTTAGTGTACACACTCAGAGGCAGGAGGGAGAAGGATGGTGAGCTTACTCACCTCTTGGCAGTCAGCATCTCTCATCCAGATGTATCTGAGGCTGCTGGACTTCAATTTTCTGGCCCCCACTTTCCTTTTCTGAGGCACAGTGCTGGGGATTAGAAAGTGGGCAGACACAGAGGGGTAAGGGCGGGGCGGAGAGGAGCAAATTGAGCCCTCTCTCCTCTCCTGTCTGTGTGTGTGTTTGTGGGGGGGCGAATTGTTAGTGCTGGCTTGTGTGAAAGAGAGTGTAACAGATACTCTCAGCTTAGACAACTGCAGCCAGCAACCCTGCTGGGAAGCAATAGTCCAGTCTGAATAATGTGTCCGGGTTTCAGGCAGTTTGAAATCCGGACACATGATTCCAAACCAGAACTCTACAGGTGAATTCTGGACAGGTGGCAACCCTACTTGGAAGTGTCTTCCAATTGTCTGATTTGGCAGAGTTCCAAGCTGAATACATGATTTTTTCCCTTTCAAAAGCTGGAATACTTACCTGTTTTGTGCACGTTTCACACATGGAGAGACCCCTAGTATCCACTGGAGCACCTGCGTGGGACACCATAAAAAGGCTGTCATGGTGTCCCACACTAGTGCTCCTGCGTCCGGATGCGTAAACAGCTGCTGAGTGTCCTCTCCTGACACTGACTAAAGTTGACATTTCATTATAGATACAAACACATCTAGACAACAATCTTATGAACTTATTTTAATACAAATAGGCCTGAACAAATGTAGTTAGCCTGCATCTCCCAAAACGACATATTAGTTGTCGAACGAACAATGTTTAATGTCCCACGAACGATTCCTACTTGGCCTTTTAAACTGTAAAACAGTAAAGAAAAGAACAGTATGCAAGTAATAATAATAATAATAATAATAATAATAATAGGAACACAGGACAAATACTTACTTTTTTGCAGCACTTTCCTGATCTTTTTATACTGATCTTGCTCTCTCAATTTAAGGTCTGGTCTGACCAGCGTTTTCTCAATTGATTCTTGGATCGTCATACCCCAAAATTCCTGAGCAGACTTTTCAAAACTTTAGCCATGATCTTGGCCTTTCTGACATTTTGGTTTCTGTAAAGTCCATGCTTCCCATCATAGTCTGTCCTTTTTAAGATGTCCACCATCTCAAGCATTTGTTCAAAACACATATTTGAGGCCTTATATCTCCTCCTGGATCTGGACGTTTCTTGCTCTGGGCTTTCCTTGTTGCTGCTAACAGTACGCACCTGCTGTATCTCCGCCATGTGCTCTCCCACTACCCCGAAAGAGAAGAGGCGCGGAATACACTAGAAAGAAAGACAGGGGTGGAGTTTCATGCATGCGCAGTGTACATAAAGCCATACCACGCGGGCGATGTAATGGACGTACGTACGATCTGTGAGGGGAAGACGGAGGATCGTTATTGCGGATCGTTCAAACGAAGGTACAATTGTAAATTGGGGCATCAGTGGTTAGTGGCCTATACTGCTTATAGATTGAGGCCTATATTGGGACAAGAGAGTTTAGCCTGACATTAGGGTTTTACGGCCCCAGATTTCCTGCCAGACTTTATAGAAAAATACAGGGAGATGCCATGTCTCTGGCAAGTAAAATGCAGGAACTATTCAAACAAGATAAAGAAGAAGGAAGTGATGGAGAAACTGTTGAAATTAATGAAGCCTGTGTATCCCATGGCAGACATCAACTATTTGAAGGCCAAAATTGGTAGCCTGAGGAGCACATATAAAAAGGAGTGCAAGAAAGTCCAGGATTCCCAGAGATCCGGAGCAGCAGCAGATGACATATATGTCCCCAGGCTGTGGTACTACCACAGCCTGTGTTTTTTGTCCGACCAGACGGAACCTAGCCCATCGCTCTCAACACTTCCTTCAACATCAGCTGAGGCTCCTGAGGTCCACCCTAGGCCTTTCACTAAGGAAGAAGATGTGGAGGAGCCCAGCTTGACCCAGGTATAGAATTGTTGAACATATTTCTCAAAAATGTAATGATGTTAACTAGATGTTATTGAGCACAAATTTCTGATTTAACAAAGTGGTTTACATATCAATAGACAGTAGTGGCCAAAAATGATTGGGACAAGATTGAAAAATGCTGGGGTCAGAATGATAGTCTTTTCTATTTGTTAACATTCAATTTGCAACAGTCATGAGCTCAAACTTGTGTGTGATTGATGACCAAAAACCTAAAACTATGTACCATTTTCATACACAGGAAAGTCTCAGCCTCAGCCCAGAGGAGGCTGTGGCAAGCAGCCTAACAGAATCGCAGGTTCCTCCCCTCCGCCCTCCAACCAAAAGGGCCAGGAAGTCCAGGAACCTGTACGATGCCACGGCTGCTTTTCTTCACCATGCTACAGCGGCAATTAGCACGGCCCCTGATGGCCAGGAGGCATTTGGGTGCCTGACAGGCAATAAATTAAAACAGATGGAGGAGGATCAGCGCACTATATGTGAGGGAATAATTCTTCAGGCCGTAAACAAGGGGACGAGGGACGAACTCAACCATAAAACGCACCTCTGTGAGTTGGACCATGCTCCTCCACCACCTCCACCAACAACACAGCCACCCCACCCACCACAGCAGCATGGAAGGAAGTGTTGAGAGTGATGGCCTGGGTTGGGTGTGGTCTGGCAAAAAACACAGGCTGTTGGAAGACCACATCCTCTGGACATATATGTCATCTGCTGCTGCTCCCGATCTCTCAGAGTCCTGGACCGTATTGTGCTCCCTATTAAAAGGTCTCCTCAAGATACCAATTTGGACAGTCAAATAATTGATGTCTGCCCTGGGGTACAAAGGCTTTACCAATACCAACTGTTTCTCCATCTTT
This sequence comes from Lithobates septentrionalis, assembly GCA_037952835.1. Lineage (NCBI taxonomy): Eukaryota > Metazoa > Chordata > Amphibia > Anura > Ranidae > Lithobates > Lithobates septentrionalis. The sequence goes on along the minus strand of JBBDGP010001232.1, from coordinate 1,007,263 downwards.
GTCTTTATTTTGATATGACCTTGTGCTCCCTATTGTATTAAAAATATTTGTTTTGACAAATACTTGGCTATGTGTTTTACTTCAAAAGGGACAGTTTGTGAGTGGGCAGGTACATTTCAAAAATACAATGTCAAATTAACAAGGGACACCAACATAGTTGTATCTTTGAGGTTAAAAAATACACGATAATAATGGTGTGGTGGTAAATTGACACACAAAACTAAAAAACATATTATTCTGGAGATCACTATAAAAAAATATATATTATTCTGGTGATCACTAGATAAAAAAGAAATACGTTTGTCAGAACTCTGTGAATATCAGCACCAAACAGCTTCATCATTATACTATTATAAAGAAGAACAGAATGCGCTGCATTGAGAGATTTCATAATTTGCCACGTCACGAATGTGATATCTCCATTACTAACGCTAGATTTACAAGACCGAGTGCTTCCGGCTCGTCCTTGATTCCGAGCATGCGTGTTTGTACTCTGAACTTTTGTCCGACAGACTTGTGTGCACATGATTGGAAAGCCTGACAACACACATTTGTTGGCGAAAAATTTGAGAACATGCTAGCCAACATTTGTTGGCAGAAAGTCCGACAACAATTGTCCGATGGAGCATACACAGGGTCGGATTTTCCGCCAACAGCCTGACATCCAAAATTTCCCGTCAGAAAATCCGATCGTGTGTATGGGCTTTTAGAGTGTATTATATAAGAGACAATAGCCACAAATATTTTTCAGTGGCTAGACAGTATGTAAACAGTTTGGTAAGACCACAATGTAAGAAGAACAGACAAGGCAGGTTTTATCTTGAAATAAATATTAGAGTATAATATCTGAAAAACAAAAGCTCTAATGCCGCGTACACACGGTCGGACTTTATGGCAGACTTTGCCCGGCGGACTTTGACGGACTTTCTGACGGACTTTCTGAATGAACGGACTTGCCTACACACAATCCACCAAAGTCCGTCGAATTCGTACGTGATGACGTACAACCGGACTAAAACAAGGAAGTTCATAGCGAGGAGCCAATAGCTGCCCTAGCGTGGCTTTTTGTCCGTCGAACTAGCATACAGACGAGCGGACTTTTCGACCGGACTCGATTTCGACGGATTGATTTAAAACATGTTTCAAATCTAAGTCCGTCCAACTTTTGAGAAAACAAAGTCCGCTGGAGCCCACACACGATCAAATTGTCTGACGAAATCCAGTCCGCCGGGCAAAGTCTGCCGTAAAGTCCGCTCGTGTGTATGCGGCATAAGTGTTTTTGAGTGCAAGAACTCCGCAAAAGGCTGAAAACTGTGAGATACAATGTACATACATTGGAAATTTGACAGTTGAGATCCAACTTGTAACCAGGTTGAAGTACTAGTTTCACTTTCGTTTCACTTGACATGTACTGCTGAGCTCTGCCCCTCCTTCCTGTACATATAAATTTAGGAGTGAGGCTCTGCATGGAGAGACTGGCCACATGGAAAAAGGAAAGGCTGACAGCTGAAGATGTAACCCGATCTTACACCAACCACCCACCCGGGGGGCCCTTTTCATCTCTCCTTCAGCTACCTTCTTGTCCATCTGCAGAGAGGAGCCTGCCAACATGCAAGGGGCTGTTGAGACTGTCCTCCTGTAGACACCAGCCAAGGTATGCCAAGGCACCACACAGCCTGAGTTAGGGAGTAGAGACATAGTTTCCCACTGTGGGTCACTAGGCACATTGCAGTAGGACGAGTCAGCACTTAAGGAGTCACCCTGGTACTACATGTGGTTGCCATGGGCAATGTAAGCTTACAGTCAATTAAAGTAGGTCACTAGGCGCATTGCAGTATGAAGAGTCAGCACTATTTTGTGATTCAACTTTAGCAGCCTATTCTGCTGTTCTGACATTCTAAAAATGCCACAAAATGTTTCTGTAGCTTGTAAGTGATAAGGGGGTGATAACAGACCTTTCCTCTATGCTTTCCCATTAATTGTTCGGCGCCAAGTCTGGGTCACATGAGAGGGCTACCCTCTGGGCTACGCTAGGCACCTTTATTAGGGTCACTCTGCTCTAAGCATGGGGTACCTTTGCTCTGTGCCATTTCCATCAATGCCTGGGGACAAGTCTGAGGCTGCTGTGGGGGAATACTCAAACTTAAGGCAGGCATCTACTCTCAGAGATGAATGTACACAGTGTAAACTTGCACAATAGCTCTCCTCTAGTTAACTATCGGGTCCCGATAGTCAGTGTCAGTGTGTACCTCTCACTGTAGCTTGCATTCAGGAGGGAGACGCTGAATTTGGTTCACATCCACCTGTCCAGCGTTTTCCACTACCCTTCCCCCAGTAGTGCAATGGGGCCCTGCCATGTGCCTAGCATGGGCTCCATGTGCACATCCACCAGACTCTTGGCTTCCTATACCTTTGCGCGGGGATGAGAACCTCGACGGCACGAGTCTGCTCCTGTTGCTATGGGAGACGGACCACTTGTAGAAGGAGTACAGAACACCGCTCTCTCGCTGCTAGAGGCTCCCATCTGACATAGGTACATGCTATTGACCTAGTTTAACTGACTGTAAGCTTCCATGGCAACCATATGTAGTACCAGGGTGATTCTTTAAGGATTTCCCCTACAGCAAATATTAGAAATTTGTCAGCAGCAGAAACATTTAGTGGCACTTTTACAGTACTGGTGAACTGGAATAGGCCACAAACTTGTTGACACAAAGCAGTATTTACTCTGCAGTAAACATTACAGAGTTAGCATATGAGGTCCAGCTGTATAAGCATTGGTTTGCACCCTTACAGTACCACAGCACTGACATTGGCTGCAAACCTGGAGACATAAAGCAGGTTCTACACTCAAGCAAACCATAGAAATTTGACAGCTAATGCCCAGCTGCGGAAACATTGTGTGACACTTTTACAGTGCTGGAGGACTGGAATAGGCCATGAATTTGTAAGATTTTTGGAAAGATATCACTTTTATCAGTCAAGATGGTACTGGACACTAGGGATGGGCAAATGGTTGGCCCGAGCATGAGTTCGGGGCCAAACATTTGCCTGCAAGCAAGCAGGTTGCCTTTTTTCTAGCCGGCGTGTGCCCACACTGGGGACTGCACTATCACCTAGTCTATTTTCATCTAAACAATGCCAACCCACCTGGCTCTCCTATCCTGGTAGTTACCCTTGTAATATAAAAACCTGTAGGTACTGTAACTTGTGTGATCTGGGTAAAACATTTGTTGCCACAGCTACAGATGAAGAGTTTACTATACAGCATTACATCAATTGTGACACAAACTATGTAATTTACCTGATCACCTGTATCTTATGCAGCCTCCAATATGTGGGCAGCACCACACGTCCTTTGAGAGCCCGTATAGGGGAACACTACTGTGACACAAATAACCCAAATGCTAGAAATATTTCGAATGCAACACGTCACTTTAGGGAATGCTACCAGGGCGATCTCTCCTCTTTCCGCTTTAGAGGAATAGAACGGTTGTCTCACTCGTCTAGAGGAAGTGATAGGGAGAGAAAGCTACTGGGGATAGAAACATGGTGGATTTTTAGATTAAAAACTAGATCACCTCGGGGGTTAAACCTGAGGTGGCATCTGGATTTGCACTTACATTAAGCATGCCTCTCCCCAGAGCCTCCTCTCTCTTTCTCTCTTTCCCTCCTCTGGTGTCTTTTTTCACATACCTGGATTATTATTTTTATTTTTCACTTTTTGTATTTAATGTTTTTTGTATCTCATGGTGTGTTTTAATCATGTATATGTGCATGAGTGCATGCATGAGTGTGTGCACACATGTACTTATTATCACTACAAGGCGTGTGAGAAATAGTGGCATACATATGGATTACCCAATATGCAATATAGCTAATTCCCCTTTTTTGGATAATTGCCTGTAGTCAGTTAAGACAATTAATGGGTGGAGCCAGTGATCCTTAGAGCTACTATTTATTTCAAAGTTTCATGTCTGTGATGTGGTTATGACTAAGGCCTTATAGGCTGAAATGCGTCAACTGTTCTCATTTGCGTTTGGTCACTGTGGCTTGTCAATAAATATTATACTTTTTAAGAGCAATCACCTGAGTGCGGATCATCTTCTCCTCATTTCCCTACTCAGCCAGCGACTGTGAATCGAGCACCCGGGATCTCTGCTTTCTATGTGATTACATAACGTGTGGTTCATTTTATCTGCAATGTTATTTTGTTCTGGATTACATGGTACAGTAGTCTAGAACAGGGGTAGGCAACCCCGGCACTGGTGCCGCAAGTGGCACACAAAGCCTCTTTTGCCGTCACACGACTCCCTCCCCATCAGCAGAGCAGCACAGGGAAGTTTCAGTGAGACACTAATGCATTCCAATTTCAGAGTTCCCCACTCTGCACCTGCACTGAGGGGGAGGCACTGTGCCCTCACACATTGTAAAAGATGGGATACATTGTTTGGTTCTCTAACTTTGCTGTAGCTGCGATCGTCAGCTTTGTGATGGGGAAGAGATTGGGTGCAGTTCTGCTGGGGGGGCGGTCCCTGTTTCCAGGAGGAGGAGGACACTGCTAAAGCCAATCACAGTCCTGCTAGCCCTGTCTACCATCTGGAGAAAGATGACGCGCTTGGTTTCACTACCAATCTCAGAAAGAAGGGATTTCACTGATTGAGAAAACCACAATCAGGTGACAGTTTGTGGAATTACTGTTGAACTTCTGGGAACTTTGTTGAAATTATTCCTGAACCTTTGCGTCACTTACTACTGAACCCTTTCACTCTGTGTCCCTTTAAGCCACAGCCAGTACTCAGCACAATGAAAATTACACCCAATCACAGTTCCGGGGGGCCCAACTTATGATCCTGCACACAGGCCCATTGCTTTCAGAAAATGCCCCCGACCTGAGTTTATCATTGCGCATCTATTTTTTATGCTGCGCGTGGGCTGGATGCAAGACTTGGGTCAGCAGGATGAGCGTGCCAGGACAGGTAGATGTGTCTCATCTCTACTTCCTTTCACCACTCTGCATATCATGCATATAATAGATGAGAAGAGGGTACAGTGGTGGAGAAGATGAACAGGAGGGTACAGCGGTGGGGGAAATGAGCAGCAGGGGTTCAGAGTTGGGACAGAGGAGCAGGAGGGTACAGCGGTGGGATAGATGTACAGGAAGGTACAGTGGTGGAAGAGATGAGAAGGGGGTTCAGCAGTGGGAAAGAAGAGCAGGGGGATACAGTGATGGGCCAGAGATGAGCAGGGTTGGGCCAGATGAGCAGGCGGGTTCAGTGTTGGGGCAGAAAAGCAGGGAGGTAGAGCAGTAGGGCAGATGTGAAAGGAGGTGTATTGGTGGGGCAGGAGAGCAGGGGGAACAGTGGTGGGGCAAGAGAGCAGGGGGAACAGTGGTGGGGCAAGAGAGCAGGGGGAACAGAGGTGGGTCAGAAGAGCAGGGGGGAAAGAGGGGAGACAGATGTGCAGGAGGTACATTGATGGGGCAGATGAGAAAGCGGGTTACAGTGCTGGGGCAGATGAGCAGATGGGTTCAGTGTTAGGACAGATGAGAAGGTGATTCAGTAGTGAGACAGAAGAGCATGGGGATACGGCGGTGGAGCAGATGTGCAGGGAGGTACAGTGGTGGGGCAGATGAGAAAAGGAGTACATTAATAGGGCAGATAAGCAAGGGGGTTATAGTGGTGGGACAGAGGAGCAAGGGGGTACAGTGGTGGGGCAGATGTGCAGGAGGTACCGTCGTGGGAGGGATGAGAAGGGGGTTCAGCTGTGGGACAGAAAAGCAGAGGGGTACAGTGATGGGGCAGATGAGCAGGGGGTTACAGTGGTGGGACAGGTGAGCAGGGGGGTTCAGTGTTGGGCCGGATGAGAAGGGGGTTACAGTAGTGGGAAAGATGAGCGGGGGGTTCAGTGTTAGGGCAGAGGAGAAAGGAGGTACATTGGTGGGACAGAGGAGCAGGGGGTTACAGTGCTGGGGCAGAGGAGCAGGGGGTACAGAGGTGGGGCAGATGTGCAGAGGGGTGTAGAGGAGAAATTAGGTACATCGGTGAAACACATGAGCAGGGGGTTACAGTGGTGGGTCAGAAGAGCAGGGGGAACAGAGGTGGGACAGATGTGCAGGAGGTACAGTCGTGGGGCAGATGAGCTGATAGGTTCAGTGTTAGGACAGATGAGAAGATGGCTCAGTGGTGGATCAGATGTGCATGGAGGTACAGTGGTGGGGCAGATGAGAAAAGGGGGAACATTGGTGGGGCAGATGAGCAGGGGGTTACAGTGGTGGGACAGAAGAGCAGGGTGGCACAGTGGTGGGGCAGATGTACAGGGGGTTACAGTGGTGGGATCGAAGAGCAGAGGGTACAGTGAGGCAAATGTGCAGGGTAGTACAGTGGTGGGGCAGATGTGCAGGGGGTTACAGTGGAGGGGCAGATGTGCAGGAGGTTACAGTGGTGGGGCAGATGAGCAGTTGTACAGTCACGGGCGTCCGCAAATAGGGGCAAGGCAGGGCAATTGCCCCCCCCCCCAGAATTATCAGGTGTTGGCTTGCAGACTGCGTGTTGTGTTGAAATGTCCGCCGCGGCCGCCGTGGACTTTTTTTGAAATGTCTGTTTCTCTGCTGGCTGCTCTGAGCTCTCTGCTCTGTCCTGACACTGACACTGTCCAGTGTCCTCGGCTCCGCAGCTCAGCCTTTCCGCCCACCTTTTCAGTGATTGGCTGCCTGTGTAGTGTAGGTTTGTCTCATCATGTTGTGTAGATGGATCCGCCCACTCAAGTGCGAGTCACTGAGTGACATGATGGCAGTCTGCCACTATGTAGATCCGGGCCGACACTGCCACCGCCCACTCAACTGCGAGCCGCCCAGTGATATGCTAATGCTACCTGTGCCTAAGCAACAAGAACAGCGAGGAACCACAGGTAACAGCAGTTAGTAGCAGCCAGGACTCCGTAGGTGGTGAGAGGAAGGATGATTGATGGGGAGCATGCAGGTGTAGGTGAGGGAGGTGTCACTTCTGCAGGCATGGCATGGAGTGATAAGTAATATGCTTTCCTCTACCTCTCTCTCAGTAATACTGCCTTCCTCTCAATCTTTGATGCCTTCCCTCTTTCTCTCTACTCCTGCCTCTGTCTTTCACTTTCTTGCTCTGCCTCTTCTGCTGCCTTCTATCTGTACTACCTTCTCTCTCTATACTCCTGTTTTCTCCACTTCATTACTTCATTACTGAACTCCTTACTGTCTCCTCAGTTCCACTACTACCTCCATCTCTCACTGGTTCTGTTTCCACATATGTGGCAAATAGTAAACATTGAGAGCATGGGTGTCCATAAAATTATGCCCCCCCCCCCCTGAAAAAGTTCTGTGGACGCCCATAGGTACTGTGGTGAAACAGATTTGCAGGGGGTACAGTGATCTGAGGTGTGAAGGTGCAGGAATTAGGGCTGATCTGAGGTGTGAGAGTGCAGGATGTTAATTTCTCACTACTAAAGTAATTTACAGCATTTACTTTATAAAAAATACTTTTCATGTATGAGAGTGTGAAGTTGACATTTTTTCGTTATAAAATCGGCACGCTCAATTTCTTTGAAAACATTTTTCGGCACACTGTGATAAAAAGGTCGCCTACCCCTGGTCTAGAACATATTTCATTTTTCCTGAGGATAGCTTTTATTCTAACTCGTATGGACTGCTGAAGGAAGTACTGGAAACCAGGGTACTTAAAGTAGTTGTAAACCTCAGACAAAGCATATTACTCTATAGCAGTGATGGCAAACCTTGGCACTCCAGATGTTTTGGAACTACATTTCCCATGATGCTCAACTACACTGTAGAGTGCAAGAGCATCATGGGAAATGCAGTTCCAAAACATCTGGGGTGCCAAGGTTCGCCATCACTACTCTATAGTGTGTACTTTTCTCAAACCAGAGCATTAAGTGTCATTTCTGTCTGCTGCCTCGTTCCTCTGCTATCCTCGTGAATTACTTTTGACGAGTTTTCCTGACACCAAGAGAAAAATGATGGCGGGGAGGGACCTCCAGCAGATTGACAGCCCCAGCTCTTTTCCTGTGTGAAGGCGATGTGTCCCTTCCCTCCAATCAGCTCTCAGAGCTTTCCTCACTCATGTAACTGCAGCTCCCGCCACCTGCTTTTCCTGTGTAAATTCTGCACTTTGAATGAATGTAAGAGAAAGATGGCTGCAGATAAACAGGTACAATTTATGTAGGAGGATTTTTTTCTTCTGTGTATCACCTGAGGCCATTTACTTCACTGGGTATATGTAAGGGTTTACAAACACCAATGAGAAACTGCTGCACTACAGGGTTGAGGAAATGTGTAAAGTACAAATGTGCAAAGTACATGTATGAATTTTGCCTGGTGAAAGGTGGCCAGCAGGCTAGCACCATTATCACATACAACTTTCCCTGGCTGAAGAAAGCATGTGGTTAGCCACCAATCAACCTGGGCCTGGAGAGCTGCCAGATACTGTGGCTCAGTGTGGCTTCAGTCTCCCAGGAAAACTAAGTGCAAAACATTAGGATAGCCTTTAGCCAGGGATATTCAACATACTTTGGGACACTTGGGTGGCACTGGTGAGTCTGAAGAATTGAAGGATGAGGCCAAGGAGGAGAAGGAGCTACAGATGACTGGGCTGTCACAAACATACAAGACAAAGGGCAGCACCAACAGCTCCAGCGGTGTGCCCTATTCCCAGCCACCCAGAAAATTGACCTGGTGTGCTGTGAAGGACATTCAAAAGAGTATTGGGTGGGATGGAACCTTCAATCCTCTGTCCAGGTTTTACTTGCAGACTGCGTGAGGGCACAGGTGTGCAGAGTCATTATGGGGCAGTAGCAGGTGGATTTGGAGTTGCAGTTGCTGCAGCCAAGAGGCAGGTGTGCTCCTGTCTACAGACTAAGGCCTGATTCACACCTATGCATTTTTAGTGCTTTTTGCATTTTGCACTACAGAACGTGTTCTTATAGGAAACCATGGTAAATGTACTGTAGGGCAAATCTGCAAAATGCAAAAAGCACTAAAAATGCATAGGTGTTAATCAGGCCTAAGGCTACTTGACCAAGAAAGTTGGGCTAGCTGAGAGAGGCTGGAAGACTAGAACTGAGGAAACTGGAAGAGAGTCCAGGGGAGCCAGAGGAAGTTGTGAGAGACAGAGGAGTGAGATTGCCTGGGGTATCAGTAAAACCTCTACCTAGGGGCCAAGAGTGGGCCTATGCAGCGGGGTGCAGAAACTGATGCTGAGTGAGCTTAAAGTGGTTGTAAAGGCACAAAGTTTTGCATGGTAAGGTAAAAAACCTTCTGTGTGCAGCAGCTCCCCCAGCCCCCAATACTTACCTGAGCCCCCTCTCGATCCAGCAATGTCCACAGGAGCCTTGCCTCCCTGGGGACTCGCACTCCTGATTTGCTTTTGACAGCAATAGGAGCCATTTGGTCCCGCTGCTGTCGATCACAGCCAGTGAGCCAAATCAGGAGACAGAGAGGGCAGAGCCGAGCCACGATTCCATGTATGAATGAACACACAGAGCTGCGGCTCAAGAGCATGCCTGCTTGGAGGCCCCCAGAGCAAGTTGCTTGCTCTGGGGGCACCCAGCAGGAGGGAGGAGCCAGGAGTGCCAGCGTGGAACCCGAGAAGAGGAGAATCCATCCAAAACCATTGCACAGAGCAGGTAAGTATTGCATGTTTGTATTTGTTTTGTTTTTTTAAACAAGGCTTTAATATTACTTTACTTTGCCTGGTGGGACACAGTGGCGGAACTACCGCCATAGCGACACACGCTGCCGCTATGGGGCCCGCAGCTGTTAGGGGCCCCCCGGACCGGTGACAGGTGGCTCCGCGGGTGACAGCGGGTGGCTTTGCGGGCCCGCGGGTGAGAGCGGGCGGCTCCGCGGGTGACAGCGGGCGGCTTTGCGGGCCCGCGGGTGACAGCGGGCGGCTCCGCGGGTGACAGCGGGCGGCTTTGCGGGCCCCCGGGTGAGAGTGGGCGGCTCTGCGGGTCCGCGGTGAGAGCGTGGGCGGCTCCGAGGGCTGTCAGGCGGTGAGTCAGCTGGGCGGCTCGGCTCGTGTGTGAGCAGGCTGGCCAATCAGGGAGCTGGCAGCCGGGGGTGCATAGAGATGACATCATCTCTCACCGCCCGGCGCCCTCCCTGCATCCCTGCAGTGCAGTGCAGTTTTCCCCCCTCACTGTGCAGGCAGCCTCGGGAAGCAGAGAGATGACCTTATCTCTCTGCTGCCTGACTCTGGGACACAGCATGAAAGTGACACAGGCAGCAAGTGACAAGGTGAAGTGGCAAGTGACAATCCGGGACGTGGCAGCAAGTGACAATCCGTAATGTGTGGCAAGTGACCATCCGGGACGTGGCAAGTGACTATCCGTAATGTGTGGCAGGTGACGTGGCAAGTGACTATCCGTAATGTGTGGCAGGTGACGTGGCAAGTGACTATCCGTAATGTGTGGCAGGTGAGGTGGCAAGTGACAATCTGTAATGTATGGCAGGTGACGTGGCAAGTGACAATCTGTAACATGTGGCAGGCGACGTGGCAAGTGACAATCCGTAATGTGTGGCAAGTGACAATCCGGGACGTGGCAAGTGACAATCCGTAATGTGTGGCAGGTGACGTGGCAAGTGACAATCCGTAATGTGTGGCAAGTGACAATCCGGGACGTGGCAAGTGACAATCCGTAATGTGTGGCAGGTGACGTGGCAAGTGACAATCCATAACATGTGGCAGGCGACGTGGCAAGTGACAATCCGTAATGTGTAGCAAGTGACAATCCAGAAAGTGGCAAGTGACAATCCGTAATGTGTGGCAGGTGACGTGGCAAGTGACAATCTAATGTGTGGCAAGTGACAATCTGGGACGTGGCAAGTGACAATCAGTAATGTGTGGCAGGTGACGTGGCAAGTGACAATCCGGGACGTGGCAAGTGACAATCCGTAATGTGTAGCAAGTGACAATCCAGAAAGTGGCAAGTGACAATCCGTAATGTGTGGCAGGTGACGTGGCAAGTGACAATCTAATGTGTGGCAAGTGACAATCTGGGACGTGGCAAGTGACAATCAGTAATGTGTGGCAGGTGACGTGGCAAGTGACAATCCGGGACGTGGCAAGTGGACAATCGGCAACATGTGGCAGGTGACATTCTGCAACGTGTGACAAGTGACAATCTACATCTGGTGGCAGGCGACGTGGCAAGTGGACAATCCGCAATGTGTGGCGGGTGATGTGACAAGTGACATTCCGTGACAAGTTGCATCTGGTGGCAGGCGACGGTGTCAAGTGACACGCTCAGGGCTCCCACTGATTCAGCATTATGGTGAGTTGAACTAGTTCATTTTATATAACAGAACAGAAATTGGTTAGAAGGCATGGAGGTCAGCAATGTGTGTCCTTTAGGGGCTGCATACAGTATACTGCATACTTTGTTGTTCATAATTAATATAAGCTGTTGCCTGGGTACTGTGCCACATGGGTGCGGTAATCTGTTGTTCAATGGCATTAGTTCTTTTTTTTGTGGAGGGGGTGGTTTGCAGGGGGGGGGGGGGCGGTTTGCAGGGGGGGGGGCCCATACAACATTTTGCTATGGGGCCCTGTGATTTCTAGTTACGCCCCTGGTGGGACATGTTTCACAATTCTTTCTATGCAAAGCAGTCTACCAAGAATCAAAACATTCTTTATCAGTTGATAAAGATTAAGTATAAACATTGTAACAAGTTGTCAATGGAATAGACTTGTGTGTAAGTGAAAAAAGTTTAACCACTTAAACACTAAACCTTTTTCTGACATTTGTTGGTTTTCAAGTTAAAATCATTTTTTTGCTAGAAAATTACTTAGAACCCCCAAACATTCTGTATATTTTTTTAGTAGAGACCCTAGAGAATAAAATGGCGGTTGTTGCAATATTTTATGTCACACTGTATTAGCGCAGTAGTCTTTTAAATGCAATTTTTAGGGAAAAAATTACTTCAATGAATTAAAAAAAACAAAAACTAACCAGTAAAGTTGGCCCATTTTTTTGTGTAATGTGAAAGATTTTATGTCGCGAGAATCATGAGAGAATCGTGATCTTTTTATTCTAAGCAAAAAAAAAATGTGATTCTCATTTTGCCCAGAATCGTGCAGCTCTAATATACAGTATATACATATACAGTATCTCACAAGAGTGAGTACACCTCTCACTTTTTTGTAAATATTTTATTATATGTTTTCATGTGACAACACTGAAGAAATGACACTTTGCTACAATGTAAATTAGTGAGTGTACAGCTTGTATAACAGTTGTGGTAGTAGGATATGCTGTCACGGTAAAAAATTGGTAGTGTGGGGGACACAGGGTGTGCACATTTGCTTGGTGCAAGACTGCAGAGCATAGGTGTGGACTGGAGAAGACTGCTTTCACAGCTTTCTCCAGGTCTTGGTATTCCGTCATGGGGCTCTGCAGTTTGGAGATTCAACAGTGTCTTGGGTGGGATGGGATCTCCATCCCTGTGTCCAGATTTTGTAGATGGCCAACAGGGTGTGTGCTCAGGTGAGCACAGCCCTTATAATGAGTTTATGGGAATACCTCAGGGCTCCAAGTTGGAGACTGCTCCACACAGTGCCGGGACAAGGTCATCTGGTGCCCAGGGCAAAGATGGAAAACTGCGCCCCCCCCCCCCCCGCCCCCCGCCGCTGTGAAAGCTACAATGCCTACAGATGATGGGATCTATACTGGGAGTATTGGCAGCGATCAGTGACTTAGGCGCGGTTCACACTGGGGAAACTTGTCACGCCCCATTCAGTACAATGAAACCATTCTAATCGGACCAACAAGACACAGCACATCAGGGCACATCAGGGCACAGGTCACAATACACGAGGGCACAGCACATCAGGGCACAGCACATCAGGGCACATCAGGGCACATCAGGGCACAGCACATCAGGGCACAGGTCACAGTACATCAGGGTACAGAGCCCAGCACATCCAGGTACAGCACACCAGGCCACATCAGGGTACAGCACATCAGGGTACAGAGCCCAGCACATCAGGTCACAGTACATTGGGGCACATGACATTAAGGCACAGCACATGGGGGCACAAGGCACATCGGGGCACATCAGGGCACAGGGCACATAGGACATCAGGGCACATAGCACATCAGGGCACAGGGCACATCAGGGCACAGCACATCAGGGTACAGAGCACATCAGGGTACAGAGCACATCAGGGCACAACAGATCAGGGTACATGGCACAGCACATCAGGGTACAGGGCACATCAGGGTACAGAGCACATCAGGGCACAACACATCAGGGTATAGGGCACAGCACATCAGGGTACAGGGCACATCAGGGCACATAGCACATCAGGGCACGGAGCACATCAGGGCACGGGGCACATCAGGGTAAGGAGCACATCAGGGCACATGGCACATCAGGGCACGGGGCACATCAGGGCACATGGCACATCAGGGCACAGGGCACAAAGCACATCAGGGCACGGAGCACATCAGGGCACGGAGCACATCAAGGCATGGGGCACATAGCACATCAGGGCACGGGGCACATCAGGGCACAGCGCATCAGGGTACAGAGCACATCAGGGTACAGAGCACATCAGGGTACAGAGCACATCAGGGCACAACACATCAGGGTACAGGGCACAGCACATCAGGGTACAGGGCACATCAGGGTACAGAGCACATCAGGGCACAACACATCAGGGTATAGGGCACAGCAGATCAGGGTACAGGGCACATCAGGGCACATAGCACATCAGGGCATGGAGCACATCAGGGCACGGAGCACATCAGGGCACGGGGCACATCAGGGTAAGGAGCACATCAGGGCACATGGCACATCAGGGCACGGGGCACATCAGGGCACATGGCACATCAGGGCACATGGCACACCAGGGCACAGCACATCAGGGTACAGAGCACATCAGGGTACAGAGCACATCAGGGCACAACACATCAGGGTACAGGGCACATCAGGGCACATAGCACATCAGGGCACGGAGCACATCAGGGTAAGGAGCACATCAGGGCACATGGCACATCAGGGCATGGGGCGCATCAGGGCACATGGCACATCAAGGGCACGGGGCACAAAGCACATCAAGGCACGGAGCACATCAGGGCACGGAGCACATCAGGGCATGGAGCACATCAGTGCATGGGGCACATCAGGGTACATGGCACATCAGGGCATGGGGGACATCAGGGCACATGGCACATCAGGGCACAGGGCACATCAGGGCACGGCGCACATCAGGGCACATGGCACATCAGGGCACGGGGCACATCAGGGCACGGAGCACATCAGGGCACGGAGCACATCAGGGCACGGGGGCATATGGCACATCAGGGCACATAATGGCACATGATGGGGCACATGGCACATTATGGGGCACATCAGGGCACATCATGGGGCACATCAGGACACATCATGGGGCACATCAGGGCACATCATGGGGCACGTCAGGGCACATTATAGGGCACGTTAGGGCACATTATGGGACACATCAGGGCACATCATGGGGCACATCATGGGGCACATCAGGGCACATCATGGGGCACGTCAGGGCACATTATAGGGCACGTCAGGGCACATTATGGGACACATCAGGGCACATCATGGGGCACATCAGGGCACATCATGGGGCACATCAGGGCACAACATAGGGCACATAGCACATTAAGGGCACATTGTTTACTAGCCTGCATGCAGAGCAGCGCTGGAAGCATCTGTGATAAGTTCTCTCATGTCACGCTGCTCCCCGGCGGCCCCTCCTCTCTTCTCGTCCATCCCAGATGATGTCACAAGCAAATAGGGAAGGACGAGAAGAGAGGAGGGGCCGCCAGGGAGCAGCGTCACATGAGAGAGAGAACTTATCACAGATGCTTCCAGCGCTGCTCTGCATGCATCTCGATCTACCCGTCAGGCGCCAGCTGTCGGCGATTGACGGGTAGATCCTCCAATGCAGGACAGAAACTGCCTGATAAGGAAGTGAGAGGCGGGGCGGGGCTGGTCTCAGGCTTGTGCCGGGTGCAGGAGCGCACTCGGCACATGTTAAAAATGATCAATTTTCGCTAGGCCGGCGTTGTAAACTCTGGATAGGTAGCAGGAATTTTTACAACACCGGTTCACTGGCGCTTCTATTGCGCCCCTCTTCCTCCAGTAAATGGTCCCGCCCAGGGCATCCGCCCCTTCCGCCCCCCCCTTGTACCGGCCCTGGCTCCACACTAGACATGTGCATTCGTTTTCGTCCGAATGCATTTTCGTCCGAATTTTAGGTATTTTCGTTATCGTTTTAACAAACGATAACGAAAGTGCAGAGTCCGAAAAACGAAAGATCCGACATAAACAAATGCTTTATTTTCGTTTTCGCTGCTACAACAGTTCGATATAGATAGGAGATTCGACATGATGATGACAATAACAATCTGTGTCCATCAAACCTGTGGTCGAATGTGCCTAACCTTAGCTCTATTAGTCCAAGATTATTCTACATAGAGAGAAAAGATTCGACGTAGGGGAGGAAAGATTCGACGTAGGGGAGGAAAGATTCGACGTAGGGGAGGAAAGATTCGACGTAGGGGAGGAAAGATTCGACGTAGGGGAGGAAAGATTCGACGTAGGGGAGGAAAGATTCGACGTAGGGGAGGAAAGATTCGACGTAGGGGAGGAAAGATTCGACGTAGGGGAGGAAAGATTCGACGTAGGGGAGGAAAGATTCGACGTAGGGGAGAAAAGATTCGACGTAGGGGAGGAAAGATTCGACGTAGGGGAGGAAAGATTCGACGTAGGGGAGGAAAGATAAATAAAAATAATGATGATGATGAATGTTATTGGATGATTGTAACCAAAGAGGAGGAGCAGTAAAATAGCTAGAACTAAGTACACACGTACTTTGGCTTATGGTGTCTGTTGAAAGTTCTAAGAAGATTCGACGGAGCAGGTAAACTATACGGCATTGTACAGTTTAGCTGCTCTGTCGAATCTTCTTTGAACATTCGACAGACACCATAAGCCTTCAATGACAGATTCGACCTTAATTTAGATTTTCGGACGAGTGCAATTTTTAACGAAAAACGAAATAAATAAAAACGAATTTCGGGAGTAACTAAATAAATTTATTTTTCAGACGAAAACGAAATTCCGAAACGAAATATTTCAGTGTGCACATGTCTACTCCACACCAAGAGACAGGAGGTCTCCAGGAGTCAGAGGGGCTGCAGGAAGCAGCGAGAACATGTGTGACTGCAAGAGGCAGTGAAACGGCATGAGGACTAAGGCCAGGGTGGAGCTGTGGGCGCTAAAGTAAAGCTGTCCACACTGAAGGATCCAGGGGTCTGTGTGACCAGGATAAAGAGCAGAAGTACTGCTACAGAGAGCCAAGTGGACTAACATTATCTTGTGTATTTTTGCTGGAGAAGAACCCCTGCGTTGGAAACCATTATGTTATGGACTTTTATTTGCCTTTTTAATAAAAATGGGCTACCATGCCCTAAAATACAGTTCCTGACTGGTTTGGAATCACTGGCAAAAGCATCTACTACGAGAGCTAAACAACCCCCAACTTTACACAGTGTAAATTTGCTGTCCCCTCAAAATAACCCAACACACAGCCATTAATGTCTAAACCCGCTGGCAACAAAAGTGAGTACACCCAGAAGTGAAAATGTCCAAATTGAGCCCAAAGCGTCAATATTTTGTGTGGTCACCATTATTTTCCAGCACTGCCTTAACCCTCTTGGGCATGGAGTTCACCAGAGCTTCACAGGTTGGAACTGGAGTCCTCTTCCACTCCTCCCTGACCACATCACGGAGCTGGTAGATGTTAGAGACCTTGTGCTCTTCCACCTTCCGTTTGAGGATGCCCCACAAATGCTCAATAGGATTTAGGTCTGGAGACATGCTTGGCCAGTCCATCACCTTTACCCTCAGCTTCATTAGCAAGGCAGTGGTCGTCTTGGAGGTGTGTTTGGGGTCGTTATGTTGGAATACTGCCCTGCGGCCCAGTCTCCAAGGAGGGGATCATGCTCTGCAGTATGTCACAGTACATGTTGGCATTCGTGGCCTTCAATAAACTACTCATGCAGCACTCATGCAGCCCCAGACCATGACACTCCCACCACCATGCTTGACTGTAGGCATGACACACTTGTCTTTGTACTCCTCACCTGGTTGCTGCCACACACGCTTGACACCATCTGAACCAAATAAGTTTATCTTGGTCTCATCAGACCACAGGACATGGTTCCAGTAATCCATGTCCTTAGTCTGCTTGTCTTCAGAAAACCTTTTGCAGGCTTTCTTGTGCAACATCTTTAGAAGAGACTTCCTTCTGGGAAGACAGCCATGCAGATCAATTTGATGCAGAGTGCGGCATATGGTCTGAGCACTGACAGGCTAACCCCCCACCAGTGGCGTCACTAGGGTTGGTGTCACCCGGTGCCGAAAAAATTGGTGTCACCCACTCCTCCACCAACTACCTCAGTACAGACCCCCCTCCACTAACTACAGACCCCACTCCATCAATATAGCCCCCCCTCCCTCAGTACAGACCCCCTTCCATCATGATAGACCCCCCCACTAAGTACAGACTCCCCTCCCTCAGTACAGACCCCCCCTCCATCAGTACAGACCCCCGCTCAGTGCAGGCCCCCCTTCCTCAGTATGGACCCCCCACTAAGTACTGACCCCCTCCCTCAGTACAGACTCCCCTCCCTTATTGCAGACCCCCCATCAGTACAGACACCCTCCATCAGTGCAGAGTCTGCAGACCCCCCTAGGATTTTTTCCGACGGATGTTGGCTCAAACTTGCCTTGCATACACACGGTCACACAAAGTTTTCGGAAAATCCGATCATTCTGAACGCGGTGACGTAAAATACGTACGTCTGGACTATAAACGGGGCAGTAGCCAATTGCTTTCATCTCTTTATTTATTCTGAGCATGCGTGGCACTTTGTGCGTCGGATTTGTGTACACACGATTGGAAATTCCGACAACTGATTTTGTTGTCGGAAAATTTTATAGCCTGCTCTCAAACTTTGTGTGTCGGAAAATCCAATGGAAAATGTGTGATGGAGCCTACACACAGTCGGAATTTCCGACAACAAGGTCCTATCACACATTTTCTGTCGGAAAATCCGACCGTGTGTACGGGGCATAACACTTATGAATCACATGACACTGGGGAGGGAAAATTGGCTAACTATTGAACATTTTCATTTAGGGGTGTGCTCACTTTTGTTGCCAGCAGTTTAGACATTAAAGTGGTGTTCCACCCAAAAAAAAAAAAAATGCATGAATGTGCCTAAAAAAAATAAAGTAAAAAAAACATTTGGAAATTTTTTTTTTTAACTCCCCTCTAAATGCCTGTTGCTAGCGGGTCCCTCGTAGTCTGCCTCTTTCAGTGCCTGGGCTGGTGACATCACTTCCCCTCGGCACAGGAAGGGCTCAGCTCTGCTCCCTCCCTCTTGTCAATCATCTGGGACACATTACAGGTCCCAGATGACTGAGCGACCAATCACGGCGCGCGACGCCGCTCGCGCATCCACAGTTGCAATGCCAGTGCCGCCGAACAGAGGGGGAGACGAGCGGGGCTTCTATCCCCCACATCGCTGGACCGTGGGACAGGTAAGTGACCGATTATTAAAAGTCAGCAGCTGCAGTATTTGTAGCTGCTGACTTTTATTTTTTTTTAAATGGGAACTCCTCTTTAATGGCTATGTGTTGAGTTATTTTGAGGGGACAGCAAATTTACACTGTTATACAAGCTGTACACTCACTACTTTACATTGTAGCAAAGTGTCATTTCTTCAGTGTTGTCACATGGAAAGATATAATAAAATATTTTACATAAATGTGAGGGGTGTACTCACTTTTGTGAGATACATCTTTCTCCTAAGTCTCTAGGACCCATACTAGGACTTTCTCATCCAAGAGAATACTGCACACCCAGTTTTCTCTGTACCAAACACGTATTCTGGAGCCCTTTAACCTGTCTAAACAGGAATCCCGAATGTCACATAACCCTGTAAAATAGCCCACCCCTCTGTTTTGACCCAGGGGCAGAACATGCAGGCCTGAAACCCTTTCTCTTGCATCTCTGTGACAGCTATCATCTACATGGGCACATTCCTGCCTATCATAATTTTTCCCTTTACCTCTAAGGGCACTTTCACACTGAGCAGGTGTATACACCGCTCCTAAAGTGCCTCAAAGAAGCTGCTTGCAGGACTTTTTTGAGCGTCCTGCCAGCGCACCACTCCAGTGTGAAAGCCCTCGGGCTTTCACACTGGAGTGACAGGAGAGGCACTTTACAGGCGCTATTTTTAGCCCTATAGCGCCTGTAAAGTGCCTCAGTGTGAAAGTGGCCTTAATGAGGACTCTGCTTTCTGTCTTAACAGGTGACATATCTGTTCCACACTTCCACTCTGATGTTGGCTCTATAAAGACCTACCCATCTCTTTTTCTGGGTGCGCTTCCACAAGCACCTATTATTCTGGGTCAGACCGGCCCTTTTCTGCACACATTGGATGGGCTTCCTTTATTCTCTATTGTATTAATTGAGGCTGGGTTCACACTGAAGCACGGATCGGCTCACAGCAGGGGTCTGGTGCCTCCCTGTTCACCATTTCAGGTCCGATTTCAGTCTGAATTTTTGGCTGAATTCAGACCTGAAATGAACCAGAAGACGCACAGGACTCCTGCGCAATTCGCACTGGAGCCACTCCGGAGATGTGTGAACCGGCTCCTTACATGGCCGGTCACAATCTCCTGACATGCTAAGTGGATGCGGGGAAACCCGCATCCATATCGCAATAGTGTGAACCCAGCCTAAATTTTGTGAACTGATTAAGGCTGGGTTCACACTGATGCGGCCACAGATCACAGCAGGGGGTCCGGTGCATCCCTGTTCACTGATTCAGGTGCAAAACAGGTCAGAATTTTTGCCTGAATTTGCACCTGAAATTGAGCCAAAGACACCCACAGCCGCCCCAGAGGTGTGTGAACCATCTCCATTGAGAACCGAGCACACTCTCCTGTCATGCGAATTGGATGTAGGGAAACCCGCATTCCAATTCGCATCAGTGTGAACCCAGCCTAACAGAGTGTCTGATCTTAGTTTTGCTTGTTCTCACATGTCCACTATATGCTTCATTTTGTTATATGACTGCAACAATGTCCCAGTCTGAGTATGTGCACGTAGTGTTGTGCAAATGCAATAGTGTTTCTGGGTATTAATATACTAATGTAAACGCATAATATATATTAAAGTGCCAATAGTCCTATGTTCAGTGTACATAAACACAGAATGACTATGTTGCAACTCTGCAAAAATGCATGATGCTGCTATGTAAAATCGCTAAGTATATGCTAATCAGATAAGTTGCAGCTAGATCCAAAGTGTGTAAATGCACTTAAATGGTATAAAGTAAATGATATTCAGCGCAGTTTAATGATATATATGGAATATTTAACAATAAGCGATAAATGGTGTACAAAATCGCTAATTGCGATTATGTAAATAAATGATGCTGTTCAAAATAACTGAAGCAACAGTTGCCCTATGTTCAGTGTAGATGAATACTAAAGTGCTTATGTTGTGACTGTGCAAAAACGCATAATGGTGCTGTGTAAAAATCACTGAAAACAACAATAAACAGTGCTGAACACACCAATAGCCCTATGTTTAGTGTACATAAACATTAAATGACTATGTTGCAACTGTGCAAAAACGCATGATACTGCTATGTAAAATCGCTGAAAGTAACAATCAGCAGTGCTAAATAAAACAATCAGAGTGCGTGCGCTAAGCGCTGTGCAAATGCAATAATGATCCTAGATATTAATGCCCTAATTCCAGTGTAACCACAAAATATGTGAAATAAATAAATATTGATGTATAATACCAATAAAACAATGCTTGTGCTAAAAATTGTGACTGTGTGCTGACAATTCCCAATATCACACAGTTACCGCAATACAGATGCGAAAGTTCATTTATTGAAAATGATAAAGTCTATGATAAATAAAAGTGCAAATAGTGCTCCAACGTGCTCTTCGGTGTATCACTCTTCGTGTATAACACTCAGTGTGTACTGGCCTCTTACCTCCATGGAAATGGTAAACAGCAATGGAGATGGGTGTGGCTGGAGATCTTTGCAGGGTGTTGTAATGGATATCCCTCTTACACCGTGGTATGGTGGATGGTGGCTTAGGATGTGTTCATTTCCAGCAGATATATGCAAAGGATAAAATGGAAAATTGTTATCACTTACCGTAATTTTCCTTTCCTGGCCCATCCTCACGTCAGCACATAACGGGTTAACACCTCCTTTGGAGCCCCCAATGACCACATGTTCCAAGCTGAATATAAAAGACAGCCCCCTCCCCCAACTAAGATGTTCGATAACTTAGCCTGCGACAGGCCACTAGGGAGGGAGTCCTGTGCTGATGCGAGGATGGGCCAGGAAAGGAAAATTACGGTAAGTGATAACAATTTTCCATTTTCTTGGCCCATCCTCCCATCAGCACATAACAGGATATACCAAAGCCAATATAGGGTGATAGGGAACAAATGAAAAGAGATACTGACAATCAAAGAAAAGCTGCTAAAGCCAGAAAGAATTGATCTCTTTTGTCCCCAACTTGCTGGTCGCATATTTAGTTTGTAAGGTTGAATGAAGACCACACCAGACCTTCAAGCTAGCCCTTACCTATATCTTCCAAGCAATCCTGGCATAACCGCCCCAAAGGCTGCCACCCCTCTAGTCAAATAGGCTTGCAATTGTTTCAGAGCAGAAAAGCGTGCTTCCTGCATGCCAATCTAGTCACCCTGGTAACCCAAGAGTGGATGACTCTTGAGGGCCTGATGGCTAAATGAAAAGATTGTACACTCTCCTCTTTTGACCAAGTACACTGTTAGTAACTCGAAAACTGAAGTCTTCCTGCTGTGCACTCAGTGCCTCTCATGTGAAAACGCCAGAAAAACTGGGAAGTAGTCCCTCTGAAATTGGATACCACTTCAATATCTGTCTGAAGTAGTTGCTGTCAGAACTAGTTTTACCGTGAGGTATTTCAATGGAAATGAAACCTATTGGAGCAAAAGGGTGCTCTCAGATCCAAGCCTAATAGGGCGTACACACGGTCGTACTTTGTTCGGACATTCCGACAACAAAATCCTAGGATTTTTTCAGACGGATGTTGGCTCAAACTTGTTTTGTCTACACACGGTCGCACAAAGTTGTCCGAATTTCCGATCGCCAACCACGCGGTCACGTACACCACGTACGCCGAGACTAGAAAAGGCCGGTTCAGAACCAAGCGCAGCACCCTTTGGGCTCCTTTTGCTAATCTCGTGTTAGTAAAAGTTTGGTGAGAGACGATTCGCGCTTTTTCAGACTCGTGGCTTTCAGATCGTTTTCTGCCATTCAGTTTGTGCTTGTGGGTTTGTATCTGCTCTTCAGTGCGTGCAAGCAAGTTCCGCGTGACTTAGTCATTGTATTCTTGTTCGTTCGTTACTGTTTTTCAGGTCGCTCTTCACAGGCCTTGCTGTTCTTCAGTGCGTTCTGTTACTTCATTCTGAGAAGCCGACCGTTTTCTAGTCATGTTTCGTATGCGTACTCCTCGTAGAATTTGTGCTGTGTGGGGGCTTGGTGTTGGGGTCCTGACCTTGACACAAGTCCAGTCCATGAACAGGGTGGGGAGGAGTTCATGGACCAAGAATTGGTTGCTTCAGCGTGACCAGTTCTGTCATATGCCTTTGCTCCGTGAGATCCGTGAGAATAATCCTGATGATTTCAGGAACTTTCTCAGGATGACGGACCCCATGTTTCACCGTTTGTTGGCTTCGCTGACCACCTATATCAGCAGGCAGGATACCTGCAAGAGGCAAGCCATCACTCCGGAGCAGAGGTTGGTCGCTACCCTGCGGTATTTGGCGACAGGGAGAAGCCTGCAGGACTTGAAGTTCTCGACAGGCATCTCCCCCCAGGCTCTGGGGATCATTATCCCAGAGATCTGTTCTGCCATTATCCAGGTCCTGCAGAATGAGTATATGAAGGTAAGATTTTTATCCTTTAATATCACATTTTATTGTATTGAATGTTTGCTAATATATTGTATTTCTTTCCTCATTCCCTAATTACCATGATTGTAATATGCTGTGAATGTCCCCTTTGTCCTCATGCATGCTGGATTTTTATGCAATTATTATTTTATGTCCTTCATACATATTTGCCCTTCACTAACCTCCCCAGCATGGTGTCTCCTGGCCTATATTCACCTCATGTAGTCACTTAACAATGTATTTTATCTGCTCCATAGTAGTGCTTTACCCCAAACACCCCCTAAAATGTTTGGCAATGTTATTTTTGATTTAAATTCAGGCAGAGTGCCAGAGGTTTTTTTTTTTGTGGTGTCCCCAAATAATTTTTAGTAACCCTCCCTCCCCCAACTGCTAAGTCAGCTGATCACAATTCTCTATCCTCAATCATCTATCTGCTGACTTTGCCAAACCCATACACACTATACCCATCTCTTTTCTGCTCAGATTTATGGATGAATTCCCCAAAGCATGTAGTGCAAGGGCCTGCCTGTATACTTTACAATGGTACTGTTTAAAGTTTTTGTATCCTATTATCTTGATAGGTAATAGCAGAATGTCCAAATGTCCTCAAATGTGTACAGTGTGTATTTATATCTTTGGATTATGACACTTCTTACCTCTCCAGTGGGCTGCCAATAGTGTAACTAAGGAGGGTCTGTTCAAAGTAATACCCATTATTTAGGCATTCATCTCTCAATGAAGTGAAGAGGGTTACCTGTCCAAGATTTCCACACACCCCCTATAATGTTAGAAATGGCCCATGAAAGGGGGCGGGGGGGAATATGATAGGTGTACCTTATAATTTGGCCTTGTTAAATTCCCCTTAGTAAATGCTATCTGGAGGTTGTCCCATAATGTTTGTGTCTAGTCTGCTTGCCATGTTTCAGAGTAAAAATAGTAATGTTTTTTGTTTTTTCCTCAACAGTTTCCTTCCACGCCACAGGAATGGCAGACTGTGGCCTCCCATTTTGCCGAGCGGTGGGACTTTTCTAACTGCGGAGGGGCAATTGATGGGAAACACGTCCACATCGTCCCACCACCCAACTCGGGGTCATACTATTATAATTACAAGGGGTTTAATAGTATAGTGATGTTGGCGGTGGTGTCGGCTAATACGACTTCTTGTATGTGGACGTGGGGAAGAATGGCTGGATGTCCGATGGTGGAGTCATCGCCCAGACGGAGTTCTACAGGCGTCTCCAGAATGGCAGCTTGGACTTGCCAGCTCCAGAGGACAATGTGGAAGGACTACCATTTGTGTTTGTTGCTGATGAAGCGTTTGCGTTGGGGGACCACCTGATGCGGCCATTCCCAATGAGGACCCTCACCCCGGAACAGAGGGTTTTTAATTACCGGCTGGCCAGAGCCCGAAGAGTGGTGGTGAACACATTTGGAATCCTGGCCAGCCGGTTCCGACTATTCCTGACACCCATCCATATGGCGGAGTATAAACTGAACCATATTATACTGGCGTGCTGTGTTCTCCATAACTTTTTAAGGAAACATTCGGCCAACTATGCTGGCTCAGTTGGGCCTGAGGCCGGAATCATACATCAAACCACACTGACGGCGCTTGAAAGTGGCCGTCCTGGCTTGCCCTCCCTGAGAGCCCGTGATGTCCGGTTACGCTACCTGGAGTTCTTTGCGGGTAGGGGGGCTATCAATATGCCAGACAATCTGTGAAGCCTTTTTATAATAAAAAAAAAAATAATTTCTTTGTGGACATTTACTGCTTGTGTTTGTTTTAGCTGACCCTGACAGAAATGTGTTGAGTCCAGAAAATGTTGTGATTGTGTAACCTTATTATACAAAGCACTGTTGGCTGTTATTTCCTAAATGCAAAAACACATTTCACTACAAGTGCACTTGCAACTGCACTGAAACTGCACTTGTAGTGCAAAGAGGATTTTCCCTTAGGAAATAACCCCCATTTTTGGTGAAAACAGCAATTACATCACCCCAAAAGTGTTGTATTGTAGTGTTGAGACAATAATCCACACATTCTTGAGTAAGCAACTTTTTTATACCTGCACAATCACATGTGCATTTACCAAAGGTTTTTAAAACAAACCAACATGTTTGTTGTATAACAATTTTTGCAGTAGCATTATCAAAAATCGAAATGTCCATTTCAGATAAAACAGGCCTGTGTAAAACCAACAAGAAAGCCAAAAAACTTGAACTTACGAAGTTCACCTTAGGTAAAACCTGAAGGCTATATCAGACATCAGTATTTAGGAACCGGGTTTGATATAGCGTTCAGATGGGGGGAAATCACCCCTGGAAAAGCCAAATTTGGAAGATGCACACCAATTTACGAATGTCAATATGTGCTATCTGCCATCAGGGGGGATCAAGGGACGTGTTTTGGGGGAGCAAGCCCTTCCTCAACGCTACTTTATAATTGAGGAAGGGGTTGCACCCCCAAAACGCGTCCATTGATCTCCCGTGATGGCAGATAGCACATGTTGACACACTGTGTGCATCCTCCAAATTTGGCTTTTCAAAACATTGCAAAAAGTTTGAAAAGATTGGACCACAATCCAAAAAGTTATTTTGTGGGGTTTTAAATTCGCCCCAAAACATCAATGATGTTATTATTTTTTTTAATCACATCAGTGATTTTTTGCTGTATGTTTTGCAGTTCTACATTACACCCCATGATCTCCCCAATCAGGATCTGGGCACTTTCTGATGTGAAACGTTCTGGATCCCTCACATCACGATCACCTAAAAAGAGAGAAAGAAAACAAAAACAGGTATCAAAAATCTGCCACCATCCATCTCTTTTACCTGAGCCTGTGGTCGCAGACACTCACCTGTTGTGGTGCCAATCTCCACCACATCTTCTTCTTCCTCCTGCTCTTCTTGGGTTGGTGTTACTTCCCCTTCTTCCAGAGGTGGGGGGTCTGTGGTCTCCTCGGATGAGGGGTGTCCTCCGAGTCTTTTCTCCCCTATGTAAAACAAAAATGGTATAATTAGCACACAGATATTTGATGGCAGAACTAGAAATAGGAAACATTGCTTGGAAGTGGGGTACAATTGTCTATTTTAGCAGAGTTCAAAGATGTCTTTTTTTTATTGCCCTTTGTCAAGCTGCAATACTTTACCTGTTTGGTACAAGCTTCACAGATGGAGACCCCCCTATAGTATACACTGGAGCACCTGTGTGGCCCCCTAATAAAAATGGTGTTCTTGTATCCCACACTAGTGCTCCAGTGTCCAGATGTGAAAACAGCTGCTCAGTGTCCTCTCCTTACACAGAATCTAGTTTGCATTTCATTCTAGTAACAAACCCATCTACACAAACAAATATTTGGCATCCAAGTAGGCCCAAAAAAAATGTGGGAAAATGCATATGGCCTAAACAATGGTGTTTTAGAGGCTGAAAGAAAAATGTTTGATACGAACGAATAATGGGTCCATGAACATTAAAGTTGCCCTTTTAAACGTTACAATTAATAAAAGCATATGGAGCAGCACGAACGGAATAAAGACAGAAAGAATAGGAACACAGCACAACTACTTACTTTTTTGCAGCACTCTCCGGATCTTTCGGTACTGCTCTGGCTCTCTCAATTTCAGGTCTGACCACCGCTTCCTGAGCTGATCTTTCGATCGTCGTACCCCGAAATTCTTCTCCAGACTTTTGATCACTTTCGCCATGATCTTGGCCTTTCTGATATTGGGATTGGGGTAAGGCCCATACTTTCCGTCATAGTCGGACTTCTTCATGATGTCGACCATCTCCAACATCTCCCCAAAGGACATATTTGTGGCCTTAAAACGTCTCCTTCTGGATCGGGACGTGTCCGGATCCGGGCTTTCCTCCTCATCCTCCTCGTTCCTGAAATTATCACGCACCTGCTGCGACTCCGCCATGTGCTCTTCCCCCACTGCGCCGAACGAAAAGGGGCGGGGAATAGACTAGAAAGAACATCAGGGGTGGGCGGAGTTACACGCATGCGCAGTGTGTATAAAGCGTAACACGCGTGCGTATTACGTACGATCTGTGAGCGGAGGAAGGAGCATTGGACGCGCCGATCGTAAGAACGAAGGTAAGAGACAAACTTGTGCCTATACTGCTTCTACATTGAGGCCTATATTGTAACAAGATTAGGAGAGTTTTTTCTGACATTAGGCTTTGTCTTGTGTTGTGTCTTGCAGTGAACATGGATATGCTACTGAAAGACAATGACTTCATGTCAGTATTCGTAGATATGTTAAGGGAGCTGCCCTGTCTGTGGGAGATTAAACACCCCCATTACAAGAACCAAGCAAAGAGGAAGGCAGCACTGGTGCAATTGTGTGAAATTGTGAAGCAGGTGATCCCCACGGCAGACATCACCTATTTAAAGATATTAATTGGTGGCCTGAGGAGTACATATCTAAGGGAGCGCAAGAAGGTCCTGGATTCACAGAGATCAGGAGCTGCTGATGACATTTATGTCCCCAGGATGTTGTACTACGACAGGCTGCATTTTCTGGCAGGCCAGACTGAACCCAGGCCATCCCTCTCCAGTCTTCCTTCCACACTTCCTTCCCCCCCCCGGCTGAGGCTTCTGACGCCCAACCTGGGCCTTCCAGGCCACATGTGGAGGAGCCCAGATTGAGCCAGGTATAGCATTCCTCTAAATATTTCTGCTTGTCCAATCAATGATGTTAACTAGATGTTAGTTGGGAGTACTAATTTAGGATTGTGATTGATGAAGCAACAACTAAAACCATGTCCCTTTTTCATACACAGGGAAGTCTCAGCCAGGAGGTGGCCGGGCCGAGCCGGCTGGCTGATCTGCAGGTCCCTCCACCCCCACTGGAAAGAGAAAGTGGCAGTAGGAGGAGTGCCCTAGAGGAGGCTACCAGAGGACTCTTTTGGAGGGCTACAGAGGTCCTGGGAGCACGACAGACCGTGGAGGAGGACATTGCTGCTGTCATTGCATATAAAATGCAGAGGATGGAGGAGGGCCAACAAGTCATGTGTGAGGCGCTCATATCAGAGGCTCTTAACAAAGGTATGAGGGGCCAAATTACAGCTCAGACACACCTTTGCGATGGTCCTCCTCCTCCTCCTGCAGGTCCTCTTCCTCGTCCTCCCTCTCCTCCAGGTCCTCCCAGTCCTCCTCCAGGTCCTACTCCTCCTCCTGCCACATCTCCAACAGCACAGCCACGGCCGGGAAGGAAGCGTGAAAGGAAGACCAGAAAGTGAGGACCCTGGATCCAGTCTGGTCGGCCAAAAGATGCAGCCTCTTGTGGTACCACAGCCTGGGGACACAGATGTCATCTGCTGCTATCCGGATCTCTGCGAATTCTGGACCAGACTACCCTCCCTTACATATGGACTCCTCAGGCCACCAATTTTGATGTTCAAGAATTGATGTCTGCACTGGGGGTCCCAGGCTTCGCTAATTTCTCCTGTTGATCCAGTGTTGCCTTCCTCTTTGTTTGGTACTGATCCCTTAATAAAGGATTTTTTGTTTTGAATTATACTCTCCTATGTGTTTTACTTCAAAAAGGACAGTTTGTTTGTGAGAATTCAGGTACATTTCAAAAATACAATGTGAAATGAACAAGGAACACCAACACCAAACAATCTCCTGGAGATTAAATAATAAAAGATATCAATGGTGTTGGGGTAACTTGACACACAAAACACACACAAAAATATTCTGGAGTAAAAATAAAAATAACGTTGAACAAAGATCAGCCTTTGAAAAAATCCAACATTAAATTAAAAAAAAGGCTTAAAATCCCCAAAAAAATTTAATAAAAAAAAAAAATTCTGTCAGATGTGACAACAAATTACAATATATTCTGGGAATCCCAATAAAAAAAACAAAAATAAAACTTTGTGAGAAGTGTGTGTGAATATGAGCAGCAAAACTACTTAATTCTTGTCACATTATAAAGAAGAAGAGAGTGCGCTGTATTAAACCATTTTTAACATTGCAGCGTGACGAAAGTGCTGTATCCATTGCGAACGCTAAGTTTACCAGAACGAGCTGTTCCGTCTTGGAATTTCTTCTGAGCATGCGTGGCACTTTGTGCGTTGGAACAGGCCACACACGGTCGGAATTGACGCGATCGGATTTTGTTGTCGGAAGATTTTATCTCCTGCTCTCCAACTTTGTGTGTCGGAAAATCCGATGGAAAATGTCAGATGGAGCCCACACACGGTCGGAATTTCCGACAACACGCTCCAATCGGACATTTTCCATCGGAAAATCCGACCGTGTGTACGGGGCATTAGTCCCACAGAGGGAACCAGGATTTCCGTCAAGGTCATATGGATCGTCATCTGGAAGCATCATCTGGTCACTGGCTTTTGCACCCATCTACAGCCTGTGAAAAGATAAGGTGGCGATCTGTACCTTAAATGGATTTGTATGCCAGACCAACCTCTAGCGCTGACTGTAAAATGTCAAGGATTTTGGCTAGAGCAAGGAAAACAGGAGAGAAAGCTTTTGCTGAGCAGACAAAACAGACTTCTTTCATATCCTCTCCTATGTAGCATTCATGGATGATCTTCTGGTCACCAGGTTCTGAATAACCCCAGATGAGAATCCCTGGACCTCTAGTGTAGCCTATTCCACAGCCAGGCTATTAAAAGTAGTCTTATTGGATTGGGGAGCTGTTACTGACCTTGCCATAAAGGATTTAATTTTGCCAGAGACAAAGATCAAACAGAGAATACCATGGCACTGTGAACCTCTTGTCTGACGGAGTCTTTGCATTGGTATCCTGTTGCAAATATCAGAAAAAGACTTTTGGTGTCCCCTTTTTAGGCAATGTAGGCTACTACTGTCTTGTTGCCAACCCCTTGAAAATCTTGAAAGGCTTGCAATGCTAGAAAAAGGCTTTTTCCATTCAAGATACTTGGGGAGTCTGCACTTCACCGCGCTCCAATGGCAATGCACTTGTTTCTTCAGATTGTGGACTCCCCAGCCCCAGAGACTGGCATCAGGCTTCAGAATCATCCTATCGCCTGGGCTGAGAAGCATGCCTCCGAAAGAAGCGCCATGGCGATGTCCAAAATTTTAGTTTTTGTTGAATTTGTATAGGCACAAAGATTTTCTGATCCATAGACAGCCCAGCTCATAGGCTAAAGAAGGCAAATTAAAACGCCCTCATGTGCCACCACTGCCAACAAGATCTTCAAAAAGATTCCTGGGGATGTGCCGATTCTGTAAAAGGCAGACAACTGGAAGTGACCTCTGGCCATCGAAAATCTTACACGCCTCTGGTGTTCGGCATTGATCGGTACATGGAAGTATGAGTCGGCCAATCTAATGATTCCAACTGGTCCTCCTGCTGAACTGTAGCTGTCTGCATGGATTCCATCTTGAACCTCTTAATGTATATGAACACATTCCATTCCTTCAAACTGAAACAGGTCAGGAGGCTCCTGCCTTAGGTACTAGAAAAACTGGGGAGAAAGGCCCCCAGATGATTCTATATTTTCGGCATCACTGGCTTAATGGCCTTGTAGCAGTGTAAAAATTTTGCAAACATTTTTTTCTTCTGAGATCTGTTCTCCATTGTCCACCCACCTGTCTTCTGGACCCACTGGTCTTTGGCGATTGTTGTCCAAACCCTCCAGAAGGAAGCTACAATCATCTACTTCACTTAGGCCCCCTGGCCCCAACTGGAAGAGACTGGTTGGACGCACCTTTAAAAAGAGACTTTCCAGCCATCTTAGCAGCTTGCTCTGGACTTATTTCATGTCAAAAGTAACTTTGAGATACCTCCATTGTGATCTATTGAATCTGCAGCCTGTCCTAAAAGATTTGACCTCTTGCACCCTCTAAAGTTCAGTGGGCTAGAGTGAAGAATGGCGGCTTCTTCTTACTAGTCAGTGGCTACAGTCCAGACATTTCCTCCTGTCATTCACTTAATTGCATTGTTCAGCGTTTGGCCGAACAATAACCTCCCATTATAGGAAATGTCGAAGGCTTGTGAAGTTCCGCCTGCCCTCCAGTGGCATAACCACAATGCTCTCCTAGCAGTGACTGAGTGCGCCAGCGCTTGTACTAGGTCTATCAAAAGCATCAACCAAAAGTCAGTTGCAAGTTTCCACTCTTTCCAGAAACTGTGCCAAATCTTGCAGTTTCTAATGTTGAATGTAATGCCATTTCTGAAGTTAATATATCCAAGTATTGCTGGTTGGCAGGCAAAATCTGTCACTGTATAGATTCTGTGCAAACTCTTTTTTAAGAGGAGATTCTTAAAAAAGCAAGAGACAGAGGCCGCATATTACTCAATGGTACTGAAGTGAAATTGTTTCAGGACTTATCTCAAATCACTCTACAGAACAGACGCACCTTACGCCCCCTGCTGGAAGTTTCCGTTCTGCCTATCGGCATCCACTAGGGGTCACACAGCTTTTCTTAGAACCCCGGAAGATTTACCCACCTTCTGCGAACAAATGGACATTCCTCAGATGGACATACCTGAGTGGTATGCTTTCTACTTCCCTACGGATCCATGGAAGCCAGTCTCATACAACTCATCACCCAAGGCCCAAAGACAACTCTCCAGACGCCGCAGACTGGACCCTACATCACCTGGAGATCGCCAATCCCGCCGAGACCTCCCAGCCCACAGCCCAGGCCAAGAGGATACTCCTCGTCGGAACTACTAGAGGACATCGCTCTCCTTTACACTGACCATACTGTGTTTACACAGTGAACCTAACTTTTCCTCCCTTCTAGTATATTGCTTATCCCCTCCTCTGGCTCTCTTTTTGTTTTCTTTCTCCCTGTGTTTTTTCTCCCCCTTTTTGTTTAGCCGAAGGAGCAACACCAGTCTTATCAAGGACTAGTATTGGAAATTCTTCGCCTAGATAAGAGATGCATATTCATGACCCTTGCAGAAGTTCCAACACCTCATCTGGACTTGTGAGTAGAGCTTTGGCCAAGATGTGACGATCTTTTATCCTACTCACTCACATCTCTAACACCAATACCAGTCTTACATTTACCTGAGTTGTAACAATAGCTATCCAAACGGGCCGATCTCTCTTGCCCAAAGCAAAGGGCTTTAATTCTATTTTTGGTTATGTTATGCTTGTTTTGCTTGTTTTAAATGGTTAAGACTTTACCTGGAAGACAAAATGATGGGAGCCTGGATCCTTAAACTATTAGTTCCTATTCAATCTAACGTCTGTGCGGCCTATATTCGCCAGACTTGCAGTTAATTTTCCCTTCTAACGGTATCTCATACCCCACCCATAACTTATGCACTTGTATCAAGTTCTCTGCAACCCACTTTACCATTAATAATAACAAGGAAAGGGGCGCCTCTGAATATATATCACAAATAAATTTATTAAAAACAACAATATCCACTCACATGAGGGCAGAGGAAGTTGCATTCAGGTCAGTTGGCTGAGCAGTAGAACTACATGTCGCGGCGGTTCTGGCAGGGGATATCAGGTCCAGAGATGGAAGATAAGCTGGTGCAACCGGATGCAGACTATAGTAGTCAGTCCAACATATATCCTGTGTTTTATCCTGGCGATTTCCTGGATGTCACGGTAAGAGTTCCCAGTAGAAGGACAGAGGGCGGGTGGGGGGAGGACGTCACTGCAGGCGCTCACCGCTGTGCATGGACAGCCTCTGAGCTGTAACATGGCCGGCCGTGTGGAGGATCACAGCGAGGCTTGGAGAGCAAACAAAGCGTGGCACCCGGTGATGATGTCACTATAGTGCGACGCGTTTCTGAAATCAGCTTGCCATTGATGGTAGAATGGCCGCATTCCTTTATCAAGCATAAGGGATGGGAAAGACTCAATGTGGGGGGGGGCGGGCAGGGGGCGGGGCCAGGAAGTCCAAGAGAGGAATACACAAATTGGGCAGCATTAGACACCAGGGAGAATCAGGACCTCACAGCAACATAATTAAAAAGCAACATAATTAAAAAACCATTAATACAGCAAGCACCAATATGGCTGAAAAGATAATCATTGTAAAACAGGGTAGATAGATGAGAAAATACAGAATATATAATCAGTAAGAATGAACATTAATGGGCATGAAGACTAAGTATATAATAAAATAAAATAATGCAATAATTAGAAATTAAAATTAAAGAGTTCATTAAATCATTAGTACAAGTAGGCTGTATATGATATAAAATATAGTATGTATAAACAGTAGGTTGACCTTAGTATGTACAAATAAATAATAATTCAGGGGGCTTGAACATGAAATTAATAATGAAGGAGGGGGAAGGAGAAGGGGAGGGGGGAAGGTTTTGAAGAAATGTAGGTTGTGTATCTACACACGCACGGGTACAGACGCATGCGTGGGCAGGTACGACTGTGTGCACAGCCAAGTGGGAGATATATAGCAATATAGGAATTATGTGTGTGTGCATTCACACACAGACAGATCGGATAAAGCGGGGGATGGGGGGAGGGAGAGGGAAAAAAAAAAGGGGGGGGGGAAGGAAAAGGAAAAAGAAGGGGGAGGGAGGGGGGTTAGGGGAAGGGGGGGGGAGCACAGTAGTCAATACTTACTAAAGGAGCAAACGAGCCCACCACCCCCAAGATTAGAATAGAGAAATAAAACCTGCGGTAGACAATAGTGGTAAAGTTATATGAGCGTCTATAAATGTGTGGAAGAAAAAAACATCAACAAAGGATATAAAACTGGGTTATTCGTAAAAATGGTAACCCTATATTTATATATGAACATATTAGTAGACAAGCAACAACAGCTGCAGCTGCATGCGTATGTGTCTATATGTTCACCGATAGAGTGTGTGGGAATCATCATGGTGACTTTTAATTGTTAAGAGGATAGGTTATAAGACAGTGGATATCTCTATCCCTTTGTTTAAGCCAGGTGAGAGTACATCGAGGAAATATATCCAAAAAGTCTCTCTGGCGCATAGCTTTTTGAAGCGTTCAGCTTCTGACATGTGTTTGGGGATTTGCTCTATAACCCATACTGATAGGCCCGTGGTAGACTTGTTGTGGTGTTCGGCAAAATGCCGAGGGACGCTATGTTTGTCCTTTCCACCCTCAATGAGCCGTCGATGCTGGCCGAAACGCTGCCTCAATGGGCAGATGGTTCGTCCAACATAGATTAGCCCACAGGGGCAAGTGAGGCAATATATAACAAAGTTGGATGAGCAATTGTAGAAATGTTCCAATGTGAAGGTTCTGCCTTTGGATTGGAAAGATTTTTTGCCGTGTTCGACAAACATACAGGTTTTACAGCGAACTTTTTTGCACTGATACATACCGATCAGTGGTATTAGAGTGGTAGGATTGGAGGTGGGCATGTCTACAGGCAGTTTGCTCGGGGCAATCTTATTTTTAAGACTAGGGGCCTTACGATAAGTGATTCTTGGTGTAGGTGGGAGGGAGTTTTTGAGAAGTGGGTCCTGTAGTAGAATAGTCCAATGTTTTTTAAGTATGTTTTCCATTTTTTTGTACTGAAAATTGAAGGTGGTTAGGAACCTGGTAGAGTGATCTGTTTTCTCAGTTTCTTTTTTAGCTGGTTTGCCTTTAGCATAATAATTAGATGCTTCATTAACTATGTCTTCAGGATAATCTTTGTCGGCAAATTTCTTTTTCAATTGTATACTCAAGGTATCATAATCGCTATCTAGGGTACTATTCTGTCGTAAGCGGCAAAACTGTCCTTTCGGTATATTTTGTATCCATTTAGGGTAGTGGCAACTTCTAAAATGCAAGTAGGAGTTGCCGGCAGTAGGTTTGGTATGGTTTTTAGCGATAATCGTATCGCCTGAATGACCAAGATCTAAATCTAGAAAGGCCAGGTTGGTATGATCAGAAACGTGAGTAAAGGACAGGCTGTATGGATTAGAGTTGCAATGTTCAACGAAACGGGGGACCAGATCAATGGGGCCATCCCAGATAATGATTATGTCATCAATATAGCGACCAAAAAACACGATGTTGGCACAGTAGGGATTGTTATGTGTGATGAAATTCTTCTCCCAGTATCCCATGGCCAAATTCGCGTACGATGGAGTGAAATTGGCTCCCATCGCTGTTCCCTTAGTCTGTAAATAGAAGTCGCCATTAAAATCAAAATAGTTATGAGTAAGGCAAAACTTGGTTGCCTCCAAGATGAATGCGGCTTGCCTAGGATTGATCAAGGGGTCTTGTGCGAGAAAAAATTCTAACGCGAGTAGGCCGAATGAGTGTGGAATGGAGGTGTAAAGTGACGTAACGTCTAGGGATAACCAAAGGTAGGAAGGTTCCCATTTATATGGTGCGAGTAGTTCCAACAAGTGTGAACCATCTCTAATATAGGACGGCAGGAGTTTGACAATTGGCTGGAGGGAAAAGGTCAATGTATTGACTAAAACCGGTGGTAACACTCTCCATGGCAGCCACAATGGGCCTGCCAGGAGGAGTGGTAAGACTTTTGTGAATTTTAGGTAAGTGATAGAAATATGGGATCTGATAGAAATTCTTTGTGAAAAAAGAGGCTTCCGTTTTGTCAATCACTCCGCAGTCTAGAGCTGACTTTACCAAAACGTTTACCTCAGCCGCAAATTCGGTAGTAGGGTCTTTGGAAAGCTTTTTGTAGGTGGTTTTGTCCGAGAGAAGTCTATGGGCTTCATTGATATAGTCCACCCTGTTCTGTAGGACAATACCACCCCCTTTGTCCGCTGATTTGATAATAATTTCAGGTGAATGTATTAAGGAGTCAAGGGCACGAGTTTCAGAGGCAGATAGATTGTGTATGTGTGGAGTTATCGTAGTAGATGTTTGGCAAAGTTTCAGGAAGTCGGCATATACTACCCTGTAGAAACTTTCAAGGTAGGGGCCTTTGGACTGGGCAGGGTAGAAAATAGACTTAGGTTTAAGTGATGAGTGTATAATGGGTGGGGAGGTGGCAAGATGTTGAGTAAAGAGACTAAGAGTGTCTCCTTCATAGGTTAGCGTGTCTAGTATGTCTATGATGTCACCATCATATTCAAACATATCTGTGGGAGGGATGATGGAAGAAGAATCTGGGCAAACTTCACTAGGTTTATTCTGTTTGCAACAGAAAAACCTCTTGAGAGTAAGATTTCAAATATATCTATTCAAATCTTTAAATAAAAGGAAAGGGTTAGGCTTGTTTATAGGGGCAAAAATAGGTTTGTTGTTGATGGTGGCAGAGGAATCTTTAGGGTGGGATATGGAAGCATCAGTGGAACGTGTATGTGAAGGGGAGTTGATGGGGTCAAGGGTGACAATGGGATGACTACTGGAAGAACAGATGGAATCAGGGTTGTCCAGGTTGGGGGCAAAGGTGTTATCGATGGGTTGGATACTCATGATTGGGCCATGTGGTATCGTGACTGAGTTAGATGCTAACGTCAATTGGGAAGCTGAGTTGGGCACAAGATCAGTGTTCTTTTTGATGTCAGCATGTCTCCTTCCAGCATAGGAAGGTCTGTTATAGAAGTTGCTGAGATCACCAAGTAGTTTATTGGTTTTAGTGGTAGAAATTCTGTTAGTGGAATGAATAGAGCGGGTCATGGGAAGGGAGCCAGATGAAGAATTCCTATGTGGAATGGAGATATTCATAAGAGGTGGAGGCGGATGGTGTTGAGAAAGGGGTAGGTTGGGGGGTGGTGGGCGGGGATGAGGGAGATGATGAGAAATGGACAGAGGTGGGAATATGGAAAGGGAATGGGGTGGTGAGGTAACAGGTGCAGGGGGTGATGATTTGAGTTTCCAGTTGAACACTTTGTTTGTATTGAAATCATCTAAGTCTCTTTTAAATTTACCTAGTTTAGTTTTAATCATATGATCCTCATCGGATTTAGTGTTCTTTTTGAGGATATCAAGCCAAGAAAGTGGGACTGTGGCCTTTCGGTCTATGATTTCCGTGGCCAAGATAGTGGCTTCGGATTTGAGTTTCTCAAAGAGATGTAGTCTATGCTCAATGAGTATTTCCATCCATTTTGACGTACAAAATTCAGAAATTGTTTCCCATTCTTTTTTATTTGTGGTATTTAAAAAAGGGCAATCTTTGGTGATTCTAAGGCCTCGAGGGGAAATTTCGGTCGAAATGTATTTTTCCAGGAAAAAATGTATCCCACCATTGTTGATTGAGATTTTTTATTATTCTTTCCAGATGTTTGAATTTACCGCAGAGCGTATATCTGGTAGCGCCTGTTAGTTTGACATTGTTGGAAAAAATAGTAGACAGGAGAATCATGTACATATCCTCTAGAACATGGTGTCTGTATGTCTCTATATCTTTGAGAAGGTTCATGGTGTACGGTTATAAGCAGTGCTGTAGGTTTTAAAAAAAAAAAAAAAAAAAAGGCACTAGCAGATATATCTGTGGGGATATTAATGAAAACAAAAGCAGTTTACATCATAACCAGATATGCATGGGCCTATCAGTATGGGTTATAGAGCAAATCCCCAAACACATGTCAGAAGCTGAACGCTTCAAAAAGCTATGCGCCAGAGAGACTTTTTGGATATATTCCCTCGATGTACTCTCACCTGGCGGCTTAAACGAAGGGATAGAGATATCCACTGTCTTATAACCTATCCTCTTAACAATTAAAAGTCACCATGATGATTCCCACACACTCTATCGGGGAACATATACACACATACGCATGCAGCTGCTTCCAATTGTTGTTGCTTGTCTACTAATATGTTCATATATAAATATAGGGTTACCATTTTTACGAATAACCCAGTTTTATATCCTTTGTTGATGTTTTTTCTTCCACACATTTATTCACGCTCATATAACTTTACCACTATTGTCTACCGCAGGTTTTATTTCTCTATTCTAATCTTGGGGGTGGTGGGCTCGTTTGCTCCTTTAGTAAGTATTGACTACTGTGCTCCCCCCTTCCCCTAACCCCCCTCCCTCCCCCTTCTTTTTCCTTTTCTTTCCCCCCCCTTTTTTATTTTTTATTTTTTTCCCTCTCCCCCCCCCATCCCCCTCTTTATCTGATCTGTCTGTGTGTGAATGCACACACACATAATTCCTGTATTGCTATATATCTCCCACTTGGCTGTGCACACAGCCGTACCTGCCCACGCATGCGTCTGTA
This sequence comes from Lithobates septentrionalis, assembly GCA_037952835.1. Classification (NCBI taxonomy): domain Eukaryota; kingdom Metazoa; phylum Chordata; class Amphibia; order Anura; family Ranidae; genus Lithobates; species Lithobates septentrionalis. The sequence goes on along the minus strand of JBBDGP010001232.1, from coordinate 969,095 downwards.
CCCGTGCGTGTGTAGATACACAACCTACATTTCTTCAAAACCTTCCCCCCTCCCCTTCTCCTTCCCCCTCCTTCATTATTAATTTCATGTTCAAGCCCCCTGAATTATTATTTATTTGTACATACTAAGGTCAACCTACTGTTTATACATACTATATTTTATATCATATACAGCCTACTTGTACTAATGATTTAATGAACTCTTTAATTTTAATTTCTAATTATTGCATTATTTTATTTTATTATATACTTAGTCTTCATGCCCATTAATGTTCATTCTTACTGATTATATATTCTGTATTTTCTCATCTATTTACCCTGTTTTACAATGATTATCTTTTCAGCCATATTGGTGCTTGCTGTATTAATGGTTTTTTAATTATGTTGCTTTTAATTATGTTGCTGTGAGGTCTTGATTCTCCCTGGTGTCTAATGCTGCCCAATTTGTGTATTCCGTATGTCTCTTGGACTTCCTGGCCCCGCCCCCTGCCCCCCCCGGACTATTTAAACTCAGTGAGTCTTTCCCATCCCTTATGCTTGATAAAGGAATGCGGCCATTCTACCATCAACGGCAAGCTGATTTCAGAAATGCGTCACACTATAGTGACGTCATCACCGGGTGCCACGCTTTGTTTGCTCTCCAAGCCTCGCTGTGATCCTCCACACGGCCGGCCGTGTTACAGCTCAGAGGCTCTCCATGCATAGCGGTGAGCGCCTGCAGTGACGTCCTCCCCCCACCCGCCCTCTGTCCTTCTACTGGGAACTCTTATCCTGACATCCAGGAAATCGCCAGGATAAAACACAGGATATATGTTGGACTGACTACTATAGTCTGCGTCCGGTTGCACCAGCTTATCTTCCATCTCTGGACCTGATATCCCCTGCCAGAACCGCTGCGACATGTAGTTCTACTGCTCAGCCAACTGACCTGAATGCAACTTCCTCTGCCCTCATGTGAGTGGATATTGTTGTTTTTAATAAATTTATTTGTGATATATATTCAGAGGCGCCCCTTTCCTTGTTATTGTTCTAGTTTGCTGGATCCCGCTTTTGGCTCCATTGGTGGCTGCCCTGACTGACCTTCATTTATACCTCCCAAAATACATGCATGAAAATCTGCATGCATCTTTTTCATTTATTTTAAGTTTCTGGACTAATCGGTCTTTTTGAAGGTAATTGTGCTCTGCGCCTTTTTACTTGTTTTATCCACTTTACCATTAGCAAGTAAGGAAATGATGCTAACCCATCCCATTAACAGTAAATCCTTACCAACACTATCGCCCCTTTAACTCTCCATTGCCCACACATATTCCTGAACCCAGAGCAGAGATCCAGACTCCCACACTAATAGGCCTGTTTCTGAAAAGGGGGGGCAGAAAATGCAGAAACTACAAAAATTTAGAGAAATATTAGGAAAACTTAGTTACAGTATGTGGAGAAGTTTTTCTTGCCTTCCCTAACGGATAAGTCCCCAAGAGATCAGGCTACTATCGGTTGTTGTTATGGCCTACTCTACATGTTTATTAAGTTTTACGAGGGGAGTTTTTCTTTTTTCCCCCCTTTTTTCTTTTTGTTTTTTTGTATAATGACTTAATGTGCAGAAACATGGATCATTGACAGGGATCCTAGGATACCATTACTAACACCAGAACTAACATATAAGGCTCCGAAAAATTTTACTATACACAGGATTGAACTGACATCCATATGGTCCCTCACCACCCACACATAGCTTTCCATAATGCAGTTTATTGCACACATCTCCGTGCCCCCAACCACTATTATTTAGCATGATTCGTCCTCCATAGTGCTGCAGCACTCATTCCTACCACAGCTCGCATACCCCACACAGCTGTCCATACGGACTAGAGCTACTAAACCGGATATCTCCCCCATAGGTGGTTAGGCAAGCCTAAGCCCACCTCCGATATGTCCTATTTACGTATCCGTTGTATCTTTGAGGTACATTCCCTAATTCCCCAGACTTTAAACCTACCTACTTCACCTTTTCCTCCCCCCATCTTTTACCCCCCTCACTCTCCCCCTCCTCCTTCCTTTTTCTGTTCCCTCACTCCCCTTATACCCTACTGTCTCTACTTTGTCTAACCCTTCCTGTCTATTCTGCACCTTTTTTATATCACATCTATTCTATTGGGCGGGGGCCGCCCCTCCTTCCCCTTTTTCCAGCCTCCAATTATCTGCAGACCCATTCTGCACTACGCGTTCAGGACACGACACCAGCTAGCTCAACTTAACACCCTTTGATCTCTTGGATTTCCACAATGTCGAGGGGAGCTGCAATCTCTACACAACAGCTTTCACTCAAATGCCTATCACTAAATGTAAAAGGCTTAAATATTCCAAAAAAAAGGTTGCAAGTATTATCGGCACTGACTAAACACAAAGCCCACTTCCTCCTATTACAGGAAACACACTTCTGTGCAAAACATGTCCCCAAACTGTCGAATCATATATATAAACACACACTACACTCTACGAACCCAACGTCGAAAACAAAACGCTGACTTTCAACTGAAGGACTCCCTGATTGACCAAGAGGGTAGATACATTTTCATTAAAGGCACTTACGCAGCAAAACCAATCCCAATTGCAAATGTGTACTGCCCAAATGAGCACCAAGTAACTTTCTTCAGACGAATCTGTGACCTTCTTTCCACATTTCAAGAGGGCATAGTACTTCTTGGTGGGGATTTTAATGTCCCACTAAACCCAACCTTAGATTCTTCTACGGGGACCTCTGCACTCCCCTACCGGGCATTACAACAAATTAAACTCCAACTACAGAACTTGACACTCCACGACTCTTGGCGCACCATGTACCCGACTGACAAAGATTATACATTCTTCTCCTCCCCACACCAAAAATACTCGAGAATTGACTACATATTTCTATCCCAAACAGACTTAACACTTCTCTCCCATGCCACAATAGAACCTATGTTTCTATCGGACCATCATCCCATCACGTTCACTTTAACATTCCCAGACTACAATAACAGAACCAAGACCTGGAGATTAAACCCTTCCCTCCTTAAAGACCCCGACGTAATGAGACAAATAAACACCCGACTCCAACAGTACTTTCAAGAAAACTCCTCCCCAGATATAACTCCAGATATAACCCCGGTCACACTTTGGGAAGCCCACAAATGTGTCATTAGGGGGAAACTCATAGCCCTAGCAACAAAAGAGAAAAAATGACGACAGGCCCACATTGCATCCCTCCTCAAAACTATTAATAGACTTGAAAAAACACACAAACAATCTACCTCTCACTCCACACTTCAGGACCTCCTTTATGCCAGATCCACTCTATTGGAGGAATTAGGGAAACGCACAAGGCGACAATATGTGCTCAGACAAAAAGTGTTCTACGAACACGGTAACAAAAGTGGAAGATTGCTTGCACGCACTATACAAGCTGCCAAGACCTCTTCCATAATTCATCACCTTCGCACCGATAAGGGTGCAGTACTCTCTAAAAATGAGGACATAGCAGCCCATTTCGAAAGCTTCTATTCTAAATTATATAACCTGCCATCCCATAACACAGATTCACCCAACATCTCACTTCGCCAATCTCAAGTACATGGTTTCCTAACCCAATACTGCCTTAAAACCGATAACTCCACAACAGGCTGCGGCCCTAGAATGCCCTATGACCACAGAGGAGTTGTGTCTGGCAATAAAACAAATGAAAGTAGGCAAGAGCCCAGGCCCAGATGGCCTACCACTAATTTACTACAAAAGCTTCCTAGATACTCTTTCACCGCAAATGCTCAACACCTTCAACTCGCTGTCGGACCCTTCTAACCCATCAGACAACCTGCTTGAAGCCCATATAGCAGTCATACCGAAAGCAGATAAAGATCCATCCCTAGCGTCCAACTACAGACCAATTTCATTACTCAACGTAGATATCAAATTATATGCAAAAAGATTGCTGCCCCTAATTACTGGCCTGGTCTCAGCAGACCAGGTTGGTTTTGTCCCGGAGAGGGAAGCGAGAGAGAATACCATCCGCACCTTAAACATACACCATTGGCTTACTTCCTCGGAAGCGAAGGGGTTCCTGTTGTCACTCGACGCTGAGAAGGCGTTTGACAGGGTGGCCTGGGACTATATGAGGGAAGTGCTGAAGGGCATTGGTCTACTACCACGCATGTGTACATACATCACGCTTTATATGACAATCCCTCGGCAAGAGTTAAAGCAAAACGGCCTCCTTTCAAACGCCTTCCCAATAACCAATGGCACCCGCCAAGGATGTCCCCTATCCCCTCTCAATTTTATCCTAACTTTAGAACTCTTCTTAAATAGACTGCGAGCGAATATGGATATTCAAGGAATAACTATAAATCGGAGGGAATTTAAGGTAGCAGCTTTCGCAGACGATATCCTGCCAACACTCCAATCACCTCACATAACCCTGCCTAGCTTGCTGAAAGATATCAACCATTTTGGGGTCCTATCAAATTTTAGGATAAACTATCCTAAATCACACGCTCTGAACATATCCCTCTCCCCGCAGGTGGTCACTCACTGCCAAGACTCCTTTCCCTTTCAGTGGAAAGACGCCGCCATTACTTACTTAGGCATCCAAATTACTAAGCGACTTACAGACCTATATGACCAGAATTTCCTTTATGCCCTCTCGAAAATTCAGACGGAACTAAAGGAGTGGGCCACCCTTAACGTATCATGGTTCGGACACTCAGCCCTGATCAAAATGATTGTCCTCCCTCGCCTCCTGTACTTAATGCAGACCATTCCAATACATTTACCCCCTGCATTCTTTTGTTCGTATAAAAAGGCTTGTTCGACCTTTATTTGGAAGAACAGTCCTCCAAGAATCAAATACTCACGTCTGACCTGCAGCAAGGTCAAAGGGGGGATTGCACTTCCAGATCTCCACAAATATTACATGGCCTGCCATTTAACTAGAGTAGTTGACTGGTGTACCAACAGAACAGGGAAACCCTGGGTGACTCTAGAAAACTCTTTTACACCCGGCCATATAAACAATCTCCCTTGGCTCTCATCCAAACATTGGACACAACCAATCAAGAAACATCCACTTATTTACCCGTCACTACTCGCTTTTACTTCTGCTATGACAGCCTCTGAACTATCTTCACGACCAGGGCCTTTGACCTCCCTGAGGGGAAATCCAGACTTCTCACCGGGGGCATCAGACACATTCTTAAAACAAGAATGGCCACACGAAGAAGTCCAAGCACACCACTTCTTCCATGCAGGCCGGCTACGATCGTATGATAATCTCAGATCCATATCCCTCACAAAAGACTTCCCTTTTTGGACATAGACAGCTGACACACTTTCTCTCATCTGCAATTTCTAATAATACATGGTCGAGAAAACTAACTCCATTTGAAACCCTATGTACCCAGAACACACCTCAGAGACATCTAATATCCACCATCTACTCTCTCCTCCAAGAAACGCCACACCACTCACAAACTGAAACCCTTCGCGCATCCTGGAATAAAGACCTACACATAGACCTCACTGAGGAAGATTGGGAAACCATTCATGTTCATACCCACAAAGGCTCACTAAATGTTGCTATCCAAGAGAATGGATATAAAATACTCACCAAATGGTACAGAACACCGTCTCGCATACATAAATTTGCGCCCTCAATCCCAAATACGTGCTGGAGGTGTAACAAAGGAGAGGGCTCTATGATCCACATATGGTGGGAATGCCCGATCCTTCAGGTTTTCTGGAGGGAGGTTCACGACATAATACAACGAGTCACTACTTACACCCTGGATTTCGAACCAGCACAATATCTCCTCCATCATACAACCTTATCTAAAAGATCTTACCACAGATCACTGGCCATGCATATGGTAAATGCAGCCAGATTATGCATTCCTGTTAAATGGCGATCAACCAGCCCCCCGACGATCAGGGAATGGTTGACAAAGATTGCTAAGATAGAGGAGATGGAGGAATTGATCTATATCTCACAAGACCGCATACAAAAATTCACCAATCTATGGGCTCGCTGGACACATTTCAAAAGCACGAACTGCTATAAGTCGTACTTCCCAATATAATATTTTCCCTCTCTTGAGAGACGAGAAAGGTTTCGGAAGCTCCTTATGGCAGAGTGGATCGGCTGGGGAGAAGGGGCGGCCCCCTATCCCCCCCCTCTTTACCCTAATACTCTAAGTATATCCTTCTTCTTTGCTTTTCCTCTTTTTCCCTTCCCCCCACTGTTTCTCCCTACCCCTACACCTTCCCCTTCCAAATCTTTCCATTACCCCCATTCCACCCAAGGTCTATATTCCTATTACCCATACCTATACTTAACCTCCTTGCAAGACCAGATTGTGATAACACAACACAGTTTAAAACCTAATAGAGACAGACCTTCCTGTTTTAGTTCCACACAAGTCTCATGCTCCTACTTACTTCGTGACTGAGCCTGGTGAAAATGGCCCACACGAAGTACTCCTGATTCCTATAATACTTGTATACAGAAAATGTCTCCTAGTAACATATTCAGCTGGTTCTTCTTTTATACATTCTAATTTACCTACAATATGTTTGCATTCCCCATGACTTTAATGGCATTAACACTTACTGTAACACTATTATATAAAATGTCATGGAGCATTTCTCAAAATCTGTTCAACTGTTTGTACATGTAATTATGCTTTTTCTCAATAAAATCTTTTTTGTGGAAAAAAAAAAAAAACGAGGCTAGGGCAGCTATTGGCTACTGGCTATGAACTTCCTTGTTTTAGTCCGGTCGTACGTCATTACGTACGAATCCGTCGGACTTTGGTTGATCGTGTGTAGGCAAGTCCGTTCATTCGGAAAGTCCGTCGTAAAGTCAGTAAAAGTCCGCCGGGCAAAGTATGCCGTAAAGTCCGGTCGTGTGTACGCGGCATTAGAGTTTTGCACAACCCCCATCCTTGTGAGGCAACCTGTGCAATTTCATTGCTCTGCCACTGCAGACTGCATGCAGGCCCAAAATGCACCCTGAGCTGGGCAAGGCATCCTCTATCATGCTGGCATAAACGCATGTGCCAATTTCCTGGATTCTGCCCCTTCACAGGGTAAGTGGAAACAACTCCTTTAGAGTGTATTGACCACATGCTTAATGAATGTGACAACCTGTTAGGTGTCATCATCCCGTGATCGTTGGCGGGTCTTGTGTTTTTTGGAGCATTTGCGTTCAGGGTTTCTGTTCCCAAAATAATGCAAAACACCTTAATTTGCATATTTTCCTTGGGCACTCTTGTAAGAACCATGTCCCACGTCGCCTCCTCCTACCTTTGCTAATCTTATGTGCCACTAACAGGTGTGGCAAGCTCATATTTGCACAAAATATATGGAGAAAAGCATCTTACCTCTCACCAAAATGGAACCCTGTCTCTTTAAGAGCCATCTGCCTTCATCCACTCACCTCAGAAGTCTCTGCAGGTGAGCTTCAGGCAGCATTTCCAAAGGCAGACATCAGACACAGTCAGAGTTTGAGACAAACACAGAAGTACACAGCATAGCAGGAGAGCACATCCAGAGACAGACAGGAGACTCAGCCAGATTCTGAGGCATAGGTGCGCGCAGCCTATTGCATTAGGGTGTGCACCCCAAAGCTCAAACACACACTATCGATCACTCAGGATGTTCACTCAGAAAGAGAAGGGGCCAGTAAAATACATGTTTACCGGCCACTTCCCCCACTCATCCCCGCAGCATCAGTCAGCAGGAGAGGAGGGAAGCCAGAAGCACTGTGGGGAGAAGGGGGGGGGAGCCAGGGCAGTAGGGGGAATTTGTGCTGCACAGGGTGATTAGGGTGTGCCTGGGCATACCTGGCACACCCTGTGCGCACGCCTATGTTCTGAGGTAAGTCCTTTACCTGGCAGGACTGCAGAGAGAGAGAGAGAGGGAGAGAAGCCCTCCCAACTGCAGACCTCCAAAATCAGTTACACCATTGCATGGTGTCTGGCGGGTCCCATCTTGTGCTCCCCACACCCCGTGACACCATTCACAGCCACTCTCAGACTGATAATAAAGCCAGGAGAGCAGTGCAGTGTGCTGCATATAAAAAGACAGGAAAAAAATCCCAAAGGGAGAGGCAATGATGACATTGCAGAGCTCTTATAATACCACACCTGTATAATATATCAATGCTGTTTAAGCATTATTTTGTCCGCAGCCTTGGCACAAGGCACCTCAGTTTTTAGAAAGATTTACTTTCAGCATTCTGGGTCTTCCAACTCCATGAGAGGCTGAACATGGAGGGGTAGGTTTGGCAGGGGGGGATGCAGCAAACAAATGACTTACCAACTGCAATCAGCATGTGGCCTGGAGCATGACCAAAAAAAGAACATCTTAGTTGTGGGAGGGGCTGTCTTTTATATTCAGCTTGGAACATGTGGTCATTGGGGGCTCCAAAGGAGGTGTTAACCTGTTATGTGCTGATGGGAGGATGGGCCAGGAAAGAAGAATCTCCCATAGAGTAATACTGAATAAGCTAATAAATTTATTTAAAGCCAAGTGGGTACTTACACCAGTATAAAATAAAAACAGCAAGTCTGTAAATTGTGCGGCTTTACAGGTGCCCCTGTGCGTCACTTCTGGTTCTCGTGCGGTCCGGTTACTCCCTATGCATTGCGTCACCTCACGTAACTTCTTCAGGGTATCCCTGTGAATATACATACACTAGAAGACTGTGTGTGTGTGTGTATATATATATATATATATATATATATATATATATATATACATACAGTGGCTTGCGAAAGTATTCGCCCCCTTGAACTTTTCAACCTTTTGCCACATTTCAGGCTTCAAACATGAAGATATAAAATTTTTAGTTTTTGTGAAGAATCACCAACAAGTGGGACACAATTGTGAAGTGGAACGAAATCTTTTGGATTTTTGAAACTTTTTTAACTAATAAAAAAATGAAAAGTGGGGCGTGCAAAATTATTCGGCCCCCTTGCGTTAATACTTTGTAGAGCCACCTTTTGCTGCGATTACAGCTGCAAGTCGCTTGGGGTATGTCTCTATCAGTTTTGCACATTGAGAGACTGAAATTCTTGCCCATTCTTCCTTGCAAAACAGCTCGAGCTCAGTGAGGTTGGATGGAGAGCGTTTGTGAACAGCAGTTTTCAGCTCTTTCCACAGATTCTCGATTGGATTCAGGTCTGGACTTTGACTTGGCCATTCTAACACCTGGATACGTTTATTTGTGAACCATTCCTTTGTAGATTTTGCTGTATGTTTGGGATCATTGTCTTGTTGGAAGATAAATCTCCGTCCCAGTTTCAGGTCTTTTGCAGACTCCAACAGGTTTTCCTCCAGAATGGTCCTGTATTTGGCTGCATCCATCTTCCCCTCAATTTTAACCATCTTCCCTGTCCCTGCTGAAGAAAAGCAGGTCAAAACCATGATGCTGCCACCACCATGTTTGACAGTGGGGATGGTGTGTTGAGTGTGATGAGCTGTGTTGCTTTTACGCCAAACATTTCGTTTTGCATTGTGGCCAAAAAGTTTGATTTTGGTTTCATCGGACCAGAGCACCTTCTTCCACATGTTTGGTGTGTCTCCCAGGTGGCTTGTGGCAAACTTTAGACGAGACTTTTTTTGGATATCTTTGAGAAATGGCTTTCTTCTTGCCACTCTTCCATAAATGCCAGATTTGTGCAGTGTACGGCTGATTGTTGTCCTATGGACAGACTCTCCCACCTCAGCTGTAGTTCTCTGCAGTTCATCCAGAGTGATCATAGGCCTCTTGGCTGCATCTCTGATCAGTCTTCTCCTTGTCTGAGCTGAAAGTTTAGAGGGACAGCCAGGTCTTGGTAGATTTGCAGTGGTCTGATACTCCTTCCATTTCAAAATGATCGCTTGCACAGTGCTCCTTGGGATGTTTAAAGCTTGGGAAATCTTTTTGTATCCAAATCCGGCTTTAAACTTCTCCACAACAGTATTACAGACCTGCCTGGTGTGTTCCTTGGTCTTCATGATGCTCTCTGCGCTTTCAACAGAACCCTGAGACTATCACAGAGCAGGTGCATTTATACAGAGACTTGATTACACACAGTTGGATTCTATTTATCACCATCAGTCATTTAGGACAACATTGGATCATTCAGAGATCCTCGCTGAACTTCTGGAGTGAGTTTGCTGCACTGAAAGTAAAGGGGCCGAATAATTTTGCACGCACCACTTTTCAGTTTTTTAATTGCTAAAAAAGTTTAAAATATCTAATAGATTTCGTTCCACTTCACAATTGTGTCCCACTTGTTGGTGATTCTTCACAAAAAATTAAAATTTTATATCTTTATGTTTGAAGCCTGAAATGTGGCAAAAGGTTGAAAAGTTCAAGGGGGCCGAATACTTTCGCAAGCCACTGTATATGTTTACACTGTTTATATAGGCTACGCTGAATGCAGAGTATATATATACAGTATCTCACAAAAGTGAGTAAACCCCTCACATTTTTGTAAATATTTTATTATATCTTTTCATGTGACAAAACTGAAGGAATGACACTTTGCTACAATGTAAAGTAGTGAGTGTACAGCTTGTATAACCGTGTAAATTTGCTGTCCGCTCAAAATAACTCTACACACAGCCATTAATGTCTAAACTGCTGGCAACAAACGTGAGTACATCCCTAAGTGAAAATGTCCAAATTGGGCCCAAAGTGTCAATATTTTGTGTGGCCACCTTTATTTTCCAGCACTTCCTTAACCCTCTTGGACATGGAGGTCACCAGAGTTTCACAGGTTGCCACTGGAGTCCTCTTCCACTTCTCCATAACAACATCACGGAGCTGGTGGATGTTAGAGACCTTGCGCTCCTCAACCCTATGTTAGAGGATGCCCCACAGATGCTCAATAGGGTTTAGGTCTGGAGACATGCTTCTTGGCCAGTCCATCACCTTTACCCTGAGCTTCTTTAGCAAGGCAGTGGTCATCTTGGAAGTGTGTTTGGGGGTCATTATCATGTTGGAATACTGCCCTACGGCCCGGTCACTGAAGGGAGGGGATCGTGCTCTGCTTCAGTATGTCACAGTACATATTGGCATTCATGGTTCCCTCAATGAACTGTAGCTCCCCAGTGCTGGCAGCCCCAGACCATGACACTCCCACCACCATGCTTGACTGTAGGCAAGACACATTTGTCTTTGTACTCCTCACCTGGCTGCTGCCACACACACTTGACACCATCTGAACCAAATGAGTTTATCTTGGTCTCATCAGACCACAGGACATGGTTCCAGTAATCCATGTCTTTAGTCTGATTGTCTTCAGCAAACTGTTTGCGAACTTTCTTGTGCCTCATCTTTAGAAGAGGCTTCCTTCTGGGACGACAGCCATGCAGACCAATTTGATGCAGAGTGCGGTGTATGGTCTGAGCACTGACAGGCTGACCCCCACCCCTTCAAGCTCTGCAGCAATGCTGGCAGCAATCATACGTCTATTTCCCAAAGACAACCTTTGGATATAATGCTGAGCATGTGCACTCAACTTCTTTGGTCTACCATGGCAAGGCCTGTTCTGAGTGGAACCTGTCCTGTTAAACCGCTGTATGGTCTTGACCACCGTGGTGCAGCTCAATTTCAGGGTCTTGGCAATGTTCTTATAGCCTAGGCCATCTTTATGTAGAGCAACAATTCTTTTTTTCAGATCCTCAGAGAGTTCTTTGCCATGAGGTGCCATGTTGAACTTCCAGTGACCAGAATGAGAGTGAGAGCGATAACACCAAATTTTACACACCTGCTCCCCATTCACACCTGAGACCTTGTAACACTAACGAGTCACATGACACCAGGGAATGGCTAATTGAGCCCAATCGGGACATTTTCAGTTAGGGGTGTACTCACATTTGTTGCCAGAGGTTGAAACATTAATGGCTGTGTGTTGTGTTATTTTGAGGAGACAGCAAATGTACACTGTTATACAAGCTGTACATTCACTACTTTACATTGTAGCAAAGTGTAATTTCTTCAGTGTTGTCACATGAAAAGATATAATAAAATAATTACAAAAATGTGAGGGGTGTACTCACTTTTGTCTGATTGTGTGTGTGTGTGTAAGTGTGTGTGTGTGTGTATATCAAATACACTGCCACTAACTAACCTGCCTGCCTAATCTAGCTCAATCTCTCTGTCCACTATAACACACTATACGGGCGCTGTGTAAGCAGCCTTATATAGTGTGGGGTGTGGACTTAGTCCCCCTGAGCCATGATTGGCCAAAGGGACCCTGCCTTTGGCTAATTATGGCTATCGCTGAGGAGCTTGCTGTGGTTGGCAAAAGCATGCAGGTCAGGTGTATGCTTTGGCCAATAATCATACAGTAATGCACTGCGGTCTTGCAAAGCATTAAGGGGTGCTCGAATTTGCTGCAAATGCCCCATAAAATTTACTCTTCGGCAAACACCCGATGTTTGAGTCAAACTTACGTTTGTCTCGAACTCGAAGCTCATCCCTAATCTACAGTTTAAGATTGTTAGAATTATGCCCTGTACACACAGTCGGACATTGATCGGACATTCCGACAACAAAATCCTAGGATTTTTTCCGACGGATGTTGGCTCAAATTTGTCTTGTATACACACGGTCACACAAAGTTGTCGGAAAGTCCGATCATTCTGAATGCGGTGACGTAAACCACGTACGTCGGGACTATAAACGGGGCAGTAGCCAATAGCTTTCATCTCTTTATTTATTCTGAGCATGCGTGGCACTTTGTGCGTCGGATTTGTGTACACACGATTGGAAATTCCGACAACGGATTTTGTTGTCGGAAAATTTTATAGCCTGCTCTCAAACTTTGTGTGTCGGAAAATCCGATGGAAAATGTGTGATGGAGCCTACACACAGTCGGAATTTCCGACAACAAGGTCCTATCACACATTTTCCGTCGGAAAATCCGACCGTGTGTACGGGGCATTAGGAGAATAAAGGTTGCTTTTATGTTCAAATATAAACAGTTGGACAATTTAGAAATGAAAGTGGGGCTAGTAAAACAGATTGTTCACATATAGGTCTTTTGTGCTTTGGTTCATTTATCAGATTTGCTAAAACAACCAAAAAATGCTGACATGACCAACATGATCCAAATGATTTTAACAACTCTTTATCAAAGAGGATCCCAAATTGATTATTTTAATAATGTTATTTGAAGCTGAATATTTTATCAGGACTTCCCTAGAATTTTATTTTTTGCCAAGAAGACAAGATATGAGGAGACTCTAGTTAGATACAGATTCACCATCTGTCAATGCCAATTTAGGTTCCATATATCACAGTTTATTAAAAGCTCCAGATGTTACTATATGTCAACACTTGACACATTCTTCAAATAATTTATCATACATGAAACTTTTTACTTCCCACATATGGTGGCAGCATCAACTCCTTGTCCAGATGCATCAATGTACCTATATTTTACTGTACTCAGTGATCAGTCAAATCAGATCATTTGGTTGTCCACACAATACAGTGGTTCATAAGAACTGTTTGCATGTCTTTTTGCTACCAACTCTATTAATCGTTTAAAAAAATCTAAAATCCTTTCTGTAATAATATATATTTTTTTTAAAAAAAACTAGGAAGTATGTGTGAATAAATTCACAGCATGCCAAAATATGCAATCAAATGTATGACTTTGTACACCTTCCATGGGACAGTAGGCAGAACATATGCTGTACATTAGGGATGAGCTTCGTGTTCGAGTCAAACCCATGTTCGACTCAAACATCGTCTGTTCGACCGTTCGCCGAATTGCGAACGATATGTGGCTCGTGTGGCGCGTCACGGCCCATAATTCACTGCGGCATCGCAGTGCATTGCTGGCTGATGATTGGCCAAGCATGCACTATGACCCGCATGCTTGGCCAATCACAGCGCCACCTGAACAGAGAGCCTTAATTGGCCAAAGCCAAGGAGGCTTTGGCCAATTATGGCTCAGGGGATTTAGTACACGCCCCACACTATATAAGGCCGCCTGCACAGCGGCCCTGTGTAGTGTGTGTTCTGTCGTTCATTGAGAGAGAGAGAGACAGACAGCGACATTTGATTTGAGTTATATAGATTAGGCAGAATAGTCAGTCAGTTAGCTGCACTTACAGTGTATTGTGTATATATATGCATCCCAGGTGTTGCATATATATATATATATATATACACTGTATTCAGTTTAGCTAGATCCGTTCCTGTTATCTTCCTACTGACAGGCAGGCTTGTCTTGTTACAGTATTTACAGCTACCTGAAGAAAATTGCTAGTGTTCTTTTGATCCTATTAGTACCAGGCAGCTAGACTATTTACAGTTAGTGCAGTGCTTCCTGCTCACAGTGTTCAGCTAAAACTACAAGTTAGTGGGGTGCGTCCTGCTCACAGTGTTCAGCTAAACCTACAAGTTAGTGGGGTGAGTCCTGCTCACAGTGTTCAGCTAAACCTACAAGTTAGTGCGGTGCGTCCTGCTCACAGTGTTCAGCTAAAACTACAAGTTAGTGCGGTGCGTCCACCTCACAGTGTTCAGCTAAACCTACAAGTTAGTGCGGTGCGTCCTGCTCACAGTGTTCAGCTAAAACTACAAGTTAGTGCTGTGCGTCCTGCTCACAGTGTTCAGCTAAACCTACAAGTTAGTGTAGTGAGACCTCTGCACAGTGTTCATCTAAAGCTACAAGTTAGTGCAGTGCGTCCTGCTCACAGTGTTCAGCTAGATCCATTCCTGTTATCTTCTTACTGACAGGCAGGCTTGTCTTGTTACAGTATTTACAGCTACCTGAAGAAAATTGCTGGTGTTCTTTTGATCCTTTTAGTACCACAGTCAGGCAGCTAGACTATTTACAGTTAGTGCAGTGCGTCCTGCTCAGTGTTCAGCTAAAACTACAAGTTAGTGGGGTGCGTCCTGCTCACAGTGTTCAGCTAAACCTACAAGTTAGTGGGGTGCGTCCTGCTCACAGTGTTCAGCTAAACCTACAAGTTAGTGCGGTGCGTCCTGCTCACAGTGTTCAGCTAAAACTACAAGTTAGTGCGGTGCGTCCACCTCACAGTGTTCAGCTAAACCTACAAGTTAGTGCGGTGCATCCTGCTCACAGTGTTCAGCTAAAACTACAAGTTAGTGCTGTGCGTCCTGCTCACAGTGTTCAGCTAAACCTACAAGTTAGTGTAGTGAGACCTCTGCACAGTGTTCATCTAAAGCTACAAGTTAGTGCAGTGCGTCCTGCTCACAGTGTTCAGCTAGATCCATTCCTGTTATCTTCTTACTGACAGGCAGGCTTGTCTTGTTACAGTATTTACAGCTACCTGAAGAAAATTGCTGGTGTTCTTTTGATCCTTTTAGTACCACAGTCAGGCAGCTAGACTATTTACAGTTAGTGCAGTGCGTCCTGCTCAGTGTTCAGCTAAAACTACAAGTTAGTGGGGTGCGTCCTGCTCACAGTGTTCAGCTAAACCTACAAGTTAGTGGGGTGCGTCCTGCTCACAGTGTTCAGCTAAACCTACAAGTTAGTGCGGTGCGTCCTGCTCACAGTGTTCAGCTAAACCTACAAGTTAGTGCGGTGCGTCCTGCTCACAGTGTTCAGCTAAAACTACAAGTTAGTGCGGTGCGTCCACCTCACAGTGTTCAGCTAAACCTACAAGTTAGTGCGGTGCGTCCTGCTCACAGTGTTCAGCTAAAACTACAAGTTAGTGCTGTGCGTCCTGCTCACAGTGTTCAGCTAAACCTACAAGTTAGTGTAGTGAGACCTCTGCACAGTGTTCATCTAAAGCTACAAGTTAGTGCAGTGCGTCCTGCTCACAGTGTTCAGCTAGATCCGTTCCTGTTATCTTCTTACTGACAGGCAGGCTTGTCTTGTTACAGTATTTACAGCTACCTGAAGAAAATTGCTGGTGTTCTTTTGATCCTATTAGTACCACAGTCAGGCAGCTAGACTATTTACAGTTAGTGCAGTGCGTCCTGCTCAGTGTTCAGCTAAAACTACAAGTTAGTGGGGTGCGTCCTGCTCACAGTGTTCAGCTAAACCTACAAGTTAGTGGGGTGCGTCCTGCTCACAGTGTTCAGCTAAACCTACAAGTTATTGGGGTGCGTCCTGCTCACAGTGTTCAGCTAAACCTACAAGCTAGTGTGGTGCGTCCACCTCACAGTGTTCAGCTAAACCTACAAGTTAGTGCGGTGCATCCTGCTCACAGTGTTCAGCTAAAACTACAAGTTAGTGTAGTGAGACCTCTGCACAGTGTTCATCTAAAGCTACAAGTTAGTGCAGTGCGTCCTGCTCACAGTGTTCAGCTAAAACTACAAGTTAGTGCTGTGCGTCCACCTCACAGTGTTCAGCTAAACCTACAAGTTATTTTTTTGCGAGCTCTGCACAGTGTTCACCTAAAGCTACCTGTAGAAGGTTGGTGGTGTTTTCCTGATCCTATCACTACCGCAGGCAGCTAAAAAAGCTACAAGTTATTTTTTTGCGAGCTCTGCACAGTGTTTAGCTAAAGCTACCTGTGGAAGGTTGGTGGTGTTCTCATACTACAGGCAGGCAGTTGATTTTGCTAGCTGCAGTATCAGTACATATATACATATATATATATATATACCGTATATATATATATATATATATACACCGTATATATATATATATATATATACACCGTATATATATATATATATACACCGTATATATATATATATATATATATATATATATATATATATATATATCCCAGCTTAGTGCAGCTACAGGCCATTAGTATGTCTGGAAGGCCAAGAAGGAGAGGCAGACAGTCACAAGCCAATAAGAGAGGGCAAGCAGGCTCTGTGTCTAGTGCTGGTCGTGGAAACGGTGCATCCTCATCAGCACGTGGCCGTGGGACATGCTTGGCCTTTTTTTCGGCAGCTGGCCGTGTTGAACCGCAACATGCGGAAGACTTGGTCGAGTGGATCTCATCCTCTCTCACCCATGCTCAGGGTACTTTGTCTGGCAAAGCAGCGGCCTCTTCCCTCAGCTCAATGTCATCAGTGACTCCTTCCCTAGCCCCACCATGTCCTCCTGAGGAGTCCCTCGAACTGTTTGACCACAATGTTGGGTACATGCTCCAGGAGGATGCCCAACGTTTGGAAGGCTCTGATTATGATACTGAGCTAGATGAAGGCAGTAACGTAAGCACGGACAGAGCGGGTGCCCAAGAAGGACAGCAATCTGGCAGTCATGCTCCCCCTGCCGCAGCATACTGCCAGGTTTGCTCCAGTGATGAGGAGGGAGGGGATGATGAGGTCACTGACTCAACGTGCGTGCCTGATGAGAGAGGAGGAGGAGGCGGCACATCACCAATGAGGCAGGATGCCCTCCAGGGGCCAGCCTAAGGGCAGCACACTGACTGCATCACACCCCAAAGCTCCACATGTGCAGGGCGCTGCAGTCTCTGTGCGTTATTCAAAAAGTTCTTTAGTGTGGGCCTTTTTTGAGACGAGTGCATCAGATCCCACCGCTGCTATTTGCAACATATGTCTCAAGCGTATCTCGCGTGGCCAAAATATCTCCCGCTTGGGCACCACATGCTTGACCAGACATATGTTGACCTGCCATGCAGTTCGTTGGCAAGCGTATCTAAAAGACTCACACCAAAGGACAAAGAGGACCTCTCCTTGCTCCTCATCAGCTGAGATCTCCAACCCCACCATACCTTCAGTCCTCTCTGAGACCTGCACTGAGAGGAATGAAGGTGTAGAATTAGGTGCGTCACAGCCAAATACTTGTGGGCAATCTGCTTTCGGTACACCGACGTCAGATTGTACCAGGCAAATTTCCCTGCCCCAGCTGCTGCACCGCCGAAAGAAGTTCGCTCCCATCCATCCACATGCCCACCGGTTGAATGCTAGCTTGGCAAAATTGCTAGCACTTCAACTGCTGCCTTTTCAGTTGGTAGACTCTGCCCCCTTTCGTGAGTTTGTGGAATGTGCGGTTCCTCAGTGGCAGGTACCCAAATGCCACTTTTTCTCACGGAAGACGATTCCGGCTCTCTACCGGCATGTGGAAGGCAATGTCTTGACCTCGCTGGACAGGGCGGTCAGTGGTAAGGTGCATATTACCGCTGACTCATGATCCAGCAGGCATGGACAGGGACGTTACCTAAATTTCACCGCGCATTGGGTGACTCTGCTGGCAGCTGGGAAGGATGCAGGACAAGGTGCAGTAGTGTTGGAGGTTGTTCAGCCACCACGCCTCCAAAATGCCACTACTAATAATTGTGACACACCTCTCTCCTCCACCCCCTCCTCTTCTTCTTCCTCCATGGCCTCTTCCTGTGCTTTGTCCTTGGAACCAGCGGTGCTCCGTAGCCGTTCAAGGGGCTACGTAAGCATGTAGGCCAAAAGATGCCATGCGGTGCTTGAGCTGGTGTGCTTGGGGGACAGGAGCCACACTGGGGCAGAGGTTCTGTCAGCTCTGCAGGGGCAGGTTCAGAGGTGGTTGACGCCACGCCAACTTAAGGCAGGAAGGTTGGTTTGCGACAATGGCACCAACCTCCTCTCTGCCCTCCGACAGGGACAAATGACCCATGTGCCCTGTTTGGCTCACGTCCTTAACTTGGTGGTGCAGCGGTTCTTGGGCAGGTACCCGGGCTTACAGGATGTCCTGAGGCAGGCCAGGAAAGTCTGTGTGCATTTCCGCCGGTCATATAATGCCAGTGCTCGGCTGGCAGACCTCCAAAAGGAGTTTAACCTGCCCAAGAACCGCCTAATCTGTGACATGCCCACCAGGCGGAACTCAACGTTGGCCATGCTGCAGCGGCTGCACACGCAGCAGAGGGCCATCAATGAGTACCTGTGCGACTATGGCACCAGGACAGGGTCAGGGGCGCTTGGTTTTTTTTCCCCACGCCAGTGGTCCATGATCAGGGATGCATGCACTGTGCTGTCACCATTTGAGGAGGCCACGAGGATGGTGAGCAGTGACAGTGCATGCATTAGTGACACTGTCCCCCTTGTCCACCTGTTGGAGCACACGCTGCGTGGAATAATGGACAGGGCACTTGAGGCAGAACAGAGGCAGGAAGAGGAGGACTTCCTTAGCTCTCAAGGCCCCCTTTATCCAGACAGTGTTCCTGCGTGCCCGCCGATCACACAGGAAGAGGACGAGGAGGAGGAGAATTGCGTCAGTCTTTGCATCAGCAGCAGTCTTTAAGGGATCAGTCCCAAGAAACACATGAACTTGTATGTGGCTGGGAGGAGGTGGCTGTGGACCATGTCGTCCTTAGTGACCCAGAGGACTCCGGACCGAATGCCTAAGCAAACCTAAGCTGCATGGCTTCCCTGATCCTGCAAAGCCTGCGTAAGGATCCTCATATTCGTGGTATCAAGGAGAAGGACCAATACTGGCCGGCAACCCTCCTTGATCCACGTTACAAGGGTAAGGTTGCGGACCTTATCTTGCCGTCGCAGAGGGAGCAGAGGATGAAAAGCTAGTAGAGATAAATTCAGCGCTGACTAACCAACGGACAACTCAAAAAGGTAAATGCAAGAAAACACTAAGGTAAATTCAACAACACCTCAAATACATAAAATAGAAAGCAGTGCTGCGCAAATATAAAAGTCCTTGAAATAATACATCAGATGTAACAGATGAAGTGAGGAGATGAAACCACCAGTGGACACTCAAGACGACAGGGGATAAATCTATAGTAACTGTGATCCCTTCACCGCACATGGATGGCCCCTCACCTGAAACATTCGACCTGAAACAGGTCATACAGCATATACACCATACAATGGGTAAAGCGATCCAGGTGATGGTAGCTTCATTTTCAGAATTCAGCACTCATCAGGATTAAAGGAATGTTGTATATGCAAATAAAAACAGCAAATATAGTGCTCTCAGTGTATACATTTGTTTAATTAAAAAGGTAAAACAATGCACTTACAAAAACCGGCACTCAGATCCGAGTGCCGGCTGGACGGCGTGTGATCGTAACAAACAGGCTGATGGCCGCGGGTGACGTCACGCGCTCCTGGCCCCCATACGCGCTACGTCCGTGGGTGGGACTTCTTCAGCGTGGGGCGGGATGCGCATTGACGGCCCGCTTTGTTTATATATAGCGCCATAGCGACAGCGATGCGCCAATCACAGTACAGATGCAGTGGTCCCGGGAAAACATGAACAGAGCACGTCACACAAGCTGCATGTCATCGGCATGCAAAAGAACGCTCAGCCTCACACGGAGTGAAGAACTAATTAGTACAATGTACCTATCTGTAATTCCTCAAATCGAAAGTTTTAATATCAGCTCATAAGGCTTAAAAGAAAAAGCTTAGGAGCAACCCCGGAACATATAAGTCCTCATAAAAAAGTGACTAGCTTATTACCCATTTCAGATAGGGGAAAATGGCAATTCCACTACTAAAATCACATAGAATCGCATTAAAAAACGCATAAAAAGGAAATAATAAAAAAATAAAAAAAGTGACAGACATCAGACCGCGGACATCACCTGGATACAATCACATACACATAATCAATTGTAAAAATTACAAAAAATAACCCTATTACAAAATAAAATAAACAACATAGAAATAATGAATAAAAATGATCTATTAGAAATAAAACAATTTAAATCAAAATCAACGTTCATTCCAGCTGGGGATAGGACCTTGGTCTCGTAAATCCAGAAGGATTCTCTACGACTAAGTTGTCTAATATAATGGCCACCTCTCCAGTGGCGGGGAACTTTTTCTATCCCCCAGAACTTGAGGCATTTAGGGTCCCTATGATGACAAAGGCGAAAATGCCTGGACACACTATGGGTTTTTACCCACCCGTTTGATATTGCTAATGTGTTCGCCAACTCTTACATGTAATGCTCTTGAGGTGCGGCCTGCATACTGGAGGCCACAATCGCACTCCAGCATGTAGACCACCCCCACAGATGAACACGTAATTAAAGCTTCAATTTGATAACTTTTGTGTGTGACATTTGAAAGAAATTCTTTCCGCCTTTTGATATTTTTGCTGGCTTTCCTGCAAGTGGCACATTTGCCACACGCATAGAATCCAGGCAAAAAACCAAACAACCTATTAGTCCCTATATATTGTAATCCAGTATAATACGATAACTGGTGGCATTGTCTTCTGTTTCTGTGGGTTTAACCCTATCTGCCACAATAGTGTTCCTATCTGTTGACAGTACTTTAGCAATTTCTGAGTCAACCATAGCTTGCGTATACCCTTTCTCTTTGAACCTAGTTGCCAACACATGTGACTGTGATAAAAAGTCATCATCTGAGGTACAATTACGACGCAAGCGGATAAATTGGCCTCTTGGAATATTACAAAGCCAAGACTTGTGGTGGCAACTAGTCAGCGGAATGTACGCATTCCTATCTTTTGCTTTAAAGTGATTTCTGGTTTGAAAACCAGCCTCCCCTTTAAAGATTTCAAGGTCTAAAAATGTGATCCGTTGTTGATTGATTGTCCATGTAAGCTCAATATTTTTATTGTTATCATTCAGCTTATCCATAAAGACTTGCAGACTCACTAAATCACCTTCCCACACCATGATGAAATCATCAATGTACCTTCTGTAGCACGATAATTGCGATGGGGGGTCATGAAATATGGTGTCTTCCTCCCAGTGAGCCATGAACAGGTTGGCCACACTGGGAGCAAACCTAGCCCCCATAGCCACACCTCGCGTCTGCAGAAAGTAATCACCATTAAACCAAAAATAATTATTCAACAAAAAAAATTCTAAACTTTCTAGTAAGAAGGAGATATGGTCACTTGGGAAGTCAGTGGCTGCTAGAGCTTATTTAACGGAATCCAAGGCCTGCTTATGATCAATATTTGTATATAAAGAACCAACTTCTGCAGTAATCAGTATACTGGACCGAGTGCATGAGAGGGTGGACAAAATTTGAAGAATTTGTTTAGTGTCACGTAAAAATGCTTTGGTTTTTGTGACAAGTGGCTGAAGAAAAAAAAATCAAGATATTGGCCTAGCCTCGAGGTGACGGAATCAATTCCGTTCACAATCGGACGACCAGGTGGATGTTCAGGATTTTTATGTAATTTTGGTAAAATATAAATTATGGGAGTCCTACAGTAGAATGGGTCCAAATAGGCTGCCTCCTTAGGATTCAGGATTCCCTTGCTTTTACCTTTTTCTACTAAGGAGTGTAGATTATTCTTAAAAGTCAGCATAGGGTCACCCCTCAAGAGTTGATAGGTATTCCGGTCATTCAATAATTTTACCATTTCAGCCTGATAGTACGCTTTACTAAGCACAACAAACCCTCCCCCCTTGTCCGTTGGCTGGATCACTATATCCTTCCTTTGCTCCAGGGAGGATATGCCTCTTTTAATGGCCTGAGAGTCTCTAGCCTTCTTGATCTTGAGTTGATCAAGATCATGACAAATCATGTTCCTAAATACTTCCAAATGCCTATTATCACTGCATAGGGGATTAAAAAGAGATTGATTACGAAGGTTGGAATGCCTAGAGGTAGTATCCAATTGGGGAGTAATCTGTTGTACTGGATTAGAGAGAAAGTATTTTTTGATATTTAAATTGCGAATATATTTCTGTATATTGATATAGGCTTGAAATTTATTTAAATTGCGAATTAAGGCAAACTTCAAACCTCTATCAAGGACTAATGTTTCATCAGTAGTAAGAGGGGTACCACTCAAATTAAAAATCCCGGTGCCTAATGGGGTCTTGACCTTTTGGAATCGTCTTCCCCCCCTGCACCCTCTCTGTGTTTTCTTTTTAGACTGCCTTGATTTTTTTCTTGAGTCTTGGGGACCTCTCCCCTCTGGGTTACTGGGTCTTGAGGATGGATCACTGGCCAGAGCTTGCACAGTATGCCATTGAGCTACTGGCCTGTCCTGCATCCAGCGTTGTTTCGGAACGCACATTCAGTGCTGCTGGAGGCTTTGTGACCGATCACAGGGTGCGTCTGTCCACCGATTCGGTCGATCGACTGACCTTCATAAAAATGAACCAGTCTTGGATCACCACCAGCTACCAAGCACCTGATGCTGATGTAACCGATTATTTTTTTTTTAAATCTCAGATCCCTTCAAAGACTGCCTATGCTGATGCCGAGTAATTATCCTCTTCCTCCTCAATGATCACGCTGATAGCTTGTAAGAACATTTTTGGTTCTGGGCGCCGCCACCAGTGCCTAAGGCTCAATTTTTCAGCCCCTGTTTAACAGGGGCGTGTAATTACAATTTTTGATCTAATATTTCACAGCAGGGCCCGTTTCTGCACCCACCAAGAGCGAGTGAGGACTTACAGTGTTGTGGCACCAGCACACCACCACAAAAGGCCCAATTTTTCAGCCCCTGTTCAACAGGGGCATGTAATTACAATTCTTGATCTAATATTTCACAGCAGGGCCCTGTGAGGGCTTACAGTGTTGTGGCCACAACAACACCTAAGGCCCAAATTTCTGCTGAGTATATAGGGCAGGCCCCTACTTTCAAACATCCAACTTACAAACGACTCCTACTTGCAAACGGAAGGAGACAACAGGAAGTGAGATGAAATTTACCCCTAGGAAGGGAAATTCTCTCCTGTAAGAGTTAATATGGGAAAAACATTTCTCCTTTCCACTGATGCTTTATCACCAATCCTTGTTTCACAAAAAAAAACAAATTTAAAAAAAAATGTTGTCATTGGGAAAAAAAGTGAGGTGAAATCTTCTGAAGAGGAGCACACACAGAAACCCTTCCCTATGTTTTCCAAAAAGCTTAAAATAGATTTTTTGGCTGGAGCAAAACACGTTAAAAATGTACCAGTTCAAAATTACAAACAGATTCTACTTAACAACAAACCTACAGTCCCTGGCTTGTTTGCACCGCCTGCATACTGCTGTTCAGAGTACAGAGCCTTTATACTGCGGTTTCCTTTTTTAATTTGGGTGCGGGGTTCCCCTTAATATCCATACAAGACCCAAAGGGCCTGGTAATGGACTGGGGGGTACCCATGCCGTTTGTCTCACTGATTTTCATCCATATTGCCAGGACCCGACATTACATTAAAGCCGCAAGCAGTTTTAAATGACTTTTTTTCCTTTAAAAATGACATTTTGTGCAGGGACTGTTCTAAGCACGGGAAACACGCGCCACTTTACAGGCATACTATAGACGCCCCCCAGGTACGATATTTGAAGGAATATTTCACTTTTTTTTTTTTTACTTTAAGCATCATTAAAATCACTGTTTTTTTTGCATTGATACATGTCCCCTGGGGCAGGACCCGGGTCCCCAAACCCTTTTTAGGACAATACCATGCAAATTAGCCTTAAAAATCAGCACTTTTGATTTCGAACGTTCGAGTCCCATAGACGTCAATGGGGTTCTAACGTTCGTGCGAATTTTTGATCCGTTGCAGGCTCTGGTGCAAACCGAACCGGGGGGTGTTCGGCTCATCCCTAATCACCATCTAACAATACCATATTGTGGAACGCTCATAAAGCGTTCGTAAGAGGAATTATTATTCAACTTAGTGCTAGGGAGAGGAGGAGGAGATCACAGCGTCTAGACACACTCATTTCCAGTATTAAACACATAGAAGGTCAAAACCAAACTAATCCTGACCCCAAACTCAAAGAAAAATTAGTAATCCTCAAACAAGAATTAAGAAACTTGCTGATAGAATCTTATGAAAAAACTCAAAAACAATTCAAAGCTAAACATTACTCTACAGGTAACTAAGCAGGGAAAGCCATGGCCCTTAGAATTAAAGACGACCACCTTAAAACCATAATTACCTGTACCACCCTACCTCCCAACAAAAGTTAGTCGATCCACAGATGTAGCCGACGCATTTAGCCACTACTACAATTCCCTTTACAACCTAAAAGAAGACTCTTCTACCATACAACCGTCCATGGAAGATATAGAATCCTTCCCACGTGAAATCAATCTCCCCAAACTATCACCTGACCAATTATCTAAACTAAATTCTCCTTTCACACCGATAGAAGTCTTAGAGGTTATCTCAAAATTGCCAACTAGCAAATCCCCTGGACTGGATGGTCTTCCTGGGGAGTATTACAAATAATTCTGTACGGTACTGACACTCTTTTTAACACAAATGTACAATGATGCTGCCTCCTCCTCCTCTCTCCCACATGAAATGCTAAAAGCGTTGATAATTACTTTGCCAAAGCCAGGTAAGGAGCCTACCTCACCCCAAAACTTTAGGCCTATTTCGTTACTCAATATAGACGCTAAAATCTATGCCAAAATAATAGCAACAAGATTCAGGGGCGGACTGACCATTTGGTCACTTAAGCACCTACCGAGGGCCCAACGTCGGGGGGGGGGGGGCCCCATGAGCGGCTCAGTCTGCAGCAGAAAAAAGGCCGCCCCGTCCTCCTGGATTAATACAGCTCCCGGCGCCATGCCCAGCCTGCTGGAGCGCGGCGCCGGTGTTCTATCAGATAGCCGTTGCCCGAGCAGGGCTCGGCTTAGGCTGAGGGAGGCTCTGTCAGCAGGGAGGGGCGGGGCAGAGAGCTACACTGACGCTCTGACCCTGCCCTGCTCCGTCCCGCCCCATGTAGTCTGACAGTATATGATTAGATCCCCACCCCTACCATCGAAGCCTCGCCCCCTACCGGCAAAAGCCCTGCCCCCTACCCCTGAAAGCTCAGCCCCCGGACCACTGAGAGCGGAAGGTGAGAAGTGACGGATGGTGGTTCCTAGCTAATAGGACACACGATCTGTAACTCCTTTCAGAACAGGGAAGTGTGTGTTTACACACACTCGTCTCTGTTCTGTGTCTCCTGCTCACGATCGCTCATGGCCGAAGTTAATCGCTACTGTATCATCGGCATCCTCGCTGTGCAGCGGGCACGCGCGTGCCTGCTATCTTGACCCAGCGAGCCGACGTATAGCTACAACGGCTCCTGCAGGTTAGCCAACCTGGCGCAGTATAACTGCGACGGCTGGTCAGGAAGAGGTTAAAAGATTAAAAAAAAATCCCACGATGTAAATCCATCTCACGCCACCGACGAGCCGAAAAAAGAAAAAAAAAGCTTCATCAGCTCTGCCTCCATGGGAGGCGCCCA
Organism: Lithobates septentrionalis; assembly: GCA_037952835.1. Taxonomy (NCBI): domain Eukaryota; kingdom Metazoa; phylum Chordata; class Amphibia; order Anura; family Ranidae; genus Lithobates; species Lithobates septentrionalis. Next base: position 943,004 of record JBBDGP010001232.1, on the reverse strand, counting down.
CCAAGTGACGCTTCTTCTCGGTGACAGCTGTTATATAGCTGACGCCACGTGACGTCAGAGGAAGGTGAGGTTGCCCGTTTACGTCACCGAGTGGCCCTGCCCTCAGCTATATAACAGCTGTCACCGAGAAGAAGCGTCACTCGGTGGGAGCCACCCATGGAGGCGGAGATGTTGCTGCTTTTTTTTTTCTCTTTTTGGTCCGTTGGGCGGCGTGAGATGGATTTACATTGTGGGACATTTTTATTTTTTTATCTTTTAATAAAGGACTTGTCCCAAAATGTCTCCTGTCTTTTTTACTATTTTTGACACTTTTTTTGTGAAATGGTAGGGGTACAATGTACCCATTTTAAAGGAGAGATCTGGGGAATTGGCGCTGCCCTATTAACATTGGATGTTGATTAAAAGGTCACAGAAAAATATAAATAATTATATAGAAAAAAAGGGTGAATGTGTGTCCCTTAAGTGAATGTACCCCTATGCCTGTGCCAAAATAAATGAAATTAGTGAAAAAATTGTTTTATATAGTGTGTGATCCTTTGAAGTGAGTGTGCTAATCCTCTGTGTTGCGTACGTGAATGGGTTAAATTTGCCCCACCTCCATTGAAAAACCACACGTTTACAACATATCAAATCATATCAGACTAACCAAAACTTTTGAAAGTTATTAAGTAGCCTCCTAAAAAATATATAGTTGGGGTCCGTGACAAAACCCACTATTTGGGGGCTATCAATATCCGTGTGAGGTTACCACATACCTCTAATATATATGATGACTAAAGTGCACTGTGCATAAAGTGAAACCAAAGTGCATTAAACCTCTATAATACAATCTCAAAATTCATATATAATAAATCCATATATAAAAAATTTTCATAAAAATAGGAATACAAACCATTAACACTCAAATAAAAAGTAACGAATATGAATACACATCTGTGCAAAAAGTCCCTGTGATGGACCCAACCAGGGTTAGAATGTCTTATTTTTAGATACAGGAATATGAAAAACGTCAGGATCGGTTGACATGCATTTAAAAATGCCCAAGGGGTGGTAAAGGTGACTTCCGTGCATATAGAAGCTGGTGACTCCAAGTGCTCCCCCCCGTGCTACCCCACTCACCAGAATCCGTCACCCCCTAGGGGGTATTAGGCAGAGGAGTGGGTGTCTCTGGATGGCTGCCTGTGATGGATGTCCCTCTTAGGCTTTACTGCTCCGTGAGTTCCTTCTGTTACACTGATGGTGAGGGTCCCCTTCTGTGGATCCCCTTCTGTGGAAACTCCTTTTTAAGATCACCTTCCTCCAAGGTTAACAGCTGTCTTAATGTTATGTCAGATTCCAAGAATATATCTGCAAGGTGTCCAAGACCAAGGCCGTGCAAAAACACTTCCAGATCACTGGAGGCAGAACAGCTTTACATGCCCAGCGCTCCTGTGTCTCACAGGTATGCAGATATATTCTTGGAATCTGACATAACATTAAGACAGCTGTTAACCTTGGAGGAAGGTGATCTTAAAAAGGAGTTTCCACAGAAGGGTATGCACAGAAGGGGACCCTCACCATCAGTGTAACAGAAGGAACTCACGGAGCAGTAAAGCCTAAGAGGGACATCCATCACAGGCAGCCATCCAGAGACACCCACTCCTCTGCCTAATACCCCCTAGGGGGTGACGGATTCTGGTGAGTGGGGTAGCACTTGGAGTCACCAGCTTCTATATGCACGGAAGTCACCTTTACCACCCCTTGGGCATTTTTAAATGCATGTCAACCGATCCTGACGTTTTTCATATTCCTGTATCTAAAAATAAGACATTCTAACCCTGGTTGGGTCCATCACAGGGACTTTTTTCACAGATGTGTATTCATATTCGTTACTTTTTATTTGAGTGTTAATGGTTTGGATTCCTATTTTTATGAAAATTTTTTATATATGGATTATATATGAATTTTGAGATTGTATTATAGAGGTTTAATGCATTTTGGTTTCACTTTATGCACAGTGCACTTTAGTCACCATATATATTAGAGGTATGTGGTAACCTCACACGGATATTGATAGCCCCCAAATAGTGGGTTTTGTCACGGACCCCAACTATATATTTTTTAGGAGGCTACTTAATAACTTTCAAAAGTTTTGGTTAGTCTGATATGATTTGATATGTTGTAAACGTGTGGTTTTGCAATGGAGGTGGGGCAAATTTAACCCATTCACGTACGCAACACAGAGGATTAGCATGCTCACTTCAAAGGATCACACACTATATAAAACAATTTTTTCACTAATTTCATTTATTTTGGCACAGGCATAGGGGTACATTCACTTAAGGGACACACATTCACCCTTTTTTTCTATATAATTATTTATATTTTTCTGTGACCTTTAATCAACATCCAATGTTAATAGGGCAGCGCCAATTCCCCAGATCTCTCCTTTAAATATTTCCAATTAACTCCTATAGGAATTAATTAAGGGGAGGCTGCAGCCCTTCTATAATATTTTCCTAAGCGCGGACCTCTAATCTATTATCACAATGTTGGAGCAGTGTTATAAAGTAATCACCATTTAGACTAAATTATCACACTAGACAGCGCTAATGTTGAGCAATTGAAAATTGTGGCCAACAACACATATAAGGACAGTCATATAACAAAAAAGTCCTTTAGAAGAAAAGTCCCTTATAGAGGGAAGTGATGTAAAGTTCAGGGTGTAGTTCAGATAATCAATAGGTGATCATGAAAAAACAGTCCTCCACATGCACCTGTTTTTTCATGATCACCTATTGATTATCTGAATTAGTCTAATTGGTGATTACTTTATAACACTGCTCCAACATTGGTTATTTTTGATTTGAGACAGCTGCTGCTCACTAGATTGTCTCTCTGCCTAGACAGACACAGTGGAGTTCAATCTTATTTATGTGTTGGTGATTAATTCTTAGTTGCATACTGATGTTCATTCACGGTTATGCACCTTTGAATACTCACTAGGTTTTTTATATTAATATATCTACACCTTGGGTCTGTTTGGGTATTTGGCGCTGACTGGTGTTTCTGCAGGTCTGGTGAAACACTTTTTTATATTATTATCACAATGTACCCATTACCAATTCACATAGAAGGGATGGCTGGGATCTAGGGGTCCCCTTGTTAACGAGGGCTTCCAGATTCCGATAAGCCCCCGCCGGCAGACCCCCAAAACCACCGGGCAAGGGTTGTGGGGATGAGGCCCTTGTCCCCATCAACATGGAAACAAGGTGCTTTTGGGGGCTACTCCAAAGCACCCTCCCCATGTTGAGGTATGTGGCCTGGTACGGTTCAGGAGGGGGGGCTCTCTCATCCCCCCTCTTTTCCTGCAGCCTGCCAGGTTGCATGCTCGGATATGGGTCTGGTATGGATTTTGGGGGGACCCCTACGGCATTTTTTAAAAATTTTGACACAGGGTTCCCCTAAAATCTATACCAGACCCAGGTCTGGTATGGATTTCGGGGGGGACCCCTACGCCATTTATTTCTAATTTGGTGCAGGGTTCCCCTTAATTTCCATACCAGACCTGAAGGGCCTGGTATGGATTTTGGGGGGACCCCCAAGCAATTTATTTTAACAATTTTGGTTTGAGGTTCCTCTTAATATTCAATTGGAAGAAAGAAAGACACTCGTATGCGAGAAGACAAAAAATGGCTGCACACCCCATGTAGAAATATTAGGAAAAGGAATTGTCCCCATGAGGGGTTTTCTAAGCAACAAAGAGTGTTAAAAAAATATTTTAAAAAGTGTCATATTCAAGACTTTTTATTTATAACAGAAGTATCGAAAAAAAAATTCATCTTAGACATAAATAATCAGGACATGAGCTGTGATCCACAATTAATGAATAAAACCAACAAAACTGACAAGGCAGTGTACAATAATGACACATGTCAATCGTGCACCATAAACAGATGGTATATGAATCTTGTGAATCAATCCTGATGCGTTTTGACCCCCTCGGGTCTTCTTCAGAGGATTTGGTGGACTGTAAAATGTTAACATATATTGTAATTCTCCATAAGTAATAAAAAGAAAAAGGAAAAAGAAAAAACAGTATTAAGTGTTTATTTTCGTATATTTACCAATCACGATGTATTAAGCCACAATAGTGGCCTCTGAGTAGAAAGGACCCCCTTACTCGATCCCAGCGTCTCTGTATGGTCAACTCAGTCAACAAGAGAGATCGCTGCCCGTGCGCGCCTTGCAAGGAGTCATGCAGCGGGTAATCCCAAAGTTTCTCAGGGAGGTTAAGGGAAAGGACAGGCAGCACCTGTGATAAAGATATTGTATGTCGTGATGAATGGTCAATTCCAAGGGGTAGTTGAAAAATATTCATGTACATTGGTCTATTGTGTGTACACTGTATATATTGAGTATCAGATCTTATCACAAAGTGGTCTGGATGATGAGAACAGAGTGTATGAGATGAAGTGATGGAAAAGGACCAAGTGAGGAAAAAGGGCATGGAAAGAGGGAAGGGAAGGTCAGAGAAAAAAAAAAACGGCTGAGCTGAGATTCTTCTGGAACGCCGGGGGAGTCATGCTTGGAGTGACGCTAACAGCGTCACTATCTCTACCAGGGGGGGAACTAACTGGGGGATGGATCGGCGGCAGCTGTGTACTATCAAGGTAAATGGCTTCTTAATAGGCTCACCTATATAATGGAACTGAGCACTATAGGGACTCCATTAAGGATATCCCCATTGCTCCATTTGGACACCCACATGCCTGTAGCGCCAAATGTGGACTGGTAAGACTACCTATACAACCATATTACACTTCATGATGTGTGTTTCCATCATGTTTGCCTATACTTTATAGCTTGGACAATTTATTTACTGTTACAATTCCTTGATATTGCAGATCCTCCCACACTCAATACCGTGTACTAAGAAAGGGGGTACACTCCTTTGTGCCCACTTCTCTTTAATTGGAATTACTTTTATACCGATTAGGGATGAGCCGAACACCCCCCTGTTCGGTTCGCACCAGAACATGCGAACAGGAAAAAAGTTTGCGAACACCGTTAAAGTCTATGGGACACGAACATGAATAATCAAAAGTGCTAATTTTAAAGGCTTATATGCAAGTTATTGTCATAAAAAGTGTTTGGGGACCTGGGTCCTGCCCCAGGGGACATGGATCAATGCAAAAAAAAGTTTTAAAAACAGCCGTTTTTTCAGGAGCAGTGATTTTAATAATGCTTAAAGTCAAACAATAAAAGTGTAATATCCCTTTAAATTTCGTAGCTGGGGGGTGTCTATAGTATGCCTTTAAAGGGGCGCATGTTTCCCGTGTTTAGAACAGTCTGACAGCAAAATGACATTTCGAAGGAAAAAACCCATTTAAAACTACTCGCGGCTATTGCATTGTCGACAATACACATAGAAGTTCATTGATAAAAACGGCATGGGAATTCCCCACAGGGGAACCCCAAACCAAAATTTAAAAAAAAAAAATGACGTGGGAGTCCCCCTAAATTCCATACCAGGCCCTTCAGGTCTGGTATGGATATTAAGGGGAACCCTGGCCAAAATTAAAAAAAAAATGTGGGGTTCCCCCTAAATTCCATACCAGACCCTTCAGGTCTGGTATGGATTTTAAGGGGAACCCCGCGCCAAAAAAAAAAAAAACGGCGTGGGGTCCCCCCAAAAATCCATACCAGACCCTTATCTGAGCACGCAACCTGGCAGGCCGCAGGAAAAGAGGGGGGAGAGAGAGTGCGGGCCCCCCCCTCCTGAACCGTACCAGGCCACATGCCCTCAACATTGGGAGGGTGCTTTGGGGTAGCCCCCCAAAACACCTTGTCCCCATGTTGATGAGGACAAGGGCCTCATCCCCACAACCCTGGCCGGTGGTTGTGGGGGTCTGCGGGCGGGGGGCTTATCGGAATCTGGAAGCCCCCTTTAACAAGGGGACCCCCAGATCCCGGCCCCCCTGTGTGAAATGGTAAGGGGGTACTTACCCCTACCATTTCACTAAAAAACTGTCAAAAATATTAAAAATGACAAGAGACAGTTTTTGACAATTCCTTTATTTAAATGCTTCTTCTTTCTTCTATCTTCCTTCATCTTCTTCTTCTGGTTCTTCCTCCAGCGTTCTCGTCCAGCATCTCCTCCGCGGCGTCTTCTATCTTCTTCTCCTCAGGCCGCTCCGCACCCATGGCATGGGGGGAGGCTCCCGCTCTTCTCTTCATCTTCTTCTCTTCTTCATTTTCTTCTCCGGGCTGCTCTGCATCCATGCGGAGATTTAAAGCCATTTTTCGTTTAAATTTTATGTTTTTATTTTTCCAAGGCTGATCTTTGTTTAATGTTATTTTTAGTTTTACTCCAGACTATTTTTGTGTGTGTTTTGTGTGTCAAGTTACCACAGCACCATTGATATCTTTTATTATTTAATCTCAAGGAGATTGTTTGTTGTTGGTGTCCCTTGTTAATTTCACATTGTATTTTTGAAATGTACCTGAATCCTCACAAACAAACTGTCCTTTTTGAAGTAAAACACACATAGGCAAGTATAATTCAAAACAAAAATCCTTTATTAAGGGCTCAGAACCAAACAAAGAGGGAGGCAACGCTGGATCAACAGGAGAAATTAGCGAAGCCTGGGACCCCCAGGGCAGACATCAATTCTTGAACATCAAAATTGGTGGCCTGAGGAGTCCATATGTAAGGGAGGGCAGTCTGGTCCAGAAGTCGCAGAGATCCGGAAAGCAGCAGATGACATCTGTGTCCCCAGGCTGTAGTACCACAAGAGGCTGCATCTTTTGGCCGACCAGACTGGATCCAGGGTCCTCACTTTCTGGTCTTCCTTCCATGCTTCCTTCCTGGCTGTGGCTCTGCTGTTGGAGATGTGGCAGGAGGAGAAGTAGGACCTGGAGGAGGAGGACGACTAGGAGGACCTGGAGGAGAAGGAGGAGGACCTGCAGGAGGAGGAGGAGGACCATGTGTGAGTGAGTTCACAAAGGTGTGTATCAGATGTAATTTGGGCCCTCATACCTTTATTAAGTGCCTCCAATATTAACGACTCACACATGAGTTGTTGTCCCTCCTCCATCCTCTGCATTTTAGAGGCAATGATGGCAGCGAAGTCATCCTCCACGGTGTGTGGTGCTCCCAGGGCCTCTGTAGCGCTCCAAAAGAGGCCTATGGCAGCCTCCTCTAGGGCACTCCTCCTCCTGCCACTTTCTCTTTCCAGGTGTAGGGGAGGGACCTGCAGATCAAGCAGCCGGCTCGGCCCGGCCACCTCCTGGCTGAGACTGTGTATGAAAAAGGGACATGGTTTTAGTTTTTGCATCATCAATCACAATCATAAATTAGTACTCCAAACTAACATCTAGTTAACATCATTGATTGGACAAGCAGAAATATTTAGAGGAATGCTATACCTGGCTCAATCTGGGCTCCTCCACATGTTGTTGCCTGGAAGGCCCAGGTTGGGCGTCAGAAGCCTCAGCTGCAGGGGAAGGAAGCGTGGAAGGAAGACTGGAGAGGGATGACCTGGGTTCAGTCTGGCCTGCCAGAAAATGCAGCCTGTCATAGTACCACATCCTGGGGACATAGATGTCATCTGCTGCTCCGGATCTCTGCGAATCCTGGACTTTCTGGCGCTCCCTTACATATGTGCTCCTCAGGCCACCAATTAGGATCTTCAAATATGTGATGTCTGCCGTGGGGATCACCTGCTTCACAATTTCCAACAATTGATCCAGCTCTGCCTTCCTCTTTGTTTGGTTTCTGTAATGTGGGTGGTTGATCTCCCACAGACAGGGCAGCTCCCTGAACATGTCAATGAATATTGCCATGAAGTCATCATCTTGTAAGATATCCATGTTCACTGCAAGACACAACACAAGACAAACCCTAATGTCAGGCCAAACTCTACTAATCTTGTTACAATATAGGCCTCAATGCAGAAGCAGTATAGGCACAAGTATGTCTCTTACCTTCGTTCTTACGATCGGCGCCTCCAATGCTCCTTCCTCCGCTCACAGATCGTACGTAATACGCACGTGTGTTACGCTTTATACACACTGCGCATGCGTGTAACTCCGCCCACCCCTGACGTTCTTTCTAGTCTATTCCCCGCGCCTTTTCGTTCTGCGCAGTGGGAGAAGAGCACATGGCGGATACACAGCAGGTGCGTGCTAATTACAGGAACGAGGAGGAGGAGGAAAGCCCGGATCCGGACACGTCCCGATCCAGAAGGAGAAGATTTAAGGCCACAAATATGTCCTTTGGGGAGATGTTGGAGATGGTGGACATCCTGAAGAAGGCTGACTATGATGGAAAGTATGGACCTTACCACAACCCCAATATCAGAAAGGCGAAGATCATTGCGAAAGTGGTCAAAAGTCTGCACCGGAATTTCGGGGTACGACGATCGAAAGATCAGCTCAGGAAGCGGTGGTCGGACCTGAAATTAAGAGAGCCCGAGCAGTACAGAAAGATCCGGAGAGTGCTGCAAAAAAGTAAGTAGTTGTGCTGTGTTCCTATTCTTTTTGTCTTTATTACATTTGTGCTGCTCCATATGGTTTTCCTAATTGTTGTACAGTTTAAAATGGAAATTCAATGTTCATGGGACCATTAATCGTTCGTATCAAACATTTTTATTTCGGCCTCTAAAACACCATTGTTTAGGCCATATGCATTTTCCGACATTTTTTAGGGCCTACTTGTATGAAAAATATTTGGTTGTGTAGATGGCTTTGTTACTAGAATGAAATGCAAACTAGATTCTGTGTAAGGAGAGGACACTGAGCAGCTGTTTTAACATCTGGAGACTGGAGCACTAGTGTGGGACACAAGAACACAATTTTTATTAGGGGGGCACACAGGTGCTCCAGTGTATACTATAGGGGGGTCTCCATCTGTGAAGCTTGTACAAAACAGGTAAAGGATTGCAGGTTGACAAAGGACACTAAAAAAGCTACATCTTGGAACTCTGCTAAAATTGACAATTGTACCCCACTTCCAAGCAATGTTTCCTATTTATAATTCTGCCATCAAATATCTGTGTGCTAATTATACAATTTTTGTTTAACATAGGGGAGAAAAGACTTGGAGGACACCCCTCATCCGAGGAGACCCCCCACCTCTGGAAGAAGGGGAAATACCCCAAAAACAAGCTGAGCAGGAGGAGGAAGATGATGTGGTGGAAATTGGCACCACAACAGGTGAGTGTCTGCGACCACAGGCTCAGGTAAGAGATGGATGCTGGCAGATTTTTGATACCTGTTTTTGTTTGGTTACTCTCTTTTTAGGTGATCGTGATGTTATGGATCGAGATCCTTTCACATCAGAAAGTGCACAGATCCTGATCGGGGGAGATCATGGGGTGTAATTTTGAATTGGAAAACCTCAAGAAAAAAATCAATGATGTTATTCAAAAAAATAATAACATCATTGATGTTTTGGGGCGAATTTAAAACCCCACAAAATCACTTTCTTTTTTTGTGTGCTACTATCTTAAAAAATTTTGAGCGATGTTTTGAAACTCCAAATTTGGAGGATGCACACAGTGTGCCAACATGTGCTATCTGCCATCACGGGAGATCAATGGACGCTTTTTGGGGGTGCAACCCCTTCCTCAATAATAAAGTAGCGGTGAGGAAGGGGTTGCTCCCACAAAACACGTCCCTTGATCCCCCGTGATGGCAGCTAGCACATGTTGACATTCGTAAATTGGTGTGCATCTTCCAAATTTGGCTTTTCAAGATGTGACTTCACCCCATCTGAACGCAATATCAAACACAGTTCCTAAATACTCATGTCTGATATTGCCTTTAAGTTTTACCATATGTGAACTTTGTAAGTTCAAGATTTTTGTCTTTCTTGTTGGTTTTACACAGGCCTGTTTTATCGTAAATGGACATTTCTATTTTTGATAATGCCACCCCAAAAATTGTTATACAACAAACATGTTGGTTTGTTTTAAAAACCTTTGGTAAATGCACATGTGATTGTGCAGGTATTAAAAAGATTGTTAATCAAGAATGTGTGGATTATTGTCTCAACGCTACAACACTTTTGTGGTGATGTAATTGCTGTTTTCTGAGAAAATGGAGGTTATTTCCTAAGGGCAAATCCTCTTTGCACTACAAGTGCAGTTTCAAGTGCACTTGTAGTATAAAAAATGTCTACGCCTTTAGTAATTAACACCCAACAGTGCTTTGTATAAGGTTACACAATCACGCCATTTTCAGGACTCCCCACATTGCTGTCATGGTCAGCTAAAACAAACACAAGTAGTAAATGTCACCAAAGATTATCTTTTTCTTTTTTATTTGATAAATCCTTCACAAATTGTCTGGCATATTGATGGCCCCCCTACCCGCAAAGAACTCAAGGTATCTTAACCGGACATCAGGGGCACTCAAGGAGGGCAAGCCAGGACGGCCACTTTCAAGCGCCGTCAGGGTTGGATCATGTAGAATTCCGGCCTCAGGCCCAACTGAGCCAGCATAGTTGGCAGAATGTTTGCGTAAAAAGTTATGGAGAACACAGCACGCCAGGATTAGATGATTAAGTTTATACTCCGCCATATGGATGGGTGTCAGAAATAGGCGGAACCGGCTGGCCAGGATTCCAAATGTGTTCTCCACCACTCTTCTGGCTCTGGCCAGCTGGTAATTAAAAACCCTCTGTTCCGGGGTGAGGGTCCTCATTGGGAATGGCCGCATAAGATGGTCCCCCAGCGCAAATGCTTAATCCGCAACGAAGACGAATGGGAGTCCTTCCACATTGTCCTCTGGAGGTGGCAAGTCCAAGCTGCCATTCTGGAGAAGCCTGTAGAACTCCGTCTGGGCGATGACTCCACCATCGGACATCCGGCCATTCTTCCCCACGTCCACATACAAGAAGTCGCAATTAGCCGACACCACCGCCAACATCACAATACTATTGAACCCCTTATAGTTGAAATAGTACGACCCCGAGTTGGGTGGTGGGACGATGTGGACGTGTTTCCCATTAATTGCCCCTCCGCAGTTAGGAAAGTCCCACCGCTGGGCAAAGTGGGAGGCCACAGTCTGCCATTCCTGTGGCGTGGAAGGAAACTGTTGAGGAAACCAAAAATAAATTACTATTTTTGCACATAAACACGGCAAGCAGATTAGGCACAAACATTCTTGGCCAACCTCCAGATAGCATTTATTAAGGGGAAATTAACACCAAAGTATAAGGTACACCTATCATCTTCAACCTCTCCCCCCCCTCTCATGGGCCATTTCTAACATTATAGGGGGGTGGAATCTTGGACAGGTAACCCTCTTCACTTCATTGAGAGATGAATGCCTAAATACAGGGTATTACTTGGAACAGCCCCTCCTTAGTTACACTATTGGCAGCCCACTGGACAGGTAAGAAGTGTCATAATACAAAGATATAAATACACATTGTACATATTTGAGGACATTTGGACATTCTGATATTATCTATCAAGATAATAATAGAATACAAAAACTTTAAACAGTACCATTGGAAAGTATACAGGCAGGCCCTTGCACTACATGCTTTGGGGAATTCATCCATAAAGCTGACCACAAAAGAGATGGGTATAGTGTGTATGGGTTTGGCAAAGTCAGCAGATAGATGATTGAGGATAGATAGAGAATTGGGATCAGCTGATTTAGCAGTTGGGGGAGGGAGGGTTTAGAAAAATGATTTGGGGACACTACAAAAAAAAGCCTCTGGAACACTGCCTGAATTTAAAGCAGAAATCACATTTCTAATCATTTTAGGGGGTGTTTGGGGTAAAGCACTACTATGGAGCTGATAAAATACATTGTTAAGTGACTACATGAGGTGAATATAGGGGCAGGAGAGCATGTTGGGGAGATAAGTGAAGGCAGATATGTATGAAGGACTTAAAAAATAATTACATAAAAATCCAGCATGCATGAGAACAAAGGGGGCATTCACAGCATATTACAATCATGGTAATTAGGGAATGAGGAAAGAAATACAAGATATTAGCAAACATTAAATACAATAAAATGTGATATTAAAGGATAAAAATCTTACCTTCATATACTCCTTCTGCAGGACCTGGATGATGGCAGAACAAGTCTCTGGGATAATGATACCCAGAGCCTGGGGGGAGATGCCTGTCGAGAACTTGAGGTCCTGCAGGCTTCTCCCTGTCGCCAAGTACCGCAGGGTAGCGATGAGCCTCTGCTCCGAAGTGATGGCTTGCCTCATGCAGGTATCCTGCCTGCTGATATAAGAGGTCAGCAAAGCCAGCAGACGGTGAAATACGGGGTCCGTCATCCTGAGAAAGTTCTGGAAAACATCAGGATTATTCTCATGGATCTCACGGAGCAAAGGCATATGAGAGAACTGGTCACGCTGAAGCAACCAATTCTTGGTCCATGAACTCCTCCCCACCCTGTTCATGGACTGGACTTGTGTCAAGGTCAGGACCCCAACACCAAGCCCCCGCACAGCACGAACTCTACGAGGAGTACGTATACGAAACATGGCTAGAAAACGGTCGGCTGCTCAGAACGAAGTAACAGAACGCACTGAAGAACAGCAAGGCCTGTGAAGAGCGACCTGAAAAACAGTAACGAACAAACAAGAACACAATGACTACCTAAAGTCACGCGGAACTTGCTTGCACGCACTAAAAAGCAGATACAAACCCACAAGCACAAACTGAACGGCAGAAAACGATCTAAAAGCCACGAGTCTGAAAAAGCGCGAATCGTCTCTCACCAAACTTTTACTAACACGAGATTAGCAAAAGGAGCCCAAAGGGTGCCGCGCTTGGTTCTGAACTGGCCTTTTCTAGTCTCTACGTACGTGGTTGACGTCACCGCGTTGTTGGCGATCGGAAATTCCGACAACTTTGTGCGACCGTGTGTACGCAAAACAAGTTTGAGCCAACATCCGTCGGAAAAAATCCTAGGATTTTGTTGTCGGAATGTCCGAACAAAGTCCGACCGTGAGTACGGGGCATAACTTTCACACACTTTTTTCTCACTTGTTTTCTCAGCCACATCCACACAGCCACTTACCTTCACAATTAGTCCCAATCGGTTTTTCAATCATATTTATATTTCCCATACAGTCACTCTAAATGGTCTGTGTCCTTTCCCCTTCCCCCTACCCTTCCTTCACGTCATTCCACACTCCCCCCCTCCCCTCCCCCCCCCTTTTTTTTTTCTCCAACCTTCCCTTCCCTCTTTCCATTCCCTTTTTTCCTCACTTGGTCCTTTTCCATCACTTCATCTCATACTCTCTGTTCTCATCATCCAGACCACTTTGTGATAAGATCTGATACTCAACATACATATAGTGTACACACAATAGACCAATGTACATGAATATTTTTCAACTACCCCTTGGAATTGACTATTCATCACGACATACAATATCTTTATCACAGGTGCTACCTGTCCTTTCCCTTAACCTCCCTGAGAAACTTTGGGATTACCCAAAATCCGTTGTCGGAAATTCCGATCGTGTGTACACAATTCCGATGCACAAAATTCCACGCATGCTCGGAATCAAGCAGAAGAGCCGCACTGGCTATTGAACTTCATTTTTCTCGGCTCGTCGTACGTGTTGTACGTCACCGCGTTCTTGACGTTCGGAATTTCCGACATTTGTGTGACCGTGTGTATGCAAGACAAGTTTGAGCCAACATCCGTCGGAAAAAAAACATGGATTTTGTTGTCGGAATGTGCGATCGTGTGTACGCGGCATTAGGCTGTCTTTGTTGTAGTATCAGTTAATGTAGAACAACGGGAAGATGGGGGTCTGAGCCCACCACTACTATTTTGCATACATACATACAATCGTATATTTGGAAATATAGCAACCAAGAGTTAGCTATTAATATATGGTATGTATAATAGACATAGGGGGATCCCCTAGCAACATACTTGAGAAAAATTTGTAGTTAAGAAGAGAAAGAGGGGCGTGGCCTGGTGCATGGGGCTGTAGGATCTCGCCAACTTTCCCGGGGCTAGATTACCTCCATCATCGCTGGCACAGCATCTAAAACCGCCCTGATGGGTATAGGGAAGCCCAGGGAACACTCCAAACCCTCCGGAGACCGCTTACAGGGGGATTTAGGCTGATTCGTGACCCGATCGTCTGCGGCCTTCCTCAGCCAGGGGAAATCCAAGATGGCAGCGGTGCCTCCGTCCCCGGCCCACTCTGAACCAGCAGACATGCAGGTATGCTCCAGAAAAAAAACAAGGAAAGCTCATGAGAGGTGATGTCAGTGCATCTGGACTTGTTGCCACCTGTAGTCCTCCGCTCCTTCTCGTGCATGAGATGTATCTGAAAATCTACACTTCAGTCCTACATGTGAGTGGTTATTGCTTTTAATAATAAATTGATTTTGATACATATTCAGTGGCGCCCCTTTTCCTTGTTTTTTTCTAGTACATTTGGACCTGGCTTTTGGTTCTTTCTGGCGGCTGCCTTGAATGACTCTTTGTTCCACCCATATATATGCTATATATATGTCTGTATGGATCCTGCCCCTGTGCACATAGGCAATGTTATATGAGGTATTTTGTATTGCGCCTTCTTTTACTTGTATTAGGTATGCTCCAGAGGCCGCTCTGCCTCTCTCACTGACTTTGAGCCCCCCTCATGCAGTCCCCACAGCCCACACCATCTTTCACAAGCATCCCTGTGTTCTGGGGATTGATGGGATATGGAATTGCAGATGCGATCCATGCATGCTTACCTGCGATCCCTGCCTACTGAAAACGATTTTGAGCACTATGTCTCCCGCATGGAGAAGATCTACAAACAGGAGATTACTGAGCTCAAGAGAGATTTAGGGACACGCATGAAAGACGTAGAAAACACTACTGATGGCATCTGTAATACCCTGCAATCCCACGAAGAGACTCTTAATTCCCATACTGTCATGCTGCAGCAGCTCATGTACCACCAAGATGACATTGAGAACCATAATAGACGGAACAATACCAGGATCCGTGGTATCCCTGAAAAGATAGAACATATAGACCTAGCGGGGGCAGTCACTGCCATTTTCAATCAACTTCTACAGCAGCCCAAGGACACCCCCATTGAATTAGACAGAGTGCACAGGACCTTGGGACAGAGAAATCCTGACTCCACTTTTATACGTGATACATTATGCAGGGTACACTTTTACAAAGTGAAGGAAGAGACCATGAAAGCCGCCAGTACACAGGATTCCATTCGGTTGAACGATACCCCTGTCATGTTACTGCCAGATCTCTCACGCCAAACAATGGCCATGAGACGCGCCCTTAAACCGCTTACATCCTTACTCCAAGAGAAGCAGATTAAGTATCAATGGAGGTTCCCCTTCCAGCTGAGGGTTCATCACAAAGGCAAGTCAGCCCTTTTCCGTACCCTGGGAGACCTTCCATGTTTCCTGAGCACGCTGGAGCTGCCTCAAGTCTCCTTGCCCGATTGGCCCCTTCCAGGCCCGGATTGGCCATAGGGCAAACCGGGCATTTGCCCGGTGGGCCGCGGCCGCTGGGGCCGCCAGGCTGCAAGTCCTTGCATGGCCCAAGGCTTGAGCTTGTGCCGCTCATCCAGCCTCTCCGCGGCCGCCCGGAGCTCAGCCATCGGCGCCGGGGGGAGGAGCTAAATGAGACGCCTTCGGCCTCACCACGGCTGCACGGCCGCACGTATAGGTCAGCCGTCAGTGCCGGGGGGAGGAGCCAGAGCAGACACCTTGGAGCCTGTGTTATGTCGAGAGGTGCCGGAACATAAAACGTAAGTTCAGCCTCCCCTGTGAACTAGATAGGAGGATCGGTGGGGACGGCTGCATATAGAACAATTATTTTCTCCATCTTCCTCCTGCAGTCTCGGAATGCCTGTGAGAGGTAGAGGAGAAGCAGGCATTCCGAGACTGCAGGAGGAAGATGGAGAAAATGATTCTTCTATATGCAGCCACCCCCACCGATCCTCCTATCCTGCTTCTCTCTGCTGCTCCCGCAGGGCTCTCCACCGCACCCATACTCTCTGCTGACCCCGTGCTCTCCACATCACCCCCATGCTCTCTGCCACCCCCATACTCTCCACCCCCCCCATACTCTCCACCTCCCCCCCATACTCTCTGCCACCCCCCATGCTGTCTGCCTCCCCCCATGCTGTCTGCCTCCCCCCATGATGTCTGCCTCCCCCCATGATGTCTGCCTCCCCCCATGATGTCTGCCTCCCCCCATGCTGTCTGCCTCCCCCCATGCTCTCTGCCTCCCCCCATGCTCTCTGCCTCCCCCATGCTCTCTGCCTCCCCCCATGCTCTCTGCCACCCCCCATGCTCTCTGCCACCCCCCATGCTCTCTGCCACCCCCATACTCTCTGCCACCCCCATACTCTCTGCCACCCCCATACTCTCTGCCACCCCCATGCTCTCTGCCACCCCCATGCTCTCTGCCACCCCCCATACTCTCCACCCCCCATACTCTCCACCCCCCCATACTCTCCACCTCCCCCAGATACTCTCCGCCTCCCCCCATGCTCTCTGCCACCCCACATGCTCTCCACCTCCCCCCCATGCTCTCTGCCACCCCCCATGCTCTCTGCCACCCCACATGCTCTCCACCTCCCCCCCATGCTCTCTGCCACCCCCCATGCTCTCTGCCACCCCCCATGCTCTCTACCACCCCCCATGCTCTCTGCCACCCCACATGCTCTCCACCTCCCCCCCATGCTCTCTGCCACCCCCCATGCTCTCTGCCACCCCCCATGCTCTCTACCACCCCCCATGCTCTCTGCCACCCCCCATGCTCTCTGCCACCCCCCATGCTCTCCGCCACCCCCCATGCTCTCCACCTACCCCCATACTCTCCACCTACCCCCCATACGCTCCACCTACCCCCCATACTCTCCACCTCCCCCCATACGCTCCACCTCCCCCCCATGCTCTCTGCCACCCCCTCATAGTCTCCACCTTCCCCCATACTCTCCACCTCCCCCCATACTCTCCACCTCCCCCCATACTCTCCACCTCCCCCCATGCTCTCCGCCACCCCCCATGCTCTCTGCCACCCCCCATGCTCTCTGCCACCCCCCATGCTCTCTGCCACCCCCTCATACTCTCCACCTCCCCCCATGCTCTCTGCCACCCTCTCATACTCTCCACCTCCCCCCCTCTCATACTCTCCACCTCCCCCCATGCTCTCTGCCACCCCCCATGCTCTCTGCCACCCCCCATGCTCTCCACCTTCCCCCATGCTCTCCACCTTCCCCCATGCTCTCCACCTTCCCCCATGCTCTCCGCCACCCCCCATACTCTCCACCTCCCCCATACGCTCCTCCTCCCCCCCATACGCTCCACCTCCCCCCCCATACGCTCCACCTCCCCCCCATACTCTCTGCCTCCCCCCATGCTCTCTGCCTCCCCCCATGCTCTCTGCCACCCCCCATGCTCTCTGCCACCCCCCATGCTCTCTGCCACCCCCATACTCTCTGCCACCCCCATACTCTCTGCCACCCCCATACTCTCTGCCACCCCCATGCTCTCTGCCACCCCCATGCTCTCTGCCACCCCCCATACTCTCCACCCCCCATACTCTCCACCCCCCCATACTCTCCACCTCCCCCAGATACTCTCCGCCTCCCCCCATGCTCTCTGCCACCCCACATGCTCTCCACCTCCCCCCCATGCTCTCTGCCACCCCCCATGCTCTCTGCCACCCCACATGCTCTCCACCTCCCCCCCATGCTCTCTGCCACCCCCCATGCTCTCTGCCACCCCCTCATACTCTCCACCTCCCCCCATGCTCTCTGCCACCCCACATGCTCTCCACCTCCCCCCCATGCTCTCTGCCACCCCCCATGCTCTCTGCCACCCCCCATGCTCTCTACCACCCCCCATGCTCTCTGCCACCCCCCATGCTCTCTGCCACCCCCCATGCTCTCCGCCACCCCCCATGCTCTCCACCTACCCCCATACTCTCCACCTACCCCCCATACGCTCCACCTACCCCCCATACTCTCCACCTCCCCCCATACGCTCCACCTCCCCCCCATGCTCTCTGCCACCCCCTCATAGTCTCCACCTTCCCCCATACTCTCCACCTCCCCCCATACTCTCCACCTCCCCCCATACTCTCCACCTCCCCCCATGCTCTCCGCCACCCCCCATGCTCTCTGCCACCCCCCATGCTCTCTGCCACCCCCCATGCTCTCTGCCACCCCCTCATACTCTCCACCTCCCCCCATGCTCTCTGCCACCCTCTCATACTCTCCACCTCCCCCCCTCTCATACTCTCCACCTCCCCCCATGCTCTCTGCCACCCCCCATGCTCTCTGCCACCCCCCATGCTCTCCACCTTCCCCCATGCTCTCCACCTTCCCCCATGCTCTCCGCCTTCCCCCATGCTCTCCGCCACCCCCCATACTCTCCACCTCCCCCATACGCTCCTCCTCCCCCCCATACGCTCCACCTCCCCCCCCATACGCTCCACCTCCCCCCCATACTCTCCACCTCCCCCCATACGCTCCACCTACCCCCCATACTCTCCACCTCCCCCCATACGCTCCACCTCCCCCCCATGCTCTCTGCCACCCCCTCATAGTCTCCAGCTCCCCCCATGCACTCTGCCACCCCCCATGCTCTCTGCCACCCCCCATACTCTCTGCCACCCCCCCCATACTCTCCACCTCCCCCCGATGCTCTCCACCTCCCTCCATGCTCTCTGCCACCCCCCCATACGCTCCACCTCCCTCCCATACGCTCCACCTCCCCCCCATGCTCTCTGCCACCCCCTCAAACTCTCCACCTCCCCCCATACTCTCCACCTCCCCCCATACGCTCCACCCCCCCCCATACGCTCCACCTCCCCCCCATGCGCTCCACCTCCCCCCCTTGCGCTCCACCTCCCCCCCCATGCGCTCCACCTCCCCCCCCATGCACTCCACCTCCCCCCCCATGCACTCCACCTCCCCCCCATGCACTCCACCTCCCCCCCATGCTCTCCACCTCCCCCCTCCATGCTCTCCACCTCCCCCCCATGCTCTCCACCTCCCCCCCATGCTCTCCACCTCCCCCTCATGCTCTCCACCTCCCCCCCATGCTCTCCACCTCCCCCCATGCTCTCCACCTCCCCCCATGCTCTCCACCTCCCCCCCTGCTCTCCGCCACTCCCCCCTGTGCTCTTCCGGTCTTCCCATCACCCCATGCTCTCCGCCAGCCCTCCTGTGCTGTCCACATCCCCCATGCTCTCCGTTGTCCTCCCTGGGCTCTCCACCTCCCCCCATGCTCTCCGCTGCCCCCCTGTGCTCTCCTCTTCCTCCCTGTGTTCTCTGCCTCTCCCCTGTGCTCTCGCCCCACCCCATGTTCTCAAGGTTCTTCCCTGTGCTCTCCAACCCCCATGCTCTTTCCTGGTCGCACCCCCCCCCCTCCACACCTCTGCTGGGTTCCCCCCTCCCCTCTCTCAGGGGATCTGTCAGGGTGGAGAGTCGGGAAAGGGCCGGTTAACATGTCATGGGCTGCTCAATCCAAAATGCCCGGGCCTATTTTTTGTCCCAGTCCGGGCCTGGCCCCTTCAATCCACTACCCCAGGTCTTCCATTCCAGCCGCAATGGCAGAAATCTGGCAAGAACAAGCGTCCCAGAGGCTCATCCCAGAAACCACCAGATGATTGACTCGCTCTTCACTGATCACACATCCATAGCTTTACCCTGATGTTGGGTTTGTTCCCCTTGTTCCGGCACAGGACATACAGTACACCCCCAACTTGAAGTTTGATGGATCAGACGTCTGATAATACTAGAGAGAGCCCTACACGGATACCTCATTTAAATAACTGGGACTCTTTTCTCCCTCACACCATGATGACTTCCCCTCCCCCACCCCAGTTTTTAATTTTTTTTTTACTTAATTTTTCTTTCCTCCTTACAGGTATATGGACTCCTATGCCCCGTACACACGATCGGACATTGATCGGACATTCTGACAACAAAATCCATGGATTTTTTCCGACGGATGTTGGCACAAAGTTGTCGAAATTTCCGATCGCCAAGAACGCGGTCACGTACACCATGTACGACGAGACTAGAGAAGGCCAGTTCAGAACCAAACGCGGCACCCTTTGGGCTCCTTTTGCTAATCTCGTGTTAGTAAAAGTTTGGTGAGAGACGATTCGCGCTTTTTCAGACAGTGGTTTTCAGATCGTTTTCTGCTGTTCAGTTTGTGCTTGTGGGTTTGTATCTGCTCTTCAGTGCTTGCAGCAAGTGACGCGTGACTCTTGTCATTGTGTTCTTGTTCGTTTGTTACTGTTTTTCAGGTCGCTCTTCACAGGCCTTGCTGTTCTTCAGTGCGTTCTGTTACTTCGTTCTGAGCAGCCGACCGTTTTCTAGCCATGTTGCGTATACGTACTCCTCGTAGAGTTCGTGCTGTGTGGGGGCTTGGTGTTGGGGTCCTGACCTTGACACAAGTCCAGTCCATGAACAGGGTGGGGAGGAGTTCATGGACCAAGAATTGGTTGCTTCAGTGTGACCAGTTCTGTCATATGCCTTTGCTCCGTGAGATCTGAGAGAATAATCCTGATGATTTCAGGAACTTTCTCCGGATGACGGACCCCGTATTTCACCGTTTGTTGGCTTTGCTGACCCCCTATATCAGCAGGCAGGATACCTGCATGAGGCAAGCCATCACTCCGGAGCAGAGGCTAGTCGCCACCCTGCGGTACTTGGCGACGGGGAGAAGCCTGCAGTACCTCAAATTCTCGACAGGCATCTTCTCCCAGGCTCTGGGGATCATTATCCCAGAGACTTGTTCTGCCATCATTCAGGTCCTGCAGAAGGAGTATATTAAGGTAAGATTTTTATCCTTTAATCTCACATTTCATTGTATTTAATGTTTGATAATATATTGTATTTCTTTCCTCATTCCCCAATTACCATGATTGGAATATGCTGTGAATGTCCCCTTTGTCCTCATGCATGCTGGATTTTTATTTAATTTTTTTTTCTCCTTCATACATATTTGCCTTCACTTACCTCCCCAGCATGGTCTCCTGGCCCTATATTCACCTCATGTAGTCACTTAACAATGTATTTTGTCAGCTCCATAGTAGTGCTTTACCCCAAACACCCCCTAAAATGTGTAAAATGTGATTTGTGCTTTAAATTCAGGCAGAGTGCCAGAGGCTTTTTTTGGGGGGTCCCAAAATCATTTGGAACCCTCCCTCCCCCCAACTGCTAAGTCAGCTGATACCAATTCTCTATCTATCCTCAATCATCTATCTGCTGACTTTGCCAAACCCATATACACTATAGCCATCTCTTTTGTGGTCAGATGTATGGATTAATTCCCCAAAGCATGTAGTGCAAGGGCCTGCCTGTATACTTTCAAATGGTACTGTTTAAAGTTTTTGTAGCCTATTATTATCTTGATAGGTAATAGCAGAATGTCCAAATGTGCTTAAATGTGTACAATGTGTATTTATATCTTTGTATTATGACACTTCTTACTTGTCCAGTGGGCTGCCAATAGTGTAACTAAGGAGGGGCTGGCCAAAATAATACACATTATTTAGGCATTCATCTCTCAATGAAGTGGAGAGGGTTACCTGTCCAAGAGTTCCCCCCCCCCTATAATGTTAGAAATGGCCCATGAGAGGGGGTGGGGGAGGGGGAATCTGATAGGTGTACCTTATACTTTGGTCTTTAAAAACTCCCTCAAATAAATGTTATCTTGATGTTGGCCAAGAATGTTTGTGTCTAATCTGCTTTCCCTGTTTATGTGCAAAATGACTAATTTTTTTTTCTTGTTTGACTCCACAATTTCCTTCCACGCCACAGGAATGGCAGACTGTGGCCTCCCACTTTGCCCAGCGGTGGGACTTTTCTAACTGCGGAGGGGCAATTGATGGGAAACACATCCACATCATCCCACCACCCAACTCGGGGTCATACTATTACAACTATAAGGGGTTCAATAGTATTGTGATGTTGGCGGTGTTATTGGCTACTTACGAGTTCCTGTATGTGGACGTGGGGAAGAATGGCTGGATGTCAGATGGTGGAGTCATTGCCCAGACGGAGTTCTACAGGCATCTCCAGAATGGCAGCTTGGACTTGCCACCTCCAGAAGACAATGTGGAAGGACTCCCATACGTCTTTGTTGCAGATGAAGCGTTTGCGCTGGGGGACCATCTTATGTGGCCATTCCCGATGAGGACCCTCACCCCGGACCAGAGGGTTTTTAATAACTGGCTGGCCAGAGCCAAAAAAGAGTGGTGGACAACCCATTTGGAATCATGGCCAGCCGGTTCCACCTATTTCTTACACCCATAAACATGGCAGAGTACAAACTGAATCATATCATCCTGGTGTGCTGTGTTCTACACAACTTTTTACGGCAACATTCTGCCAACTATGCTGGCTCAGTTGGGCCTGAGGCTGGAATTCAAAATGAACCAATCCTGACGGCGCTTGAAAGTGGCTGTCCTGGCTTGCCCGTGATGTCCGTCTAAGATACCTTGAATACTTTACGGGTAGGGGGGCTAACAATATGCCAGACGATGTCTGAAACCTTTTTCAAATAAAAAAACAAATTTAACTACTAAAATATTTGGTGACATTTGTCTGCTTGTGTTTCTTTTAGCTGACCCTGACAGAAATGTGGTGAGTCCTGAAAATGGCATGATTGTGTAACATTACAAAGCATTGTTGGGTGTTATTTACTAAAGGCAAAGACACTTTGCACTACAAGTGCACTTGTGGATTTTCCCTTAGGAAATAACCCCTATTGTCACTGAAAACACCAATTAGAGCACAACAAAAGTTTTGGAGCGTTGAAACAATAATCCACACATTCTTGATTAACAATTTTTTTAATACCAGCACAATCACATGTGCATTTAGAAAAGGTTTTTAAAACAAACCAACATGTTTGTTGTATATAAATTTTTAGGGTCACATTAGAAAAAGTAGAAATGTCCATTTGATATAAAACAGGCATGTTTAAAACAAAAAAGAAAGACACAAATCTTGAACTTACAAAGTTCACATTTGGTAGAACTTGAAGGCAATATCAGACATGAGTATTTACAAACTGTGTTTGATATTGCGTTCAGATGGGGTGAAGTCACCCCTAGAAAAGCCAAATTTTGAAGATGCACACCAATTGCCGAATGTCAACATGTGCTAGCTGCCATCATGGGGAATCAAGGGACGTGTTTTGTGGGTGCAACCCCTTCCTCACAGCTACTTTATTATTGAGGAAGGGGTTGCACCCCCAAAACGCGTCCATTGATCTCCAGTGATGGCAGATAGCACATGTTGACACACTGTGTGCCTCTTCAAAATTTGGCTTTTCACAAATATGTCAAAAAATTGTAAAAATTTTTAGCTCACAAAAAGCGCAAAAAAAAATAGGGATTTTGAGGGGTTTTAAACTCTCCCTAAAACATCAATGATGTCCTTCATTTTTTTTTTGAACATCATTGATGCTTTTCTGTTTTCCAAGTCCCTATTACACCCCATGATCTCCCCGATCAGGATCTGTGCACTTTCTGAGGTGAAATGCCCTGGATCCACAACATCACAATCACCTAAAAAGATAGAAACAAAAACACACCATGTATTATAAATATGCCGGCATCCATCTCTTACCTGAGCCTGTGGTCGCAGACGCTCACATGTTGTGGTGCCAATTTCTACCACGTCTTCCTCCTCCTGCTCTGCTTGGCTTGGGTGGATTTCCCCTTCTTTCAGAGGTGGGGGGTCTGTGGTCTCCTCGGATGAGGGGTGTCCTCCGAGTCTTTTATCCCCTATGTAAAAAAAAATAGGTATACTTAGCACTAGGGATGAGCCAAACACCCCCCTGTTCGGTTTGCACCAGAACATGCGAACAGGAAAAAAGTTAGTTCGAACACGCGAACACCGTTAAAGTCTATGGGACACGAACATGAATAATCAAAAGTGCTAATTTTAAAGGCTTACATGCAAGTTATTGTCATAAAAAGTGTTTTGGGACCTGGGTCCTGCCTCAGGGGACATGGATCAATGCAAAAAAAAGTTTTAAAAACAGCCGTTTTTTCAGGAGCAGTGATTTTAATAATGCTTAAAGTCAAACAATAAAAGTGTAATATCCCTTTAAAATTTCGTAGCTGGGGGGTGTCTATAGTATGCCTGTAAAGGGGCGCATGTTTCCCGTGTTTAGAACAGTCTGACAGCAAAATGACATTTCGAAGTAAAAAACCCATTTAAAACTACTCGCGGCTATTGCATTGCCCACAATACACATAGAAGTTCATTGATAAAAACGGCAAGGGAATTCCCCACAGGGGAACCCCGAACCAAAATTTAAAAAAAAAAAATGACGTGGGAGTCCCCCTAAATTCCATACCAGGCCCTTCAGGTCTGGTATGGATTTTAAGGGGAACCCCGCGCCAAAAAAACAAAAAAAAACAGCGTGGGGTCCCCCCAAAAATCCATACCAGACCCTTATCCGAGCACGCAACCTGGCAGGCCGCAGGAAAAGAGGGGGGGACAAGAGTGCGGGCCCCCCCCCCTCCTGAACCGTACCAGGCCACATGCCCTCAACATTGGGAGGGTGCTTTGGGGTAGCCCCCCAAAACACCTTGTCCCCATGTTGATGAGGACAAGGGCCTCATCCCCACAACACTGGCCGGTGGTTGTGGGGGTCTGCGGGCGGGGGGCTTATCGGAATCTGGAAGCCCCCTTTAACAAGGGGACCCCCAGATCCCGCCCCCCCTGTGTGAAATGGTAAGGGGGTACTTACCCCTACCATTTCACTAAAAAACTGTCAAAAATGTTAAAAATGCTTCTTCTTTCTTCTATCTTCCTTCATCTTCTTCTTCTGGTTCTTCTGGTACTTCCTCCGGCATCTCCTCCGTGGCGTCTTCTATCTTCTTCTCCTCGGGCCGCTCCGCACCCATGGCATGGGGGGAGGCTCCCGCTCTTCTCTTCATCCTCTTCTCCATCTTCTCCATCTTCTCCATCTTCTCCATCTTCTTCATTTTCTTCTCCGGGCCGCTCCGCACCCATGCTGGCATGGAGGGAGGCTCCCGCTGTGTGATGGCATCTCCTTGTCTGACGGTTCTTAAATAACGGGGGGCGGGGCCACCCGGTGACCCAGCCCCCTCTGACGCACAGTGACTTGACGGGACTTCCCTGTGACGTCGCAGGGAATGCCACAGGGAAGTCCCGTCATGTCCCGTGCGTCAGAGGGGGGCGGGGTCACCGGGTGGCCCCCGTTAAGAACCGTCAGATGAGGAGACGCCGTCACACAGCGGGAGCCTCCCTCCATGCCAGCATGGATGCGGAGCGGCCCGGAGAAGAAAATGAAGGAGAAGAAGAGAAGAAGAAAGAAGAGAAGAAGATGAAGAAGAAGATGAAGAGAAGAGCGGGAGCCTCCCCCCATGCCATGGGTGCGGAGCAGCCCGAGGAGAAGAAGATAGAAGACGCCACGGAGGAGATGCTGGATGAGAACGTCGGAGGAAGAACCAGAAGAACCAGAAGATGAAGGAAGATAGAAGAAAGAAGAAGCATTTAAATAAAGGAATTGTCAAAAACTGTCTCGTCATTTTTAACATTTTTTTAGTGAAATGGTAGGGGTAAGTACCCCCTTACCATTTCACACAGGGGGGGCCGGGATTTGGGGGTCCCATTGTTAAAGGGGGCTTCCAGATTCCGATAACTCCCCCGCAGACCCCCACAACCACCGGCCAGGGTTGTGGGGATGAGGCCCTTGTCCTCATCAACATGGGGACAAGGTGTTTTGGGGGGCTACCCCAAAGCACCCTCCCAATGTTGAGGGCATGTGGCCTGGTACAGTTAAGGGGGGGGCGCACTCTCGTCCCCCCTCTTTTCCTGCGGCCTGCCAGGTTGCGTGCTTGGATAAGAGTCTGGTATGGATTTTTGGGGGGACCCCACGTAGTTTTTTTTTTGTTTTTTTTGGCGCGGGGTTCCCCTTAAAATCTATACCAGACCTCAAGGGTCTGGTATGGAATTTAGGGGGAACCCCACGTCATTTTTTTTTTTTTTTTTTGGTTCGGGGTTCCCCTGTGGGGAATTCCCTTGCCGTTTTTATCAATGAACTTCTATGTGTATTGTCGGCAATGCAATAGCCGCGAGTAGTTTTAAATGGGTTTTTTCATTCGAAATGTCATTTTGCTGTCAGACTGTTCTAAACACGGGAAACATGCGCCCCTTTACAGGCATACTATAGACACCCCCCAGCTACAAAATTTAAAGGGATATTACACTTTTATTGTTTGACTTTAAGCATTATTAAAATCACTGCTCCTGAAAAAACGTCCGTTTTTAAAACTTTTTTTTGCATTGATCCATGTCCCCTGGGGCAGGACCCAGGTCCCCAAACACTTTTTATGACAATAACTTGCATGTAAGCCTTTAAAATTAGCACTTTTGATTTCTCCCATAGACTTTTAAAGGGTGTTCCGCGGCATTCGAATTTGCCGCGAACACCCCAAATTGTTCGCTGTTCCGCGAACTTGCGAACAGCCAATGTTCGAGTCGAACATGAGTTCGACTCAAACTCGAAGCTCATCCCTACTTAGCACACAGATATTTGATGGCAGAAATAGAAATATGAAACATTGCATGGAAGTGGGGTACAATTGTCTATTTTGGCAGAGTTCCAAGATGTAGAATTTTTAGTGTCCTTTGTCAAGCTTCAATACTTTACCTGTTTTGTACAAGCTTCACAGATGGAGACACCCCTATAGTATACACTGGAGCACCTGTGTGGGCCCCCTAATAAAAAGGGTGTTCTTGTGTCCCACACTAGAGCTCCAGCGTCCAGATGTGTAAACAGCTACTGAGTGTCCTCTCCTTACACAGAATCTAGTTTGCATTTCATTCTAGTTACAAACCCATCTACACAACCAAATTATTTGAAGACAAGTAGGCCATAAAAAATGTGGGCAAATGCATATGGCCAAAACAATGGTGTTTTCTAGGCCGAACGAACAAGGTTTTATACGAACGAATAATGTGCCCATGAACATGAAAGTTGCCATTTTAAACTGGATAACAGTTAAGAAAAGCACATGGAGCAGCACGAACTAATAAACATAAAGAATAGGAACACAGCACAACTACTTACTTTTTTGCAGCACTCTCTGGATCTTTCTGTACTGCTCCTGCTCTCTTAAGTTGAGGCTTGACCACCGCTTCCTGAGCTGATCTTTCGATCACCATACCCCGAAATTCCGGTGCAGACTTTTGACCACTTTCATCATGATCTTGGCCTTTCTGACAATGGGGTTGGGGTAAGGTCCATACTTCCCGTCATAGTCGGCCCTCTTCAGGATGTCGACCATCTCCACCATCTCCACAAAGGACATATTTGAGGCCCTAAATCGTCTCCATCTGGATCGGGACATTTCTGCCTCCGGGCTTTCCTCCTCCTCCTCCTCGTTGCTGTAATTATCAGACACCTGCTCTGACTCCGCCATGTGCTCTTCCCCCACTGCGCCGAACGAGAAGGGGCGGGGAATAGACTAGAAAGAACATCAGGGGCGGGCGGAGTTTCACGCATGCGCAGTGTCTATAAAGCGTAACACACGTGCGTAGTATGTACGATCTGTGAGCGGAGGAAGGAGTAACGGAGGCGCCGATCGTGATTGCGAAGGTAAGATTTAACATTGGGCCTATACTGCTTCTAGTTTAAGGCCTGTATTTGCATAAGTTTAGAAGACTTTAGGCTGACATTAGGGTTTGTCTTGTGTTGTGTCTTGCAGTGAAAATGGATATCTTGAAAGATAAGGACTTTATGCCAATCTTCATTGATATGTTCAGGGAGCTGCCCTGTCTATGGCAGATAAACCACACGCAATATAAGAACCAAACAAAAAGGAAGGCAGCGCTGGATAATTTGTTGGGAATTTGTGAAGACGGTGATCCCCATGGCAGACATCACCTATTTGAAGATCCTAATTGGTGGCCTGAGGAGCACTTATCTAAGGGAGCACAAGAAGGTCCAGGATTCCCAGAGATCAGGAGCTGTAGATGACATTTATGTCCCCAGGCTGTGGTACTATGACAGACTGCATTTTCTGGCAGGTCAGACTGAACCCAGGCCAGCACTCTCCACTCTTCCTTCCATGCTTCCTTCCCCCCCAGATGAGGCTTCTGACGCCCAACCTGGGCCTTCCAGGCAGCAACATGTGGAGGAGCCCAGCTTGAGCCAGGTACAGCATTCTTCTAAATATTTCTGGTTGTCCAATCAATGATGTTAAAAAGATGTTAGTTTGGATTGCTAATTTATGATTGTGATTGATGAAGCAAAAACTAAAACCATGTCCCTTTTTCATACACAGGGAAGTCTCAGCCAGGAGGTGGCCGGGCCAAGCAGGCTGCCTGATACCCAGGTCCCTACCCTCCGCCTTCAAAGACAAAGTGGCAGGAAGAGGAGTAACCTGAAGGAGGCTGCCATAGGCCTCTTTTGGAAGGCTACAGAGGCCCTGAGAACCCCCCACACTGTGGAGGAGGACTTTGCTGGCATAACTGCCTGCAAAATGATGCAGATAGAGGAGGGCCAACGACTCCTGTGTGAGTTCTTAATTTTGGAAGCTCTAAATAAGGGATGAGGGGCCAAATAACATGTGCTACCCACATTTGTGACCTCACACATAGTCCTCCTCCTCCTCCAGGTCCTACTCCTCCTCCTCCTCCTCCAGGTCCTCCTCCTCCAGGTCCTACTCCTCCAGGTCCTCCTCCTCCAGGTCCTACTCCTCCAGGTCCTACTCCTCCAGGTCCTACTCCTCCAGGTCCTACTCCTCCTCCTGCCACATATCCAACACCAGAGCCACAGCCAGGAAGGAAGCATGGAAGGAAGACCAAAGAGTGATGACCCTGGGTTCAGTCTGGTCTGGCAAAAGATGCAGCCTCTTGTAGTACCACAGCCTGGGGACATAGATGTCATCTGCCGCTTTCCGGATCTCTGGGACTTCTGGACCAGATTGCACTCCCTTATATATGGACTCCTCAGGCCACCAATTTTGCTGGAAAAGAATTGATGTGTGCCCTTGGGGTCCAAGGCTTCGCCAATTTATGATGTTTATCCAGCGTTGCCTCCCTCTTTGTTTGGTTCTGAGCCCTTAATAAAGGAATTTTTGGTTCAATTATACTCGCCTATGTGTGTTTTCCTTCAAAAAGGACAGTTTGTTTGTGAGGAGGCAGGTACATTTCAAAAATACAATGTGAAATTAACAAGGGACACCAACACCAAGCAATCTCCTTGAGATTAAATAATACAAGATACCAATGGTGTTGTGGTAACTTGACACACAAAACACACACACAAATATTATGTAGTAAAACCAATAAAAAAAAACAAACAACATCAGCCTTGAAAAAAATACAAAACAAAAATAAAACAAAAAACAAATTTGGTCAGATGTGACAAATCAAAATATATTGAGGGAATCACAATAAATAAGAAAGAAGTTTGTGAGAACTCTGTGTGAATATGAGCAGCAAAACTACTTCATTCTTCTCACATTATAAAAAAGAAGAGTGTGCGCTGTATTAAACAATTTTTTACATTGCAGCATGACGAAAGTGCTCTATCCATTCCGAACGCTAATTTTACCAGACCGAGCTATTCCATCTCGGAATTTCTCCTGAGCATGCGTGGCACTTTGTGCGTCGGAATTGTAAACACACGGTCGGAATTGACGCGATCGGATTTTGTTGTGGGAAAATTTTATAGCCTGCTCTCAAATTTTGTGTGTCCTAAAATCAGATGGAAAATGTCCGATGGAGCCCACACACGGTCGGAATTTCCGACAACACGCTCCGATCGCACATTTTCCGTCGGAAAATCCGACCGCGTGTACGGGGCACTAGAGGACTCATTTTGCAGATTGGGGGCGGTTGAGTTAAATTTAAAACTGCAGTTTATTTCCCCATATGTCTGTCCCTTCTCAGGTTTTCTGTTACGGGAAGCCCTCCAGGTTCCCCTTAACATTGCTAAAATGTGTGTGTGGGTGCCTACCCTGTGTATTGCATCTGTGCCACAAAGCATTTATTCAGTTACATGAGTTTTATGTTGATGGTTAACTTTAGTTCAACAACAGTTATTGTATCCCCAGGGACCGGGAAGCACTCCATATGTCTACCGCGTATACCCCCTTAGGACCGACAGTGCTTGTACAAGCACTGTACTTTTCCTAGCCTGTTTTACATCCTGGTAATGTTAAGTAGTGATGTCCAGTTCATGAACGAATCGTTCTTTTGAATCGATTCTTTTCAGTGAACTGGGTGAATCGATTCATCTGAGTGAACTGATCCGTTTGAAACAGTTCACTATGCACTCAATAGATAGCAGAGCATAGCAGAGCAGGCCTGGTAATATGATCCTAGAGTGAGAGAGCTTGGCCCCTCCCTGCAACCAATCAGCGTGCTCAATGCACAGTGACACTCAGGAACTGGATACAAACTTAAAACAAGAGTCAGGAGTACACAGTACACCGAGTTCAGTACACCGAGTTAAAGAATCATACAGGTTACCGAGTTAAAGAATCATAGAAGTTGTTAGAACATAGTACACTGAAAGAACCATGAGTCTCCACCAGTAGAACAATACACTAAATCAATGATCAGGTAGCAGCACTACACTACAGACTGCTTTAGGCTGGGTTCACACTGCTGCGGTGGCAGACATCGTATGTGATTCGCAGCGCACTGCTGTTCACATCACATGCGATGTCTGTGCTGTGCGATATCAGCCATACAGATAGTATGGCTGATATCGCACCGCATTCGGTCCAAACTCGCACAGGACCCTTTTTTTTGTTCGGACCAGAATCGGATCGCATGGGTGTTCACACATATGCGATCCGATACATGTCCAAATTGTCAGTTCACAGTGCGATATGCGGGCTGAACTGGGGGTGTCATTAACATTGTATGACACTCCCCAGCAGTTCGCATATGGCAGTGTGAACTGCTGTGCGAGTTGGTGCGATGCGGGAACCCGCAGTAAATTTGCTGCGTTCCCGCACCGCAGCAGTGTGAACCCAGCCTTAAAGACAGAGAGGACAAAGTCAAGATAACAAGCCTCTATGTGATAGTTTGTTGAAGTGACAGGTTCTCTTTATTGCATCTGGGGTCTGTTATATGATCACATGAGTATAGGATTGTGCTCAGTAACCTGGGTAGCAGGTGTTCTGTCAGATCAAGCAATCTTTAGGAGTAGCCAATATTGCCACTTACGTGATGCACAAACAGCTGTGTAAACGAAAAGCTGTTTTTTGTGCATGTGAACTACATTCTGATGGGGCAACTTCACAGTTAAGATTGCAGCCATCAGATTTGTCCGTAGTCTTTACAGTGCATAATGAGGCCCCTTTCACACTTGTGTGACTTGTCCTGCGACTTGGGACTACAAAGTCGCATGACAAGTGGTACCCTATGATTTCCGTTCATATCTGTGCATCTTCAAGTCACAGCGACTTCAAAGTAGTCACTGCATTACTTTGGTCCTATTTTGATGCGACTTGAGGCAGAGACCTCAAGATTACATAGGTAATTCTTCAAGTCGCATCAAAGTCACGGTAAAAATCGTGGCAAAAATTGCACGACTTTCAAATGGCACAAGTGTGAAAGGAGCCTAACGATTGGATTTTACTACCGTGGGTACTTCGCCCGCCCGTGGTAGTAAAATCCGATCATTTTTTCTGTGCATGCGCTGTAAAGATTACGGAAAAATCTGATGGCTAGCAATGTTAACTGTGAAGTTGGCCCATCAGAATGAGGTTCACACGCACAAAAACCCGCTTTTCATTTACACAGCTTTTTGTGCGACACCAAAATTGATGACACTGGCTGCTCTGACAAATTGTGGTCTGAAAGTCTAACACAACAATAGTATTGTGCTTGTGCTCTGAGCAACAAACTAAATACAAGTAAACCTCCCCAGGACCTGCCAACCTTCTGTGAAGAATCATTCTTTTGATTCTAATCATTTAAGAAGGTTGAGTCAGAGATTTGGTTCACTTGCTTGTCAGCAGACTCAGCAAGTGAACCGAAGAACCGAAGAATCGATTCATTGAATCGGTTCATTTCAATGAGTAGTTCGAAATGAACCGATTCAATTAAAAGATCCGGACTTCCCAGCACTAATGTTAAGATATTTACTTTATGATTCTCCGCCGCCACCTAGTGGCCCGATTATTCTCCTACTTCTATTTTCGCTGTTGGTTCCTGTCCCCTACAACGCTGACTCTTCAATCCCTTTTCTGGAGCTGATCCCCCTATTCTCCCTCGCTCTGTTAGCTCCCCCCCTCTTTTTCTCGCTTTTTTTCCCCGTCCCTATATTCATTTCTTCTCTCCCCATCCTTACTCGGACCGAGCAGACCTTGCAGATAATCTAGAGATTAGTCTAGAGTTTAGAGATTAGTTCCTCTCCATATTACCATGACGCCGCTTGATCACATAACCCTATCTTCCTTTAACTGCAGGGGCTTCAATACTACTGAGAAGCGTAGTCAGATTCTGTACCATTTTCACAAGGCCAGAACTAAAAAATTTTACTCCTACAGGAAACCCATTTTAGGGGCCCGGATACCCCGCCCCTATATAACCACTATTATCATCAATGGCATCATAGTACGAATCAGACAAAAGGGAGTATCAATAGCCTTTCACAAATCATTTCATCCTGAAGTATTAGACTCGTTGACCCTCTAGGCCGCTACTTGTTCCTTAAACTAAAATCTAACTCTTCTATTTTTACAGTGGCTAATGTATATGGACGAACCAAGACCAGGGGAGCTTTTTATCTACGGTTCTGAACAAGTTACTATCTTTTGGAGGTCCCTGTTTAATTCTGGAGGGTGACCTCAACGTAGCCCTTTCTCTAGCCGTGGACACTTCCTCGGGTAAGTCCTCCCTATCCCACACCGCCCTCACACACATAAAATCACTGCTACATTCTGCACAACTGGTTGATGTCTGGCGAATACAGCGCCCATTTGAGAGAGATTACAGCTGTTATTCCGTGGCCCACAATTCATACAGTCGTATTGACTACTTCCTAATCTCCCAATCCCTACTTGACATCCCGCTTAAGGCTTCCCTAGGCAACAAACTATGGTCTGACCATGCCCCCGCACACCTTAGCATAGCCTACCCCCCGACAACACGTAGAACATACTCGTGGCGTTTGAAAGACAACTTGCTGAAGGACACCCCGTGTGTCACAGCGGTTGAACAAGCGATTCAGGACTTTATTCAAGATCACAAGTCTGACGACACTGACCCTCTTATTAAGTGAGAGGCTTTAAAATGTGTACTCCGGGGAACTTTAATACAACACGGCTCCCGCTTAAAGAAGGCTAGGTCTGCTGAAATTACTCGACTATTGTCCAATATAAACACACTCGAATCAGCACACAAAGGTGACTCAGAACCGGCGACATATGTTGACCTCTCTAATGCACGCAGGGAACTACTTCACATTTTGGATGCCAACTCCCTCATAGCTAGGGATCAAGGACGCAACCAACACTATTTGCTAGCCAACAAATGCGGACAACACCTAGCAAGGGTCCTACACCCCCGACCTCCACGTCGACCCATCCAACACATCTGCACAGCAGACCAACAAAAAATCAGCAATACATGTGGCATCTCGGATGCCTTCCAACGCTATTACTCCAACCTGTATAACCTACCTACACTAACCTCATCAAATCATGTAGGAGATCGACATTTCTCAAACATGAAGGACTACATTTCAGAAACGGCCCTGCCACAGATAGCTTCCGACATAGATAATCCCCTAACGGTAGCGGAATTCCTCACAGTTATTAAAGGTCTGAAAGCCGGCAAATGCCAAGGTGCTGATGGGTTTTCACCTAGGTTCTTTAAATCATTCGCCCAGTCCCTCGCCATGTTAATGACCACAGCATTTAATGCCATAGACGAAACCCACCTACCCTCCAGTAATGTCCTGTCAGCTAACATATCGGTCATACCCAAGCCTGGAAAAGACCCCTCCCAATGCAGTAGCTATCGACCAATTTCGCTCCTTAATCTCAACGTAAAAATTTATGCTAAGGTCTTGGCGAACCGGTTTTCACCCTTGTTGCCCTCAATCATTCATAAAGAGCAGGTGGGATTTGTCCCTCGCCGAGAGGCCAGGGACAATACCACCAAAACCATCCACTTAATTTCCTACATTCAACGTCACAAGCTAAAAGCATGCCTACTGTCATTTGATGCCGAGAAGGCCTTTGACCGGGTCAATTGGCAATTCCTACACCTCTCCCTGGAACAAATAGGCCTAGGTTCCACTTTTATTTCCAAGGTTATGGCTTTATATTTGCGCCCCTCGGCAACTGTCTTGGTAAATGGCTCATACTCTGCACCCTTTCAGATCTCCAATGGCACTCATCAGGGCTGCCCCCTATCACCCCTGCTTTTTGTCATAGTAATAGAACATCTAGCCCAAGCCATCAGACACAACACATCTATAGTGGGAATCCAGACACCCTCTTCTGAC
The DNA here is from genome assembly GCA_037952835.1 of Lithobates septentrionalis. Lineage (NCBI taxonomy): Eukaryota > Metazoa > Chordata > Amphibia > Anura > Ranidae > Lithobates > Lithobates septentrionalis. The sequence goes on along the minus strand of JBBDGP010001232.1, from coordinate 908,502 downwards.
CACAAACTCTCACTTTATGCAGATGACCTCCTGGTTTATGTCCAACAACCACACACTTCCCTTCCCTCCCCCATGAAGGAATTCCACAGGTTCGGGGAACTTAGTAACTTGAAGTTAAGCATGTCTAAAAATGAGGCTCTTAACATATCCCTGCCACGCACAACCCTTACCCAAGTACAAGCTAACTTCCCCTTCCAATGGAGTCCCAGGAGTATTTTGTATCTGGGGATAATGATTCCTACCAATTTATTGGAACTTTACACCCTTAACTATCTCCCCTTACTGGCCCGGATCCGGAGGGAACTTGACGCCTGGAATGCCACCCCACTGCCCTGGTTTGGTCGTATTAACACACTGAAGATGGACACCCTCCCTAAACTACTTTATTTGTTTAAAACTGTGCCTATCTCTGTCCTTAATTGTTTCTTTATCTCCCTACGATCAATGTCCATACGTTTTTTATGGCATCACGGCATGTCTCGCATTCGTCATACCCTGCTCACGTACCCCAAAACCCAGGGAGGGGAAGGCCTCCCTGACTTTGAACTGTACCACAGGGCGGCTCTACTATCTAGGGTGCTCAAATGGTTCCCTCGTCTCTTCCCTAAAACATCCACCATGGTGGAACAAGATTTATCCACCCTTGACCTTCGAGCCCTACTATGGGGCTATGGGCAACACTTACACTTACTCTCTAACACCTCCCCATTGACTATTGCCGCCCTGCACTTATGGTACAGAAAAGGAATGCTCTCGCTGTTGTCCTCGGATCCCTCACCCCTCACATCTTTTTTTGATCACCCTACACTGCCCCAAGGCGTGGGCTCTAACTTGATAGGCTCTTACTCCCGATCCACATGGCCAACAGCGAGCACATTTGTAGATCCCACCTCAGGCGCTCCGGCAGTTTCTAATCCCCAAAGCAACTGGCTCACAGCCCTCCGCATCTCCTCCTTTTGTTCTGACCTCTTTACATCCTCTCAAACTCACAGGACCCTAACAGGATACGAACAGCTGTGCTCTCTCTCAGAAACACCCAGACATTTACTCTCCACCATGTACTCACTACAACACACACTGATACACGATCAACCCCCCTCTTACACAAGGAAGTGGTCCGCAGATCTGGGAAAGGAACTCCACTTGGCAAAAATCATACTACTTCACGCACAAATCCTCAATATCCTCTTATACACATGAGAAAAATTTTAAACTTCTCTCTCGATGGTACAGGGACCCTCAATCTCTAAACAAAATCTTTCCATCTGTGCCTCCCTCGTGTTGGAGATGCAGCTCGACAGATGGAAGCTATCTACATATATGGTGGGACTGTCAGTCCATTCAGCCCCTCTGGTCACGGGTTTTTGCTATATACGGTAATCTTTACAACTGGCCTTTAGCTCTACTGTCTATGCTTCCTGGCTCCATAGCCTCCCAGAAACGCACCCTACTGCGATTCTTTCTGTCGGCCGCTAGACAGCTTATCCCCTTATTCTGGAAAACTACCACCACCCCCCCATTGACCTTATGGGTCTCAGCGGTTAATGACATCATGCGCATGGAAGAGAGGCTGGCCCTCGATAATGACACCTTTGACAGATTCAAAACCCTCTGGCTTATTTGGTTAGAATATTCTACCTCAGACTCCCTTAAAATGTTATCGATGCCCCTGAATCCACCCAGCTGGTTACCATGACTGCTTAAGGCAGGTTTGATGTACCAAGGTCTGCTCGGTCCCCCTCGGTCCCCCTTTACCGCTATCTTCTATTTCCCTTTCTACTCCCCCCTACCCTCTTACTCTTTTCTTACCCTCTTTCTCCATATCGATCTTTACCCTTGCTACTTATATCACAGTCAGATGTAGTGCTACACAATGGCATGAACTCTCACGACTCCAGGTATAGTGTGTCACCGTCTCTTCTTGAAGACGGCGGTGTAATAGTGCATATAATGGACATGTTTCCAATGATAACAGAAAAGTGAGATCTGTATTGTTTTACCCCATGATTTAGACATCTGAAAGATATTTGTATTGTTTTATCATATTCTGTTAAAAACAATAAAAACATATTTGGACTCTAAGAAGAGAAAGAAAGAAAGGGAGGAAGACGGTAAGAAAATAAAGAATAAGAGTAAGAGAAAGAAAGAGGTCAGACACACATAGCCGAACCGCAAACAAAACCAGCACCAACACAGCAATGTGCGTCGAGGCTCAAGAAGGGAGGAGTCAAAATCAGATGGGAAGAAATTGTCTACCCAAGGTTGCCAGACTTTACGATGTTTGGGGATTGTGTCCAAGTTAGTAACTTCAATTTTACAGTGAATCATGGCCTGAGTCATTATATTTTTGGTCTCAAGAGTACACAGAGTGAAGGTCCTCCAAGCCCTCGCTACAGTCTGCTTAGAGGCTGTCATCAGTTGCTGTAATAATTTTGTTTGAGCCCTAGTAAGAGCAAGCGTATAGTGATTTAGCAGAGCAATTCCGGGGTCAATTTCCAGGTTTTGGGGTAGCAAAGTTGAGGCTAAGAGTAGGGATGAGCTTGATGTTCGAGTCGAACGTAAGAAAGGTAAGGCAAGATGAATGCAGTATATTAACAAAAAAAACTGAAGAAACATTTGCCTTCATCAGCCAGGAAGCAGCACATGGGACCTACTTGGACATTCCAACATGACAATGACCCAAAACACAAGGTCAAATCGACCTGTCATTGGCTACAGCAGAGTAAAGTGAAGGTTCTGGAGTGGCCATCTCAGTCTCCTGACCTCAATATCATTGAGCCACTCTGGGGAGATCTCAAACGCGCAGTTCATGCAAGACAGCCCAAGAATTTACAGGAACTGGAGGCTTTTTGCCAAGAGAAATAGGCAGCTTTACCATCTGAGAAGATAAAGAGCCTCACCCACAAATACCACAAAAGACTTCAAGCTGTCATTGATGTTAAAGGGGACTTAAAAGGACCTGTCCCAAAGTGTCTCCTGTCTTTTTTACTATTTTTGACATTTTTTTTGTGAAATGGTAGGTTTACAATGTACCCGTTACCAATTGACATGGGGGAGGCCAGGATTTGGGGGTCCCCTTGTTAAAGGGGGTTTCCAGACTCCAATAAGTCCCCTGCCACAGACCCCCACAACAACCAGGCAAGGGTGGGGGGATGAGGCCCTTGTACCCATCAACATGGGGACAAGGTGCTTTGGGGACCCCAAAGCATCCTCCCCATATCGAGGGCATGTGGCCTGGTACGGTTCAGGAGGGGGGTACTCTCTCGTCTCCCCCTCTTTTCCTGTGGCCTGCCAGGTTGTGTGCTCAGATAAGGGTCTGGTATGGATTTTGGTGGGACCCCTACGCCTTTTTTAAACTTTGGCGCAGGGTTCCCCTTAAAATCCATACCAGGCCTGAAGGGCCTGGTATGGATTTTGAGGGGGACCCCTATGCCATTTTTTTTTAAATTTGGTGCAGGGTTCCCCTTAATATCCAAAGCAGAGCTGAAGGGCCTAGTATGGATTTTGGGGGACCCCATGCAATTTTTTTTTTAATTTTTGGTTCAGGGATCCTCTTAATATTCATACCAGACCCAAAGGGCCTGGTAATGGACTGGGGGGGAACCCATGCCGTTTTTTTCAATGAGTTTTATCTATATTGCCGAGACCCTACAATTCATTACAGCCGCGATCAGTTTTAATTGACTTATTCTAATTTAGAAATGTAATTTTGCTGTGGTCCTGTTCTAAACATGGGAAAACTGCGCCACTTTACAGGCATACCATAGACACCCCCAGGCACAATATTTAAAGGAACATTTCATTTTTATTGTTTCACTTTAAGCATTATTAAAATTACCACTCCCAAAAAAACGGCAGTTTTTAAACTTTTTTTTATTTATACATGTCCTCTGGAGCAGTACCCAGGTCCCCAAACACTTTTTATGGCAATAACTTACATATAAGCCTTTAAAATGAACACTTTTGATTTTTCATGTTCGTGTCCCATAGACTTTAACGGTGTTCTCATGTTTGCACGCATTTTTTGTCTGTTCGCATGTTCTGGTGTGAACCAAACTGGGGGGGTGTTCGGCTCATCCCTATTTAAGAGATTTAATGCCTTTAGACTCTCCTCCACAGATGCAGTACATTCTAGAGTTTCGCAATGTGTGTCAGAGAGTCTAGGCATGACCAAGTCCTGAAAAAGCAAGTCCGCTTGGGCAGCGGGTAAGTCAGGCCGGCTGCATACAGTTGCGAGAAGCGCTTCTGGAATTCAGAGAGTATTTTCACTGGGTTGCTTGAGTATGAGTTTTGACAGCTTAAGCGTAATGGGTTTACGAATTTGGTCTGGGCATCAGAGTCGAAGAGCTAAGAAAGTGTCAGGTTTGTTAGTTTTGGTGTAAATCGTATGACTTGTCCTATGGCTATTGTTAGCCAACTCGGCTAACAATAGGTCTAATTCAGTTTTTGTCTTTTCCAAAAGAAGAAGTTTATTTTGGTCCGTGGGGTGGGATTGAAATCGGAGGAAAAGGTCGTGATAGTCAGCCTCGAGCTGCTGCATTAGTAGTTTATCACGCTTAAGCTGAGTGGAGATGCAGCATGTACAAGGAAAAGGCGCAAAAAAACTGGAAAATATCTAGCAACATCACAGTAAGCAGCAAACAATTTTAGAAACTACAATTTTTAAAACATACATGTACAATGTAAAAAGGAAAAATCAACATGAATATTCCATTAAAGGTCCATGTAACAAGTCTATGTAAAAAGGGATAAATGTATAGTCCACAAGCAGGGCTGCCTTCCAGGGAACTGAAACCAAGCTCCAGAATCTATAGAAAAAACACAAGGAAGGGAGGCGCCTCTGGGTGTAGTATAAAAGGCTGTTTTTAATTTTTAAAAGCAATATGCAAACAACTCACATTTTAGTAGTGTAAACAAAGCATCTAGGAAGCCAGAGGAATGATCCATCTTGGGGCAGTTCATCCAGTGAGTCACAGTGGTGCTGGCAGGTCTGCGTGTAGCTCCTGGTATACCGCTAATGCCGGCCGCGTTGATGATGGAAATCCAGGTGAGGCTTGGAACGCAGATGGAGGGCAAGCGCACAGCTGTGACCTCAAAGGGCCGTGACGCGTTTCTTGAGCGTACGGGCTACGATATTCTGGTAGCCGCGCTCCTTCATCAAGCTTCATCAAGCTGAGTGGAGATACAAATGCATGTTCTTCTTATCACTGTTTTGTGTGCCTCCCAGAGGAGAACCGGAGATATATCCGGTGTAGCGTTGTGCATAGGGTAATCTTTTAAAGAGAGTTGGATATCAAAGCAGTAGGATTTGTTAGTCAACTGAGCTTCATTCACGTACCAAGTCTTATCAGTGGCTTGTGGTGTTAAGGATGATATAGTTGTAATCACCGCACAATGGTCAGACCATGGGATAGGTTGTATGCGAGATCCAAGCAGAATGGGAGAGGATGTGACAGGGAGCAGGATTTGGTTTAACCTAGAGAAGGATTTGTGGGGATACAAGTAAAAGGTGTAGTTACATTTTAGTGGATTGCCCTCTCTCCAAGTGTCAAGTAGGGAAGCTTGTTGCAACAAGTTGTGAAAAGTCACAGAGGGAGAATGTGCCTCAGGAACACAAGCGGATTTGTCTTGGTGTGGTTGTAGTACTTGGTTGGAGTCCCCACACGGTATCAAGGTCCCCTTCCGATGTATCTGGACAACCTGGAGCAAATGAAAAAAGAAAGGGTTGGGATTATCATTGGGTGCGTAATAAGAAGCTTAAGTGATCTCAGTATCCTGGAGTAGGCTGACCAAAATAGGGTAGCGACCCTCCGGATCATTGAATTCGGTGTGAAAGGTAAAAGAAACAGAATGGTGAAAAGCTAACAAAACCCTATGGTGTTTTGTAATACAGTATATAAGAAACTCAGGTCACCTTCTTTTGGCCTCTTTAGTAAATGGATTTTTTTATTACTTAATTACTACAAATATTTACACTAGATAATGGAATTTGTGTTTCTCCTACGCATGAAGGAAATGTTTTGTAGCCTTTTCAGTATATATTATAAAAGCACAACCTGTCATCAGATACATTCCCATCAGATGTTCACTCAAGACAAAGTAGACTGCCAATATTTTCTAATACTTGAATCAGAAAATGTAATACAAAATGCATACGTATTATTCTAAAGTTGTTTTTTTCCTTGAACTTTGAAAACAAGGTTTTCTATAGTCACTACCTGTTGCCTTTAATTGCTAAACAATTTTTTTTAATCATTGCTGATTGAAATGTATCATGTTAATGTCCAAAACTGATGCTATGATAGAACTGAAGGCATACAAAAGAATGCTTTGAAGGCTGTTTTTCTAAGGGTTCTCTTGGATTACTAGCCTGGCTGACATACAAAATACAGCATCTGTTTCTTACTATAGGACAACTCATGGAAAATACCCTGGCTGCTACTTAGACTATGCTCTAACCTCCCTGTATATTCATTTCTACATTGTTCCCAACCACATCAGTTCTGTAGCAGCCAAGGGACTGCCTGGGGCTTCAGAGTTCCATTGACTGGCTTAACTCCACTAACAAGAGCTATATATTGCTTTCCTCAACTATAACATTCAGTGCTTTAAAAAAACAATTACATTTACTGATGCAGTTTGGTAATACTTTAAGAACACCATTTAAGTCTAATCTAAATAAACTATATGCTTCTACACATTAAGGTGTTTATTTTTTTAAATACATGAGTTGCATATTCCACAGTCTGTTCTAACAAGAAAAGGGATTTCTAAGTCTGACTTCTACCAATGCTGCATACACGGGGTCGGAATTTCCGTCAAAAAAAGTGTGATGGGAGCTTTTGGTTGGATTTTCCGACCGTGTGTGTGCTCCATCCAACTTTTTCTGTCTGAATTTCCGCCAGCAAAAAATTGAAAGCTGGCTCTCTTGACGGAAATTCCGTTCGTCTGTATGCAATTCCGACGCGCAAAAAAAACGCATGCTCGGAAACAATTCGACGCATGCTCGGAAGCAGTGAACTTCATTTTCTCGCCTCGTCGTAGTGTTGTACATCACCGCGTTCTTGATGGTCGAAAGTTCAGAGAACTTTTGTGTGACCGTGTGTATGCAAGCCAAGCTTGAGTGGAATTCCGTTGGAAAAACCATCCAAGATTTTTCCCAACGGAAATTCCGCTCGTGTGTACGGGCATAAGGAACTGTTTGAGAAATTTTTAGGTGGTAAATAGGATTGAGGAGCACATTGAGGCACGCCAAATCCAGTACACTTGCCTTCATATTGGGAGGAAATGCAGCAGATGTTTGTTGGCACAAAAACTTTAACTGAGGTTAAAGCTATTATAGTGCTTGGATGCTGCAGAGGTGAATTAACTCTGTTCAGAGATAAATACAAAAAGAAGAATGTGTGGGATTTTAATGGAGCTGAAACTTCCTCCACAGATAAGACTTTAGACAAGCATACAAAAAATTCATTAAAAAATAACACTGAGGAATCATTACCCTAAAATGCATATAGAATAAACATAGTAGATATACAGTTTAGTCACCCTCAGCATTAACCTCCCTCATCTGTTGATCAAGAAAAATGTATACAAAATACTGTACATAAAATACACAAACTAGGAGGGAAGATGATATAATCCTGAAACGTTTTACAGTTAAAGCTTCCTCAGAGGTGGAGAGTGTTGTTAGGTATAGTAGAATTAATTCTCTGGAGAGGGGGAGAATGTGTATTCTGAGCTGGTAAGGACCTCAAGATCCTGGCTGTGGGGTAGACGGCAAGCTAGAAGAGAAGTCGGTACTAAAGATATGAAGCCTGGAAGCCCAAAAAGCTATGTATTCAATCTGTTCAGATCCTAAAGTTGCTGACACTGATTAGCATGGCTATGTTCATCTGCAGTGTTTAATGAAAAGCAGGTAAGATTGAAAACAGATTGTGGTCATTTTTTTAAAATTGGGGATCAGAGAGTGTGTTGAAACCAGAGGTTGATCACACTTCACAGCCTCTTGGGAAAATATGTGCAAGAGAGTGGGAGTAGAGAGTCCAGGAAATCACAGACCTTAGTATGCAGCAACAAGAATCTGGTATTCATTCAGATTTTGTAAGAGTAGAACAGCTGTTTTCTTTTCCATGGTTTTCTAGGGATTTTTGAAATATGCAACAATTATTTGTACTTTGTGGATTTAGAAAAGGTGTATTCATGAGCTAGGGAACAGAGTCAGTCATTTAGAGGACAAAATGAGCAAATTCGCAACTTCATTTAATACATTGGTTGACACTAGGGTTGCACCAATATCACTTTTTTATGACCGAGTTACTTTTTTTAATGTCATGTGACAGTGTCACTAATATGCAGTACTGATGCACTGATGGGCACTGATGAGGGTACTGACTGTGTCAGTAGTTTATTTTATTATTTTTTACAAATTATATATATATATATATATATATATATATATATATATTTGTAAAAAATAATAAAATAAACTACTGACATATATATATATATTTTTTTTTAAACAATGCTTTCTTTTTTTTTTTTTGGGGGGGGGGGGGGGGAGTGGACAGTCATTTTTAGAATTTTACTTTAAAATATTTTTTTTTTATTACTATGTTTCCTTTTTTGAACAAGAATGGACAGGAGACAGCAGCTCCTCTCCATTCATAAACTGAAGCATTGTAAACACCATTTACAATTCTCAGTTATGAATGGACAGAGTCAGAGATCACTGACAGTGATTCATTCAGAAAAGGAAGGAGACAGTAAATGACCTTTTTAGCTGCTCCTTCCTCCGCTCTCCATCCTCAAAGATCTGTGACGGGGAGTATCAGAGGAGGACGGGGGGGGGGGGGGGCTGGAGGACAGGGGAGGGGACCAGAGGAGCCCACAGAGGAGCACAGAGGAGGACACAGAGGAGGACACAGAGGGGAGCCAGTGAAGGATACAGGGGACACTCAGGAACGATCAGTGTGGTGGTGGGGGAAGCTATAATCACTGATCTCCCTGTGTGGCTTTCAATAAAGCAGCTGAAAGCGATGGAGGGGAGAGGAGGAGAAGCGACTGTCAGCTGCTTTATTGAAAGCCACACAGGGAGGTCAGTGATTATAACTTCCCCTGCTGCCGCACTGATCATCCCTGAGTGACCAGGTATCGGACTAGGCATTGGGAGTACTCCTGAAAATACTCTGTATGCCAATACTAGTATCAGTGCAACCCTAGTTGACACCAACACAGATCAAGCAGACGACATAGCTTGGCTGAAAGCCAAGGTGGCGGATTTGGAGGACAGATCAAGAAGGAACAATTTAAAGGTGCGTGGCATTCCAGAATCTATCACGTGCCAACTGCCACATTATGTCCGTTGATGCCTTTTTAACAGCGATCCCCACATTATTCTCTGCTGATCTTACCATCGACCGCATCTATAAGGGTGCCTAAACCCGCTCACATTCCAGCTAGTGTCCCTAGAGATGTATTGCTCAGAGTACAAAGAACAAAGAAGAACAAATACTCAATACATTCCGCAGGACTGACCAATTACATGAAAAAATAGCACATATCCAGTTACTACCTGATTTTTCTAAGCACACATTACAACTAAGGCAGAACCTCCAAACAGTAACCAAAGAACTCAGGAACCACAGAGTGGCCTACCAATGGAGGTATCCGGCCACACTTCTGATCACCCACCAAGGTACCACGACTAGGATAGTCTCATTGGAAGATGGTCTCAACTTCTAGCGTCAACGGCAAATCCTACCTGAGCTTCCTCCCCTACAAGCAATGTCCAGTTAATTTCCAAAGAAAGCCTTTTTTGGAACCAGAATGGCGCAAAATCCAAAATAAGCAGAAAAGGCAAAAAGACAAACATGGCACCTGACGATAGCAATGCATTAATCCCATGTCAACATTTCCTGGAGGCTTCACAAGCTCGTGAAGTACACACCACCGTACTTCTTTACCCCCGTGTTATTGCAGTTTAACTGCTCTAGACGCCAACAGGGTCTTTATTTTTTTAAGTCTATTATTTTTGCTCCTGTTTTCAAATTAATGTTTTGTCCTCATTTCTACAGGCAACTTTGACCTCTTGGTTATGTTAGAACAGCATGCTCCCATTATCAGATGATCTTACATGCTTAACCAATAACAGTGGACCTAGTCCAGATTGGAACTTTCTAGCCTTTGTGTTCCAGGGATTTTCAAGAACCATCACAACTCTATATGGACTTCTCTTTCTTGTGCCCAATGGAGATTCCATAACATATAGTCACTTTTTAATATGGGTCTTCAGTGTTTATTAATAAATGCTAATGGCGTTAACCATCCGGCCAAAAGACGCTCTCTTTGGGAAGAAGCTGTGCACCATAAGGCGGATATCCTGGCAGTTCAGAGACTCATTTCCATAAAGACTTTACCCCGATATTCTCACATTAAAATTATCCACATGTGTTTATCTTTTCTACCAGCGCAAAGAAAAGAGGTGTACTATTGGCCATCAAAGACTCAGTGTCATTTGTACTTAAGAATATGTTCTCTGACCCTAATGGTAGGTTTATTTTTGTAACATGTAAACTAAACTCTAAACCTTACACCCTGGCTTCCATCTATGCATCAAATACACACCAACTAGGTTTCATTCACAAAATGATACGGAAAATTTCTAAGGTGTTATAAGGAAGTCTTATTATGTGTGGAGACTTTAATGCAGTCCCCTACCCAGAGCTGGACTCCTCCTCATTGGCATGTTGTCTAGGCCCCTCCTTGAAAGACTTATTACACAAGGAGGATATATAGGATGTTTGGTGGTGTCATCACTAGGGATGACCCCGATGCTCGAGTCGAACGTAAGTAAGCTGAACAGCGAACAATATGTGATGTTCGTGGAAAATTCTAAATCCGCCGGAACACTGTTAAAGTCTATGGGACACTAACATGAAAAATCAAAAGTGTTAATTTTAAAGGCTTATATGCAAGTTATTGTCATAAAAAGTGTTCGGGACCTGGGTCCTGCTGAGAATAAAAAAAGAATGAAAAAAAAAAAGCAGCAACCGTTCTGCCTCCTTGGGAGGCTCCCGCCGACTGACACGTCTTCTCTGTGATAGTTATTATATAGCTGAGGGTGGGGCCACCCAGTGACGTAAACAGGTGACCCCGCCCCCCTCTGATGCCACAGGGGCTTTTTTTTCTCTTTTTCGGTCCGTCGGGCGGCGTGACTTTACATTGCGGGACATTTTTATTTTTTAATAAAGGACTTGTCCCAAGCTGTCTCTTGTCTTTTTTACCATTTCTGACACTTTTTTGTGAAATGATAGGGGTATAATGTACCCCATTACCAATTCACATGGGGGAGTGCCCTTGTTAAAGGGGGCTTCCAGATTCTGATAAGCCCCCCGCCCGCATACCCCCACAACCACCAGGCAAAGGTTGTGGGGATGAGGCCCTTTTAGCCATCAACATGGGGACAAGGTGCTTTGGGGTCAGACCCCAAAGCACCCTCCCCATGTTGAGGGCATGTGGCCTGGTACGCTTCAGGAGGGGGGAGCGCTCTCTCGTCCCCCTCTTTTCCTGAGGTCTGCCAGGTTGCGTGCTCAGATAAGGGTCTGGTATGGATTTTGGGTGGGACCCCTACACCATTTTATTTTGGTGCAGGGTTCCCCTTAATTTTCATATGAGACCTGAGGGGCCTGGTATGGATTTTAGGGGGACTCCCATGCTCTTTTTTTCAATGAGTTTTATCTATATTACCGAGACCCGACAATTCATTACAGCCACGATCAGTTTTAAATGACAATTTTTCCTTTAGAAATGTCATTTTGCTGTGCCACTTTACAGGCATACTATAGACACCCCCCAGGCACGATAGTTAAAGGAATATTTCATTTTTATTGTTTCACTTTAAGCATTAAAAAAAATCACTGCTCCCAAAAAAAATGTTTTTAAAAACATTTTTGCATTGATACATGTGCCCAGGGGCAGGACCCAGGTCCCCAAACACTTTTTTGACAATAACTTGCATATAAGCCTTTAAAATGAGCACTTTTGATTTTTCATGTTTGTGTCCCATAGACTTTAACAGTGTTCGTGTGTTCTTTTTGCCTGTTCAGTATGTTCTGGTGCGAACTGAACGGGGGGGGGGTGTTCGGCTCATCCCTAGTCATCACGCCAATGAGAAGGACTTTACTTTTTACTCTGCTAGACACAATACCTACTCCCATATAGATCTTTTTTTGGTAGATAAATGGGTACTGCAGCGGGTGTCTATATGTGTTCATCCATTCACAATATTACATGGTTGGACCATGCTGCCATCTTCATCACCTTGGATGAAGGGGACACCTGTTCTCCTACTCCGATTTGGTGCTGTAGTGACTATTTTACAATCCTCCCTCCATCAGTCTACCATTAGTAAACATTTACAACATTTTTTGTGGGAAAACAACTTACAAGACACAAATCCCTTCACATTGTGGAATGCCCATAAGGCATTCATGAGGCATTTTGATACAAATTGGCTCCAGAATTAAGAAACAATGTAATGCCCATCTCAATAAACTAATCTCTGACATACAGACCCTTGAAACACAGACTAAAACCACCCCTTCGGCTTTATTTGCATCCTCCCTGTCTAAACTTCGTACCGAACTTAGAGTGTTAATATGCGTTCACCACGATAAACTAAATCTAAATCACTTAAACTAAAATTCTATGCCCATCACAACAAAGCAGGCAAATTCTTGGCCAACAGGGTTAAAGCTCAGAGAGCCATGGCTCGAACTCAATACCTTATTCATCACTCCACTAAAAGGAAACTCTTGAATTCGCAGGCCATTGCTGATGCTTTTGCAGATTATTAAAGCTCACTGTACAATCTAAAAGATGACTCTTCCACCCCCCAACCCTCAGATGCAGATATACAATTTTTTTTAGCCAAACTACAACTCCCTACCCTAAACACTACACAGTTAGAGTTGTTAAACTCTCCTTTCACTATTTCTGAAGCTACCAAAGTCATCAATTCACTTCCCTCTGGTAAGTCGCCAGGACCAGATTTGTTAACAACTGATTACTACAAAACTTTTAAAGATAACACTGGAAAAATTTGGCTTCCGGGGGACCATTCTTTCGGCTATCCTTGTACTGTATTCTCATCCATCAGCACAAGTATATACATCTGGCCTTCTATCACAAACATTTACTATATCAAATGGAACCCGTCAAGGGTGCCCTCTTTCCCCATCAATTTTAAATCTAATGATTGAACCACTGGCAGAAGTGATTCGCTCACAACCTCTAATATCAGGATTTCGTACACGCACTACCTCTCACGTCATTAATTTGTTTGCTAACAATTTAATACTTCTCTTATCTCACCCTTTGATATCATTACCTGCAGCACATCACAACCTAATTAGCTTCAGCAACATCTCATACTACAAGGTGAATTTTACTAAATCTACAATCCTAGATTTAGGAGTCCACAAACTCACTCGCCAACACCTAAAGCAAGAACTACCTTATGCATGGGCTGAACACCATATACTCTATTTAGGTATAGTTATAACATCTTCCACCTCTACATTAGCGGATGCCAACTACAAACCCTTTCTAGAAGATATTGGAAAAGAACTTCATCGCTTATCCAATTTCTAACTTTCTTGGGCAGGAAGGACAGCTACCTATAAAATGGTAATTTTACCTAAAATATTATATGTATTTCGCACTTTACTGATCCCCATTAAACCTAATCTCTTACGTGCTCTATCGGTACAACTTAAAAAATTCAACTGGCAACGCAAAAGAGTGAGATGCTCACACACGCACCTAATCAGACACAGGAAATATGGAGGCTTGGGTATGGTGGACATTGCAGACTACTATTTAGCCTCTTTATTGGCACAATCAAAAAATTGGTTTAACCATCATCCAGAAGCCCTATGGGTAAGGATTGAAAAACACTAATGCTGCGTACACACGAGTGGTTTTACCGTCGGAATAAACTCTGAAGGTTTCTCCGATGGAATTCCGCTCAAGCTGTCTTGCATACACACGGTCACACCAAAGCCCGACCGTCAAGAATGCAGTGACATACAACACGTACGACGGGACTAAAAAATGGAAGTGCAATAGCCAGTGCGCCACCCTTTGGACTCCTTCTGCTAATAACAGCATACAGACGAGCGGTTTTTTCGATAGTAATTGGTTCCATCGGAAAAATATAGAACATGTTCTCTATCTAAGTCCATCTGAATTTTCGATGGAAAAAGTCATACACACGGTCGGAATATACGAAAAGCTCCCATCGGACTTTTTCTGACGGAAATTCTGCTCGTGTGTACGCGGCATAAGGCTCTGTTTCCACTATTGCGAGTTGTTGTGCGACTTGACACATGTGAAGTCGCATGACAAGTCAAAATCCATGTATTTCAATAATCCCCGTTCTAATTGATGTGACTAAAATGTTTTTGTACTACTTTGTTCCACCTTCGTTTCAACTTGCTCTCCCATGGTTCTCACCAGTCGCAAGACATCGCATCAAAAATCGCATTGCAGAGGGGTGTGGCTAACCGTCGAGCAAGATGGACGTCTGACATCTCAGCTCCTGCACCGACCAGAATAATACACAGCATCGCCGCTATTCAGACAGCTCCCTGCGGCAGATAAACACACAGGAGAACCGGCACACACCTCCACCATGTCTGGCCAAACCCACAAATGAAAAGAACACTGTCCGCCTAAGAAATTGACAAATTTATTCACACAGCCGCTGGACACAGGAATCCAAGTTGGCGCCCACAGCCCATGGATCTGCATCAGCCTATAAAGACCTTCCAAATGCAGAGGGATCTGAAATACCCTTGCAAAATCAATCCTTGGATACCTCTCCCTCCTTCACATCATCGGCCAGTAACAGCCCAGCAAAATCGCGGGTGCGACTGAATCCTGATCCGACCTGCCATGAGGTGAGCCCTGTATTTGATCTTATTCCAGCACATCCATCCGCTATACCAGCCTTCCCCACCACAAAATACACCAGTATAAAAGAGATGCTCATCTCTCTACAGAGCTCTCTCCATAATGACATCGCCTCCATGTTTACCAAATTTTTATCACACATGCACTTTATGGGCCAGAAAGTTCACCATATTGAAAACCAAATAGGTGATATTACTGAAACAATTAATGATCTAGTAAAGGCCCAAGACCATACCCATGAAGAGCAACAGTGGATGAAAGCCAAAATGGCGGACCTCGAGGACAGGTTGCATCGTAATAATGTAATGATCAGAGGCATACCTGAGAGTGCCATGCTACATGATCTTAACACATTTGCAAGAAAGCTGATTTCCACTAGGGATGAGCTTTCTGTTCGACTCGAACATTGGATGTTCGCCCGTTTGTCAAAAACCGAAATTATGGGCCGTTTGCACCAAATTCGAGCGGGGCGTAACGGGCCATAATGCACTGCGGGAGCACAGTGCATTGCTGTCTGATGATTGGCCAAGCATGCACTATGACCCGCATGCTTTGGCCAATCACAGCGCCGTCAGCAAAGAGAGTCATAATTGCCTATGGCCAATTATGGCTCAGGGGGTTAAGTCCACGCCCCACACTATATAAGGCCGCCTGCACGTCGGCCCTGTGTAGTGTGTTGCTGGTGTTGACCGAGAGAGAGTGTCATTTCATTTAGATTGAGCAGGCAGGCGATTCAGTTAGCTGCAGTGCATTTAATATATATATATATATATATATATATATATATATATATATATATATATACACTGTATGCAGTTTAGCTAGATCTGACTGCAGGCCATTCCTGGTGTACTGTTTCTAATATACGTCAGGCAGGCAGGTGATTCAGTTAGCTGCAGTGTATTTAAAACATATATACAGTCAGTCTTGTGTGTGTGTAATATATATATCCACTGCATACAGTTTAGCTATATATATATCACTGCAGGCCGTTCTTGGTGTACTGTTTCTAATATACTTCTGGCAGGCAGGTGATTCAGTGATCTGCAGTGCATAAAATATATATATACAGACTCCTACATATATATCCACTGCATTCTAGTCTAGCCAAGCCTATATCTGACTGCAGGCCATTCCTGGTGTACGTTTTCAAATACACTTTCAGGCAGGCGGGCGATTCAGTGATCTGCAGTGCGTTAAATTATATATATATATATATATATATATATATATATATATATATATATATATATATATATATTATATTCTCCTACATATATATATCTACTGCATTCTAGTCTAGCTAAACCTATATCAGGCTGCAGGCCATTCCTGGTTTACGTTTTTAAATATACTTTCAGGCAGGCAGGCAATTCAGTGATCTGCAGTGCATAAAATATATATACAGTCTCCTACATACTTATATTTACTGCACTCTAGTCTAGCCAAGCCTATATCTGACTGCAGGCCATTCCTGGTGTACTGGTGAGAAATATATGTTCACAAAATAATAGTGACTAAACTAAATAATCTCAAAATGTGGAAGCAAATGGACCACAATAATAATACCCTGTGAATATGAACACAAAAGGAAGGTGTATATATAAAAATTGACAAAATGAATTGTCTACACAACTTCAGTGTATACAAAATGTGAAAAAAACTAAAAATAAAAAATAAAAAATACAAATTAAAATTTAGAAAAACACACAAAAAAGAAAGTCCATATGAAGTGGATTATCCAATTGGAAAATAGTAAAAAATCAAAAAATCAAAAAAAAAAAAAAAGTGTCTATATAATTGTTGTAATAAAAAAGGAAACCACACATAAGTCCATGCAAATGAGTAAGCTTGATCAGAGTGAGAATCAATTCAAACCACCACAGAATAGTGCAGGGAATAGAAAAGATGCCTCCACCTACAACCACACTGCTGCTTACCAGAACTGTATGGTCCCTTGCAGTGGCGTAGCATGGGGGGTGCAGGGGGTGCCATGGCCCCGGGCGCGACATTTAGGGGGGCGCCAGTATGTGTCACTGGCTGCCTCCTCCTAATTTCAAATTCCTGTGTCCCCTGCGCTCCGGCCGCCATGTTAAGTGTCCGGCGCCCTGTGATTGGGCGTATGGGGGTCATGTGAGGCGTAGGGCTGGCCTGTCCTCGTTCGCTCCTGAAGTCCCGCCTCCGCACATGACCCCCCATACGCCCAATCACAGGGCGCTGGACACTGAACATGGCAGCAGGCAGAGCGCAGGGGAGAGAAGAAACAATGTGAGCCGCCGCTGTCTTCTCCTCCTCATCCGGATCGATGCAGGCCAGGATAAGAAGGTGAGTGAGACTCCCTCGTGAGAGTCTTGTTACTGGCCGGGGCGGGGCGAGAGAGAGAGACTGTAGGCACTACAGTGTAGTGTAGTATAGTGGTCAGTGTAGTATAGTATAGTGGTTAGTATAGTGGTCATTATAGTGTAGTTTAGTATGGAGGTCAGTGTAGTGTAGTGGTCAGTATGGGGGGCAGTGTAGTGGACAGTATAGTGTAGTGGTCAGTGTAGTGTAGTATAGTGGACAGTGTAGTATGGTGGTCAGTATAGTGTCATGTAGTATAGTGGTCAGTATAGTACAGTATAGTGGTTAGTGTAGTATAGTATAGTGGTTAGCATAGTGGTCAGTGTAGTTTAGTATGGAGGTCAGTGTAGTGTAGTATAGTGGTCAGTATGGTGGTTAGTGTAGTGGACAGTAAAGTGGTCAGTATAGTGTAGTGGACAGTGTAGTATAGTGTGGTGGTCAGTGTAGTGTAGCATGGTGGTCAGTGTAGTGTAGTATAGCGGTCAGTATAGTATAGTGGACAGTGTAGTGGTCAGTGTAGTGTAGTATGGTGGTCAGTATAGTGGACAGTGTAGTATAGTGGACAGTGTAGTGTAGTATGGTGGTCAGTATAGTGTTGTGTAGTATAGTGGTCAGTGTAGTATGGTGGTCAGTATAGTGTATTATAGTGGTCAGTATAGTGGTTAGTGTAGTATAGTATAGTGTTTAGTATAGAGGTCAGTGTAGTATAGTGGACAGTATAGTATAGTGGACAGTGTATTGTAGTATAGTGGACAGTGTAATGTAGTATAGTGGACAGTGTAGTATGGTGGTCAGTATAGTGTAGTATGGTGGTCAGTGTAATGTAGTATAGTGGACAGTGTAGTATAGTGGACAGTGTAGTATGGTGGTCAGTATAATGTAGTATGGTGGACAGTGTAGTATGGAGGACAGTGTAGTATAGTGGTCAGTGTAGTGTAGTATAGTGGACAGTGTAGTATAGTGGTCAGTGTAGTGTAGTATAGTGGTCAGTGTAGTGTAGTATGGTGGTCAGTATAGTGGTCAGTGTAGTGTAGTATAGTGGTCAGTGTAGTGTAGTATAGTGGACAGTGTAGTATAGTGGACAGTGTAGTGTAGTATAGTGGACAGTGTAGTGGTCAGTGTAGTGGACAGTATAGTGGTCAGTGTAGTATAGTGGACAGTATAGTATAGTGGTCAGCAGGGGCGGACTGACCATCGGGCAATTCGGACAGGGACCGAGGGCCCGTGGCCAGTAGGGGGCCCCATGACAGCTTCCACTTCGATCTACCCGTCAATCACAGCTAGCTGACGGGTAGATCGGGTCCCGAATCACTGCTCCCTGCTAAGAGACTGCTGCAGTGTAAGCGAACCTCTCGTGATGCGCTCCTCCCCGCCAGCCCCTCCTTCCCTCCCGTCCATCCCAGGTGCTTGTATTTGTCATCACCTCGGATGGACGAGAAGAGAGGAGGGGCCGGCGGGGAGGAGCGCATCATGAGAGGTATGTTTACAGCCGCTTCCCGTGCTACTCTGCATCTAGGAAGGAAAGTGCAGCAGCTGCTGTCCTGTGTCCCTCTATGTGCCCAGCATCCTGCTCTCTGCCCAAAAGCCCTGCTGTCTGCCCATACCCTGATGTCTGCCCATACCCTGCTATCTGCCCCATTCCCTGATGTCTGCCCATGCCCTACTCTTTGCCCCATGCCCTGCTGTCTGCCCATGCCCTGCTTTGTGCCCCTATTCCCTGATGTCTGCCCCATGCTCTAATGTTTACCCCATGTCATGCTCTGTGCCCCCTTGCCCTGCTCTGTGCCCCCATGCCCTGCTGTCTACCCTATGTCCCGCTCCGTGCCCCCATGCCCTGCTGTCTGCCCCCATGCCCCGCTGTCTACCCCATGCCCTGCTCTGTGCCCCCATGCCCCGCTCTGTGCCCCCATGCCCCGCTCTGTGCCCCCATGCCCCGCTCTGTGCCCCCATGCCCTGCTCTGTGCCCCCATGCCCTGCTGTCTGCCCCATGCACTATAGTCTGCCAATACCATGCTATCTGCCCTATGACCTGATGTCTGCCCATGCCCTGCTCTGTGCCCCCTATGCCCTGCTGTCTGCCCCCTCGCCTTGCTCTTTGCCCCATGCCCTGCTGTCTGCCCATGCCCTGCTCTGTGGCCCCATTCCCTGATGTCTGCCCCATGCTCTTATGTCTACCCCATGTCGTGCTCTGTGCCCCCTTGCCCTGTTCTGTGCCCCATGCCCTGCTGTCTACCCTATGCCCCGCTCCGTGCCCCCATGCCCTGCTGTCTGCCCCCATGCCCCGCTCTGTGTCCCTATGCCCTGCTCTGTGCCCCCATGCCCTATAGTCTGCCCATACCTTGCTATCTGCCCCATGCCCTGATGTCTGCCCACGCCCTGCTCTGTGCCCCCATGCCTTGCTCTTTGCCCCATGCCCTGCTGTCTGCCCCATGCCCTGCTTTGTAACCCCATTCCCTGATGTCTGCGCCATGCTCTTATGATTAGCCCCATGCCATGCTCCGTGCCCCCTTGCCCTGCTCCGTGCCCCCATGCCTCGCTGTCTGCCCCCATGCCCCACTCTGTGCCCCCATGCCCTGCTCTGTGCTCCCATGCCCTGATGTCTGCCTCATGCCCTATAGTCTGGCCATACCCTGCTATCTGCCCCATGCCCTGCTCTGTGCCCCCATGCCTTGCTCTTTGCCCAATGCCCTGCTGTCTGCCCCATGCCCTGCTCTGTGCCCAAATTCCCTGATGTCTGCCCCATGCAGTGCTCTGTGCCCCCTTGCCCTGCTGTCTACTCTATGCCCTGCTCTGTGCCCCCATGCCCCGCTGTCTGCCTCCATGCCCCGCTGTGTACCCCCATGCCCTGCTCTGTGCCCCCATGCCCTGCTCTGTGCCCCCATGCCCTGATGTCTGCCCCATGCTCTGATGTCTACCCCATGCCATGCTCTGTGCCCCCTTGCCCTGTGTCCCCATGCCCTACTGTCTACCCTATGCCCGGCTCCGTGCCCCCATGCCCTGCTGTCTGCCCCCATGCCCTGCTTTGTGCCCCCATATCCTGCTCTGTGCCCCCATGCCCTGATGTGTGTGCCCCCATGCCCTGGTCTGTGCCCCCATGCCCTGATGCCTGCCCCACACCCTGCTCGGTGCCCCATGGCCTGCTGTCTGCCCCATGCCCATGCTCTGATGTGTGCCCCCATGCCCTGCTGCCTGCCCCCATGCCCTGCTGCCTGCCCCCATTCCCTGTTGCCTGCCCCCATGACCTGCTGCCTGCCCCCATGATGTGCCCTATGACCTACTGTGTGCCCTGTGATATGCCCTACTGTGTGCCCCATGATGTGCTCTACTGTGTGCCCTTGTGGTGTGCCCCATGTTGTGTCCTACTGTGTGCCCCATTCCCTACTATGTGCCCCACTGTGTGCCCAATTCCCTCCTGTGGGCCTTGTGATGTGCCCTGAGCCCTACTGTATGCCCCATGATGTGCCCTGTACCCTGCTGTGTGCCATATGATGTGCCCTGCTGTGTGCCCCTTGATGCATCATTCAGTGCCCCATAGTGTGCTTTTCTGTGTGCACCATACAGTGCCCTATATGTGCCCTCTTGCTTCATGTAATATACCCTGCTGTACCCCATAATGTATCCTCTTGCCCCCACGTAATATGTCCTGCTAGGCCTCATAATGTGCCCTGCTGTGCCCCATAATATGAGATTGTATCCCTCCTAAAGTGCTCTGCTGTGCCCCTTAATGTGCCCTCATGCCCCCATGTAATATGCCCTGCTGTGTCCTATTATGTGCCCTCTTGTCCCCATGTAATATGCCCCATAATGTGCTCTGTTGTGCCCCATAATGTGCCCTCATGCACCTATGTAATATACTCTGCTGTACCCCATAATGTGCCCTCCTGCCCCATGTAATGTTCCATGCTGTGCCCCTCTGTCTACCCATATGTAATGTGCCCTATAATGTTCCCTGCTGCCCCCCCCCCCCCCTGTAATGTGTCCTACTGTTCCTCCCCCACCTGTAATGTTCCCTGGTGTGCCCCATAATGTGCCCTGTTGCTATCCATGTAGTGTGCCCTCCTGCCGTCCACACACACATATTGTGCCCTCCTGACCCCCTGTGCTATGACCTGCTGACTATACTTTGCCATGGTTCCTCCATGCTCTACCCTGCTGCCCCCTGTGTACTGTGCTTGCTTGACATCCAATGCTCTGCCCTTCTGCCCCTGTGCACTGTTTATCTCAGGTTCCACCCAGAATTGAGGCGTCCACGCAGTGCAAGATGGAGGGTGGGGCTTTGTGTGGGTGTGGCTTGAGTGTGGGCAGGGACACAGGGGGCCCCATAATCTCCTGTTGCCCGGGGGCCCCATGAGTTGTCAGTCCGCCCCTGGTGGTCAGTGTAGTATAGTGGACAGTATAGTATAGTGGTCAGTGTAGTGGACAATGTAGTGTAGTGGACAGTGTAGTTCTCAGTGTACTGGACAGGGTAGCTCTCAGTGTAGTGGTCAGTATAGGAATCAGGTAGGTCAGTACTATTGTATTTGAAGGGACTCAGGGATAGCTAAAAGTCCACAGGTTAGGGGGGCGCAAATTACTTGCCTTGCCCCGGGTGCTGACAACCCACGCTACGCCACTGGTCCCTTGTGACAGGGGACCATAGAGAGCGGATGGATAATGACCCAGCCAGAGGTCTCAAAGGGAAGACAAGCAGCTCCTCAGTCACGGTAGCGATACACCCAATGCAGTCAAATGTAGAGTTCACATAAAACAGAAGAATGCTCATATAGTGTAAAACCTTAAAGAATTTAATAGGTAAAAGACAAATGGACACTTACAGCAGCGTAGAATAAATGGGCAAAGAAAGTACGCATTAGCTCATGTATTGTGGTTCTTTTCCTATCATTCATCTCAGTGCAGCTCCATTTGGTACCATTTCTGACTGGCGTCGTATAACGTTTTGAGTTGCAGCTACATTCATTCTCTAGGAATAGCGCAGTTTTTTACACTTACTTTCATTCCTGGTGTACGTTTTCAAATACCGTATATACTCGAGTATAAGTCGAATTTTTCAGCACATTTTTTTGTGCTGAAAGTGCCCCCCTTGACTTGTACTCGAGTCAAGCACTTTTCTGCAGCAAAAAATTTCATTTTCCGAACCAAATTTGGGGCCCCGTATCTCAGGGCCACTTAGTGCTAGGAACCCCAAATTTGGTGTGCAAACCCAGTGGAACTGGTACCACAACATATGAAGTTCCTAGCACTAGGTGGCCCCGAGATACGGGGCCCCAAAATCGGTTTGGAAAATGTCATTCTCTGCTGCAGAAAAGTGCTTGACATTTTCTGAACCGATTTTGGGGCCCCATATCTCAGGGCCACTTAGTGCTAGGAACCCCAGCTTTGGATATTTTATGTTGCTAGTTCCACTGGGTTTGTACACCAAATTTGGGGTTCCTAGCACTAAGTGGCCCCGAGATACGGGGCCCCAAATTTGGTCAAATGTGTCTATCTGCAGCAATGTCATTTCGGGACCCTTTGGGTTCAGAGACCCCAAATTTTGGCTGCAGCTAGGGGGCATCTAGGAACCCTTAACTAACGAGTTTGAAGTTCAGGGGACCTATGGTTGCAAATGGGCACAGTGAGGCATGCAAATGGGAACAGTGATGCTGCAAATTGGCATTGTTGACCCTCTTTTCCACTTACATTAGCTGTGCATTTCTCACCCTCGACTTATACTCGGGTCAATAAGTTTTTCCCATTTTTTTTTGTGGTAAATTAGGGCCTCGACTTATACTCGGAACGACTTATACTCGAGTATATACGGTACACTTTCAGGCAGGCAGGGGGTTTCGTGATCTGCAGTGCATTAAATATATATATATATATATATATATATATATATATATATATATATATATATATATATATATATATACACACATATACATATATACACACACACACATACACATATATACACACACACACATACACACTGCATTCCAATCTATCCAAGCCTATATCTGACTGCAGGCCATTCCTGGTGTATGTTTTCAAATATACTTTCAGGCAGGCAGGCGATTCAGTGATCTGCAGTGCATTAAATATATATACACAGTCTCCTACATATATATATCCACTGCATTCCAGTCTAGCCAAGCCTATATCTGACTGCAGGCCATCCCTGGTGTACTTTTTCTAGTATACTTCAGGTGATGTTTTGCTAATAAAATTTTACAGCATGTCTGGAAGGCCACCAAGGAGAGGCAGACACTCACAGGCCACTAAAAGAGGGCAAGCAGGCTCTGCGTCTACAGCCAACAGTGCTGGTCGTGGACACGGTGCATCCTCAGCATGTGCCCGTGGAGCACGCTTGTCCTTTTTTTCGGCAGCTGGCCGTGTTGATCCACAACATGCAGAAGAGTTGGTAGAGTGGATAACTAAGCCGTCCTCATCCACCTCATCCTCTGTCACCCAGGCTCAGAGTAGTTTGCCTGCCAATGCAGCTGCCAAAGCGGCCTATTCCATCGGCTCAATGTCATCAGTCACCCCTTCCCTAACCCCACCATCATGCACGGAGGAGTCCCCTGAACTGTTCGACCACAGTGTCGGGTATATGATGCAGGAGGATGCGCAGCATTTTGAAGGCTCCGATGATGGTTGATGGCTCCGATGATGGTACCCAGGTTGAGGAAGGCAGTAAAGTGTGCCCAGAGAAAAGGGGTACCCAAGAAGGACAAGAAACTGGCAGTCATGTTCCCACAGCTGCAGCATACTGCCAGGTTTGCTCCAGTGACGAGAAGGGAGGGGATGATGAGGTCACTGACTCTACGTGGGTACCTGATAGAAGAGAGGAGGAGGAGGAGGCACATCTCCAACGAGGCAGGATGCCCTTCAGGGGCCAGCTTAAGGGCAGCCACCCAACTGCATCACACCGCAGAGCTCCGCGTGTGCAGGGCGCTGCTGAATCCCTGCGTATTTTGAAAAGTTCTTTGGTGTGGGCCTTTTTTGATATGTGTGCAGCAGATCGCACCATTGCTGTTTGCAACATATGTCTGAAGCGTATCAAGCGTGGCCAAAACAGGAGCCTCTTGGGCGCCACATGCTTGACCAGACATATGTCGACCTCCCATGCAGTCCGTTGGCAACAGTACTTAAAAGTCCCACACCAAAGAACAAGGCAGACCTCCCCTTGCTCCTCATCAGCTGGGATCTCCAACCCCACTATACCTTCATTCCTCTCAGAAACCTACACTGAGAGGAATGAAGGTGTAGAATTAGGTGTGCCAAGTACTTGTGGGTAATCTGCTATTGCTACACCAACATCTGATTGTAGCAGGCAAATTTCCCTACCCCAATTGCTAAACCGTCAAAAGAAATTCAGTCCCAGCCATCCACATGCTCAGCGGCTGAATTCTAGCTTGGCTAAATTGCTAGAATTTCAACTGCTGCCTTTTCAGTTGGTAGACTCTGCCCCCTTTCGTGAATTTGTGGAATGTGCGGTACCTCAGTGGCAGGTTCCCAAACGCCATTTCTTTTCACAGAAGACCATTCCGGCTCTCTACCGGCATGTGGAAAGCAATGTCTTGGCCTCATTGGACAAGGCAGTCAGCGGTAAGGAATGGTGGTTTGCGACAATGGCACCAACCTCCTCTCCGCCCTTCCGACAGGGACACTTGACCCATGTTCCCTGTTTGGCTCACGTCCTTAATTTGGTGGTGCAGCGGTTCTTGTGCAGGTACCCGGGCTTACAGGATCTCCTGAGGCAGGCCAGGAAAGTCTGTGGGCATTTCCGCCGGTCATATAATGCCAGTGCTCAGCTGGCTGACCTTCAAAAGGAATGCAACCTGCCCAAGAACCGCCTAATTTGTGACATGCCCACCAGGTGGAACTCAACGTTGGCAATACTGCAGCAGCTGCACATGCAGCAGAGGGCCATCAATGAGTACCTGTGTGAGTATGGCACCAGGACAGGGTCAGGGAAGCTTGGCTTTTTTTCGCCACGCCAGTGGCTACTAATCAAGGATGCATGCACTGTTCTGTCACCATTTGAGGAGGCCACGAGGATGGTGAGCAGTGACAGGGCATGCATCAGTGATACTGTCCCTCTTGTCTTCCTGTTGGAGCACACGCTTCGTGGAATAATGGACAGGGCACTTGAGGCAGAACAGAGGGAAGAAGAGGAGGACTTCCTTACCTCTCAAGGCCCCCTTTATCCAGATAGTATTCCTGCGGGCCCACCGATCACACAGGGAGAGGAGGAGGAGGATGAGGATTGTGTCAGCATGGAGGTGGAGCCTAGCACTCCGCATCAGCAGCAGTCTTCAAGGGATCGTTTTCAGTCCCCAGAAACCCATGGACTTGTACATGGCTGGGAGGAGGTGGCTGTGGATCATGTCATCCTTAGTGACCCAGAGGACTCCAGAACGAATGCCTCAGCAAACCTTCACTGTATGGCCTCCCTGATCCTGCAAAGCCTGCAAAAGGACCCATGGATTCGTGGTATCAAGGAGAAGGATCATTACTAGCTGGCAACCCTTCTTGATCCACGTTACAAGGGTAAGGTTGCGGAACTTATTCAGCCTTCGCAGTGGGAGCAGAGAATGAAACATCTTTGGGAGGCCTTGCAGAAAGGTTTGTGTAATGCGTTTCCAGAGCCTGGGAGGTTACAATTTCTTGGTCCTCCTGGACAACGTGTTGCTGAGGCTTCGGTCATTCACAGAAGGAGCGGTGGAGAAAGTGGCCATCTGACTGATGCATTTAGACAATTCTTTAGTCCCCAGCCCCAAGGTCTGATCGGTTCCAGCAACTATCGCCAGCGTCTGATTTACATGGTGCAGGAATACCTAGGGGCAAGATCAGACTTGGAGACCTTTCCAACCGAAAATCCACTGGGTTACTGGGTCTTGAGGATGGATCACTGGCCATAGCTTGCACAATATGCAATTGAGCTACTGGCCTGTCCTGCAGCCAGCGTTCTTTCTGAACGCACATTCAGTGCTGCTGGAGGCTTTGTAACCGATCACAGAGTGTGCCTGTCCACAGACTCAGTTGATCGGCTCACCTTCATTAAAAAATGAATTAGTCTTGGATCACCAGCTACCAAGCACCTAAAGCTGATGTAACCAATTTAATTTTTCTATGAATGTGAGATTCCTTGAAGACTGCCTATGCTGAGTGACTATCCTGTTATGCTGAGTGACTATTCTATTCCTCCTCAATGTTCATGTTGATAGCTTCTAAGAACATTTTTGTTTCAGGGCACCACCACCAGTGCCTAATGCCCAATTTTTCTGCCCCTGTTGCTGTAATATTTCGCAGCAGGGCTCGTTCTTGAGCTCAACTAGAGTATCTGTGAGGGTTTGCAGTGTTGTGGCACCACCACCAGTGCCTAAGGCCCAATTTTTCTGCCCCTGTTTAACAGGGGCATGTAATTACATTTTTTTTCTGTAATATTTCACAGCAGGGCTCATTCCTGCACTCAACTAGAGTATCTGTGAGGGGTTGCAGTGTTGTGGCACCACCACACCACCATCAAAGGCAGAATTTTTCTGCCCCTGTTCAACAGGGGCATATAATTACAATTCTTGATATAATATTTCACAGCAGGGCCCATTCCAGCGCCCACCAAGAGTAACTGTGAGGGCTTACAGTGTTCTGGTACCACCAACACCTAAAGCTCAATTTTCTGCAGAGTATATAGGGCAGGCCGTATAGTATATACAGGCGGTCCCCTATTTTCAAACATCCGACTTACAAATGACCCCTACTTGCAAACTGAGGGAGACAACAGGAAGTGAGAGGAAATCTACCCCTAGGAAGGGAAATTCTCTCCCGTAAGAGTTAATATGGGAAAAAGGTGTCTCCTCCACTGATGCTTTATTACCAAATCTTGTTTCCCTAATAAACCCAAATTTTCAAAATCCAATTGTCATTGGGACAGAAAGTGAGGTGAAATCTTCTGAACAGGGGAACAGACAGCAAAACCAACGTTACAGGGGTGATAACCCTTTCCTATGTTATCCAAAAATCTTAAAAATTGATTTTTTGGCTGGAGCTACACTTACAAAATGTACCTGTTCCAAATTACAAACAGATTCAACTTAAGAACAAACCTACAGTCCCTGTCTTGTTTGGACTGCCTGTATACTGCTGTTCAGAGTATATAGGGCCTGGGTGCCCCACGCCTTTTCTTTTTTTAATTTGGTTGCGGGTTCCCCTTAATATCCATACAGGACCCAAAGGGCCTGGTAATGGGCTTGGGGGGGTACCCATGCCATTTTTCTCAATAATTTTCATCCATATTGCCGGGACCCGATATTACATTACAGCCGCAAGCAGTTTTAAATGACTTTTATTCCTTTTATTCCTTTAGAAATGTCATTTTGTGCAGGGACTGTTCTAAACACGGGAAACACGCGCCACTTTACAGGCATACTATAGTCATACCCCAGGTATATTTAAAAGGAATATTTTACTGTTATTTTTTCACTTTAAGCATTAATAAAATCACTGCTCCCGAAAAAAACGTGAGTTTGCATTGATACATCCCCTGGGGCAGGACAAGGGGCCCCAAACACTTTTTAGGACAATAACTTGCATATTAGCCTTTAAAATTCACACTTTTGATTTTTCACATTTCGGGTCCCATAGGCTTTAACGGTGTTCGAATGTTTGCGCAAAATTTCGGTCCGTTTGCATGTTCTGCCGCAAACCAAACCGGGGGGTGTTCGGCTCATCCCTAATTTCCACGCTGTTACCTGATCTATCACCTATGGAAACTATAATAGACCATATACACCGCATTCCCAAACCACCACACCTCTCCGCAGATGTACCCCATGATGTGCTGATGAGAATTAATTTTTTCCATGTCAAGGACCAGCTCCTATTAAAGGCAAGGCACCTTGGAAAATTCCCGGCACCATACACTAACCTCCAGCTATTCGCAGATCTCTCGCAACATACACGCCAACTGAGGAGACAACTAAACACCATTACCAAACCACTAAACAAGCACAAAATCCTATACCAATGAGGTTTCCCCACTAAAATCATAGTCACCAAAAATAGAGTCAAACATAATATCTCCACAGTGGAGGAAGGCCTCAAACTCCTAAACATATGGGTCATCGTTCCTGAGCCGCCTAGGTCAGCTTAATCCAATCGCAAAGAGGTCTCTTTGCGGTCGCACATACTTACACCCCATAATTTCACAGCAGCCTAGTTACGATCGGCTATTGGCATTTGTCGCTCCGTTACTGCTTACTTTAATGTCACTGAACTGCCTATCTCTTCCTCAATTTATTGTTTTTTCCTCTTACCCTCATTTTGTTTTTCCTATTGCTGAGAGCACCCGAAGTATACGGAACAGAGGACTCAAACCATTGGACCGCACTGAACAGGAACTCACATCCACATATTCGTGAGTAAAACCTTCTTTTATTCAACACCATTTAACACAAAACAAGAGGCCTAAATTCCTATCGCTCAACGCCAAAGGGCTAAATCATCCGCAAAGAGAACCTCTCTGTGGCACACAGCCTGAGAATCTAAGTGACATGTGTGCAAGTGACACATTTTAAAAAAATCAGCAGAACCTCAATGCACCAAATATTTTACCCATATCTACCACGCACTGGGCCCCACCAAGAAAAATGGGTTATGATCGCAATCAAAAATACAATCGCCTTCACGCTTCACGATAGCTTGATTGATACGGAAGATCGATATCTGGCCCTGGACTGTACCCTAGACAAAACCAGATACACCATTGTCAATGTGTATAAGCCCAACACCAGACAAATCAGGTTCCTCTCTAAACTAATGAAAAAGCTCACCAAATTCCGCCAAGTCTACCTTATTGTTTGTGGCGACTTCAATATTGTACCGGACAACTCTATCAACACATCCTCCCGCAATACCAGACTCACTTCACCCATGGGATCCTTCATAAGGAATAATGACTTATACGATATCTGGAGATGCCATCACACCACCGAACGAGACTATTCTTTCTTTTCACAGCGGCATAATTCATATACCCGAATTGACTACTTTTTAGTGGACAAATGGACACTACCCAAAATATCCGAATCTTCTATAGACACGATTACATGGTCAGACCATGCTCCCATATCAATAACCATTGATGACTGGCCAAGATCTGGAGAGCCAATGCCTAGGTCATCCAGTCCCCTTAACACTCGGACTCTATCAGCAAACACCTCGAAGAATTCTTTGAACTCAACAAAGGATCTGCATCTACCAACACCATCATCTGGAACGCACACAAAGCATTCATCAGAGGAATTATTATTCAGCTAAGTGCCAGAGAGAAAAGGAGGAGATCACAGCATCTAGAAACCCTCACATCCAATATTAAAATAATACAAGACCAGAACCAGAAAAACCCAACCCCAAACTGAAAAAAAATAGTACTTCTCAGACAAGAACTAAGAAATGTATTACTAGAGTCATATGACAAAGAGCAAAAACAATTTAAAGCTAAACACTACTCCACAGGGAATAAAGCAGGGAAAGCTTTGGCACTTAGACTCAAAGGGCACCACATTAAAACCAAGATCCCACACCTATTTCACCCCACCACGAAAAAAAAAAATATTGCGTCAGCTATTTCTGACGTGTTCAGTAATTACTATCAAACGCTATACAACCTAAAAGATGAACACACAACCATCCAACTGTCCATAGAAGACATAGACTCCTTCTTACATGAAATTAATTTACCCAAATTATCCCAGGAACAACTCTCCGAACTGAACGCCCCATTTACCCCTCTAGAAATTCTAGATGTCATCTTAACTCTACTAGCTAACAAATCCCCTGGACCTGATGGTCTAACTGGGGAATACTACAAACAATTACGCACAACTCTAGCACCCTTCTTATCCCAAATCTGCAACGACGCTGCCTCCTCCTCTTCTCTCCCAAAAGAAATGCTTAATGCGTTAATAATCACACTACTGAAGCAGGTAAGGAACCTACACCACCGCAAAATTTTAGCCCTATCTCACTTTTAAATATAGATACAAAAATTTAGGCCAAACTTATAGCAACCAGACTAGTAAATGTTATGCCCCTACTGATCCACCTAGATCAATCTGGTTTCACGAAAGGGAGGCAAACCTTTGACGCAACTCACAGAATCATCAATATAATCCACAATGCTGAGATCACTCGAACGCCTTCTATGCTCCTATCTCTGGACGCAGAGAAGGTGTTTGATAGAGTCCTCTGGTCCTATCTAAAAGCAACACTTCATAAATTTGGATTCCATGGCCACATCCTCTCCGCCATAATGGCTTTGTACTCAGCATCATCATCCCAAGTCTACAACGGCTGAGATGATCTCTAAACCATTCCCAATCAGCAATGGCACCTGCCAGGGCTGCCCCCTATTGCCACTTATTTTCAATCTATTAATGGAAACCCTGGCGGAACATATCAGAACCAATGTCCACATTACAGGCTTCAAAATTGGAATCTATAGACCATAAAATTAAACTATTTGTCAATAATGTGATAATCATGATCACTAACCCAGTGTCCTCTCTGGCTTCGGTTCAATCTGTGTTACAAAGATTTAGTGCCATTTCATATTATAAAGTGAATGAAAATAAGTCATATTTTAGACCTAGGACTTGATGCTATAACCAGCAACATATTACATAACCTCTATACATACCCTTGGGCAGACATGGGAATATCTTATCTGGGCATTACACTTACCAAATCAACAAAAGGGCTATTCAGTAACAATTATGTTGAAGCCAAACAAATGCTTATCAGAGAAACAGCCAAACTTTCCAAATACAAGCTTTCATGGTCTGGTAGGCTGGCAGCCTTTAAAATGCTCATACTACCTAGACTACTATATACATTCCCCACATTACCTATACCACTAACAAATTCATACATCAAATCTCTTCCATCTATTGTACACAATTATATATGGCAGAAAACCGAGAAGTAGTCACCCAAAAATTATTAAGCACAGACTAGCAGGAGGAATGGGGTACACTGACCTAACAGATTACTACCTAGCCACCATATTTCCCAAATGAAGGACTGGACAACTACACACTCAAACACATTATGGGGAAATATTGAAAACATCATGACACCGGGTAGCAACCTAAAAAATTGGCTGTTTAGCACCACCACTACCATACCTCACTTACACCTATACTCTCTGACTATCCAAGCCTCAGTCAAAGCATGGAAAATACTACACTACATCAAATGGCCCACGCTCACCATCAAACGTCTACAAATACCTCTACGCACCCTGCAACTAGTGTTGCCTGATCTAACTTTACCCAAATGGATATTGGAACAGACAACAAATACGGCGGAACTCAGAGACAAGATAATACACAAATCCTTTACTCAAATCCAAATGACATACAACACACCCACCACAGACTATTTTAACTACTACAGAATTCAAAAATGTCTCAGCACATACCCACCTAGAAGGGGCATTGCCTACCAGACTATGGAATTTCTATTTCTCAAACAACACAGATACAAAAGGTATTTCACTAATATATTATACACTACAAGAAAAACTGGTATTTCATAAATCTAAACCGTATAAAGATTGGGAAGCAGATTTGTAGTCACAATACTCTGATCAGCAATGGCAAAAGGCCTTAAAATCAATATATGAAGCTACATGTTGCACTTCCCTATGGGAACTAACAAACAAAATAACACTAAGGTGATACTTGATACTAGGGAAGAGCCGAACACCCCCCCTGGTTCGGTTTGCGGCAGAACATGCAAACAGACAAAAAATTTGTGCGAACACCGTTAAAGTCTATGGGACTCGAACGTGAAAAATAAAAAGTGCTAATTTTAAATTCTAATATGCAAGTTATTGTCATAAAAAGTGTTTGGGGACCCGGGTCCTGCACCAGAAGAAATGTATCAATGCAAAAAAAAGTTTTAAAAACAGCTTTTAAAAACAGTTTTTCAGGAGCAGTGATTTTAGGAATGCTTAAAGTGAAACAATAAAAGTGTAATATTTATTTAAATGTCGTGCCTGGGGGGTGTCTATAGTATGCCTGTAAAGTGGTGCATTTTTCCCGTGTTAAGAACAGTCCCTGCACAAAATGACATTTCTAAAGGAAAAAAAAAATTAATTTAAAACTGCTTGCGACTGTAATGTAATGTTGCCCCCCTAGCCCATTACCAGGCCCTTCGGGTCTGGTGTGGATATTAAGGGAAACCCCACACCTGAATTAAAAAAAAAAAAAAAAAAAAAAGGCGTAGGGCCCCCGGGCCCTACATATTCTGAACAGCAGTATACAGGCGGTCCCCGGGTTACAAACAAGATAGGGACTGTAGGTTTGTTGTTAAGTTGAATCTGTTTGTAATTTGGAACAGGTACATTTTTTAATTGTAGCTTCAGCCCAAAAATCTATTTTTAAGCTTTTTGGATAATATAGGAAAGGGTTATTGCCCCTGTAAAATTTGTTTTGCTGTCTGTGCCCCTGTTCAGAAGATTTCACCTCACTTTCTGTCCCAATGACAATTGAATTTTGAAAATTTGGGGTTATTAGGGAAACAAGGATCAGTGAGGACACCTTTCTCCCATATTAACTCTTACAGGAGAGAAATTCCCTTCCTAGGGGTAGATTTCCTCTCACTTCCTGTTGTCTCCCTCCGTTGGTAAGTAGGAGTCGTTTGAAAGTCAGATGTTTGAAAATAGGGGACCGCCTCTATATACTATACGGCCTGCCCTATACACTCTGCGGAAAATTGGGCCTTAGGTGTTGGTGGTACAGAACACTGTAAGCCCTCACAGTTACTTTTGGTGGGCATTGGAACGGGCCCTGCTGTGAAATATTATATCTAGAATTGTAATTAAACAGGGGCAGAAAAATTGGGCCTTAGGCGGTGGTGGTGCCACAGCACTGTAACCCCTTACAGATACTCTTGGTGGGCGCAGGAATGGGCCCTGCTGTGAAATTATAGATCAAAAATTGTAAATACAACACAGTGCAGCCGTAGTGCAATTGCTACTACTTTTCTGGTGGTGTACACAGAACACAATACAGTGCAGTCGTAGTGCAGTTGCTACTACTTTTCTAGTGGTATACACAGTACACAATACAGTGCAGCCATAGTGCAGTTGTTACTACTTTTCTGGTGGTGTACACAGTACACAATATAGTGCAGCCGTAGTGCAGTTGCTACTACTTTTCTGGTGGTGTACACAGTACACAATACAGTGTAGTGCGGTGTTGCAAAACAAAATATACATCATGTCCAGAAGGCCACCAAGGAGAGGCAGACACTCACAGGCCACTAAAAGAGGGCAAGCAAGCTCTGTCTACAGTCCACAGTGCTGGTCATTGACATGGTGCATCCTCTGCCGGTTGGGCACACTTGTTGTTTTTTTCTGCTACTGGCCGTGTTATTGAGCCAGAACATGCAGAAGAGTTGGTGGAGTGGATAACAAAGCCGTCCTCATCCTCCTCATCCTCTGTCACCCAAGCTCAGAGTAGTTTTCCTTCCTATGCAGCTGCCAAAGAGGCCTGTTTCACCGACTTCTTGTCCACAGTCACTCCTTCCGTAGCCCCACCATCATGCACAGAGGTGTCCCCCGAACTATTCGACCACAGTGTCGGGTACATGCTGCTGGAGGATGCGCAGCGATTTGAAGGCTCCGATGTTGGTTGAGCCTAGAGAGAGGGGGTGCCCAAGAAGGACAAGAAACTGGCAGTCATGTTCCCCCAACTGCAGCATAGTGCCAAGTTTGTTCCACAGACGAGGAGGGAGGGGATGATGAGGTCACTGACTCTGATTGGGTGCCCGATAGAACAGAGGAGGAGGAAGAGGAGGCACAACTCCAACGAGGCAGGATGTCCTCTAGGGGGCAGCTTAAGGGCAGCCTCCCTACCGCATCACACCGCAGAGCTCCGCAGGTGCAGGGCGCTGCTGACTCCCCGCTGATTTTGAAAAGTTCCTTGGTGTGGTCCTTTTTGGACACGTGTGCAGCAGATCGCACCGTTGCTGTTTGCAACCTATGTCTGAAGTGGATCAAGCGTGGCCACAACAGCAGCCGCTTGGGCACCACATGCTTGACTAGACATATGACGACCTCCTATGCAGTCTTTTTCACATATACTATATTTGAGATTTAATATCTCTCAGATATGATTTGGGTTAAATGAGAGTTCTTTGACCATGAGTGAAAGCTTTAACACAATAACAACATTTATTGGTGAGTAGTTGAAAGTCTATCTAATACACAACCATCTATCTATAGTCTACACCAAGGAAGAGAATATTAGGTTAAAATAAGAGAATTACATGAAGGAATACAGAGTATATTCCTGAAAACATTAATCTACAAACATATTTAGTTACAAGTAAAATGCAGACCTTTCCCATAATTAATTAATTAATTA
This sequence comes from Lithobates septentrionalis, assembly GCA_037952835.1. Lineage (NCBI taxonomy): Eukaryota > Metazoa > Chordata > Amphibia > Anura > Ranidae > Lithobates > Lithobates septentrionalis. Next base: position 873,769 of record JBBDGP010001232.1, on the reverse strand, counting down.
AGGTTCCATTCTGATGGTTGCTCTCCCATAAAAGTGTGTGTTTCCCTCCCATCTAGTCTGTGTATATCAGTACATGCTGATGCCTCATTGGTTGGCATAGTGTGGCTCTGATTGGTGAGCTTCCCTATTCCTGATTAATGTCTGTCAGTGGCTACATCTCCAACCCCTATACTTTGCATAAGTCAGCCCCCTTTAATGCAAATCCTTGTGACTATTCTGAGCAGGAGCTTAACTTAAATTTTCCCGGGAAGTTAAGTATTGATTACGGGTTGGCCTCCCTTCATTGCATATCCCAGCATGGGATCCTTTGAAGTGAGTATGTGTCAAACAATGAAGTTTGGATCCCATTGTTTGTATACACAAGCCTAGGCACTGACTTGTCTGGTCTACCAGAGATTTCTGTGAAGATAATATGTTCCGCCCTACATAGATAAAAGCTAAATTAAATATACTCATAATTCCAATATTTTACAGCTATTAATGTAGATTTTACATAAACTCATAAGGCAACAAGTCCGTTGGCAAGAGCACTTGAAAGACCCACATCAAAGAAAAAGGCGGGCTTCTCCTTGCTTCTCATCTGGTATCTCCAACCCTACTATACCTTCAGTCCTCTCGAAAACCTGCACTGAGAGGAATGAAGGTATAGCAATAGGCGTCCCAAGTACTTGCAGCCAATCTGCTAGCAGTACACCACCATCTGATTTTAGCAGGCAAATTTCCCTACCCCAGTTGCTAAACCATAAAAGGAAATTCGGTCCCAGCTATCCACATGCTCAGCGTCTCAATGCTAGCTTGGCCAAATTCCTAGAACTGCAACTACTGCTTTTTCAGCTGGTGGACTCTGCCCTCTTTCGTGAATTTTTGGAATGTACCTCAGTTGCAGGTTCCAAAACGCCATTTCTTTTCACGGAAGGCCATTCCAGCTCTCTACCGGCATGTGGAAGGCAATGTTTTTGTTTGTCTTGTTGGACAGGGCGGTCAGCAGAAAGGTGTATATTACCGCAGACTGATGGTCTAGCAGGCATGGGCATGAATGTTATCTTTCCTTCACGGTGCACTGGGTAACTCTGCTGGCAGCTGGGAAGGATGCAGGACAGGGTTAAGTATTGTTGGAGCTTGTTCCACCACCACGCCTCCAAAATGCTAGCGGTGATTCTGCCACGGCTCTCTCCTCCACCCCCTCCTCGTCTTCTTCTTCCTCTATGGCCTCTTCTGCAGATTTGTCCTCTGAACCAGTGGTGCTCCGTAAGCATTCAAGGGGCTACGCAAGCACTCAGGCAAAAAGATGCCATGCGGTGCATGAGTTACATAGTTACATATATAGGGAAAAAAACGCGCTTAGATATATGTAAAATTTAATGAGAAATAAAAAACTATTGATGTTCAGAAAAAACACAGTCCAAAAAGCAGCAGCATGTAACAAACAAAGCATGTAATAAATTTGGAAAGGGAAAGCTGCGCTATATAAAAATGCAGGTCAGCAGTACATTGTATGATCCAGAATATTGAAGTACATTTCAAACAAACGACACCCGGGTGAGCTATATTCTTAGCAGTGCCATCACCAGATAAAAAACACGCTTACCAGATAGTAAGCAAGGGAAAACGGGTGGCTATAGCCCAGCCAAGGCCTTTACTTGTCCGGAAGGAGCGTCCAGGCAGAGGTAGTCACTGGATATGAGTGCGTACTCCAATCCCTTATGCCGTAAATAGCCCTTAGACCTCAGTGGTAACAGGGTATGGAAGAGAAACGACCATAGCAGAATCTCGCTTAAATACAGTTTATTTTAAAATAGTATGCACTTACATATTCATTGCAGGTAAATCGCGTTAAAAGAGCAGAGCCGGCCGGGTACAATAAAACTTCCCGTCCTCCTAGGACAACAGTGTGGTGATGTCAGCACGTAACCTATGACGCGTTTCGTCATAGGTTGACGTTGTCAATGGGGAACGTTCCCCATTGACGTCAACCTATGACGAAACACGTCTGGAGGAGGATACAAGGGATACAAGGGATATAAGGGAATTCCACATCCTTGCCGCTCTTACAGTAAAGAACCCTCTACGTAGTTTAAGGTTAAACCACTGCTTAGGTGACAGGAGCCACACTGGGGCAGAGATTCTGTCAGCTCTGCAGGGGCAGGCTCAGAGGTGGTTGACGCCACGCCATCTTCAGCCAGAAATGGTTGTATGCGACAATGGCACCAACCTTCACTTCGCCCTCCTACAGGGACACTTGACCCATGTTCCATGTTTAGCACACATCCTGAATTTGGTGGTGCCAGAAAAGTATGTGGTCATTTCTAACGGTCATACAATGCCAGTGCTCGGCTGGCTGACATTGAAAGGGAATGCAACCTGCCCACCAACCGCCTCATTTGTGACATGTCCACCAGGTGGAACTCAATGTTGGCGATGCTGAAGTGGCTGCACATGCAGCAGAGGGCCATCAATGAGCACCTGTGTGAGTATGGCACCAGGACAGGGTCAGGGGAGCTTGGCTTTTTTTCGCCACGCCAGTGGCTACCGATCAAGGATGCATGCACTGTCCTGTCACCATTTGATGAGGCCATGAGGATGGTCAGCAGCGCCAATGCATGCATCAGTGATACTGTCCCTCTTGTCTTCCTGTTGGAGCACACGCTTCATGGAATAATGGACAGAGCACTTGAGGTAGAACAGCGGGGGAAAGAGGAGGACTTCCTTACCTCTCAAGGCCCCCTTTATCTAGATATTATTCTTGCAGGCCCACCAAACACACAGGAAGAAGAGGAGGAGGAGGATTGTGTCAGCATGGACATGGAGGATAACACTCAGCAGCAGTCTTCAAGGGATGGTTTTCAGTCCCCAGAAACCCAACGAGTTGTACGTGGCTGGGAGGAGGTTGTTACGGATCATGTGATCCTTAGTGACCCAGAGGACTCAGAATTGAATGCCTCTGCAAACTTTCACAGGCTTTGCAGAATCAGGGAGGCCATGCAGCGTAAGGACCCTAGGATTTGTGGTGTCAAATAAAGGGATCATTACTGGCTGGCAACCCTTCTTGATCCATGTTACAAGGGTAAGGTTGCAGAACTCATCCTGCCTTCGCAGAGGGAGCAGAGGATGAAACATCTTCAGGAGGCCTTGAAGAAAGGTTTGTGCAATGCATTTCCAGACCCTGTAAGGTTACAATTTCCTGGTGCTGGACAATGTGTTGCTGAGGCTTCGTTCAGTCAGAGGAAGAGCAGTGGAGAAGGTGGCCGGCTGACCGATGCCTTTAGACAATTTTTCAGTCCTCAGCACCAAGGTCTGGTCGATTCAAGCAACCATCTCCAGCGTCTGCATTACATGGTGCAGGAATATCTAGGGGCAAGAGTAGACCTGGAGACCTTTCTAACAGAGCATCCACTGGGTTACTGGGTCTTGAGGATGGGCCACTGGCCAGAACTAGCTCAATATGCAATTGAGCTACTGGCCTGTCCTGCATCCAGCGTTCTTTCTGAATGTACATTCAGTGCTGCTGGAGGGTTTGTAACGGATCATAGAGTGTGCCTGTCCACAGACTCCGTTGATAGGCTCACATTCATAAAAATCAATCAGTCTTGGATCAGCAGCAGCTATCAAGCTATCAAGTAACTGATTGATTTTTCTATGGATGTGGGATCCCTTAAAGGCTGCCTATGCTGAGTGACTATCCTATTCCTCCTCAATCTTGATGATGCTAGCTTCCAACAATATTTTTAGTTTAGGGCACCACTACCACTGCCTAAGGCCCAATTTTTCTGTCCCTGTTTAACAGGGGCATGTAATTACAATTTTTGATCTAATATTTCACAGCAGGGCCCGTTCCTGCAACCAACAAGAGTATCTGTGCGGGGTTACAGTGTTGTGGCACCACCACCACCAAAGGCCCAATTTTTCTGCCCCTGTCCCAGCAACAGAAAGAAAAAGGACAAGCGTGCCCCACGGCCACCTGCAGAAGATGCACCATGTCCATGACCAGCACTGTGGACTGTAGACACAGAGCCTGCTTGCCCTCTTTTAGTGGCCTGAGAGCGCCTGCCTCTCCTTGGTGGCCTTCCGGACATGATGGGGATTTTGTTTTGCAATACCACACTACACAGTATTGTGTACTGTGTACACCACCAGAAAAGTAGTAGCAACTTCACTATGGGTGCACGGTACTGTGTACACGAACAGAAGTGTAATAACAACTATGGGTGTACTGTATTGTGTACACCACCAGAAAAGTAGTAGCAACTGCACTAGGGGTGCACGGTACTGTGTACACCAACAGAAGTCTAATAGCAACTATGGGTGCACTGTATGTATTGTGTACACCACCAGAAAAGTAGTCGAAACTGCACTAGGGGTGCACGGTACTGGCGCGTAACGGCCCATAATGCACTGCGGGAGTGCAGTTCATTGCTGTATGATGATTGGCCAAAGCATGCACCATGACCTGCATGCTTTGGCCAATTCCAGCACCCTCAGCTAAGAGAGCCATAATTGGCCAAAGGCAGGGCGCCTTTGGCCAATCATGGCTCAGGGGGACTAAGTCCACGCCCCACACTATATAAGGCTGCCTGGACGTCGGCCCCGTGTAGTGTGTTGTTGGGGTAGAGGGAGAGAGAGTGTCATTTAAATTGAGCAGGCAGACAGGTTATTCAGTTAGCTGCAGTGTATTTAATATATATATACACACAGACAGACAGTCTCATATATATATATATATATATATATATATATATATATATATATCCACTGTATCCAGTTTAGCTATATCTGATTGCAGTCCATTCCTGGTGTACTGTTTCGAATATACTTCAGGCAGGCAGGTTTTTCAGTTAGCTGCAGTGTATTTAATATATATGTAGCACTGGTAGATTTGCGATGGCATGCACTTAGAGATCTGACATGGCACGCAGAAGGGACAGGTTTTCACTTAAGGTGGACGGCTGGGACACTATTCCCTGGGCTATTTAGCCTCACTACAGTGACTTTGTGAACGGTCCAGTCATCAGCTTACTAAAGCCCATACCTTAACACTCCATAGGAGACTTTGTGGGTGCCATTCACCCCGAGAACACACCAATCATTCATAATTCCCACTAGTGACAAAGTGTGCAGTGTCAATATGAACTCACTAGCTCCTCACACGTATTTCTAATATTGAATCTTTACACCAGAATGTATTGTGAACACTAAATTTTCTGAACCCTTGGCCCCTGAAGAAGGTATAGGACCATCTGATACCAGAAACGCGTCGGGCATTTGGGCATTAACCAAGCATGCGTTTTTACTATACATTGGTTTGTCATATGCAGCACATGTTGTGCATCCTTTCATATATGTGGTCTTGTGTATTTGTATTTTAACTCGTTGTATTAAAGATTTATTTTTTATAATTTTTTGAGTTGGTGGTCCATTTAAAGTCCCAATTAGGGGGCATTTTTTCCATGTTTATTCAAAGGGATGAGACCACCACTCTATATGAGATGATGGGAGTCTCTTTCTTATTCACATGTTAGGTAAATTTAGTAACTTGTTCATTAAGGAGGTTAGGTTTGCCTCTGTTCCAGCTTGGCTGACGTTGTGTGTGTTTCCATACTGACCGGTGGGTGTCGCTGTTATCACTGGTCAGTGTTGGAAAGGCAACGTGTCAAAGCGTATGGATGCTCTTCTGTCCCGGAGACAACTCGGTGGAGGTGGTCCTCCGAGTTGCATTCTGGGCGAGGGTATTTATGGGACAGGCGCCATATTGTGGGTCGGTTTTACAGCCACCTGCTGGCCCTCCGGTATGCGTTAGAGAGCAATCTCGTGGTCCTCTGTTCCGGAGGCCCACGTCGCTGCGGTGCAGGGGTGGGCCCAGAAGCTTGTCTGGGGCCTACCACAGCAGCCGAGGAATGGTCCTGAGCTGTCTATCCAGAGTGAAGAAGCTGGACAACCGAGGAGATCCCAGGGGAGGACCCGTCATGGAAGGATCACGCAGCGTGCTGGTCTGGAGAGGGGCCTGGTGACTCGGTTGGAGGACGTATCCTAAAAGTAACTATACAGCATAGTGTTGCCGGGTTGGCTTAAAGGTTCAAGCACTGTGACTGACGTTCATTGCAGAAAGACCAATACATCCTGTGGCAGAGGATAGTACAGGTTTATCCCAAACAAGTCTGTGGCAGAGCCTTTTGTTCGTGCTATGTACTGGCTGCTAGGCAAGTGAGAGAGGCCTATCCAGGCGGGCAAAGAGTGTGTCCCACGAGGGGAGCGCATTCTATTGTAATATCCAAATTCTACCAGGACATTTGTCAAGAATCTTACAAGAAGATATTTGAGTTTCTTCTGCAGTTTCCTTTCTGCCTCTTTCCTGCTACTTCCTTAGTAAATCGTTTAATAAAGCATTGAAAACATACTCAAGTGTTGGTGCGTGTATCGTCCAGAGGTAAACTCAACGGAACCCTAGACCCGGTGCCGGTGAAACAAAGGGAAGGAGAGTGAAGGTAACAAGCCCACTTAAACCAGCACAGACAGTCTCGTGTGTATATATATATACTGTATCCAGTTTAGCTATATCTGACTGCAGCCCGTTCCTGGTGTACTGTTTCTAATATACTTCAGGCAGGTTATTCAGTTAGCTGCAGTGTATTTAATATAATTATTTTTATATATATATATATATATATATATATATATATATATATATATATATATATACCTGTTAACTGGCCTGAAATTATGGGAGGAGCCCGGAGGGTATTTAACCAGACCACCCAGGATGGTCTGTGTCGGTTCCAGTACTGCACATCACAGGGCCGACTCTTCCTAGCTCACCTCGTGTTCGGCAGTCTGTGCATTCGAATGCAGGTGCACTTCGGCTTTTTAATTTGTGGTCTTCGTCGGCGGTTCCCACTCACGGTCGCAGGTAGTATCCAAACTTTTCGTGTCATGTGCAAATCTTGCAGTTTATTATACTTCCTATCCTGCACCCCTTTCGTGAAAAAACCTGCCCCGGAGTTGTCGCTCATGTCCCGACATCATTCGGCACAGGCGTAGTACATTCGTAAAGTTCCTTCTGCCAAATATATGATTCATTCGTAGACCCAAGCCTCCAGTCACTATCGGTCGTTCTCAATATCACTAGCAATAGGCTTCACTGGTTATAAAATTCATTCTCCATGGGGTTGCCATCTCATTCATTAGGAGAAGAGCATGTATTGTTTGTATGGGTTTCTGTGGCTGATTGAGGTGTAATTAAACCCACCTGGTGCCTTCTCTGCACTTGATTAGTCTGGGGGGATGGGTGGTTGGTAGGTGTTCAGTTTCACAGTAAGTGATGGCATACACTCTACAACCAATTTGTATCAGATACTCCTTACTAGCGATTTATATTGTATTCATTTCATACGTTTTACAAACTGATTCGTATCAGATGCATTGCAGAGGCCGACTCTACCAGCTCACTGCGTGTCCTTCGAGATTGCTCGTAGGTGTTCATCGATTGTCCCACACTCACTGTCGCAGGTAGGACTTGTGGTTACCTGCTACCGAACCGTTACTTTATGTTCCCCTTCGTAAACCGTCTACCGCTTTGCAGGTCTCACTCGGTTATTCGCACACATCCGTACTTACTGCCTTTCTCCGTTCCTCATTCGAGCCCAGTCGCATCTGTGATGTTAAGACTCATGACAGCCTCCACTCGGCACCATTGGTATCTTACCGCCTAGGCGGTAAGAACCGTACGAATAAGCACAAGCCACCTTTGGGAACAAGTCGCTTACAGCGCAGGGTCTCGAACCTGCGTCCCACACACCACACCCCTACTAAACCCCCACTTCACCTACTGACCCCCTACACCTCCGACGGAAAACGCACACTTCACCTAACTGACCCCCTACACCTCTTATTGGATACCAAGCACACACCAACAGCCGATCCGAATCTAGTCGCAACATCATTCGGATCCTTGGCAATCACAAGCCCCTTCAACCACTAACACCGTTAGCTGATCCGAGTCCAGTCGCAGCATCGGCTCAACCATTCGGATCCGGCACACAAGCCCCATCGTCACCTTATATCCACAACTGATCCGAATCTAGTCGCATGATCAGCGCAATGATTCAGATCCTCTGCAATACGAACTCCACCAACCAATCCAAGTCCAGTCGCAGCACCGGCTCAACGATTCGGCTCCTTGGCAATACAACCTTACCTACCGATCCGAGTCCAGTCGCAGCACCGGCTCAATGATTCGTATCCTCTGCAATACAAAGCATCACCAACCGATCTGAGTCCAGTCGTAGCATCGGCTTAACGATTCGGATCCTTGGCAACGCAACCTCACCGACTGATCCGAGTCCAGTCGCAGCACCGGCTGAACGATTCGGATCCAGCATACAAGCCCCCTCGTCCCCTTACATCCACAACCGATCCGAATCTAGTCGCATCATCAGCGCAACGATTCGGATCCTCGGCAATACGAACTCCACCAACCGATCCGAGTCCAGTCGCAACACCGGCTCAATCATTCGGATCCTCAGCATGCACAAGCATTCACGAACAGTGTGCTACTTTCATCCGACCGATCCGAGTCCAGTCGCAACACCAGCTCAATGATTCGGATCCTCAGCATTACAAACCCCACCATCCAAACCGAGTCCAGTCATAGCACTGGCTCAACGATTCGGATCCTTGCCAAACCAACTTTAACCGACAGATCCGAGTCCAGTCGTAGCTTAATGATTCGGATCCTCTTCAATACAAAGCATCACCAACCGATCCGAGTCCAGTCGTAGCACCGGCTCAACAATTCGGATCCTTGGCAATGCAACCTCACCGACTGATCCGAGTCCAGTCGCAGCACCGGCTGAACGATTCGGATGCAGCATACAAGCCCCCTCATCACCTTACATCCACAACCGATCCGAATCTAGTCGCAGCATCAGTGCAACGATTCGGATCCTCGGCATTACGAACTCCACCAACCGACCCGAATCCAGCCGTAGCACTGGCTCAACGATTCGTATCCTTGGCAGTACAACTTCACCGACCGTTCCGAGTCCAAATCGCAGCATCAGCTCAACGATTCGGATCCTTGGCAATACAAAACTTCTTCGACCGATCTTTCACAAATAAACCCCACCGGTGCTCACACCTCAGACCGGTTCAAACTAGTTGCATCGGCGCTTACGAATACAGTGGAACCTAGGATTCAGTTCCTCAGCCTTACGTGTATCAAAGCATTAACATTCACATCCCACTCCATCTATTGTACAATGTTGCGCATAATATGCGCAAGCGGCGGCTCACAGTCTCACAGAGTTTGGACCATTTATAAAAAAAAAAAAAAAACGCCACTGGCAGCCCTACCAGGCACTCAGGCATCACTGCAGCCTATTTTCTTAGCGACTACTCAGCTGCACCCTTTGGTGACCACACTGTCAACGGGTGCTCATTCTATGACTGTCACTGCTCATTTCAGCTAAAACAGCAGCCAGACTCGAGGTGATCCTTTATCTCACGCCTCCTAGTGTTTCTCTCCCAGGTACAAGACCCTGACTAAATCCTTAAATTAGACGTGCCAGCAATAGCGTATCTGCCCATGTGGAATGAATTTCTCATCAACTGGAATGGCATGTCAATGTTCATTCCGTTAGCATCTCCCTCTTCATCTCAGGTAGTCACGGACGCCGCAGCCTCCACAGGTCCTCGCGTCAATTTTTGGCCATCCTTAGTTTGCAGGGCCATGGCCGTCAGAAAACCTCTTGATTCCCGGCTTCAGTTAGTCCTTCTCTTTGTTAAAACTCTACCCCATTATTGCAGCAGCTCAAGTCTGGCGCAGTAACTGGGCAGGACAAACACTGTCATTTGCCACAGACAACCAAGCCACAGCTAGTATTATAAATAAAAGCAGGTTCAACTCGCTGGCCATCATGGTCTTCCTGAGCAGGCTGGTGCAACTATCCCCACAGCACCATTTAATGTTCTCTGCATCTACATCCCAGGCAAATGCAATACTCTGGCCAACGTACTACCCGTTTTAACTTTGCGTCATTCTTTTCGCAGGGATCTGGAACCGACCTGACCATGTTTCTTATCCCACATTGGTCGTAGCTAACCTCGGATTAAAACAACACCTTCACAATGCTACCTGCCTTATTAATCTATCATTTTCTCACAACACCCTGAAGGCCTACCGTACTGCCTGGAAAATCTATGACAGGTTCCTAGCCTCAAACCCTGGGGCAGTATCAGGAGATCTCCATCACATCCTGGCCTTCATATCATCCTGCCACACACAGTTGGCATTTTCACACAATACCATTAGACTCTACTTAGCTGGCATCCAGCATTTCACTCCTTACAAAATCCTACCAAACAATCTTTGGTTGCCGCCCATGCGGTCATCCTGCGCGGTAATCACAGGCAACTCCAAATCAATAGTAAACGCCTACCTGGGACCAGCGCCATATTCCGAGACATGTCTATCATCCTGTCACATTCCCCTTTGGGTTAATTTCAGCCCGGTCATTCACGCAGCCATCTACCTGGCTTTCTGCTGCTTCTTACGCCCCAGTGAATTCACAGTCACCGGCCCCAGTAATATGTTACGTAGACGCCACCTGATACGCCACCAAAGTTACTTCATCATCACCTCATGGTGTCCGAAACACAACAGTCTGGTCCTGGTGTAGATATCATACTTCCCAGACTCGCAACGCCTGGTGCCCCGTGGCCATTCTAGACCAGTTATTAGCTCATCTGCCCGACCTCTCGGAGGGCAGCCATTACTACCATTCCCTACTAGCCCTCTAAGTAGCAACCAGTTCACTAGACACGTTAGAAATCTTTTGCCCAACTTAGGCCTTGACCCCGGCCAATTTTCTGGAAATTCTTTCGCATTGGAGTAGCATCAGCAGCCTCACGAAACGGGGTCCCGGACCACGTCCTCAAGAAGATGGGCAGGCGGAAATTCACTTGCTTCGCTCGATACATTCACAATCCACAAGCAGAAATGTCACGAGCCTTTGGCAAGCTTGCCCTGTAGTATGTCAGTAAACTTAAATAAATCATTACCTCCCTAACCAAGTCTTTTGCGCCCTTCTCTGGCATACCACCCAGCAGATCTGGGTTTACCATACAGCAGGCCAGGGCACACTTCAGGTCTATTTTATGTTGTTAGTCTTGTGATGTGTTTATGTGCTTCATATCTCTCAAGACGGAGGGCTCCGACCATAAATATTATATATATATATATATATATATATATATATATATATATATATATATATATCCACTGCATACAGTTTAGCTATATCTGACTGCAGGCCATTCCTTGTGTACTGTTTATAATATACTTCAGGCAGGCAGGTTATTCAGTTAGCTGCAGTGTATTTAATATATATATATATCCACTGTATCCAGTTTAGTTATATCTGACTGCAGTCCGTTCCTGGTATACTGTTTCTAATATATAAAAAGTTAATAAAGCTCTACCATCAACCTTAATATAGCACAGTGATCCAATAAATAATGTGATCCAATAAAGGATGTGATCCTATAAAAATAATTAATAAACGAATCATATGTATGTGTCCAGTAAACCACACTAGATATAAATTAATTACTGTTCTTCCAAAATGCTTGTAGATTTCTGAAGATACTGGGAAAAAAGACAAATACCACTCATTTGTAAGATAAAACACAAAAGGACAAACGATACCAAAATGATCAGGTGTGTAGTCTCTGATGATGTTCACATGTGGTGGATTGCTTTCAAACCTTCATTGCTTTTAAACCTTCATAGATCGATATTGCTAAAAAAAAAGAAAGGACATACCTCATTGCGCAAATAAATAAACTAAAAATGACATGTGGGTAATAAAACACAGTTGCACTCACACATGCCTCGCAATAAGATCGCATTTAAGAAGGCCAGTTGCATATATTCAGAGACAATCTCCTCACTTGGCTGTTCCTGCTCACACAGCACTGGGGTTACGGGCTCCTCCTACGCGTTACATCACTGGCACATGACTTTTTTAAGGTTAACCCTGTGAGATACTTGCTGCATATTTATACCTAGTTGGGCATACCTATTGCCATGATGGTAACAAAGGAGCATTATGCATCATCATACCATCACATGCGATCATTACCGCATAGGCAGCATATTATGCAAGATAAAAATGTTATTAATACATAAAAACAACTTAAAAAAATGTATTATAAAATTTTAAAACTAATGTCCAAATACATTAATATGTAATATCGACATTTGTTTTTAAATTTTATAATCTTTTTTTGTGATTGGTGACTTTAACATTCCAATCAATGTTAATACTGCAACGACTTCTCAACTGCTAAACCTAACCTCCTCTTTTAACCTAACACAATGGACACAAACCACCACTCACTCCAACTGCAAAACTCTCGACCTAGTATTCTCCCATCGCTGCACTCCCTGCAACCTCTCTAACACCCCCTTTCCTCTCTCTGATCACAACCTTATTAGTTTCACACTCTCCTTGTCTCCTACCACCCATGCTGCCAACCCATAAACCACTACCAGCAGAAACCTTCGCAACCTCAACCCTTCCCTTCCCTTCTTCATTCTGCTACTGATTTGGCCTTTACGGCAAAATTGCACCCCTGTTCTGCCCAGACCTAGCCACTTCCATCTACAACAACACGCTGTCATCCTCCCTAGATGTACTTGCTCCTCTTTCTACATGCAGAACCAGGCCCCATCTGCCACAACCCTGGCAAACAGACGACACCAGAAGTTTCAAGAGACACAGTCGTACTCCTGAGCGAGCATGGCGTAAATCCAAGTCCCTGCAAGACTTTACCCTCTACAAATCTGCCCTTCTCAAATACAACTCCTGCCTCCACACTGCTAAACAAACCTACTACAACACTCTCATCAAAACCCTCTCATCCAAACCTCGTCAACACTTTTCTACCCTTAATTCCTTACTTAACCCCCCACTGCCCCCAACCACCAACTTGCTTACCGCTCGACAAATTGCCAACCATTTCAAAAGCAAAATCGACACAATTCGCAAGGAGATATCCAGAATTCAACTGCCTGCCCTACCCAACACATCAGGTCCAACACCACACTCAATACTCTCCTCCTTCTGCCCAGTTACCACCAATGAAGTTGATCAACTCCTCTACATGGCCCACCTCACCACCTGTCCCCTCACAATTACTGCGACCACCTTCCCACTCTATCCTAATGTCCCTAACCCACAACTTCAACCTCTCCTTCTCCTCCGGCACCTTTCCTTCCCTGCTCAAACATGCACTGTTTACGCCCATACTTAAAAAATCCTCACTAGACCCCACCTGTTTGAATAACTTAAGACCCATCTCCCTGCTCTCATTTGCCTCCAAGCTCATCAAACGCCTTGTCCATGACTGAATGAGTCGCTACCTCACGGACAACAACCCTTTCGACCCCCTACAGTCTGGCTTCCATCCACAACATTCCACAGAAACTGTCCTACTAAAACTCACCAATGACCTATTAACTGCTAAAACCAATGGCCATTAATCCATAATCATACTCTTAGACCTCTCTGCTGCCTTTGACACAGTTGACCACCTGCTCCTCCTCAGCAAACTACACTTCCTTGGCCTCTGTGATTCTGCTTTTTCCTGGTTCTCCTCCTACCTATCTCAGCGCACTTTCAGTGTCACTTACAACTCCATCTCCTCCCCTCCTCTTCCTCTCTCTGTTGGGGTACCCCAAGGCTCTGTCCTTGGGCCCCTCCTATTCTCGCTCTATACCTCTTCCCTGGGCCAGTTGATAACCTCCCATGGCTTCCAATACCACCTCTATGCCAATGACACCCAGATCTATCTCTCCACTCCTCACCCCCTCGATCTCCTTACGGATCTCAAACTTACTGAATGACATATTGGTATGGATCTCAAACCACTTTCTCAAACTCAATCTTTCTAAAACTGAGCTTGCAATATTTCCTCCTCCCCCCCCCCTCATGACTTTACCATTAAGATCAACAGCACAACCATTGGTCCCTCCACACATGCCAGGGTGCTGGGTGTAATCCTTGACTCTGACCTCTCCTTCAGCCCCCACATCCAAATCACTGGCTAAATCCTGCCGCCTTAACCTCCTCAACATCTCCAGAATTCGACCCTTCCTGACTAATGACACCACAAAGCAATTTATTTGCTCCTTGATTATTTCCCTCCTTGACTACTGCAACTCTTTCCTTAATGGCCTACCCTTACGCAGGCTATCCCCCTTCAGTCTACTATGAATGCTGCTGCTGCTAGACTAATACACCTCACTAATCGATCCGTGATTGCTGCCCCTCTCTGCCAATCCCTTCACTGGCTTCCCCTACCCCACCGTATAAAATTCAAAATGCTAACCACAATATACAAGGCCATCCACAACATTGGCCCCAGCTACATCACCAACCTCATCTGCAGATATCACCCAAATCGTCTCCTTCGCTCCTCCCAGGACCTCCTGCAGTTTAGCTCCCTTTTTATCTTCTCTCATGCTCGCCTTCAGGACTTCTCCAGAGCCTCTCCCAACCTCTGGAATTCCCTGCCCCGGTATATATCCGATCAGCCCCCTGTCCACCTTTAGGAGATCCCTGAAAACTCACTTATTCAGGGAAGCCTATCCCATACCCACCTAACAACTGTCCCCGAGCCACCACCCATCAAATCATTCCCTGCATCTATTACCTTTTGTACCACCACCCCTCCCTTTAGAATGTAAGCTCTACCAGCAGGGCCCTCCTGTCCCTTCTGTATTGAACTGTACTGTAATTGTGCTGTCCCCCCTCTACATTGTAAAGCACTGTGTAAACTGTTGGCGCTATATAAATCGTGTATAATAATAATAATACTGCATCAAAAGTTGTTTTTTGAGAAAACAAATCCAATCCTTAAATGGGAATCAGACCTTGGACAATTTTTTTTCCCCATCCCAGTGGATTTCTGCCTTTGAATCTATTTACTTATCATCTCATTGCACCAACCACTGGGAACTGTTACAAAAATGAATCACCAGATGGTGTTATACTCCCTACCAACTGTCCAAATTCTCCCCACAGAAATCCGCCTTATGCTGGAGAGGCTGTGGGCAGACAGGTACCCTTTACCATATATTTTGGTCCTGCAGAAATCACTGGGTAAACAAAAAGAATGCCAGACATGAAAAATCGTGAAAAAAACTGCATGGGGACCCCCACAATCCATACCAGGCCCTTAGTGTCCGGTATAGATTTTAAGGGCCAAAATGTAAAAAAAAATGGTGTGCCCCCACAAAATCCATTTCAGACCCTTATCTGAGCATACAGCCTGGCAGGCCACCTTTGAAACCATACCAGGTCACATGCCCTGAACATAGGAGGCTCTTCCCCCCGCCCCAAAGCACCTTGTGACCATGTTGATGGGGACAAGGGCCTCATCCCCACCACCCTGGGCAGTGGTTGTTGGGGTCTGAGGGCGGGGGGCTTATCGGAATCTGGAAGCACTGTTTAACAAGGGGGCCCCCACATCCCGGCCCCCCCCATGTGAATGAGTAGGGGGTACCCCTACCCATTCACCAAAAAAGTGTAAAAAGTGAGTAAAGAAGCAACATGAGTTTTTGACAATTCCTTTATTTAAAAAAAAATGCCCATCACAGTGCCGATCCTGAAAAAATAAATACAAAAAAATAACCTCTGGTCTCGTTAAAGGCTCCCACCACCTGCCTGCTCCACCGTCTGACATTTCTGAAATAACTAAGGGGCAGAGTCACCTGATGATGTCAGCAGGGGATCCTTGTCCCTTGTAACATTATTGACCCGGTATGCCTTGGCCGATGACGTCACATGGAGCAAGGTCACCCATTGATGCCATCAGGTGACTCAGCCCCTTAGCTATTTAAGAAATATCAAACAGCTGAGCAGCCAAACGGTGGGAGCCTTCAACGAGACAGGAGGGTTATTTTATTCCTTTTTTCTGGGTCTTAAGATTTTACAGAGAGGAATAAAGGGTAATAACGGTAATATATAGGATTATCAGGATCAATTGTTGTGACAGCAGTCTGTCCACGGTTTCCATGAACCGTCAAATAATTGGCTCTTGCCTGTACTGGTAGAGAGGGATTTTTCATAGGAGTAATTCATTTGGAATAGAGATAAGACTTCCGATTTGTTAGGGGCTTGAGAAGCTTTCTAGTGTCTGGCTATTACCGTTCTTGCAGCAACAAGAATGTGGGTCATCGCAGTGCGAAAAGATGGCTGAATGTTATCGATTTGTAAGTTCAGGATTGCTAGGGCAGGGTTGGGCTTAAGGAAGATCCCCGTGATGTTAGAAATCAATTTAAATATTTCTCTCCATAAACTAGAGGGATGTCGGCAGCCGAAGCCCATCCGTCCTTCGGCTCTCGGCTGCTGGCGCCGCCATCCTCGGTAAGGGAATAAGGAAATGAAGCCCTGGTTCCCTACTACGCATGCGCGAGTCGCGCTGCGCGTCCTCTCAGGTCCCTGCTGTGTTCTGTGTCTCACAGAATACAGCGGGGGAGGATGGGGTAGGCGCCGGAAGTGGCATAGGTCACCGCAAGCGCCGCGGTGAGCAATGCCAGGAAGTGAGAGCAAATACCTGTATTAGACAGGTATCTGCTCCCTCCTCCCCCCTGAAAGGTGCCAAATGTGACACCAAAGGGGGGGAGGAATCCAAAAAGTGGAAGTTCCATTTTTGGGTGGAACTCCACTTTAAGTTTATTTAAAGTGGTTGTAGACTCTTACATACTGTATACCCAGTAAAGTTACTGGCCTCAGGTGATACACAGGGATTAAACTAATTCTCCTACATACGTAGTACCTGTCTATCTGCAGTATTCTCTTCTCTGCAGCTGTCCAAAGTCCGGAATTTATACAGCTTTACTGAGTTTTCAGAGAGCAGGGGTTGGAAGCTGAACATCCCACTAAGAGCTGAGAGCTGATTCCAGGGAAGGGACACACATTCACACAGTGCACAGCAACGGAGCTGAGGCTGTCAATCACCAGCTTTGTGCAGGAGCTCCCTCCCCATCGCCTTTTTTTTCTATTGGTATTAGGAAAAAGTGTGTTATACAGATAGCAAAGGAATGAGGCAGCAGACAAAAATGACACTTAGTGCTTCTAACTGAGACAAGCACTAGCAATAGAGGGATATGCTTTGTTCATAATTCATGTCAAAAGTATACAACCCCTTTAGATGACCAATTTTGGTATGGTGACATAACACCTAAGGAGGAGGAGCCGATGAGGTCGCGCTGCAACCCGGAAGTGAGTGGAACGCCATCTTGTTGGAGGTACAGAAATGTACACAAGAGCTGCATCCATAAGGAAACATACAGGTGATTTTTTATTTAATATTATGTAAGTGAATGTTTAAACATTTACCAAAATTAAAGATATACAGTATCTCACAAAAGTGAGTACACCCCATTTTTGTAAATATTTTATTATACCTTTTCATGTGACAACACTGAAGAAATGACACTTTGATACAATGTAAAGTAGTAAGTGTACAGCTTGTATAACAGTGTACATTTTCTGTCCCCTCAAAATAACTCAACACACAGCTATTAATGTCTAAACCGCTGCCAATAAAAATGAGTACACCCCTAAGTGAAAATGTCCAAATTGGGCCAAAAGTGTCAATATTTTTTTTGGCCACAATTATTTTCCAGCACTGCCTTAACCCTCTTGGGTATGGAGTTCACCAGAGCTTCACAGGTTGCCACTGGAGTCCTCTTCCACCCCTCCATGACGACATCACAGAGCTGGTGGATGTTAGAGACCTTGCGCTCCTCCACCTACCGTTTGAGGATGCCCCAGAGATGCTCAATGAGGTTTAGGTTTGGAGACATGCTTGGCCAGTCCATCACCTTTACCCTCAGCTTATTTAGCAAGGCAGTGTTCTTCGCCTTCTTGGAGGTGTGTTTGGGATCGTTATCGTGTTGGAATACTACCCTGCGGCGCAGTCTCCAAAGGGAGGGGATCCTGCTCTGCTTCAATATGTCACAGTACCTGTTGGCATTCATGGTTTCCTCAGTGAACTATAGCTCCCCAGTGCCGGCAGCACTAATGCAGCCCCAGACCATGACACTCCTACCACCATGCTTGACTGTAGGCAAGACACACTTGACTTTGTAGTCCTCACCTGGTTGCTGCCACACATGCTTGACATCATCTGAACCAAATAAGTTTATCTTGGTCTCATTAGACCACAGGACATGGTTCCAGTAATCCATGCCCTTAGTCTGCTTGTCTTCAGCAAACTGTTTGCGGGCTTTCTTGTGTATCATCTTTAGAAGAAGCTTCCTTTTGGAACAACAGCCATGCAGACCAATTTGATGCAGTGTGTGGCTGCAGCTCAGTTTCAGGGTCTTGGCAATCTTCTTATAGCCAAGGCCATATTTATGTAGAGCAACAATTCTTTTTTTCAGATCCTCAGAGAGGTCTTTGCCATGAGGTGCTATGTTGAACTTCCAGTGACCAGTATGAGATAGTGAGAGCGATAACACCGAATTTAACACACCTGCTCCACATTCATACCTGAGACCTTGTAACACTAATGAGTCACATGACACTGGGGAGGGAAAATGGCTAATTGGGCCCAATTTTGACATTTTCACTTAGGGGTGTACTCACATTTGTTGCCAGCGGTTTAGACATTATTGGCTGCATATTGAGTTATTTTGAAGGGACAGCACATTTACACTGTTATACAAACTGTACACTCACTACTTTACATTGTAGCAAAGTGTAATTTCTTCAGTGTTGTCACATGAAAAGATATAATAAAATATTTACAAAAATGTGAGATGTGTACTCACTTTTGTGAGATACTGTGTATATATATGTTATATATACATATATAATTTCAGAAGAGAGGATTGATAAAAAGAAGCACGTTTATGAAATGGAGACAGGACATTCATTTTACAATTTTTTTTGTGCAATATTTTTTGGTGATTTCTTGATACTTTTTAATATTTTTTATATTTTTTTATAATTATATATATATATATAAAATTTCAGAAGAGAGGATTGATAAAAAGAAGCACGTTTATGAAATGGAGACAGGACATTCATTTTACAATTTTTTTTGTGCAATATTTTTTGGTGATTTCTTGATACTTTTAATATTTTTTTATAGTCTTTATTCTTTATTTCAAGAAAATATATGTTCACTTTGTGAAGAATATACACATATATACAAAGTGGCACATAATTGTGAAGTGGAAGGAAAATGATACATGATTTTCAAAATAGTTTACAAATAAATATGTGAAAAGTGTGGTGTGCATTTGTATTCAGCCCCCTGAGTCAATACTTTGTAGAACCACCTTTCACTGCAATGACAGCTGCAAGTTGGTGCAAGCTGCAAGCTGCTTTTTGGGGTTGTCTCTACCAGCTTTGCACTTCTAGAGAGCAAAAATTTTGCCCAATCTTCTTTGCAAAATAGCTCAAGCTCTGTCAGATTGGATAGAGAGTGTCTGTGAACAGAAAATTTAAAGTCTTGCCACAGATTCTCATTTGGATTTAGGTCTGGGCTTTGATTTGTCCATTTTAACACATGAATATGCTTAGAGCTAAATCATTCCATTGTAGCTCTGGCTGTATGTTTAGGGTCGTTGTCCTGCTGGAAGGTCAACCTCTGCCCCAGTCTCAAGTCTTTTGCAGACTATTGCCCCGTACACACGGTCGGATTTTCCGACTGAAAATGTGTGATAGGACCTTGTTGTAGGAAATTCCGACTGTGTGTGGGCTCCATCACACATTTTCCATCGGATTTTCCGACACACAAAGTTTGAGAGCAGGCTATAAAATTTTCCGACAACAAAATCCGTTGTCGGAATTTCTGATCGTGTGTACACAAATCCGACACACAAAGTGCCACGCATGCTCAGAATAAATAAAGAGATGAAAGCTATTGGCTACTGCCCCGTTTATAGTCCCGATGTACGTGTTTTACGTCACAGCGTTCAGAATGATCTGATTTTCCGACAACTTTGTGTGACCGTGTGTATGCAAGACAAGTTTGAGCCAACATCCGTCGGAAAATATCCTAGGATTTTGTTGTCAGAATGTCCGATCAATGTCCGACCATTTGTCGTGGCAGATTGCCCTGTATCTGCTAATTGCCCTGTTTCTGCTAAGATTGCCCTGTATTTGGCTCCATCCATCTTCCCATCAACTCTAAGCAGCTTCCCTGTCCCTGCTGAATAAAAGCATCCCCACAACATGATGTTTCACAGTGGCGGTGGTATGTTCAGGGTGATGTGCAGTGTTAGTTTTCGCCACACATAGCGTTTTGCTTTTAGGCCAAAAAGTTCCATTTTTGTCTCATCTGACCAGAGCACCTTCTTCCACATGTGTCCCTCACAAGGCTTTTCGCAAACTGCGAACAGAATTTCTTATGGCTTTCATTCAACAATGGCTTTCTTCTTGCCACTCTTCCATAAAGACCAGATTTGTGAAGTGCATGACTAATAGCTGTCCTGTTGACAGATTCTCCTACCTGAGCTGTGGATCTCTGCAGCTCCTCCAGAGTTACCATGGGCCTCTTAGTTGCTTCTCTGATGAATGCTCTCCCTGTCCGGCCTGTCAGTTTAGGTGGACGGCCATGTCTTGGTAGGTTTGCAGTTGTGCCATAATCTTTCCATTTTCGGATGATGGATTGAACAGTGCTCCATGAGATGTTCAAAGCTTGGGATATTTTTTTGTAATTTAACCCTGTTTTATACTTCTCCGCAACTTTATCCCTGACCTGTCTGGTGTGTTCTTTGGCCTTCATGATGCTGTTTGTTCACTATGGTCCTTTAACAAGGGCTTCACAGAACAGCTGTATTTATACTTAGATTAAATTACACACAGGTGGACGCTATTTACTAATTAGGTGACTTCTGAAGGCAATTGGTTCCACCAGATTTTAGTTAGGGGTATCAGAGTAAAGGGGGCTGAATACAAATGCACGTCACACTTTTCAGATATTTATTTGTAAAACATATGGAAAACCATTTATCATTTTCCTTCCACTTCACAATTATGTGCCACTTTGTGTTGGTCTATCACATAAAATCCCATTAAAATACATTTACATGTGTGGTTGTAACATGACAAAATGTGAAAAATTTCAATGGGTATGAATACTTTTTCAAGGCACTGTATATATGAATGGATTAATTTGTTTTGATGCACACAGAATGCACTTTACTTGAACATTGTTTTTGTTTTGATCTGCACGTGTTGCACTTTATTGAATATATGTGATTTTGTATATTTTAGGATTGGTAATTTATATTGCATAGGCACAGTTTATTATTTTAATTTCAGGGGATGTACCTTTGCCTTCTTTGTCAGGTCTAATGTGTAACATACAAGAAAAAAGTATGTAACACATAGTTCAGAAAGTTGAAGAACAGCATCAGATACGAATGAGAATTATTAAAAACAATATGAATGAAATGTTTGAAATTTATAATATTAGAATAAAAGCATTTGCTATAATAATAAGGACATAATTGATAATAATTATATATAATAGTTTAATAGCAAGAAAACTGGTACTGGTGTTACTATTAACAGTACGGATGATCATTGTATGATATTAATATCAATAATAATATAATATATTATATATAATGCATCTAATATTCGGTTGTATAGTAAAAAGGTAAGGTATTTAAATGGGAGGGTTACATATACATTTGGGGAAACTGTGGTAGGATGGAAGAGGTAATAAGTTGTGGAGACCTATGAGGGAATAGATGAGAAATATGATGTGAGCTGTGAATGGGAGAAAAGGTAATGATGGGCCTGATGAGGGTAGGAGTGAGAGAGAGGGGAATGAGGACATATAGTGTGGTGAGATGGCTATTGGATTTGTGGTAATAAAGGAGGGGTGAATGGAGTTGTGGTGAAGGATTAGATGGGAGTGGGTGACAAAAAGTAAACATATACAAATAAAAAATTTTTAAATTGAAAAGTATAAAAAATGTTGGGTTTTTTTTGTTTTTTTTTTGTAATGTCCTAATAGGTTTCAATGGCCATTTTAAAATTGTCTGTGACCAGGATTAGAAAGTATATCCAAAAGGTTTTAACTCCTTTTTTAAGGATTGGCTGGCCAGGCATTTAGAAACTTCAGATTTTAAATACCCCCATCTAGGTATTCAATAATGCTAGAATATGTAAAAATCAAATCATCTGTATTGTATATTACCTGTAGAAAGGGATGTTAAAGCGGTAGTAAAGTCCACTTTTTAAATTATACCTACAGGTAAGCCTTTAATAAGGTACAATAAATATGTCCAAAAAATCCACTGTTCAGGAGATATTTACTTTAGTAGCAGCTGGCGACGGAACCAGCGCATGCACACTGCGCTTTTAATGGACGGCATCTGTTTAAGTGACATCAAATGATCTGTACTTAGATCTGTACTTCTGATTACTTCTTTGTCTTTATCATGAGAAATGTAGGAATATAGGGAGGATACATGAAGCTTAAAGTGGATGTAAACTCAATGTCATCCTTTCTAAACTACTGCCATAAGGGTTATCTATAAGGATATACATGCCTCCTGCATGTATCCTAACTGTCAAATGTCTCCCCTCTGTCTGTTATTAGACCAGAAAAAACTGCATATTCTGTGGGTGGGTCTGTTGTCTGGAGCTCGGTGGGTGGAGTCGTGATGTCAATAGACTCACCGCCCGGGGGCGTGGCTTGATGGTGGAGCGAGCGGTCGCATAGTCACAGCGCTCCGGCTCTCAACAACCATCCTACAGGCATCCTGAGTCCTATCTCCTCGCCGAAGGTCTCAATTTGTTCCCCACGGCAGTGGGCACGAAGCAGGCTGGCTACCATGGTGAAATACGGGCCGGCTTGGCCCCCATCTACGTCGGACCGTCTGGCGGGATTCCGGAGGCAAGATGGCGCCGGGACACAGACCTCTCAGGCAGCCATGCTGCAGGCGAATATGTCTGATGACCGGAGCTCTGCTGGTGGGGTGAGTGCCTCTACTCCTGCTATCTTCCGTACACAGCCTGTCTCCCAGTTATCACAAGACCCCCAGACAACCCAAGACCCCCAGCAATTCACTGATGATGATGGAGAGCTAAATCCCCCTGCTGAGCCATCCCTAGCCACTATTATGCTGGCTATACAAGATTGTAAGGCCTCCCTCACTACTCAAATAGCCTCCATAAGAATGGATTTCTCACTCCTCAAACAGGATGTCCAAAACCTACGTGATAGGGCTGGGGATATGGAGGAACGTATTAGCTCCATGGAGGACACTGTGCACCCCCTAACTGTTAAAGTGAGAGATAATACTGGGGAACTAGCAGCTCTTCGCGCCAAAATCGACGATTTGGAGAATCGTTCTAGAAGGAACAATCTACGTTTTGTTGGATTCCCTGAACGCGCGGAGGGCCCCCACCCTGAAAAATTCCTGTATTCCTGGCTGCGGGATATCTTTGGCACTGACGCGCCATCATTTTCATATGTGATTGAGAGGGCACACCGCACACCCCCACGCCCTCCCCCAGAGGGAGCACCCCCACGCTCAATCATCGCTCGCATCCTTAATTTCCAGGATAAAATGGCCATTTTACGAATAGCAAGAGAGAAAGGTCCGCTTAAATACAACGGCAACAACATCTCTATCTATCCTGACTTCTCTGCTGAGGTGCAGCGCCAGCGCATATCATTCTCAGCAGTGAAGAGTCGCTTACGTGAGGAAGGATTGAAATATGCCATGCTGTTTCCTGCCAAGCTCCGCATCATACTTGATGGTAAAGCTCACTTTTACTCCAACCCTAAAGAAGCCATGGCTTGGCTAAATGATCGCTATGGGCCCGCAGACAGGCGCAGAAGACACTGACAGCTCCCCCTGTGTAATGTCCCCCTTGGCTGAACTCTTTCTGGATGAAACCATGCAGTCCCCCATTCAACATAGGCCTACGTCAACAAATGGGACTACTCGCCTATACCTGAGGTCTTGTAATAAAAGGAAAAAAAAAAAAAAAAAAAGAGAGAGAGGAAGGAAGAAAGAGCTACAATCCTGCAACGGTCCTTGACATTTCTGCTTGATCCGGCATTTCAACTTCCTTTTTCTTCCTTTTACTAGTGAGAAGGACTGATCCTGAATCAGGACATAACTTTATTTTTTTTTTCTAATATCAGTTGAGAGCCACACTGATCTCCACGTTACCTCCCCACCGGATAGTGGTGTGACCACAGAATAGTTAGACCCTCAATAACTTTCTTCACCCCCTTTTTTTTTTACGGGGTAGGAGGGGTCTGTTTGGGTTTTGGGATCCAAGGCTCGCTAAGTTGGGGATGGCCGAGCGGGGCGGGGGTTACGGGTTTTTCAAACACGGTTTGCACCTTTTTGTGCTCTTTGGTATTTTTTCTTGCTTTTTTTCTTTTTTTTTCTTTTTTACAATTTATATAGATACTGCTCGGAACGATTTATTGGCTTACTCGGGCCTGTATACTGACGATACAGACTCAAGTAAACATAGGTATTTGAAATGTGTTATACATATCATTGAATGCATGTGGCCTGGCGCGGCCTGTGAGGTACTAGATGAGTATGTGCATGTATATCCTTATGAACATGATATATTGTTTGGCATACAATGTCGGGGTCCCTAAAAATAGTATCATGGAACACTAGAGGTTTAAATGCCCCCCAAAAACGAGCTCTCGTTTTTTCAGTCCTAAAGAAATGTCGCCCTCATGTGGTATGTCTACAGGAGACCCACCTGACTGACACGAAGGTGAGGGCCCTTAAGCGTCCATGGCTGGCTCGGGGTTATCACGCTACGCACACAAATTACTCTAGGGGAGTTTCCATCTTAGTGGCAAAATCCCTCCCAGCAGAAACTTTACAAGTCAAGACAGATCCAAACGGGAGATATGTTGTACTTACTCTACAAATCTCCTCAATAACGTTTACTATTGTTAACATCTATATTCCTCCACCCTTTTCGGTGGAGGTATTATTGAAATTGTCATTGCATTTATTGGATAGACCCCCCGGACCTCTCCTCTACATCGGTGATTTTAATGCTGTACTTGACCCGGCCATGGATCGCTTGGGGGGTGGGGGTAGACCCTTTCCCTTCCTTTTGAACTGGATGCAGGTTTATGACCTTACTGAACTATGGCGCTGGAAACATCCAGATGACAGTCAGTTCTCTTGTCATTCAGACTCATTTCACACCATGTCTCGAATTGATATGGCTTTTGCCCCAGCAGACACCCTCCCCTTTGTCGCTGCAACTTCCTATTTACCTAGGGGAGTTTCAGACCATGCGCCCCTTTCTGTGGACCTCACCATCCTTCCAGGATCTGCCCCCTCCATTTGGAGGTTAAATTCTTATTGGCTGGAGGATGAGGTGGTACAGGGAACATGTAAACAAGGTATCAAGGAATACTGGAGAGACAATGTGGGGACAGTGGACCCTTCTATAGAGTGGGAGGCCTTCAAGGCCTCATTGAGGGGCACCTTTATGTCCATCACTGGAATCTTGAGAAAAAATAACCAGCAGCATACGACAGAACTTGAAACTGCCATGGTACAAGCGGAGTCGGTATATACCTCGGATCCAACTCCAGACACAAGAGAAACATGGCTATTGAAACGTAGGGAGTATGAAATACGTCTTTTAGACCTTACAAAAAAGAAATTGTTACACACGGCACAGAAATCATTTGAACATGGCAACAAGGCCGGACGCCTTTTAGCATATCTGACAAGGCCTGACCACCCCCCAGTATCTATTCCCCGTATCTATACTAAGACAGGCCAAATGAGTGAGGCCCCTGGGGATATTATGGAAACTTTTCTAAACTTCTACACAGAACTTTACACTTCTAGAGCTGAGTACACTGAGCCCCAGCTAAACGAATACCTTGCTGACATATCTCTTCCCTCCATTTCCACTGAGGGAAGGGAGATGTTAGACGCTCCCATCTCAGTTGAAGAGATTGCAGTAGCCATTACTCAAATGCCAGCCCACAAGACTCCTGGGCTGGATGGTTATCCCACTGAATGGTATTCACAATTTAAGGATTTACTGTGCCCATTTCTGCTACGTACATATAATAAGGCTTTGGATGCTGGTATCCTTCCCCCCACCATGCGAGAGGCCTTGATCGTGCTCCTGCTGAAACCCCGCAAAGATCCACTTAAATGTGAGTCATACCGCCCAATATCCCTTATAAATGTGGATGTTAAGATCCTAGCAAAAGTGCTTGCAAATCGCTTAAATACTGTAGTTACGTCCCTGGTCAATAGTGACCAAGGGGGTTTTATACCTGGGCGGTCCACAAGAATGAATATCCGCAGATTATTCCAAAACTTACAATACCCTCATGAATGCCCCCGTACCCGTGCCATTGTGTCTTTGGACACATGCAAAGCATTTGATAGTGTGGAGTGGCCGTATCTCTTTCGTGTGCTGCAGGTGTATGGTTTCGGTCCTCGCATGGTGGCATGGATTAAGCTACTTTACACATCCCCCCAAGCTCGAGTGCGCGTTAATTCCTCCATCACTAAATCATTCTCCATTACCAGGGGCACGAGGCAAGGATGTCCTTTATCCCCGCTTCTGTTCGCCTTGGCTATGGAGCCACTGGCGGCCAGAATACGTACATCCTCCTCCATCAAAGGCCTGCCTATTGCTACCATTGAGGAACGCATTTCACTGTATGCAGATGACACTCTGGTGTATCTGGCAGATACTAATGCATCACTTCGGTCGCTATTGGCTGAGATTAATAGGTTTGGGGATTTCTCTGGATTCCGGGTGAACTGGGACAAATCCAGCCTGTTCCCTTTGGATTCAGCGGCGATCTCCCAGATCCACCCGGACTCCAACTTACAGGTAGTGACTTCCTTTCGATACCTTGGAGTGTTGGTACAGTCGCCCCTGTCCACCTACATTACTAATAACTTAGACCCCATACTGAATAGACTACAGGAACAAACTAAACAGTGGATGGACTTACCCCTAGATCTTATGGGAAGAGCAAACCTCCTTAAAATGATCTACTTACCAAAACTACTATACGTACTAGCTAACTCCCCTTGCAAAATCCCCAGATCTGTTTTTAAAAGGATAGATGCGATCTGTACAACGTTCCTGTGGAGTGGGGGGACCCCCAGGGTGGCACTGGAGACGTTGCGGCTGCCGTCACATATGGCGGGGTTGGCGTTTCCAAACTTTTTTCTTTATTACTTAGCATCACAGTTAGTGCATGTGCATGATTGGCTATGTCCGGTCCCGACAAATGCATGTACTACCACCGAGGGAGCCATTGCGTCTTCCATGGAAACTCTACATAACATTGTTTATAGAGGTGAGGTTCCAAGTCGACCGGGCACCTCCATGCTAGCAACCTCTCTTTTACTTTTTCGATATATCACTACAAAAATATCTAAATCTTCCTGGTCCACATCCCCAAACAATCCCCTGTGGTTCAACCCTACTCTACAGGAACTACACTCACTGCCCGACACTCAGAGATGGTACTCTAAGGGAATAAAATACCTATGTCATCTGTATGATGCCCAGGGGTTTAAAACTTTTCAACAGCTGAGACTGGACTTCGACCCTACCACGATCCTATTTACTCTACTATTATCAACTTAGGCATGCTATACGAGCTCAGTTTGGCTCCTTAAAGAATCCCATTAACTTGCCCCCACTAGAGAGACTACTAAGACAACCGGACCCTAATAAGCTTATTTCAACTTATTATGAGGCCCTAATGACGGACGTTAACCCCCGATTTAGTAAAGCACAGGAAAAATGGACATCCATGAACATCTCATTTACTGACGAAGACTGGACTGAATTTAGGGACACATATAAAGCAACGGTCATCTCATCTAGAGATAGAGTAATACAGATTAAATTTTTTCACCACTCTCATCTTACCCCGGCCAGATTACACAAAATGGGGCTGAGGACCTCTGACGAGTGCTTTCGTGGTTGTGGAGGGAGTGCTGATTTTATGCACTGCTTCTGGAACTGCCCAGTGGTTCAGGACTTCTGGGTGGAAGTGGGCTCTTTCATTTCCTCAGCTCTAGGCCTTCCCAATATTATCCACCCAAAAAATGGTCTATTGGGGATTTTTGGGGACTTACAGATATCCACACAGGCCAAAAGACTACTGCGAATCCTCTACTTTTATGTCAGAAAGACCATCCTGTTGTCATGGAAGGGTGTATCAACACCCTTGAAACCTCTATGGTTAAAACTAATCAATGATGTGATACCACTGTATAGACTCACTTTCGAACTAAGAAAGCGGACAAAAACATTCCATAAGATTTGGGGCAGATGGCTAGCTAGCCCTCTGACCCTCACTTTGTAGGATATGTAGCTGGAGTGTTTACAGGTCGCGCCAGGGTAATATAATATATAATTTATGCAAACTATTGGTACCGTTATGTACAGACGAACTACTTATATGAGTTGTTACGTGCAAATATTAGCAGATGTACCAATGTCTATCTCTGTTTATATGAGCTACATGTTATTGCTGTTTACCAATGACTGACCGAGCATACTAAGTGGATGTTTGTTGTGCTTGTTTTGTACAACTGATTTATAAAATTAATAAAAATATCTTTAAAAAAAAAAAAATAGACTCACCGCCCACCTCTACACTCCTCTTGTCAATATTCATTTTCTCTGTGTATTTCTAACCCTGAACTTCTGCTGAACTTCTGCTATGATCTCTAAGATCCAGTGAAAAGACAGGAAAGTAACCACATGACTTCAGCATGCCAAATCATGCTGAGGTGTGGAACAGCCAATCCTTGCAGAGCTGCTGAAGAAAGGAGTGGGGGTGGGAATGAAAAAATACTGCATGTCTCCTAGGCTAATGCACGAGATGTAAATCACCTGTCACTCACAGCAAGGGGGAGTATTTGACAAAGTTTTTCTCAGTTTGTCAAGAATTGTCTCATTGAACAATAAAAGGGGATTGCTCAGAGATGGATTAACTCTGTGTGGCAAAACTGGGCTCAAATGATAGAAAATCTTATACTCTACAGTATGATATACAAAAAAAAAAATTTCGGGTTTACATCCACTTTAATGCCCCGTACACACGGTCGGATTTTCCGATGGAAAATGTCCGATCGGAGCGTGTTGTCGGAAATTCCGACTGTGTGTGGCCTCCATCGGACATTTTCCCTCGGATTTTCCGACACACAAAGTTGGAGAGCAGGAGATAAAATTTTCCGACAACAAAATCCAATCGCGTCAATTCCGACCGTGTGTGGCCTGTTCCGACGCACAAAGTGCCACGCATGCTCAGAAGAAATTCCGACACGGAACAGCTCGTTCTGGTAAACTTAGCGTTCGCAATGGATACAGCACTTTCGCCACGCTGCAATGTTAAAAATGGTTTAATACATCTCTTCTTCTTTATAATGTGACAAAAATATAGTAGTTTTGCTGCTCATATTCACACACACTTCTCACAAACTTATTTCGTTACTATTTATCGGGATTCCCTCAATATATTTTGATTTCTCACATCTGACAACATATTTTTGTTGTTTTTTTTTTAATTTTTTTTGGCTTTAATGTAGATTCTTTTTTTGTGTTTGTATTTTTTTTGAAGGGTGTTTTTTTTGGGGGGGGATTTTGATTTGTACTCCCGAAAATGTTTGTGTGTGTTTTTTGTGTCAAGTTCCCACAACACCATTGGTATGTTGTTCTATTTAATCTGTAGGAGATTGTTTGGTGTTGTTGTCCCTTGTTAATTTCACATTTTATGTTAGAAATGTACCTGAATCCTCACCAACAAACTGTCCTTTTTGGATGAAAACACACACAGGAGAGTATACTTTCCCAAAAAATTTTTTATTAAGGGCTCACAACTAAACAAAGAGGGAGGCAACGCTGGATAAACTGCAGAAGTGGGTGAAGCCTTGGACCCCCAGGGCAGACATCAACTATTTCAAAGCAAAATTGGTGGCCTGAGGAGTCCATATCTAAGGGAGGGCAGTCTGGTCCAGAAGTCCCAGAGATCCGGAAAGCAGCAGATGACATCTGTGTCCCCAGGCTGTGGTCATACAAGAGATTGCAGCTTCTGTCAGACCAGACTGAACCCAGGGTCATCACTCTCAGGTCTTCTTTCCACGCTTCCTTCCACGCTGTGGCTGTGGTGGTGGAGTTGTGGCAGCAGGAGGAGGAGGAGGAGGAGGATGGTCCAACTCAACCACGTCGGTCTTGGGTGTTAGTTCCCCACTCACCCCCTTACGTAGGACTTTATACATAAGGTCCTCACAGAGCCTGCGTTGGCCCTCCTGCATGCCCTGCAGTTTGGTGGCAGCCATGCAGGCAAAGGCCTCTTCAGGAGTGGGTAAGGCTCGTAGGGACGCCAAAGCCTCCTGAATCAGCCTGAATGCAGAATCCTGCACGGGACTCGGAGTCGTCTTCCTGGCTCTTTTATATGGAAGGCGGAGGGGAGGAACCTGAGATTCAGTCAGGCTGCGACTGGTCCCAGGCTTCTCCTGGCTGACACTTAGCCCCGCCTCCTCCTGGCTGCCACTAATCACCGCCTCCTCCTGACTGCCACATTCCACAGCCTCCTCCTGGCTGAGGTCTTCCTGTGTATGAAAAAGGGACATAGTTTTAGTTTTTTAGTCATCAATCACACACAATTTTCACCTCCTGACTGTTGCAAATTGAATGTTAACAAATATAACAGACTATCCTTCTGAGCCCTGCATTTTTCATTCTTGTCCCAAATTTGGGGGCCCACTACTGTCTATTGATATGTAAAACACTTTTTTCAATCAGCAATTAGTGATCTAGTAAACATCATTTATTTATTGACCAGAAATCTGTAGAAGAATGCTATACCTGGCTCCAGCTGGGCTCCTCCACTTTTTCCTGGCTGGAAGGCCCAGGTTGGACATTGGAAGCCTCAGCTGAGGTGGAAGTAGAGAGGGATTCCCTGACTTCAGTGTGGTCTGACAGAAATCGCAGTCTCTCATAGTACCACAGCCTTGGGACATAAACGTCATCTGCTGCAGCTCCGGACCTCTGGGAATCTGTGACCTTCTTGCGCTTCCTAAGATATGTACTCCTCAGGCCACCAATTTTGGCTTTTAAATAGGGGATGGTTGCTGTGGGGACCACCGGCTTCACCAACTCCAGCAGTTTCTCCAGCGCTGCCTGCCTCTTTTGTTTATGGTTATAGTGGGGGTGTCTCACTTGCCACAGACAGGGCAGCTCCCTGTATTTGTCAATGAACAAGGGGAGGAAATTGTGGTTGTTGAACCCATCCATTTTCTCTGCAAGACACAACACAAGACAAACCCTAATGTCAGGCCAAACTCCCGTAATCTTGTTACAATATAGGCTTCCATTTCGAAGCAGTATAGGCCCAAGTTTAGATCCTACCTTCGTTATCACGATCGGCGCCTCCGATGCTCCTTCCTCCGCTCACAGATCGTACGTAAGACGCACGCTTTATACACACTGCGCACGCCTGTAACTCTGCCCGCCCCTGACGTTCTTTCTAGTCTATTCCCCGCCCCTTTTCGTTCGACGCAGTGGGGGAAGAGCACATGGCAGAGACACAGCAGGATCGTGCTAATTGTAGCAACGACGAGGAGGTGGAGGAAAGGCCGGATCCGGACACGTCCCGATCCAGAAGGAGATTTAAGGACTCAAATATGTCCTTTGGGGAGATGTTGGAGATGGTCGATATCCTGAAGAAGGCCGACTATGACGGGAAGTATGGGCCTTACCCCAACCCCAATATCAGAAAGGCCAAGATCCTGGCGAAAGTGGTCAGGAGTCTGCACCGGAATTTCGGGGTATGACGATCGAAAGATCAGCTCAGGAACCGGTGGTCGGACCTCAAATTACGAGAACATGAGCAGTACAGAAAGATCTGGAGAGTGCTGCAAAAAAGTAAGTAGTTGTGCTGTGTTCCTATTCTTTATGTTTATTACGTTCGTGCTGCTCCATGTGCTTTTAAGAACTGTTGTACAGTTTAAAATGGCAACTTTCATGTTCATGGGCACATTATTCGTTAGTATCAAACATTTTTTCTTGTCAAAAGAAGTTTATTGAGTATACAATGTTATAAAGATACATAAAGTAAGTTTACAAGGATCTATAAAGTAAGCTCATTGTTTTACAGTAGGGTTTATATAGGTAAATATCATGAAATTTCAAATATTAAACATCGGGTTCATGTAAACCTAAATTAAAGATATATATAATTTCCTTAGTTACTTTTGTAGGTATTTAAATGATTTATACCTACTATACATATTGTTTACAAGTAGAGTGTATATAGGTCAAATAAATTCTGATAATGAGCTTTAATCGTAAGGTGGAGAAAAGGAAAGAGAAAGAAGAAAAAGGGTTGAAAGGTAGAGGTATGGTCCACAAGGTTGTCCCGCTCGTCAGTTTATTATTCTTTTTAGTTCTCTTTGAAGCCTTAGAATGGGTGTCTCTGTAAGTCATTTAATCTGTTACCATGGCAACAGGACAGAGTCATTGAAGTTTGACAGGAACTGTTGTTTTATCCAAGGATGCCAAAGTTTTTAAAATTTTGGAATTTGATTTTGATCGATGGCTACCATCTTAGCATAGGACATTGTATTATTCATTCTGTGAATTGTTTCTGCTAGTACCAATGTAGGAGATTTCCATGCCTTGGCCACTGTTTGTTTTGCAGCCGTTATTAGTTGGATCATAAGTTTGAATTGAGAGAGTGTTAACCATTCCGGTTTTAGATTAAGTAAAGTTAAATATAGATCTGGTTGTATTATTTTTTAAAATATTTTAGATGCAATCACGAAGACTTCCTTCCAGAAGGTTTGGATTACTGGGCACGTCCACCATATGTGTAAATATGTGCCTATTTCTGGGCATCCTCGAAAACAAAGAGCTGAGGTATTAGGTGAATATTTTGCCACTCTAGCGGGTACAAGGTACCAGCGAGTTAGGACTTTATAATTTGTCTCCAGTGCTAAGATGTTGGGTGAAGATGACTTAGATGTGAGCCATATGTTAGACCAGTCCGTGTCTTCTAAAGTTCGTCCCAGGTCCTCCTCCCACCTCTGAACGTAAGAGGGTCTATTAAGATTTGCTACTCCATATAATTGATTATAAAGTGATGAAATTGTACCTTTAGCAAATGGATCTTTTGTACAGATTGATTCAAAAATGGATAATTGGGATAATGGTGTATCCCCCTTTAGGAATGGTGTATAGAAATTTTTGATTTGGAGATATCTAAATATCTCAGAGTTTGGTAGATCATATTTTTCTCTAAGCGATGGGAATGAAAGGAATGATTTAGATGCTATGAAGTCATTTAGTGTCTGAATGCCTGATGTTGTCCAAGCTTTAAAAGAATTTGGGTAGATCCATGCCGGATAAAAGGCCGGATTTCTGATAAAAGAAAGGAGAGGATTGTGTGGAGATTGTAACTGATATTTGGTTTTTAGTTTATCCCAGAGAGATAAGAAGTGTTTAGTTATGGGATTATGAATTTTAAAGCGGTCTTTAGGATCAAGCCATAATAAATTTTATATTAATAGAGGGTCATTTTCTGAAGCCTCTATAAATACCCATAATGGGATTTCCTGTTTTGCATGGTATTTGGACAGACTGGCCAAATGTGCTGCTCTGTAGTAGTTAGTAAAATTAGGGTATCCCAGGCCTCCTTTATTTTTGGGAAGATGTAGTGTGTGTATAGGTATACGTGGTTTAGAAGAGCCCCATATAAACGAAGTTGCTCTTTTTTGTACTATTCTCAAAAAATAGGAAGGAATTGGAATAGGGAGGACTCTGAATAGATAAAGCAATTTGGGTAGAATAGTCATTTTGATTGCATTAATCTTCCCTATCCAGGATAAAGGAAGTTGCGACCATTGTTTTATTAGATTTGTGATCTGTCTTAATACAGGAGGATAATTGGTTGAGAATAAGTCAGAATGAGATGCTGTTAAATGAATTCCAAGATATGGGATTGA
The DNA here is from genome assembly GCA_037952835.1 of Lithobates septentrionalis. Taxonomy (NCBI): domain Eukaryota; kingdom Metazoa; phylum Chordata; class Amphibia; order Anura; family Ranidae; genus Lithobates; species Lithobates septentrionalis. Next base: position 839,730 of record JBBDGP010001232.1, on the reverse strand, counting down.
TTTTTCTGCCCATGTGAATGGGAGTGCAGCCCTAGCCGGGATCAATTCCATGTTTGTGAGTGAAATATTAAGCACTAGGCATTTCTTAGGATTAATCATAAGGCCGGATAGGGCTGCAAATCCATCAAGAGCTAGTATTAAGTTAGGACCAGAGACCTGTGGTGATGATAGAAAAAGTAATATATCGTCTGCAAATATACATAGTTTGTGTGTAATACCTCCTACTTCAATGCCAGTTATAGTTTGGTTTGTTCTGATGTATTGGACCATGGGTTCGAGTATAAGGGCAAATAATAAGGGAGATAATGGGCAACCCTGTCGGGTACCTCTTTCGATATTAAAGGCTTCAGATTTGTATCCAGCATATTTTATATAGGCTTTGGGTTTATTATATAATGCTTTGATCCATGTTAAAAAGTGGGGTCCAAAACCCCATTTTTGTAATGAATATTGCATATATTGCCAGGATACTGTGTCAAATGCCCTCTTAATATCGAGAGATAGAAAACATAAAGGGATTTTCCGTTTTTTAGCAATATGTGCCAATAACACTGCCCTGCGTATATTATCGCCTGCCTGTCTATTTGGCATGAAGCCTACTTGATCTCTATGTATTAATTTTCCTATAATGCTATTGAGGCGTTTTGCTATTATTTTTGCTAATAATTTAATATCGAGGTTTAACAGAGAGATAGGCCGATAATTCACACAGGAAGTATCATCAGAAAGGGGTTTTGGGATCATACAAACAATTGCCATTAGTGTTTCTTGCCGAAAAGAATGTCCATCTAGAAGTATGTTAAAAGTTTCAGTGAGAATGGGAGAGAGTATTTCTGAGACTGTTTTATAGTATAAAGCCGAGTAGCCGTCTGGGCCTGGTCTTTTGTTAAGTTTTAGGTCTTTTATGGCGTTAGCAACTTCATCTATAGTTATAGGCTCATCCAAACTGCTTTTTTGATTCTGAGATAGCTCAGGTAAGGTTATTTTTGAGAAGAAGGATTCAGCCTCTGTAGGATTAAATTCATTGTTTGTCTTGTATAAAGTTGCGAGATGTGAGTGAAATTTATGGACTATTTTAACTGGATTACAAGTGTAAACATTTTTTGATAATTTCAAACGTATTGGTTTGAAAGATTTGTTAGTTGAATTTAATGCCCGAGCCAAATATGTACCTGGTTTGTTTGTATTCATGTAGAAATTGTGTTTGGAGCATTTGAGGGATTTATCAACTGACTCAGTGAGAAATAGATCGTATTCCAATCTAGATTTTTCCAGATGAGATTTTGTACTTTGAGATGGATTATCTTGAAATGATATGTAGGCTGCATTAAAATTGAGTTCTAGTTTTTTTGCTAGATTTTTGCGTTCCCTTTTAAATAGTGCCATTTGTCTTTGTATTGTACCACGCAAGACAGGCTTATGAGCTTCCCACAGTGTTATTGGGGAGATGTCTGTTGTATTATTAATTGATATGTATTCCTTTAAAGCTTGTTCAATGGCCATCTGATGTAGTGGGTGTTTGAGCATTATGTCCGGTAAGTACCACGTTGGGTCATGCGCTTTTGGTATGGCTGAGGCTATAGTAGTGTATACTGCATTATGGTCAGACCACGGAATCGGAATTATATCTGATGCAATAATTTCTGGTATCATTCCTATTGTTAGAAAAATATGATCTATTCTGGTGAAGGTTTGATGAGGGTGCAAGAAATAAGTGAATTTCTTTTTCATTGGGTTACTTTCTCTCCACGAATCTACCAGATTGTATTTGGAAAGAAGTTGAGAAAAAGGTAATCTAGAGGTTATTTTGGATGGTGTAAAAGGTGATTTATCTAGAAATGGGAGGAGGACCTGGTTCGAATCCCCACACATTATCACTGTTCCTATTTTGTGTGTATTAATCACTTGTAATATATGTGAGAGGAATGGTGTAGGTTGTTTGTTAGGAGCGTAGTAGGAAATCACCGTGATTGCTGTATCCATTATATAACGCATGAGTATCAGGTATCTACCTTCTGGGTCTTTAATTTCTGATGATAAGGTGAATGGTGTGGATCGGTGAAATGCAATTAGAGTTCCCCTTTGCTTGGTACAGGCAGAAACCGTGTAAATTTGTTGATAAAAAGGAGAAATATATTTTGGAGTAGAATCTTTGGTGAAGTGTGTTTCTTGGAGGCATACTACGTGAGACTTCTGGTTATGGAAAGTACGGAAGGCTTTGGTCCTTTTTTGAGGGACATTTATTCCCTGAACATTCAGGGAAAGTATATTCAGTGGTGCCATGGCAATAGATCAAATAGTTTTGACTTACTTTTTGTTATGCAGAGCTGACTGCGCAGATCAACCTGTGTGGACTGAAGAGATGAATAGATAGAAAAGAAACCAGTGAATTCTGGAGTAAAGAGTAAACAAAAAACATATGAGATTAGATGATACATTGTATAAATTATTTTTTGTAAGTAATCACAATTTACCCGTGAAAGAGAATAAATATCTCTCTCAGGGGAATAAGTGCCTTCGTCACACTCCCACATAATATGGTTGGGAGAATGAGGAGGGCTAATGGGGGTACACGGATCTTCCACTTACAGGAGAGAAGTGCTATGTCAAAAGACATCAAAATGATGTTTCATTAATTGGAGTGCAGAATATAGTTTTTGTTGAAATTATTTATTCCAGGGTGGTTGTATATGGTTAGTCTTGCCCTAGGCTAAATAATTCAGTTAGAAAGGTACTGTTAATAACTTTGGTATTGATGAAGATAGTTTGAATTATTTTGGGATTTTAACCCTTTTAGAGTAAACAATTACATATTTTATTCATATGTAACTGTTTAGATATGTTAACTCATAAAATTGAGGTTGTATTGCTTCAGATTAGAATAAACAAAAACATAGTTCTAGAAACTAGTTAGGTAATAATATATTTGTTTTAAGAAAAGAAAGAAAAAGCTTCCATTACTTCTGGATTATTGAACATATTTGTCCTAAAAAGTAATAAATCTATTGTTATTACCTGATAATATATAACTGAACAAGAATTTCCTTATTTCACTTATATATTCTAAGGCTATATGAATCAGAAGTAATAAGAAATATAACTGGAATGTAACATGATCCCACACAGTGTGTGACTATCAGAATGCAGTTACATTCAGTTATAAATATAGGTTTTTTATAGAGAACCATCTCTTAGTATAATAAATGAAGAGATATCAGGAATTAGGATGTCAGTCTATTGAATCTTCTTGGTCCATGGATGATGTGGCATAACGGCCTCTTTTGTGAGAATGATGATTCCCATTTTGTTCTGAAATTTTCTGGGTGCTGCCTGAAGGTGAAGATGATGCCATTCTTCTGCGTGTGGGAGTGTTGCTGCTTATGGGTTCTGTCAGATTTAATTTTAAAAGGGTTTGTTGTAGTTCATCTGCTGATCTGCTTCTGTAAATTGTACCTTGGTAGTTAAATCTGACTGAAAAGGGGAAGCCCCATTGATACATAATGTTGTGGCATTGCAGTTCCATTAGTTGGGGTTTCATGGATCATCTTTTAGTAATAGTAAGTTGGGATAGGTCAGCAAAAATTTGATAATTGTGTCCTTGAAAATTAAGTTCCTTTTTTTCTCTTGCAGCAATTAGTATTTGTTCTTTCGTTCTGTAATAATGAAATTTTGTGATTATATCACGTGGGGGTCCACCTTTCTTTTTGGCTGTGAGGGCTCTGTGTACTATGTCCAGTTCTAAACGTTCAATAGGGATATCTGGCTTTAGTTCTTGTAATAGAGCAGTAATAGTAGATTGCAGGTCTGTCGCAGTTTCAGGTATTCCCCTTATGCGCAAGTTTGAACGTCTGGCTCTATTTTCGTAATCTTCGAGCTTAGTTTGAAGTATTAAATTCTCTTTTTTTAATTGTTCCAATTCTGTTATATTTTCTTGGGTTGTAATTTCAATTTCATCCATTTTTATTTCTAAGGCTGCGGTGCGGTTTCCCAGCTCTCTTATTTCTTTGGTTAGGCTTTTTGTTATTTGGTCTGAGGTTTGTTTTAAAGCCTTATGAAGCATCTTTTCAAATTGTAATAATATTACTGGGGATACTGAGGAGGCTTGTGGAGAAGTTTGTGAGAGGATTTGTTCTGTATCTGACTCAAATGGAGAGTCTTGCTGTGACATTTTCTGTCTGTGAGAGCGCCCTGATGCTGTATCTTGTGAGGTGACTGGAGCTGCTTCAGCTGCAGTGAGTGCCTGTGAGCTCTTTGTGAGGTGATTTTTATTTCTGCCACGGTTTCCTCCCAGTACCATATTTCCTGCCCAAACTTTCACAGTTTGTTCCCTGGGGCAAAAAGGTTAAAATGGATACCTTTTGAGCCTGCAGGCTCCGCTTTGTCCTTCTCTTCTCTCCTCAGCGGTGTGGAGCTCTAACAATGCATGTCTGCTCCGCTAGGCTCCGCCTCCTGCCTCCATATCAAACATTTTTCTTTCGGACTCTAAAATACCATTGTTTAGGCCATATGCATTTGGCCACCATTTTTACGCCCTATACTTGTCTTAAAAGAATTGGGTTGTGTAGATGGCTTTGTTACTAGAATGAAATGCACACTAGATTCTGTGTAAGGAGAGGACACTCAGCAGCTGTTTTCACATCTGGACACTGGAGCACTAGTGTGGGACACAAGAACATCATTTTTATTAGGGGACCCACACAGGTGCTCCAGTGTATACTATAGGGGGGTCTCCATCTGTGAAGCTTGTACCAAACAGGTAAAGTATTGAAGCTTGACAAAGGACACTGAAAATGCTACATTTTGGAACTCTGCTAAAATTGACAATTGTACCCCACTTCCAAGCAATGTTTCCTATTTCTAGTCCTGCCATCAAATATTTGTGTGCTATTTATACCATTTTTGTTTGACATAGGGGATAAAAGACTCGGAGGACACCCCTCATCTGAAGAGACCAGAGCCCCCCCCCCCCTCTGGAAGAAGGTGAAATCCCCCCAACACAATCTGAGCAGGAGGAAGAAGACGCGGTGGAACTAGTCACCACAACAGGTGAGTGTCTGCGACCACAGGCTCAGGTAAGAGATGGATGGCGGCATTTTTTTGAGACCTAATTTATTTTGGGGTTCCTCTCTTTTTAGGTGATCGTGATGTTGTGGATCCAGATCCTTTCACATCCGAAAGTGCCCAGATCCTGATCGGGGAGATCATGGGGTGTAATTTACAATTGGAAAACATCAAGAAAAACATCAATGATGTTATTCCAAAAAAAAAAAACATCATTGATGTTTTGGGGCGAGTTTAAAACCCCTCCAAATCACTTTCTTCTTTTGTGTGCTACAATGTGCAAAATGTTTTTGTGCTTTTTCACAAAGCCAAATTTGGAGGATGCACACAGTGGGCCAACATATGCTATCTGCCATCACGGGAGATCAATGGACGCGTTTTGGGGGTGCAACCCCTTCCTAAATAATAAAGTAGCAGTGAGGAAGGGCTTGCTCCCCCAAAACACATCCCTTGATCCCCCGTGATGGCAGGTCGCACATGTTGACATTGTTAAATTGCTGTGCATCTTCCAAATTTGGCTTTTCCTGGGGTGACTTCACCCCATCTGAACGCAATATCAAACACAGTTCCTAAATACTCATGTCTGATATTGCCTTCAAGTTCTACCAAATGTGAACTTTGTAAGTTCAAGATTTGTGTCTTTCTTGTTGGTTTTACACAGGCCTGTTTTATCTAAAATGGACATTTCGATTTTTGATAATGCCACCCCAAAAATTGATATACAACAAACATGTTGGTTTGTTTGAAAAACCTTTGGTAAATGCACATGTGATTGTGCAGGTATAAAAAAGTTTGTTAAGCAAGAATGTGTGGATTATTGTCTCAACGCTACAACACTTTTGGGGTGATGTCATTGGTGTTTTCATTGAAAATGGGGTTTATTTACTAAGGGAAAATCCTCTTGGCACTACAAGTGCAGTTTCAGTGCAGTTGCAACTGCACTTGTAGTGAAATGTGTTTTTGCATTTTAGTAAATAACAGCCAACAGTGCTTTGTATAATAAGGTTACACAATCACGACATTTTCTGGACTCAACACATTTCTGTCAGGGTCAGCTAAAACAAACACAAGCAGTAAATGTCCACAAAGAATTTCTTTTTTTGTTTTATTATAAAAAGGCTTCACATATTTGCTGGCATATTGATAGCCCCCCTACCCGCAAAGAACTCCAGGTAGCATAACCGTACATCACGGGCACTCAGGGAGGGCAAGCCAGGACGGCCGCTTTCAAGCCCCGTCAGTGTGGTTTCATGTATCATTCCGGCCTCAGGCCCAACTGAGCCAGCATAGTTGGCCGAATGTTTCCTTAAAAAGTTATGGAGAATACAGCACGCCAGTATAATATGGTTCAGTTTATACTCCGCCATATGGATGGGTGTCATAAATAGGCGGAACCGGCTGGCCAGGATTCCAAATGTGTTCTCCACCACTCTTCGGGCTCTGGCCAGCCGGTAATTAAAAACCCTCTGTTCCGGGGTGAGGGTCCTCATCGGGAATGGCCGCATCAGGTGGTCCCCCAGCGCAAACGCTTCATCAGCAACGAACACAAATGGGAGTCCTTCCACATTGTCCTCTGGAGCTGGCAAGTCCAAGCTGCCATTCTGGAGACGCCTGTAGAACTCCGGCTGGGCGATGACTCCACCATCGGACATCCGGCCATTCTTCCCTACGTCCACATACAGGAAGTCGTAATTAGCCGACACCACCGCCAACATCAATATACTATTGAACCCCTTATAGTTGAAATAGTACGACCCCGAGTTGGGTTGTGGGACGATGTGGACGTGTTTCCCATCAATTGCCCCTCCGCAGTTAGGAAAGTCCCACCGCTGGGCAAAGTGGGAGGCCACAGTCTGCCATTCCTGTTGTGTGGAAGGAAACTGTTTAGGGAAAAAATAAAACATTACTATTTTTGCTCAGAAACATGGCAAGCAGATTAGGCACAAACATTATGGGTCAACCTCCAGATAGCATTTATTAAGGGGAATTTAACAACGCCAAAGTATAAGGTACACCTATCATATTCCCCCTCCCCCCCCTCTCATGGGCCATTTCTAACATTTTAGGGGGGGGGGATCTTGGACAGGTAACCCTCTTCACTTCATTGAGAGATGAATGCCTAAATAATGGGTATTACTTGGAACAGCCCCTCCTTAGTTACACTATTGGCAGCCCACTGGACAGGTAAGAAGTGTCATAATACAAAGATATAAATACACATTGTACACATTTGAGGACATTTGGACATTCTGCTATTACCTATCAAGATAATAATAGGATACAAAAACTTTAAACAGTACCATTGTAAAGTATACAGGCAGGCCCTTGAACTACATGCTTTGGGGAATTCATCCATAAATCTGAGCACTAAAGAGATGGGTATAGTGTGTATGGGTTTGGCAAAGTCAGCAGATAGATGATGGAGAATAGATAGAGAATTGGTATCAGCTGACTTAGCAGTTGGGGGAGGGAGGGTTACTAAAAATTATTTGGGGACACCACCAAAAAAAAAGCCTCTGGCACTCTACCAGAATTTAAAGCAAAAATAACATTTCAAAACATTTTAGGGGGTGTTTGGGGTAAAGCACTACTATGGAGCAGAAAAAATGCATTGTTAAGTGACTACATGAGGTGAATATAGGCCAGGAGACACCATGCTGGGGAGGTTATTGAAGGGCAAATATGTATGAAGGACCTAAAATAATAATTACATAAAAATCCAGCATGCATGAGAACAAAGGGGACATTCAGATCATATTACAATCATGGTAATTAGGGAATGAGGAAAGAAATACAATATATTAGCAAACATTCAATACAATAAAATGTGAGGTTAAAGGATAAAAATCTTACCTTCATATACTCCTTCTGCAGGACCTGGATGATGGCAGAAGAGGTCTCTGGGATAATGATCCCCAGAGCCTGGGGGGAGATGCCTGTCGAGAACTTGAGGTCCTGCAGGCTTCTCCCTGTCGCCAAATACCGCAGGGTAGCGACCAACCTCTGCTCCCGAGTGATGGCTTGCCTCATGCAGATATCCTGCCTGCTAATATAAGGGGTCAGCGAAGCCAACAGAGGGTGAAATACGGGGTCCGTCATCCTGAGAAAGTTCCTGAAATCATCAGGATTATTCTCACGGATCTCAAGGAGCAAAGGCATATGAGAGAACTGGTCACGCTGAAGCAACCAATTCTTGGTCCATGAACTCCTCCCCACCCTGTTCATGGACTGGACTTGTGTCAAGGTCAGGACCCCAACACCAAGCCCCCGCACAGCACGAACTCTACGAGGAGTACGCATGGCTAGAAAACGGTCGGCTGCTCAGAACGAAGTAAAAGAACGCACTGAAGAACAGCAAGGCCTGTGAAGAGCGACCTGAAAAACAGTAACGAACGAACCAGAATACAATGACTAATTAAAGTCATGCGGAACTTGCTTGCACGCACTGAAGAGCAGATACAAACCCACAAGCACAAACTGAACGGCAGAAAACGATCTGAAAGCCACGAGTCTGAAAAAGCGCGAATCGTCTCTCACCAAACTTTTACTAACACGAGATTAGCAAAAGGAGCTCAAAGGGTGCCGCGCTTGGTTCTGAACTGGCCTTTTCTAGTCTCGTCGTACGTGGTGTACGTGACCGCGTGGTTGGCGATCGGAAATTCCGACAACTTTGTGCGACCGTGTGTAGACAAAACAAGTTTGAGCCAACATCCGTCTGAAAAAATCCTAGGATTTTGTTGTCGGAATGTCTGAACAAAGTCCGACCGTGTGTACGGGGCATAAATCTGTGAGCGATCCGGTTGATAGATATTAGATATTGAGAGGGTCTATGGTATCTTGATATGAGATATGAGTGGAGGTGCTTGACAAATCGTTGGAGGTGAAAATGAATGAACTTTGATATATCACAATCTTATCATTGTCATTTTTGTTATGATTAGCATTTCATGGACCACTATATTTTTCACACTATTTAACCTATTGCCGCCCACATGTTGTTATTTCCCACACACCGCACATATAAATCACTTTGTGGTCAATGTTTCTGTACTGAGAGCATGTGGATAGCTATTGGTCCCTGCTAACAATTGGCAGATGGCAGGACCCACCTCTGATCATGAGACCACTGTGACAGCCAATCACAATGGTCACATGATATAAGATAAAAGAACCCCATACTATTAATAGTGCAAAAAAACCCCAAAAAAACAAAACAAAAAAAAGCGCAGCTACCACAAACAATGCAATCACCACACTAATAAAAAGCATATACCTAGGATGATAAGTGGAGTGCTTTGTAATTAAATCCTCTCCCTAAATCTTCCAATCTTAAAAAACTATATGCATCTTTACAGTTCAATCTGTGCAAAAATTGTGCAATATAACAAAAACATCAGAAAGCAAGTAAACAATGTAAAATCAGTATAATATAGCAGATATAGTCCTTGAAATAGATACATACAGTGGCTATAAAAAGTCTACGCACCCATGTTAAAATGTCAGGTTTCTGTGATGTAACAAAATTAGACAAGATAAATCATTTCAGAACTTTTTCCACCTTTAATGTGACCTATAAACTGTACAACACAGTTGAACAACAAACTGAAATCTTTTAGGTGGAGGGAAGTATTAATAAAAAAATAAAATAATATGGTTGCATAAGTGTGCACACCCTTAAACTAATACTGTTGAAGTAGCCTTTTGATTTCTTTACAGCACTCAATCTTTTTGAGTATTAGTCTATCAGCATGGCACATCTTGACTTGGCAATATTAGCCCATTCTTCTTTGCAAAACACTCCAAATCTGTCAGATTGCAAGAGCATCTCCTGTGCAGAGCCCTCTTCAGATCACCCCACAGATTTTCAATGGGATTCAGGTCTGGGCTCTGGCGGGGCCATTCCAAAACTTTAATCTTGTTCTGGTGAAGCCATTCATTTGTTGATTTGGATGTATGCTTTGAGTCATTGTCATGCTGAAAAATGAAGCTCCTCTTCATGTTCAGCTTTCTAGCAGAAGCCTGAAGGTTTTGTGTCAATATTGACTGGTATTTGGAACTGTTAATAATTCCCTCTACCTTGACTAAGGCCCCTGTTCCAGCTAAAGAAAAACAGCCCCAAAGCATGATGCCGCCACCACTATGCTTCACGGTGGGTATGGTGTTCTTTTGGTGATGTGCAGTGTTGTTTTTGCGCCAAACATATCTTTTGGAATTTTGGACAAAAAGTTCAACCTTGGTTTCATCAGACCAGAACACATTTTCCCATATGCTTTTGGGAGACTTCAAATGTGATTTTGCAAAATGTAGCCAGGATTTCAATTTCTTGCCACTCCATAGCCCAGACATATGAAGAATACAGGAGATTGTTGTCACATGTACCACACAGCCAGTACTTGCCAGATATTCCTACAGCTTCTTTAATGTTGCTGTAGGCCTCTTGGCACCTCCCTGACCAGTTTTCTTCTCGTCTTTTCATCAATTTTGGAGGGACGTCCAGTTCTTGGTAATGTCACTGTTGTGCCATATTTTCTCCACTTGATGATGACCGTCTTCACTGTGTTCAATGGTATATCTAATGCCTTGGAAATTCTTTTGTATCCTTCTCCTGACTGATACCTTTTAACAATGAGATCCCTCTGATGCTTTGGAAGCTCTCTGGCCATGGCTTTTGCTGTCGGATGCGACTAAGAAAATGTCAGGAAAGACCTACTAGAACAGCTGAATTTTATTTATAGTTAATCGGAGGCACTTTAAATGATGGCAGGTGTATACTGACTCCTATTTAACATACGTTTGAATGTGATTGCTTGATTATGAACACAGCTACATCCCCAGTTATAAGAGGGTGTGCAGACTTATATAACCACATTTTTTTATTTTTTTTATTTTTACTCCCCCCCTCCTAAAAGATTTTAGTTTGTTTTTCAATTGAGTTGTACAGTTTATAGGTCACATTAAAAGTGGAACAAGTTCTGAAATGATTTATCTTTGTCTCATTTTTTTTACGTCACAGAAACCTGACATTTTAACAGGGGTGTGTAGACTTTTTATATCCACTGTAGCTCCCAACTGTCCCTGAGTTTGAGGGACTGTCCCTAATTTGGAACAAAGTCCCTCTCTGAGAGGCATGTCTACACCAATCAACCACTCTGTACAGTAAAAGGCAGGGTCAGGAAGTCCGACACCACCTCTGAGCTTGGGTCTTTGCAAGAGTGCCCATTTGAGACGGGAAGGTTTACCTTGCCAAACATAAAAGCCGCTCTGATCTTTCAAAAAAAACACTTGTGGCAGTTTAAACAGCAAAGCTTGCAGAAGTTATAAGAGACATGGCATGACGTTCACTTTTAATACATTACATCTGCCGAACCAAGAAACTGCCAGGGATTTCCATTTCTCTAAATCTGCAGAGAGGGTAGCCAATACAGGTTGGAAATTGAATTGGAAAATAAGTTGGAGATTTGAAGGGATTCTAGTCCCCAAGTACTGGATGGCTTAGGGAGCCCATCAGAAAGGAAAATTACCACTGAGGTGAGCAATAGACTGAGGGGAAAGGTTAACATTGAGAGCTTCCGATTATTGTAGATTAACTCTAAAATCTGATAATTCTCCATACATACGGATTTCAGATAAGAGAACTGGTAAGGATACAAGTGGGTTAGATAAGTAGAATAATAAGTCGTCCACATAAGCAGCGACTTTGCAATGATACAGTATGTACTAGTTTCAACACCTCTAATGTCTGGGTTATTCCGAATATGCACTTGGCCTGTATTAAAGGGAACCTGTCATGACAGATGTATGGTAGATATGTCTTTTGTCTTACAATTGTGGGTCCAAACCCTGGACAATCAATCACAAACCCTGGACAAGAGTATTTTTGTTGTTTATTCTAATATGCATGGTTTGCATGTCACTACCTTTCCTATAAATAATGAAAGAATAAAGATGACGGCCATGGTACTGTTTAGTATATCACAACCCAGGAAAAGGGTATTTTTTTGGCTCTTCTCATACTCATTGCTTGCTAGTCACTCTCCAATTAGTGATGGGAGGACAGTCCATGGGGCTCCCACCTTCAAAACCAAGACCACATCACTAGCTGTTCTTTTCTTGGGACAAATCTACCTAAACCAGGAACAATGGTGAGAGATCCAACAGCTGGCATTATAATAAATTGTTCTATCAATGATTATAGCCTGGCTATGTAAAAAAGGAAGAGGTGACTTGATTGCAGCTCCAGCTCTAGGATGAGGATATGATGATGAGTGGAGAGCTGTGATGAGGAGCAGAGGGCTGTGATGCCTGCTGGAGAAGGAGCTTAGTAGGAGCCTAACCGCACAGCTGTCAGGCATCTATACTATGTAACCAGCCAGCTACTGAAGTACCCACTTGCATAGAGACCCCATATACCTAGCCGCATGGTACGGGAGAACTAAAGGAGTTATTCTCTGTACATGCATGAGGTCAATGCTTGGTGCACAGTGGGACCCCTTTCTGTCACTGGGAATGGGGTGGCAGAGTTATGCTGGACTGGTGAAGAGGGCATGGGCTCAGCATTGTCCCTCCTAAATGCAACATGCAATGAGCAAGGTGTGTAGTGACAAGGGATGGAATGCTTACAGAGGAACTCTGTATGTTACACAACATGTCTAAGCTGGGGTTCTGCCTTAACATTTGGTCTCGGGCATTGATGAGCGTGTACAATGAGAGGAGCCCCCGTACATTCAGGAGCTAGCAGGCCCCACCCACAAGTGCTCCCCCTCCCTTTAAGCCTGTGTGTACCGCACACATTCTATGCACTGTTACTAAACTTGACGTGTTTGACTCCTTGGATCTGATCAATTGCTTGACTTGACTTTGCTAAAGCCTCCATCCCTCACCTTGATATGACCTTGGTATGAAGAAGGAACCAATTAGATGTTCCGAAACAGGTCTCGCCCCTTTTAGGCCACTTCCGGTCCATGCATTTCACGCTGGTTTTGGTCCCCTTATGCTGAAGTCACTTCCGGGTCCTGCATTCCACGCTGGACCCAGAAGCACGATTGATCCTTCTTGCGCTTCCTTCTGCTGCAGCTTGCCTCTGCTGGTCGGCTGGGGTCCTCTGCTGCACACTGGGCCACCGCCAGGACCACCAAACTGAGACTACCTTGATGCTGGACCACCATGGCTCTAAATTTACCATGATGAGCCTTGTTTTATCCAATGTCTAGTAAGTGTTTTTAATCTTTTAGGGCTATTAAAGTCTTGTATTGCTGCGCATAGAGGCACCTTTTTTTGGTTTTACAATCCCTGACCTTGGCTGTGTCATTGACTACATCCCTGCTCAACCCTTTGGCTTAGATGCTTGGCTCTCATTACCTCTGGAAACATCCTTTGGCTGCTTATCTTTTTTTTTTTTTTTTCATAAAGATTTTATTACATATTTCAAGAAATATACAACACAATGTAACAAACTGGGTAACAGGTTCCATTTGGAATGTTCCAATCATTAGTTTACATGGAGTACAGTAATTATCTAGAAAATATTCAAGTTCCGTAAGCAACCCATTTGCACCAAAAATAGTGGTCAACACTCTAGGGTATATGTGCTCCTCGATTCAATATGTTTCCTCTCAGGTTGATTTACTACTGTTTCAGGAGTCTATTGGAACCACCTGCCAGAGCACACACATATTAGCTCCGCATTTCCCAATTGTTCTTTTCTGTGGCTGGGGACTCGGGGGTCAGGATCAGACACTACCGTCCGCCCCAAGCTCCATGTCCATTATGCCACAAGGCTCAGATAACATAAAGAATAAAAGAGAAGAAAGGGGGGGGTGGTGACGGGGGGATGAGTATAGAAAAAAGGAGGGGGGGCTTGTGGAGAGGGGGTGGGATCCCACCTGCTACCCTCTCTGTCTACTGTCCATACGTTACATCCACTGGGTCCCCCGGATCCCTGGGGAGGACCATCCAAGATAAATTTGTGTTATGATAATATGTTACATGTTATGTTGCATCAATTTCTGATATGGCTGGGAATTTTTGAACGTAACCCATGCATCCCAGGAAGCTGAGAAGCTCGAGATTTTATCTTGCGCGGTGAGAATCCGTTCCTCCATCGTTGCTATGCGATCAACACGTAGTGCCCATTCTTTTAGTGAAGGCGGCCATGTAGACCTTCAATGTACCAGTATACAGAGCCTAGCAGCGTTTATCAAATGCATGGCTATCGATTTGAAGTATTTTTTGGGGTGATTTTGGATAAGTGTAGTAGGTATTGTCCTGGTGAAAACTCCAGTGGGAGTGAAGAAATAGCTGTAGTCACTTCATGCACCTTACGCCATTATGGCTGAATCAGAGGGCAGGACCACCAGACCACAAGAAGGGTGCCTAACTCTGTTTCACATCGCCAGCAGTGGTCTGGCACCGTCAAAAAAAATCTTATGAAGCACCTGTGGGGTCTTATACCATCTAGTTTTAAGCTTATACCCATTTTCTTGCGTATTGACATTGAGAGAGCCTTTGTGTATGTAGGTGGATACGGTCCCAGCTGGTTTCTCCTATCTCCATGTCTAAGGCTGACTCCCAAAATTCGTGGTCTGAGCGTAGAGAGGAGTACGGTTCTCCAAACATAGAGCAATATAAGGCCGAGATCACATGGCTCTGGAGTGAAGAGCTTGAACATAGAGATTCAAACACTGTGGGAGGGTAAGTGAATTTGGCTATTTTCGCTGGGACATCTAGAAAGTGTTTCAGTTGCATATAAGACCAAGAGGGGAAAGATTCAGTGTTGGCCAATGCAGCGAGATCTTGAAGCCTTAGAAACTTGCCTCTACGAAAGAAGTGCTTAGCCTGCATCTGTGTGTAGGGCCATTCCTTTAAAAGGTAGGATTTCGGTAGACCTGGGGGGGAGTCTGGATTTCCTCTAATGGGGGTAATCGGGCAGTCTGTGGCTGACATTGCATGGGCCTTACATGCCTTATCAAAAGCTTGGAGAGTTGCTCCAGTAAGGGGATGTGTGTGAAGTTTAGGTGGTACTGCTTGTTTAGAGACCCAGGGTATCGAGCCCAGTTCAGTTTCTGCAGTCAGTTTCTCAAGGTTCACACAGCTTTTACAACGGGCATGAACTTTCCAGTCCACTACTCTAGTCATGTGGACAGCCCAATAATAGCGCTGTAAGTTCGGGAGACCAATTCCGCCTTTTTCCTTAGGCAGAACTAGCTTTGCCCATCTGATACAAGCTGACTTTGCACCCTATATAAAGGATTTACACATCTTCTTATAAGCTGTAAAAAAGGCGGGTGGTAAGTGTATCGGGACGGTCTGCATTTTGTATAGTAGACGGGGTAAGACTATCATCTTCAGGTTAGAGGCCCGTCTGAACCATGAAAGGATGGTTACATCCCACTTCAATAGATCTTGTTGTATAAGTTTTAGCTCGCATAGGAAACTTTTAGTATACAGTGTTTTTAGAATAACTGGGAGCTGGATACCTAAGTAAGTGATGGCCTCTTTCTCCCATTTATTGGCTGCTTATCTTAACTACTCTTCAGTTTTTTTTTTTTTTTGTTTCACAAAGGTTTTTATTGATTGAACAAGTAATGACATTACAGCATTGTAGTAGTACATCTGCATAAAAGTGGTACATATGACAATGGGTTTTGATACAGTTATGGATAGTGTATGAATACAATATGGTTGTGTATAGTTACAAAAATAAACATTTTTCTTTTTATGCTAATTATATTTTCAAGTAGTATCTAAGAAGTCTTGAAATATAGTAGTAAACATCAAGTAACTCGAGTTATGAATTGGGGGTGGGAGAGGGAAGGGAGGGGAAAAAAAAAAAGGGGGGGTAAGAGATGGTAATTTTTTGAAAAGACATATTAATTTTGTTCCATTTTTGAACCTTCTTATGAGCCTTTTTTAATTGAATGTAATTTTTTAATTAAATATTGATTGCTTTGTATTCCTGAGAGTTTTTGAATTCTATCCATTTGTACCATGTTGAAGCAAAATAAGTTATTTTCTCCTGGGCTATGCTTATGAGTTCTTCTATTCTTTCTATATTGTTTATTCTGCGAAACCATTCTTTTTTTGAAGGAATAGAATTTGAGCGCCAATGGCAGGGTATACAGTGTCTTGCAGCATTTATCATAAACATGGTTAAAGATTTTAGGTATTGTCTTTTAGGTAGTGAGTTGTAGTGCAGGAGGTATTGTGCTGGGTTGAAGTTTAAGTTTTCTGAAGTGATTGACTTGATGGTTTCGTGAACCATGTTCCAGAAATTTTGGATAAGCGGGCAAGTCCACCAAATGTGGATCATCGAGCCTTCCTCATTTTTGCATCTCCAACATCTGTCGGTTGACTGAGGAGAGAATTTGTGCAATAGGGTGGGGGTTCTATACCACCTAGTGATGATTTTATAGCCACACTCTTGAGTGGCAACATTAAGGGAACCTTTATGTGCATACACAAAGATCCTTTCCCAATTTTCCTCTGTCAGATTTAGGTTAAGTTCTTGTTCCCATGCTTGACATGACGAGCTGGAGAAATCAGAATTGCTCATAAAAAGTGAGTTGTATAGGATAGAGATGATGTGTCTTTGTGGGGTTGATTTTGTGCAAAGTTCTTCTAGTGTCGTAAGAGGTCTAGTCCAGTGTTGGGTTGTCTCGTTGCTAGTCAAGTAATGTCTAATTTGTAGGTAATTCCAATGAGAGATCTGTGGAGGGTCACTGTCTTTATTTATTTCGTCTCTTGATAAAAGTTTACCATTTTTAAAGAAGTGTTTGACTAGGATTTCTTTGTGTGGCCATGATTTAGAAAGAAAGTTTTTTTCTGTACCTGGGATAAAATCTGGATTATTTCTTAATGGTGTTAGAGGACTCATCCAAGGAGAAGGGTTGTTTTTTTTATAGGTGTTACTAAATATTTCTAGTGTGGGACCGATAAGGGGGTGAGCTTTAATGTTTTTTGAGTGATATTTTGGGCAGATCCACGGGAAGGAGTTTATTTGGTGTGAGAAGATTGTTTGTTCGAGAGTCACCCAGTCTTTAACTTTATCGTGAATGTTCCAGTCTACTATTCTTGCCAGAAGAGCAGCCTGGTGGTATTTTTGGAGGTCCGGTAGAGCTATCCCCCCTTTATTTTTGGGGAGGTTTAGTCTCGTAAATTTAATTCTGGGAGGTTTGCTCCTCCAGATAAAAGTAGAGCATGCTTTTCGGAAGGATTTAAAGAAAGCCGATGGGAGCCTGATGGGAATTGTTTGCATCACGTAAAGAAATCTAGGTAAAATTGTCATCTTGACCAGGGAAGCTCTCCCGAACCAAGATATATTGAGGGAATTCCATTTTTTTAGGTCATCCTGTGTATCTTTTAGAATGGGTAAGTAATTTAGTTTGAAAAGATCATTTAGATTTGTAGGAATTTCAGTTCCAAGATATGTTATACTTTGATTGGCCCACGAGAAGGGGAAGTTTTTCTTACATAATTCTACTGAGTTTGGGGGTAGTGTAATGTTTAGGGCGCTAGATTTTGAGTGGTTAATTTTTAGGTTTGAAAGTAGTTGGAAGAATTCTAAATCTTTAATGACGTTGGGTAAAGAGATATGGGGTTCTGAGAGGAATAGGAGCATGTCGTCAGCAAAGGCTGCGACCTTATATGTGTGTTTGTGAATCTCTATACCCTTGATGTCTGGGTTGGATCTAATTTTATTTAACAGTGGTTCTAGTGTGAGGACAAATAATAGAGGTGAAAGGGGGCATCCCTGTCTTGTGCCATTGCGAAGGTTGAAGGCGTTTGACAGGTGGCCATTGACTCGAACTCTTGCTGTTGGATTTGAGTATAGTACTTTGATATAAGATCTCATTTGGGGCAGGATTCCTATATGTTTTAACGTTGCATCAATGAAGTCCCAGGCCACTCTGTCAAACGCCTTTTCTGCATCAAGGGAGAGGAAGAATCCTTGTTTTTTTTTGGGTTGATAACCAGTGATTTATGTTTATTGCTTTAATTGTATTGTCTCGACCTTCTCTTCCCGGAATAAAGCCTACTTGGTCTAAGGAGATGAGGGAAGATAGTAAGGGTAGGAGTCTGTTTGCTAGTATTTTGGCATATATCTTGATATCTACATTAATTAGGGATATTGGTCTATAATTAGTAACCTGGGTTGTATCTTTGCCTTCTTTTGGTATAACCGTTATATGTGCTTCCAGTAGTTGCTTAGAGGGGTGTTGTTCAGAATGCATTGATTGAAAGGTTTTCAAAAATCTTGGTTTTAGTATGTTTGTAAATGTTTTGTAGTATTGAAGGGGTAGTCCGTCCGGACCTGGTGCTTTGCCTACTTTCATATCTTTTAAAGCTTTATCAAATTCTAGGCCTGTTATGGGTGACTCTAGGTCTTGCGCTGTGTTTTTTGATATTTGGGGTGGGCAATATTTCTCTAGGAACTCTTGAATAAGCTTTGTTCTTTTGTCTGAATTTTGTGGGCATTTGGGATTTGATGGAATGTTATAGAGGGATTGGTAGTATAATTCGAACTGTTTGGCAATCTCCTCATTCGAAGAGTGTGGTGTACCTTGTTTGTCTCTTATTTGGTGAATTGTCGAAGCAACTTTCTTGTTTTGGACTGCTTTTGCAAGCAACTTTCCACTCTTGTTGCCTTGCTCGTAATATATCTTATGTCTTAAAATATATTGTCTTTTAGTTTTCATGCTCAACTCTTCTGATAGCAGAGTTCTTGCTTTATTTAAGTCTTCAAATGTAGAGAGTGCCACAGTTCTTTTATGGGTTGTTTCTAATTTGTGAATTTGGTCTAGTAGCGATCTGATTTTGGCTTGTTTTTCCTTCTTTAGTTTGGCTAATTTATTTATAAATTCGCCTCTCATGACACATTTGTGTGCTTCCCTCTGAGTAGTCAAAGATGTCTCGTCATTTTCATTTAGTGCAAAGTACTCATTTAGTTTATCATTGAAATGAATTACATCTATAGGATCCTTCAATACAGTGGTGTTGAGTCTCCATGTTTTAGTTATTGTGTTTTTTTCTGGGAAAGTTAATGTTATAGTAATCGGGTGATGGTCAGATAAAGTCATGGTTTCAATTGTTGAGTCTGTCAGTAAGTCAAGGTCTGGTTGTGAGATAAAAAAGTAATCTATTCTGGAGTATTTTTGATGGAGTGTAGAGAAATAGGTAAAGTCTTTAGTTTGAGGGTTTAGGGTTCTCCAGGTGTCATGTAGCATTAGCTCCTGTAGTTGGAGTTTGATTTGTTTCAGTGCTTTATAAGGAAGGCTCGATGTACCATTCGAGGTATCTATGAGCGGATTTAATGGGGTATTGAAGTCTCCCCCTAAGATGATTATACCTGCTGCGAAATTTGTTAATAAGTCCTTAATTTTACGAAAGAAGGTTACCTGTTTTGAGTTGGGGGTGTAAATGTTAGCTATTGTAATGGGGTGAGGTCCCAACTTTCCTTTTAAGAATATATATCTTCCCCCAGGGTCAATCAATGTGTCATGAATCTGAAGGGGAGTCTGTTTGGAGATCAAAATATAGACTCCTTTGGATTTTCCTTCAGGATTGGTGGCGTGGAATGTCGTTGGGAATCTTTTGTCATGCATTTTGGGAATTTTATTAGCTTTAAAGTGAGTCTCTTGTATGCAAATGATATTTGCTTTGAGTTTATGAAATTCATTGAGGAATTTGGATCTCTTTTCAGGGATGTTAAGCCCTTTAGCATTTACTGAAATTAGCTTGATTGATGTTGATATGGTTTGCGGTTTGTGGATAGGCATTTTTAATATATTTCTGTATCCAAAATAAAGAGTAGTTGGATCCAGGAGTATATAAAATTTTGCTTGATTTGTATGTCTTGTTTTATGTCTGCAAAACTTTCCCTAGATTCCTAGGGGAGTGGAAGGGAAAAAAAAAAAAAGGAGGGGGGGGGGGGGGAGGGGATGAGGGAATAGGTTTTCCTCCCTCAAGGAGAGGATGGAGAAGTGTTCCGGAGATAGGTTTAGACCTACTGGTCTACCCTATTAGAAAGGTCCGGTAGGTTCAAAGAGTGAAAATTGTTTCACTCCTTGTGTGGGAGCGGGGTCTAAGTAGGAACAGCTGGATTTTTATTCAACTATTAATGTTCTCTTCTCTTTTTTCTTTACTTTGTGAACTAGAACTTTTAGCACTTTGGAGCAGCTAACTAATTGTTTCAATCATATATTACAGGATATAGGCCGAGCTTTATGAACATGGGAGATTGTAGGAAAAAAAAATGCAGTTTATGTGTGAGTTGAAATTTGGGAGCAGTTGAATATCTGTGTACACAGATGTGGATATGTCATATCCTGTTATATATAAACACATCATGCATTTTATATTTTATTGGGATTAATAGGTGCAAAAAAAAAAAAAATAATAAAATAAAATGATTCTGGTAATTATACTTGATCGCCATTAGGGGGAGTCCTTGTCATAGGAATTTAGAACTTCTTGTATTTACGGGGTTTGTTCTATATCGCCTATGGTATTATTCGTGTGAGTTAAGTAGTACCATTTTGTAACATATTTTCTTATACTATAAATGTAACAAACAAACTTGTATAAAGAAAAAGAAGAACCCTTGCTTCAAAAATGTTTCTTCAAAGATAAGTAATATAGGTATAGGGCATTATGGTGTACGAGATGGCTTGTGTTAAATGTTTCTTTTCGTTTTACCTTCTTTTCTTTTTTTTTTTTCCTCCCTCTCCTTCTAGAGAAGGTCGCTTATATACCAAAATTCGACTGTTAAATTCGACTGTTATTAGGAGTGGCATTTAACAGTGTTAATTTCCTCCTAGTCAGTTGGTTTAATCAGGAGTTTTGCAATTTTTGTGAAGGAAAGTTACCTTCTGTAGATTAATTTAAAGTTAGTCCAAAGTAGCCCACCATCATGCTCATTTCCTATTTTAAAAATATAAACAGTCCCTGTAATAACCGTAACATGTGTTGATTATGATTCAGTCTTTGTTAAGGAATTCAGAACGTTCTTAAATCATTATTAACCTAAATGAATCTAAGATATTTATAACCACAATAACTTTTGATCATTCTGTTATTTTAAAGTACGAGTGTGACAAATATGTATATGCACTAAAAAAATAAAAAAAAAATAAAAAAAAAAAAAAAAATCATAGATCCTGAATAATCAGGTCTGACTAATGGTCGGTGGTAAGGGAAGTATAAGGTCTAGTCAGAACCTGAAATATCCCTGGGTAACAGGATAAATGTACTCAAAAAATCGTACTTACAATCATATATTCTTTAGTTTAGACACATCTAGCATACCCTTATGATGATATTTCTGACCAGGAAATCTGCATGTATTCCTTATTAACTTGGGTGCATTGATTTGTTTCAGATCTGGTGTAGTACCCTAGCTATAAAAAGGAAAAAAGAAATGGAAAAGAGAAAAGGACAAAAAAAAAAGAAAAAGATGCAAACATGGGATGGGGGGGGGGGGGTAAAAATAAGAAGTCAGTTAACTTTTACGCTGAAGATCATCTCTCTGTGATTTGTTAATTTCTTGTTGGATGGTTTGGAGCTGTTCCGACTGAAAGAAATAAGGATTAATAGGTGACTGTTAGTTGATTGAAGATAGGCGTACATAGGTTGTCATCTATGTTCATTGTGGAAGCTTGATTTTCAGGTGTCCATATGATCTGGTCTATCCATGCGGTCTTGGCGTCTAGGAGGGGAGAAGCCAGGACTTCCTTGGTTCGCTCCTCTTCTGTTTTGGTGAGATGAAGGTGATCTGCGGCGTCTATCTCTGTTTTTCAGTTTTTAACTCATCTTCACCAGGAATTACTTCCTATTAAGATATATCAATCTGATGCTTAAGTCCTGGTGGTACAGTGCATGCACATTCAAAGGTGCTATAGGTGAAGTAGTGATCATAAAAGGGTAAAAAAAACTGTTCCACCCAGATTTTTGGAATGCTGCCTTTTGAAGACTTAACCAAGCCACAAAGGAGAAGTTTCAATTTAGGAGAATGTTTTTCCCCTTGCAGCATTGCATTGTGACGCAAAGTGATCTGTTTGTGTAAATTGTTCAATTTGGGTTTGCATGTCCAAAAATAAATACAATGGGGGTTATTTACGAAAGGCTAATCCACTTTGCACTACAAGTGTACTGCAAGTGCACTTTTTTTAGTGCAGTCGCTGTAGATCTGAGGGGGACATGCAAGGAAAATAAAAAAACAGCATTTTTGCTTGAACATGATTGGATGATATAATCAGCAGAGCTTCCCCTCAGATCTACAGCGATCTACAGCGATTGCACTTACAAGTGCATTTTCAAGTGCACTTGCAGTGCACTTGTAGTGCAGAGTGGAATTCCCTTTAGTAAATCAACCCCTATGGCAACATTTTTCACAGGCTTGCAATTTTTAAAATTCAAAATGACATTGTGCTCCATATGCAGGTATTTCACACTCACCTATTAAAAGAAAATGTCATTCAGAGCATCCAACGTATATTTTGGGAAATGGGGATTAATGATGATAAGTTATTTCACTTATATAACCTATTTATTACATTTAATCAATTCTTTTTTTGTTATTGGGAGAGCTGGAGCTGTTCAGAAACATCTCTGAAACAGATTACTTATAATTTTCATCTTTTGCTGCAGGGAGATGCAGGGCAAAGCTGGTTTTCCAAGTAATTGATCTGGGACAAGAGTGATTAATAAAGGGAAAAAGTCAAGTGTGACAACTAATATAAAGTTATCTCTCAGTGACCAGACTTTAGTGAACTGAAATGATATTTTCTACGGATCACGGTATTTTACACTTAAATCAGTACTGACTATTCTTGATACCTTATTAAATAAGCCCCTTGATATAAACCCATGGTCTTGTAATTGCTTGTAATCAGGCTATCAGAATTTTGAGAACTGGAAGCCTACCACGTCACTGTGACAGCGATAGTCCCTATTCACCCTATTCACTGTATTAAATGTAAAATATGACAAAAATGGTGTCCCTGTTATGTGTAATAATGATCAGTGCCAGTGCTAGACTATTTTTGCCCTAGGCAATACCAGCTACTTATGTCTGTGTTGTCACTGGAAGAAAAAAAATTGTCCCTGTGTCCATTATATGTGAAATGCACCAGTAAATTTAAGGGGGTTTGGAGATAGGAAGCTGGCAGTGGGGTACAGGGGGGATGAAGATGATAGGGGGTGGGGTGGTAGGAAGCTGGCAGTGAGGTACATGGGGATGAAGATGACAGGGGTTGGGGTGGAAGGAAGCTGACAGTGGGGTACAGGGGTATGAAGATGATAGGGGGTGGGGTGGTAGGAAGCTGGCAGTGAGGTACATGGGGATGAAGATGACAGGGGGTGGGGTGGTAGGAAGCTGGCAGTGGGGTACATGGAGATGAAGATGACAGGGGGTGGGGTGGTAGGAATCTGACAGTGGGGTACAGAGAAGATGAAGATGACAGGGGGAGGGGTGGTAAGAAGCTAGCAGTGGGGTACAGAGGGGAGGAAGATTACGGGGTGGGGTGGGAAGAAGCTGACAGTGGGGTACAGGGGGATGAAGATGACAGGTGGTGGGTGGTAGGAAGCTGGCAGTGGGGTACAGGGGGATGAAGATGACTTTAGTGAACGAAAATTATATTTTCTATGGATCACTGTATTTTACACTTCAATCAGTACTGACTATTTTTGGTACCTTATTAACCACTTCCCGTCCGGCCTATATTGACAGCCGGTAAGTGGCTTTGTTATCCTGACTGGATATATGATGTCCAGCAGGATAACATGCCGGTGCGCAGCAATCGCGAGTGCAGCATGTCAGTCTGACACACGGTAAGAAGCCTCTGACAGAGGCTTCTTACCAAGTGATCAGCTGTGACCAATCACAGCTGATCATCGCGTGAACCAAGAAGTGACGGCAAGCGGCATTCCTCGGTTCGCACTGACAGGCAGAGCTCTCCCTGTCAGAGGGGGGTCTGTGCTTATAATCAGCACATTGACTATCAGCACAGCCCCACCACAGCTCCCAAAAAGGTGCCCATCAGCTGCCAGTCAGTGCCCCATCAGAAACTGCTTTAGGTGTCAATCAGTGCTCATATCGGTGCCAATTAGTGCCTATCACAGTACCAATCAGTGCCCTAGAGTAACACCTGTCAGAACCTCATCAGTACCTCATCATCAGTGCTGCCCATCAGTGCCACCTGTCAGTGCCAATCAGTACTGCCTATCAGTGCCAATTAGTGCCACCTGTCAGTGCCCATCACAGCTGCTTGTCAGTGCCACCTGTCAGTGCCCATCAGTGCCACCTATCAATGCCACCTATCAGTGCCCATCAGTACTGCCTATCAGTGGCCATCAGTGCTGCATATCAGTGCCGCCCATTGGTGCCCATCAGTGTTGCATATCAGTGCCGCCTATCAGTGCCCATCAATTCTACATATCAGTGCCTCCTCATCAGTGCCCATCAGTGCCACCTTATCAGTGCCAACTTATCAGTGCCCATCAGTACCGCCTCATCAGTGCCCATCAGTGCCTATCAGTGAAGGAGAAATAAAAATTTTATAACCGAAACAAAGAAAAACTTTTTTTTTTCAAAAATTTCGGTCTTTTTAGTTTGTTTAGCAAAAAATAAAAACCCCAGTGGTGATCAAATACCACCAAAAGAAAGCTCTATTTGTGGGAAGAAAAATGATAAAAATTTAATTTGGGTACAGTGTTACATGACTGCGCAATTGTCATTCAAAGTGCGATAGCACTGAAAGCTGAAAATTGTCATGGGCGGGAAGGGGTGAAAGTGCTTGGTATTGAAGTGGTTAAATAAGCCCCTTGACATAAACCCATGGTCTTGTGATTGCTTGTAATCAGGCTATGAGAATATCGGGAATTGGAAAGCCTACCACGTCACTGTGACAGCGATAGTCCCTATTCACCCTATTCACTGTATTAAAGCAATGTAAAATATGACAAAAATGGTGTCCCTGTTATGTATAATAATGATGATTTTTTTATTTTCAGATATATCAGCTGTAAAATAGGCAGCCACTGCCAGGCACAAAATCTTCATTTAAATACTGTATATTTATACATATCCATAAAGGATATCAATCCAATTGTGTGCACCAAATAACTTTGCAAGACCAGTTATAACACAGTAGAGTAGGCACTGGGCAGAGAGACCAGTTTGAAAATATATTGCCATAAATGTGAACCAAGAATCTACATTTTTATTCAAGTCTGCTAGAAATATGTAAGGGTGTAGATCAGTGTTCAAAGGGTTAATTCAGAATCGAGAGGTTGGAAAGCCATTAAAATCCATTTTAGGTTTTAGAATGATGAATGTAGAAGTATATATACAATAAAATGAGGTGTTATTTTGCTTCAATTAATCCATAAAATTGTTCTGCACATTTTGAAAAGAGGTTTTAGTCTGGTGATACCATAAAGTGAAATAAGCCTTGTGATATGATTTACAGGGTTTATTCAATTATATTAGGTGCTATTGTGTAACAGTGCTACAATAAAATTATAAGTTTAAATTAAACAGCTATTTTAAGCTTTTGTGCATTTATATAGGGCCCTGGTTCCAAGCTGAACAGAGCCAAGAAATCTGTGTTTATTTATAAGTGTAAGATCAGCTGTTAAGAGGACTTGCAGTTTTAAAGTTACGAGTACGGTTTTAGAAAATAATCTATCTAGAATGGGTCAGAAATTTTGAACAGCTGACATTAGCAGTGAATGCAATCCAACCTAAAAACTGTTCTTTTCTATAATATATTTAAGCTGGCCATAGCCTGTGCCAGTGTTTCTCAACTTCAATCTTTAAGGCGCCCCAACAGGTCATGTTTTCAGGCTTTTCATTATTTTGCACAGGTGATTTGATCAGTTTTACTGCCTTAGTAATTACCACAGCTATTTCATCTGAGGGAAATCCTGAAAACATGACCTGTTGGTTCGTCTTGAGGACTGGAGTTGAGAAACACTGGTCTGTGCCACTAGTCAAGTCTACAGCCCTGATAATCCATGAGTCGTGTATTATATTTTCTGAAGAGCAGTAAATATAAGCTGTGACCATCATGCCCATCCTTGCCTTTGGCAATAGTCCATCACTTTGGTCACTACTCTGGAAGCAGTGCCACTGCTTTTCACAGTGCTGGTAAAGGAGCAACAGGGCTGCCATCAGGGGGATACAGCCATTACAACTGTAAGGGGCCCACCCAGGCCACAAGAAGGCAGGACGGGTGAAGGGGATGCGTGCTGTGCATTACAGAAACTATCTCACAGTTTCTGCAGTCCTTGTGTCATTGATTTTAGACATCGAGCTCTTTACTGCCACCTCTGGCTACTAAGTGCATGTGCACCCCTCGTGTGACAGTGATCTGCCTGTACTATGCTTCTCAGCAACATGTCAGCTTTGTAAAAATGAGCTGAGACCAGGTAGGAAGTTACAAGTAGGGGCTGTGAATGAAAGGGAGGGGGGCTGTTTGCGTACAGGGATTTGTGTATGTGGGCTGCCATATATACAGGTGTGTATGTGTGGGGGGGGGAGGCTGACATATATACAGGTGTGTGTGTGGGGGTGCTGACATATATACAGGTGTGTGTGTGTGTGGGGGGCTGATATATATACAGGTGTGTGTGGGGGGTGCTAACATATATACAGGTGCGTGTGTGTGAGGGGGCGCTGACATGTATATAGGTGTGTGGGGGGGGCGCTGATATATATACAGGTGTGTGAGGGGGCTGACATATATACAGGTGTGTGGGGGTGCTGACATATACACAGGTGTGTGTGGGGGGGGGGGTGGCTGACATATGTACAGACATATATAAAAGTGTGTGTGGGGGGGCTGATATATATACAGGTGTGTGAGGGGGCTGACATATATACAGGTGTGTGTGAGGGGGGCTGCCATACATACAAGTGTGTGTGTGTGTGTGTATGGGGGGCTGTCATATATACAGGTGTGTGTGAGGGGGCTGCCATATATACTGGTGAGTGTGCGTATGGGGGGCTGACATATATACATGTGTGTGTGTGAGGGGGGGCTGCCATATATACAGGTGTGTATGTGTGGGGGGGCTGACATATATACAGGTTTGGGGGGCGGACAAATATACAGGTGTGTGGGGGGGGCTAACATATATACAGGTGTGTGAGGGGGGCTGCCATATATACAGGTTTGTGTGTGGGGGGGCTGACAAATATACAGGTGTGAGGGGGCTGACATATATAAAGGATTGAGGGGGGGCTGAGTGTGTACAGGTGAGGTGGCCAGTGTGCGGATTTGGTAGGATGACCCATAAGCAAGCTTTGGGGAATGTTGGTGGTCAGGCTGGGGGGGGGGGGCGGGGGGCCCAGGTCTAAAGCTGTGTAAGGGGCTCAAAAATTTCTGATGGGAGCAATAATACAATGGGGATAGGACAGGAATTTTCAAGCAAACAGGCATGTACTGTTGCTACTAATACTACTTATATTAATTTGTTTCCTCACCCATCTATCTAGTTCAACCAATAAAAGAGAGAGAGAGAAAAAAAATCATAAAATACCATATACACAATCTGTAAGGTGAATTACACAGGACCCCTTCCTCACCCCCCCTCACCAACTCCCCCCCTAGTCTCGCTGACCTGGATCGCGGCGATCTCCCATTCTGAGCCCCGGTATATAGCCGCGTCAGGGGTCCGGGGCTTAGAAGTCTCCGCAGCTGAATCTCCAAAACGTACCCCGACAGGAGGGATGTTTCAGAGTAATTGTACCTGGTCAATGCCGTCACATAGGCGGTCCGATCAATCAGAACCCACGTAACCCATCCTGTCAGCGGGGAAGAAGACATGTGAATGCCAAAGGGATTTCTAACCCCCGGACCCGTGACATGGATTTAGCAGGGCTCAGAACGGGAGATTGCCACGCTCCAGGTGAGCGGGACAGGAAGGGGGGGGGGTGAGGAGGGGGTCCTGTGTAAGTTCACCATACAGATTTTTCTGTAAAGGTGAATTTACACTTTAAGGATCCTGTAGACAAAAAATGTAAGATTCTTTTCAAATACTAGTTTTCTTTCATGAATATAAAGTCCAAGATAAAAGCTCTTCTGCCCACTGTATCCCAGAATTCAGTGGGATGCAGGGAAAAGTAGCTGAGCCTGCACCAGCAGAACCTAGGACAGACACATACAGACAATAAATGCTGGTCTTATGCTCTGCACATGAATATGATTAAGCTCTGGGGGCGGAGTGAAATGCATTGGGGGCATGGCTTGGCTGGAGCTGAGGCTGAGGCTGCCATTTCACATATCTACAGGGTTTTGCAGTGATGTGTGGTGCATAGGAACTTTGTTGTCTCTTGTACCAAAAGATTAGGCTTTAACTCTTTGGCTTCAAGGGTCTGAGCATTTCCATAAGGTCTAGGGCTGGATAGGGCCATTAAATACAAGTTAATTCATATGCTATAGTAGCTGCAAAACTCTGTGTATAGCTTTAGAAGCGTTTTTGTCTATGAATGGAGAAGGTTCATGAAATATGAAATTTAGCACTGAATGCAATCTAAGCTAGAAATATTACTGTTTAATAATACATAAAATCACTCTTTCCAGATTGATGGCATGATTCAAATGCTACTCTTTCTATTGGACATCTTAAAACCCAACTCCAGTCTTGTCCCCCATTCATCCCACTCATTTACAGTACTCTTCAATTCTCCAGTCATAGTAGAACCTCGACACACATGTAGCATTACCCCTGTAGGAGTTGCAAATGTCAGGGTTCCCCACTGCTGCACAGCCAGTCACATAGCATTTCCTAGTAATGCAAACAAAAGGTGTGCCACTCCAGGTGAGATCATTAGGTAGATTAGACTCCACACATGGGTGGTAGCCCCGGCCCGCCTCCGTGGGATACATACTGTAGGTCAAGAAGAAGTGACTGCACACCATGACAATGTGAGTCAGCTTATTGCAACATCCCAATAAGTAGAACAATAATCACAGGACAGTAGCAAATACAGAGATTGATGTGTCTAAGCATCCATTCCTGACGCTGGCAGACCACGCCCCTGTGGACATTCTTTCTCACACCCCCACTGGATTATATTCAGCATAGCCAATTTATATTGTTTTTTGGTTTCTTTTTAGATGTGTTATTTATTTTCATTTTTTGTTTATTTATATTCATTTTTGTGATTTATTTTCACTTTTTAGTAGCGCTACACTATTATTATATTATTCACTTTGAACTTTGTATGTTTGAGTGTTAGCAGCTTGTGATCTAATTTAGCGCAGTCTTTTTCCCCACCTCCACCACTACTTTTACACATTATTGATTGCTGCTTTATTCTTTACCCCATGGATGTCTTTGAATATAGGACATCTAGGTCTTTCAACACTAAAGGGGTGTTTGTTTCCAATAACATTGAGACCGAGATTGGTGGGCTCTTTATGCGACTTAAGAATGTGATGGTCACTGAACTACACCTTCAGTGGGACGTCATATTCTTGGAGCAATACACCAAAGAATTAATGGTCCCAAGAGGCCTATGCTGGGAGATTTATCCCCAACAGGGTGAATCGGATACTGATGTATGGTTTAAGTACTTCAATGAGGCCAGGATTAAACTCCTTGGCTTCTTGGTTGAAAGAAAACAAGCCAGACTCCTAGCAATAGACAAAGAGATTAGAGATTTAAAAGATAAACTTACTCCCTCTATTGGAACACCTGAATATGCCTCCCTCTCTACCAATATGAGAAATCACCTTGAGAAAGAGGAGAGAGACCAAAGAACGAAAAAACAGAAAAAATACAATCGGGATGTCAATGATTATAAAACCAATTCAGTTTTTAGCTGGCAGAAAAAACTCATTACCGAACAAGGTACACTTAATGGTAATGTACCAACAAAACACCCCAAGCCCATTTCCCTAACTTCAGACAGGAGGTTAACATACGAACCGCCCCTTCCTCCACCCACCCCGAAACACACCACATCGAGATGATAAATCACGGGGTGGTGGTGCGCATGCGCGAGAGCTCCGACATGGCCGCCTGAGCCAGGAGCTCCGCTCCACCCCGGACCGACGAGCCGCACACCAGCCACCTCAGCCCACTAACGGGCAACACAGCACCCCATCCAGGTAGGGGAACAGCCGGGGATCAGAGGGAGATGTCGGGGCCCCCTGCAAGACGCGATCTCGGCCCCCAATTTGCCTCGGCAGGCGCGGACGGGAGTCCCAAGATGGCCGCCAGCACGGACGGACCGCTGCATCAGGCAGGCATCCACTCCAGGATACCAGAGAACAGGCCAGTACTCTCTCCTCCGACCCTGACCTACGCACAAGCAGCACAGGGACCCTCCCAAACTCCCCATTTACCCCCGCAAGGCCATACGAAGCCCCAGGCCACAGCAAAGGCCCCCTCTGAGATGCTGTCCCTCTCTCAACAAGAGATACTCTCACAGGCCCTCCCTGCACAGGCCCAACTACCACCTCCAGCTATGCAGCAATCTGGCTTCTCAGTATCTGACCTCACAGCAATGCAGGAAGCCATGTTTGCAAAATTTTCATCCCTTTTAGAGAAAGGACTGGCTAATACAGCAAAACAGATCACCAACACTATTAAAGCGGACCTGTCCAATTTAGGCGCCAGAATTGAAGCCATTGAGGATAAAGTGGAATGCACAACCGCTAGAACCAACCAGAACGCAGCACACCTCATGACCATTCAAGAGCAATTAGATGTCGCCCTCTCCAGGATCGACGAACTCGAAAACCGGTCTAGGAGGTACAACTTTCGGATAAGAGGCCTCCCGGAAACCTTTTTGGACATACCCTCCACGGTTCAGGACATCATTGCAGCCCTTATTCCCAACATACCCCCCCAACGTCTTGAACTTGACAGAGCACACAGGTCTCTTGGCCCCCCCAGACAAGATGGCTCCCCAAGGGACATAATCGTTAAGCCGCACTTTTATGCGGTAAAGGAAGAGGTCATGCGTCAATCCCGTCAAAAGCCTATGCTGCAGCACCAGGGTCACCAGATCCAAATTTTCGCTGACCTCGCCCCTACAACTATTCAAAGACGCAGGACACTAAAACCCCTTTTCACGGCCCTTTCTCAACGGGACATCAAATACCGTTGGACCTTCCCCTTCGCTGTAAAGTTCTCCATCCAGGGCAAAACCCACTCATTCGCTAGCCTCCAGGAAGGGGAAAGGCTATTACTCGGCCTCAGGCTGATTTCCCATGAGGCTCCAATGGACTTTTCGTCTGCTTCCTCGGGCTCCACTAAACGCCCTCCTCCAGGCAGCCCGGTATCCCCACTCTGGTTGAAGGGCCCTTCCAAGAAGAGCAAGGAGGGGAAACCACCCTAAGGCTGACTTACTCATCTCTTCTCTCCAGTCTCTGTAGAGACATTTTTGGGCCTGTTCTCCCCCCAAGTTGATGGAGCAGGTGCTCCAATACCTTCCCACGTCTTACGGACATGGCATACCCCACATCTACACTCTCATCGAGGCTCACTGTATTACACACCGTTTTCTACATTTGAAAATTTTCCCGATGAGGAAGATCTGAACCATTCACTCACCTCTTTTTTCCTCAACGTGCCGCCTGCAAGAACCAGCTAATTTAGCTGACAACCTTCCCAGAAGAAGAGGACTTCTACAGAGAATATAATTCTACATGAAGACCAAGCTCCCTCTAACATAAAGGGCAGAATACAGGACTAGAATTCCAGTATTGATTATGCTAGGCCAAATCTTAGTTCAGTTAGAAACCTCGGTTTACCTGTAATACCCATATCCCTTCCCCATTTTCAGTTGGAGGTCATGTTAGCTAGGCCATTGAGGCCTCTCTCATTATCAGGGGACCCCCAGGAATTCTCCCTCACATAGTCAGTTAGGGGGCGGGGGGAACTCTGGGGATGAGAAGGGGGCGGGATTCTCAGGTTCTTGATTATTTGTTCCTACCTGGGTTGATTATTGTTTCAGGCATAGAGAGCCCTGCAAGTAGGGCTGTTATTACAGTTGATCTGTTAACTACTTTTGTGTGTTTATTTTATAGTTCAAATTTGACACACCTAGGGTCCGGGGTGGACCACTTGTGCCTCCACTCGATTCCAAAGAACCGTTAGTGTCCTTTGGTGTCGGAACTTCTGACGCCCCATAGGGCGGTCAGAAGTAGTTCATTGGGGCTAAAGCGGATTCTGATTCGCATAACGCCAAGGGTATTTATATGGTACCCATGTCTTTGTTTTTGTCTTTAGTGTTTAGTAAGTCTCTAATCTTTTTCTTCCCCATCTCATCCCTTTTCTCTCTTCTAGCCAACCCGGGGGGGGGGGGGGGTACTCCTCCATGTCCCAGAGTCGATCCTGGGACTGCTCCGCACAACCTGGCCTAAATTCAGTATCAGAAGACTCCCAAGGGTAAGTGACTGCATGATTACCAGCTTCTATCCCCTCTGCTCCTATGGCTGACCTGACCGTGAAGGATATTGACCTCAAGATCGGTTCACATAATGTCCAGGGCCTAAACTCTCCTAGGAAAAGAGGAAAAGGAGACTAGCCATGGATCATTATAAATCACTGAGAATTGATGTAATGCTCCTGCAGGAGACACATTTCCACACCCGGTACACCCCCAAGTTCCTACATGCACACTTTCCGACATTTTATTTAGCGAACGCCCATAATAAGACGAAGGGGGTAGCTATTCTCTTCTCTAAAAACTGCAAATTTTCACACCTCTCTGACTTTAGGGATCCAGAGGGCAGATTCATTTTGGTGAAAGGTACCCTGGAAGGCGTTTTATATTCTTTTGTCTCATACTATGCCCCAAACAAGGGCCAAGCGGCGTTTTTCCAGGACCTGTTCTCAACTTTGGATCCGCTCCTGGAAGGCAAAGTTATCCTAGGAGGGGACTCAAATGTCGCATTTGATCAGGGTCTGGACAAAACCAAGCCCCCTAAAGAACAACTCACACGCCCCACAAAACTTAGCTCGAGGATCGCCAAAATGGTCCACTCACAGGGTCTAGTAGATGTATGGAGGGAATTGAACCCCAGCAAAAGGGACTATACGCACTTTTCCGCTCCCCACCAGTCGTACGCTAGAATTGATCACATCCTCACCCAGACGGCCCTCATTCCCTTGTCAACTAAGGCAGCAATACTGGACACAGCATGGTCTGATCATTCCTTGGTTACCCTTACCCTAAGAAATGTTCTGTCTGGGCGAGGAGGTTTCTTCTGGCGACTAAACGTATCCCTTTTAGCTGACCCTAGCCTGGTTCAGGAAATTGCTAAATCTATCAAAGAATATTTCCTCTTAAATGATGTGGAGAATATCGCCCCCGAAACCCTGTGGGCAGCCCACAAGGCAACCATTCGAGGAGTTATAATTAGACTAGCGTCCAAATTTAAGAAGGAACGATTGATAGACATTCAAAGACTTGAAAAATCCTTCCTCCAATTAAAAGCAGAACATAAAAAACACCCATCCAGGACCCTTTTGGGTAAACTTGACGCCACCAGACTTGAGCTGAATCTCGCTTTAACGGCTAAAGCAGAGAAAAATCTTAGATGGTGTGGAGCCAAATTTTATTGCCATAGGGATAGATTCGGCTCAATGTTGGCTTCTAAACTCTCACCTAAATTTCGTTCTCTTTCCTTCCCCAAATTGAGGATAGCAGGTCAACCTCAAACAGCAAATCCAATAAGTATTATGTCTGCTTTCCATGATTTTTATGCTTCTCTCTACAACCCACCCCAACCAGAGAAAGGCCCCTTAGTAAATGAATTCTTATCGCATCTACAACTTCCCTCACTCTCCA
The DNA here is from genome assembly GCA_037952835.1 of Lithobates septentrionalis. Lineage (NCBI taxonomy): Eukaryota > Metazoa > Chordata > Amphibia > Anura > Ranidae > Lithobates > Lithobates septentrionalis. The sequence goes on along the minus strand of JBBDGP010001232.1, from coordinate 805,862 downwards.
GGGATTGTAGAGACTTAATAGAAGCCCCCATCACGGAGGATGAAATCAGGGAGGTAATAAAAGGTCTTAAATCCGGCTCTGCCCCAGGGCCAGATGGCCTCTCAGTCCCCTACTATAAGGAATATAGCGCTATCCTAGCCCCGTATCTAGCAAAGTTCTTTAATTCTAAAAAGACAGGATCCCCCCTGGAATCCCAACTAAACACAGCATTCATCTCAGTGATCCCCAAACCCAACAAAAACCATGAGGAAGTTGAGAACTACAGGCCCATTTCTTTAATTAATAATGACCTCAAAATTCTTACTAAAATTCTTGCCAACCGCCTATCCTCTTTCATCAATCTCTATGTACACAAGGATCAGGTCGGTTTTATACCCGGTAGGCAAGGACCCGACCAAATTAGGAGAGCTATAGATATAGTATCCATCCTACAATCTAACTGGGAAGGGGGGCCGAAACAAGAAGGTATGATCCTCTCGCTGGATCTCCACAAAGCTTTCGACTCGATCGAATGGCCTTATCTCTTCTCCATACTAGAGAAGTGGGGCTTTGGACCCAACTTTTTAGGGACCCTAAAATCACTATACTCCTCTCCCAAAGCGGTGATTCGCTTACAAGGCCAATACTCTAAAACCCTAACCATTGCAAGAGGAACTAGGCAGGGATGCCCACTCTCCCCCCTAATTTTTGCTATTGCGATCGAAACGTTAGCAATAGCAATAAGAGCAGATCCCAACATCCAAAGGGGTGGCCTGTGGTGACCAGGTCCACAAATGTGGGTTGTTTGCGGACGATATGCTCCTTTTTATCACATCCCCAACCACCTCCCTTCCAAACCTTTGCAAGCTCCTGAAAGAGTTCTCGAAGGTTTCTGGGCTGAAGGTCAATTATGCCAAATCTTCAGCCTTAAACATCTCCCTCAACCCAACTTTAATGGCATCCCTGCAGAGTGCTTTTGAATTCAAATGGAGTGACTCATACATTGATTATTTGGGGATAAGGCTCACAGCGAAAACAGAACTTCTTTATGCAACCAACTTCCCTCATACTTACCGCAAACTAGAGACAGACTTATCCAAATGGGCTAGGGGGGGTTTATCTTGGTTAGGGAGGATTCATGCTGTCAAGATGAACTTGCTCCCCAGAATCCTCTACCTATTTAGAGCCATTCCAATTAACATCAATAAAGAGCACTTGAAATCGTTCCAAAGGAAAATAGTAAAATTCATATGGGGAGGGAAGGGGTACAGACTTCAACAGAGCACATTATACTTAAGTAGACCACAAGGGGGATTAGGCCTTCCGCAGCTATTATGGTACTACCAATCAGCCAGGCTAGCCCAGATTTCGACTGTATACGCGAAGGCGGAGAGACCGGATTGGATACTGATTGAGAGACAGGCAGTTCCTTCTTTTACTATCGATTTTCTTTTGTGGGTCCCCCCTAAAAAACGTCCCCCCATCTTATCCCCAGTCCTCTCGCAATCCTTTCAATTATGGGATTCTCTAAGAAACCTTCCAAACATAACTTCCTACAGACAACCACTGGCTCATATCTTCAATAACCCTGACTTTCCCCCAGGAACTGACATTAAAGCATTCCAATGGTGGCTGAACAAGGGGATGTACCGGATTGGACACTACTTCACATCAATGGGGCCTATAACTAGGGCCTTCTGTGTGAGTCAGCTGGAGATGCCTAGCTCTGAGAACTTTCGCTTTCAGCAGATCAGACACTTCCTCACACATAGGGGAAAAGACAATCCTTCAAACCACTCATTCACCCCTTACGAAATATGGTGCGGTCGGTCTACGGAGCAGAGGGGTGGAATCTCCATCATTTACCAGTCACTCTCTAATCAAACAGCCAAGACTCCATACATGTTAGCTTGGGAGTCAGACTTATCCCTGGAGTGGGACCTGGAGAAGTGGAGGGTCACTTTTAATAGGGCATACAAGAGCATTCTGAACATCTCACTGGTGGAATCCAGCGTAAAGGTCATCACAAGATGGTACCTTCCACCGGAGAGACTGGCCAGAATGTTCCCCTCCACGGACCCCAGGTGCTTTAGGGGTTGTCTTCTTAGGGGCTCCTTGGCCCATATCTTTTGGGAATGTCCACGTCTGAGGCCTTTCTGGCATAGGATTTTTCATATGATTAAGAAAGTCACCGGAGTACAGATCCCAAGAACCCCCGCCTTAGCGCTTTTAAACGACCATTTACCCAAGACTCCCAAACTGGCCCGTAAATTGATTCACTTAATTTTGCTGGGGGCTAAACTATCTATAGCCAAGGCATGGAAACAACCCAAGGTGTCCTTCAAAGCGGCTATCCGCAAAATTTCATGGATCATGGCCCAAGAGAAGCTGGCTAGTACCCTGAACAATACTACAGAGAAATTTGAAGCTATCTGGGAACCATGGGCTAATTTCTTGGGCATCTCCTTGATCCCAGGGGTTCAACCTTGAAGCGTCAGGCTGTTTCTGGGTCTGGAGGGTCCCCTCCCGTGGTTTGGCTTTTGACTACTTTCTCCTCTCTCTCTCTCCCCCCACTCTCACCTCTCCTTCTTCTCTTCCTTTCCTATCTTTTGTTTTTTAGCAGGTTGATCCACCAAGATGATGTTTTACCTGCCTTAATTTAGACCATTGTAGAGACCCCTGGGAGCCTAGCTCCCAAGGGAAGCATACGAAGTAGGTCATTATTTCCTGTTTTGTTGCCCAGAGACCTTTAGCAATAACTAAGGGGGTGTTAGGGGCAAGTTGGAGTGTTCCGCTCAGGCACAGTGTGTTCCCAGTTGGGGTGCAGACGGTCTCTCCTTCTTCCCCCTCTCCCAACCATTCCTTGTCTCTAAGTTCTTTGATTTAAGCGAACAAATTTTGACACTTGTAAGTATTAATGCAAGGTCGCAGACCGTTTTTATAGTCGTATCTACTGTCATAAGGTTAACATGTAACCCCTAAGGGGTTCGAATTATTCTCCTTTGTACTCCAGCATTCAACGCTAATGTTATGTATGTTTTTCTTTTTTTCGTGAAAACTCAATAAAATATTTTGAAAATAAAAATCACGGGGTGGTTACACTTCTCACAATAGAGGCAGAGGGGGTCCCAGTAGGAATAGGAGTGGCCACTATGTGAACAAGGATAACTCATATTATCCCAACCACTCAGATGGACCACCCAGAAACTGGCGCAACAACAGATCAGATTATGGGAGAGGTGCATATCAATATAACACCCCCATACGTACCCATAATCGATTTGCCCCCCTTCGGGATGCCGACCCCTATGAGACCTATCACGACTCATATTCATATATGAACAGTGACAATGAGGGTTACTCGGACACCCCATATAATCATAACCACGATTATCCAGGACCATCATACCATCAGGATTTTCCCAGACCCACCCCCAACCACTCTGGAAGCCTAAAACCAAACGATGCACCAGAGGGGGGTGGCGCCTCCAGCGGAAAAAGGAAAAAACCCAGTAGGAGCAGGCATTTTTAATCTAAGTTCAGTCATACTCTCAGATGAAGAAAAATATATTCTAGACAAGGGCCTTAAATTTGTTCCACCTAGAAAAATCAACAAATTTGACACGTTTATCGACGTACAAAAATACGCTCGGAAGCTCAATATTCAGAGACATTTTCTTTCCACTCCAATTAATACCTCTAGTGCGCACACATCAAGCGTTGTAGCACACTCTAGATTATCCAACCCTTCCCTTTTTTACCCGCCTGGCAACATGGCTCCAGCCATCAGTGTCTTTCACAATTTAGTTTTGAAAGACTTGGAGAAACTGCCCACTAAAAGAATTTACCAAGACCCTCAGATCCAGACAGGCCTAAAAACCCTGTGTGAACAGAAAAACCTCATTATCCGCCCCGCAGATAAAGGGGTGGAATTGTTATACTTGATAAAATATCTTACATTCAGGAAATAAAGAGGCTACTGGATGATCCTACCACCTATAGCCAGCTACCAGGGGTCCCCACTTCAAAATATAAGAAAGCTCTGGTGGAGATTGTCAATGAAGGTTTCTCTTTAAATATTCTAAACAAAAAAGAAAAAGAGTTTTTGGTGCCATTAGCACCCCATATTCCTATTATCTATCAGCTGCCCAAGATTCACAAGGATCCCACAAATCCACCTGGCCGTCCAATTGTTAGTGGGATCTATTCAGTTACATCTAGGATTGGGAAATACATAGACCACTACCTTCAACCTTTAGTAAGACTCATCCCATCTTATCTAAAAGATACTGGTGATACCATTCGACTTCTGGAAAAAGTCACATACCATGATGATATCATTTTGGTCATGGCTGATGTGTCTGCTTTATACACCTGCATACCACATAATTTGGATCTCTCAGCTGTGGAATTCTATCTAAAGAAAAATTCATCTCTTCCACCTATCCACATTAATTACATTATGGAACTTCTGATATATGCTACCAAGCATAATTATTTTTGGTTCCAGGGCAATTTCTTTTTACAGATTAAAGGCGTGGCTATGGGGGCTAAATATGCCCCCAGCCTAGCCAATTTGTTCATGGCCCAGTGGGAGGAGGATGTCGTCTATGCTCTCAACAGACCTGAGCTTTTGATGTGGGCCAGGTACATAGACGACATCCTCCTCCTATGGAAAGGCAACCGCGCCTCTCTAGACTCTTTCATGGCCACTCTTAACAACAATGATCGAGGGATTAGCCTCAATTATGAGGCCAGTACTATGACCATTCATTTTCTCTATCTAGAAATCACTGCTATCAACAATCGCCTCGAACTCCAAACCTTCTTTAAGCCTACTGACAGGAATGGATACATCCCTGTGGACAGCTGTCACCACCATTAGTGGCTCAAATCTGTCCCCCGTGGCCAATTCCTGTGATTAAGGCGTAACTGTACCCAGGAAAGAGATTTTATTTCTCAGTCACGGGTTCTCAGGCAGCGATTTATAGAGAAGGGTTACAGGCCCTCTGACCTGGATGCTGATATTGATTTGGTCTCCAGGATCGAGAGAGCAACCCTTCTGAAACCCAAATCCAAGATGGCTGGAAATGACAAATGGTAATGGTCTTTCTTCACGTCCTTTTCATTCCAACATAGGGATGTGAAGAAGATTGTTAGTAAACATTGGATGCATTCTTCAAAGCGACAGAATTTTGGGTCCCTTGCTCCCAAATAAGGCAGCAGTCACCTTTAGGGGAGCACGATCTATACAGAATGACATTGCTCCCAATATTATTGATCCCCCCCGAACGAGTAGCCTTTTTCCCTGAAAGTAAAGGCTATTTTCCCTCCAGAAAATGCAATGTCTGTCTGCACAATGTTCTGGGTAGACGAAGAACCGATACCTTTTTGTCTTCAGTAACTTCACGCATATATTTCATGAAACACTTTAAAACCTGTGTAATCAGATACATAGTCTACCTCATTACGTGCCCTTGTAAATTACAGTACGTAGGGAGGACTATCAGGAATTTTAGCATTAGGGTAAATGAACATCTGGCTAAAATCAAAAAAGGATGCCCTAAGCATACTGTGTCCCGCCACTATCTGGAACATCATGATAAAGACCCCACAGGTACCCATTTCCAGATTTTAGATCGTTTCGTCCCGAATTGGAGAGGCAACTCCTGTTTAAGGGGGGTGTCTCGACTCAAGACATTCTGGATATATGAGCTGAAATGCTATGCGCCACATGGTATGAACGTGGAGTGGGATCTAAATTGTTTCATTAATCAAGCATGAGGGTACCACAGTTTGTCCCACTCCTCCTTCATGCCCCATTCAGCTCATGTCCCCTTTTGTCACTTTCCCTGCATTGAACAATTGTATATACCTTGTCTTTATATTGAGTTTCTTTATTATAGTCGTGTCTTTTGTTAAATCAACATTTCGGGTTTGAAGGAAAGATACATAATCCTGTACTCTGCATATATTGTGTGTGACAATTTAGTGTGTTGCACACGATGCATGCTATCCATTATTGTTAGGCCCTTTGTCACACATGATTTTCATTCATTCTATTTTTTCAGGTATTTAGTTATTCATTTATTTTTTGGGTACTATATTGCTTCAAAGCAAGAGACATATTGATTTATGATTTTTTTGCTGGTTATTGGGAGATATACTCTCTAACCAAAGTTTTCATTATGCTTTTATGTTTTGATTTTATTTTTCTTCCGGAAGTCGAATAAACACCAATAGTTGTCACCACCCACCCTGCCCCATGAGGGGGCAGATTATACTCCATACCTTGAGACGCTATGATATGCTGTGGAGCGCCATGTGACTGTGTTGTCACATGACTGCACTACGATGCTGCTCTACAGGCTAATTTGTATGCCCTACCACACACCGCCCAGCTATCATGGTGATGGCGCTGCACTTCCCGAAGTTCAGTTCTGCGCATGCGCCACACCTGACGCTGGACTTTGTGAAATGCTGTTTAGTGTCATGTGACTAGTATGTCACATGACCGCATCACGATGTCTCGTCACTTCATAGACCATTTCTTATTTAGAAGCCATGCCTCGTCGCCCAGCTGTCATATCTGTGGCGCTGCGCGTTCTGATGCTTCGGATCTGCACACGTATTACCTCTGACACTGAGCTTTGTGGAATCCTTCCTTGCAGACAGTTCTCTGTCTAGTGCATTTCATTGGCTTTCGTTCATCACATGATAGTAATTCACATAGAGGCTGCGCTTTTGTGGAATCCTTCCTTGGAGACAGTTCTCTGTTCAGTGCATTTCATTGGCTTTCGTTCATCACATGATAGTAGATCACATAGAGGCTGGGCTTTCTGGAATCCTTCCTTGGAGACCGTTGTCTGTTCAGTGCATTTTATTGGCTTTCGTTCAGTACATGATAGTAATCCATATAGAGGCTTGGAACACACTAACATTTGTCCAACCTCCTTTCTCCTTTTTCTATTAAAGTTTAAGGTTTTTCTTATAAACTTTGGTGTGTATTCGCTACACACTAATATATATATTAAGATTTATTGTCACTAAATAATTTGTTTGCTACGTTTGTGATACTGACTACTTAGTTGGTTGTCTGGTTCCGCCCCTTTAGAGGACGGATCAATGCCATACCAGTGCATATATTCATAGGCAATGTGAGGAGATACAGTTTTGCCCCAGTTGAAGACCCCTTAGTGTCGAAACCGGTCGGGCTAGCATTTCTTGTATCCCACATTGCTTTTATTAAATTTTTACTTGTTCCTGTGATCACTTTTATTGATTGGTGTTTACCATCTGAACTTTTATTCTTAATAAACCTCATTGGTTTTTGACCTGCACCATTGGAGTCCTTCTCCTTCCTTCTGCTTTACATGATCATTCCCTGGAGCCCTCACGGAACATAGTTGAAGACGGCTATTTAACAGGGGAGTACTTGGAGCCTTCACGGTCCAGGAGCTGAGGATACCACCTTGAACGGGTTCTTCCATCTGTGTCCAGTATCTGGGCGAAATCTGATGAATACAACAACATCTGATATACATAATATAAGATCCCAAGCCTGTCTGATCCCTCTGTCGTATGGCATTTGGAGTCCATCACAGCTGGTAAGAGTACCCATTTATATCTTGAGTTCCGCTGTTGTTGACTACAGACAAGCCTTACACTGATTATCTCACAATTGGGATTACTCTCACCAGAGGAATATACCATTTAAGATTTTCTGTGGACATTCTTTCTCACACACCCACTGGGATATATTCAGCATAGCCAATTTATATTGTTTTTTGGTTTCTTTTTAGATGTGTTATTTATTTGGCAGATTCTGCAGCATGTGACATGTTCTTATAGCCTAATGCTTTAAAAATAATTTGTTTGCAGCTTTATTACGTAATCTGATTTTATGTTTGGTATGTTTTACTTTGTCAGACTAACCACTGATCAAATGCCCCTGAGACCAGAAAATAGCGCCTGTAGCCAATATTAAACACTCTTCTCTAGTTATTTTTAATGTAAGAAAGACATGCATAAATAAACAACTCTGACAGTTCTGTGGGGTATCAGTATGGAACATTGTAATAATTTCAAACTTTTACCAAGTTTATTATATATACTCATAATACGTAGCCAATATTTCCAGTATTCTTTCTAAAATATAATGCATTCTCCTAAAATGTAGTCATTAATGCCAATTATTGGCATTATAAAAAAGTAGGAAAAGATTTGTGTATTAGTCTATTGTTTTCTTTCCTTATTCTGAATTCCAAGGTGACAGACATACAGACTCCAGTTTATACACAGAGGTTTTGATTCATCACTATGTGAACTGACTCAAGATCAGCTCTAATATGTTAAAGTCTTTGGAATGTTCAGGAAATAAAAATAATCCAAAGTGTTCTTTACTGTTACAAAATTTGTTAACATACAATTTTCCACCCACCCATGATCTCTAAAGAGCTTGTTAGAATGTCAGCATTTAAATATGTTTTACACTAGCTCATTTCTGCTCCTCATATGACCCCCCAGTACGCAACATGGGCAGAAATCAGGGCATTTGTGAACACAGATAAAGAGCAAAAACACTTGATTTCGGTGTCAAAGTGACTGTTTGTGCCAACAAATTTTACATTTTTTTTTAAAAATCTCTGAGCAGCTCAGAGAAGAGAGAAAGAAGTAATGAATCACATATGTGCTGTCAGGGTAGCCACAGGAAAATAGGCAGCAGTTCCTGATTCAATAAAGGATGGGCAGATGTCTCCCCAAATTTTAGTACTGTCTCTGGACATCCTCACATGATATGGGGTATGGGGGACTAAATGGTGCAACGCAAATCTGTTAGCAATGCAATTTATTAATTCATAACGCAGTACATTGTAGAAAAAGTTTTCTTGCAGACTCAAAGGGTAACTCCACGTTCGTGAAGAAAAAATAGCAAATAAAGAAAAATAATAATATACTGTGATTGGCTCACCAATTTTCCCAGAAGTCTGCCCTAAGATACAAGTCAGATTTCATGCATCCCCTGCAACAAAAATTTCATGTTCTCCCAAAATCACATCTAAAGGGATACAGGCCCAGCAGCTTTCCTCATTAGAGCCCTGCAGGTGCACAGCTCTGATTAATAATTATGAAACCACTCCCATTAGACTCACTTTCCCATGTGAGCACAGACAAACACACAGGGCTTTCCTCAGAATAGCAAAAGGTAGGAATCTGCAACAAAGTTTGTTAAAATCCTTTTAATGCACATAGATCACCCAGAGAGGGATGTTTTTTTTCTCAACAAAAATAAAGTCTACTTTTGTGGGGAAAAAAATAGCAAATAATGAAATAATAATATAGCGTATACAATTGTGACACAAATCATATTGTACTTGAATGTTATTAAAAATGACCTTTCCTTTTCAATCTACAGCCACTGTAATTTTCTGGAAATGCAAGGCAATATGGCTACTTGGAGGTGTTCTGTACACAGAATGTGTACAGAATGCCCCCCAGAAACATAATTTCCTGCTTTTTGTGATTGGCTCACCTATTTTCCCAGAAGTCTGCACTAAGATACAAGTCGAATTTCAGGCATCCCCTGCAACAAAAATTGTATTTTTGTTGAGATACTCCCAATAGGCAATCACGTCTAAAGGGAAGCAGGTCCAGCAGTTTTTCTCATTAGTACTCTCCAGGTGCTGCAGCTGATTGATAATAATGAAACCACTCCCATTAGATTCACTTTCCCACATGGACATAGACAAACACACAGGGCTTTCTTCAGAATAATAAAAGGTGCAACGAAGTTTGTTAAAATCCATGCAATGTGCATAGATCACCCAGGGTGAATGTTTTTTCTTAAAAAGTGGAGTTACTTTTTAAGGGGGCAATACACGTATTAAAGGAGCAATTATTCTTTGTGCACTGGAGTTAGTGCACTTTACTTGTGAGTGTTTCATACGCTTTTTTAATAAAAAGGGGAATGTTTTTGAGAGCTGCTTTATTTTTTTGAGTAACTATTGCTAAAGGAAGGATTGGCTGCATACAGGTAAGTGAAGTTTGGTACATCCAATGTAAACAAGGTTACCAGCCCTAAATAAGGCCAAGACCTAAATAGACCTTACTTCACGGTGGGTCAAATATATAGGTAAGCAGTTTGGTTGGATGGTGGTGGAACACTTTCACTGTTGGTGAATACAGCAATAATTGAGCATATGAATGCATTTGGAGGAGAACGACTTTGGTTTAATACAAGTTGTGATTAAAGTGAAAGTAAAGTTTTTTCTTTTACTTGTACCTACAGGTAAGCCAATGATAAGGCTTACCTGTAGGTACAGTAAATATCTCCTAAACTTGCACTGTTTAGGAGATATTTGCAGCTGGTGATGTCGTATACACATGCCTTCCCTTCAAAGCTCTGTGCCATGGCCGTGACTCCTGTATGCATGCGCAGGAGTGACATCATTGCGGCTCTGTCAGTAAGACGGCCGGAGCATGTGAACCCAGAAGGAAGACCGGGTGACGATGGAAGCTCTGTCAGCAGCTTCATTCTAAGGTAGGCATTTCATAATGTGCTAGTGTGTGATGCATACTAGCACATTATGCCATTGCCTTGCAGGTTTTTTTTTTTTTTGTAAAGGCTGCGGTTTACTACCGCTTTAACATGCTGAAGACACACTTTGGTGAGTAACGGACATTTATTTATTTAATTGATTTGTTTGGCATCATTATTGCTTTATGTGGTTGCAATATATGTATATAAAATCTTTCTTTCTCAGTGTTGAAATGTGTGTGTAGTGAGTCCAGCAGCCGTCTAACATGTTCAGTTCAGTTCCCAGGCTTTTGGTTTTGGCAGGCCCATCTGTTATATAAAGAAGGGGACCGCTAAGACTAGAGCCGCTGGAGACCGGAGCCAGGAGATGGAGTGGAGTATGTAGAGCTGAGGGTATGGAGACCATGAGCTCTAGGATGGTGCTGAAGATACCAGGAGCCATGGACAGTATCAAAGTCATGGACAATGTCTATATGGACTCTCACCTCATGGAGGTATGCCTGGGCCACTTTGTTATTTTAGGACTTTATTTATGTTGACCAGGAGGTTATTTATGTTGTATCACCATGATGTCTTTCTACTCTAAAGTTATATGAACTGTTATGAGATTGAGCTGAAGTTATTCAAAAGGGGTGCATGCTGGGTCTGGCATATTTCAAAGAACCTGGGTCTGTAATTGCACAAAGGGGTACCTGGTAAGGTGATGGGTGCTCCAGTAGCTAGGGGGTTGATGTTCTGGCTTCCTCCTTAGCAGTCTGTCTCCCATAGCAACTGGGAGAAGACTAGCATTATGAAGATCTATGGTCTTGTCATGTGGAACAGGAAGGAAAGTGTTAAGTGAGAGCAGGCATGAGGTCCAAGCTAGGTGCTCAGCGGGACCCCATCCTGTTACTGGGAGTGAGGTAACAGAGGTAAGACTGGTGGTGTGTCCGTAGGCTCAGCACGTCCATCCTAATGCAGCATACAAGTACAGTGTGTAGTGGCATGGGACAAGTCGCTTTTCAGAGGAGAGCTGCACTTTATTACTACACACAGTGAAGGCTCATCTCTAAGTTAGGGAAACTGCCTTAAAGTTTGTTTTTTCACATAACTGCAGTCTCCACTGGGTCTCAGGCATTGATGAGCATGCTCTGTGTGAGTGTACCCCACGTGCATGAGCGCAGTAGACCCGGCCCACACACAGGCAATCAACTGTCAACTGTCCTCAATGGGACCTTCACAGAGCTTCACCACACCTGTTGTCCAATACTACGTGGGCAGTTGTCCTAACAACTGACACTGATCAAAGCCAATTGGATCGCTACCCTAGTTCTTAATAGACAAATTCTCGTCTGATCCACAAATCATTTTTACCACATCTATTTGAGCTACAGTCTGCTATTTCCTAGTCTGTGCCTGGCCCTTCTATCTCATGATGTTTGGCCACTGGTATAGTATACATGTCCTTCAATGATACCGACAACTGACCAGCCCCACCCCGGACAGAAACAGCAGAAATGCTTTCCATTTGGCTGTTTAGAAGAGAGACCTCTGACATTTTTGTCTTATATTATTAAATTTGGTAGCAAACCCTTACTTAATGCAATAATCCACACTGGTTTACACATTTCAATGTCTTAGTCACAGTGACCATCAGTACTTTCTCTCCAATGTCTTCAGGTACCTTAACTTTCACCTCCTTGCAGGTGACAAATAAAACCTCTGCTACTGCTGCGGTGTCTATTCTGGGCCCTTCCTTCTTATGAGGTCTAGCAGGTGAGGCAGCATCCATGCTATTTACTAACAACTGCTCAGCAACACAGAAGTGTTCATCATATTAGTCGGATAAACCTTTAACATGTCTGTTACCTCTGATGTCTCTAACAGGTCTCCTGGACAGCTTCCAAATAACCCTGTATTTAGAAATACTGTACATACCCTCACAGGAAACTGTGAGATAACTTTTCCACACTTGCCAGCACTGTATTAACCTGTTCCATTTTTTACCAATGTTACGCAGCACAGCCTATACTATCTGGCTCCGCCTGTTGGTACTCCACAGTACCATGCAAATCCATCTGCGGTAGAGACACCCAGCTTGTACAGTGAATGTGTTTTTACAAACTCCAGCATTTCTAGTAACATACCTGTCATCTCTATACACCCCACAATACATGATCTTTGGGACCTTTCCCTTATCAAGGACTTGGAGGGACTCATCCACTGAAGATGTGGAAGTACTTCTTTGCACTAACCATCCCAGTCCTTGCTGTTTTCATCATGGGTGCTCCACAGCACCACGTCACCTGTACCAGGAGGCACCTGGGACTCAACAACAAATACAGTATATTTGTAATTTTTACGCACATCACACTGTGCCCCAACAGCTTTTCAACCATGGCAGGCTGTATTAACCCCTACCAACTGGATTACATATTGTGTGGGTGGACTGCTCCCACACACTATCACAGTATGATGCAGACCCTCCTTGATCCACCAGAGCATTACCAGAGCTGTCCCAGACAGCCTCTGGCTCCAATGCATGGAGACCCTGTGAGACTTCCATGCAGCTCTGCCTACTGTTACAGGAGATATCCTACTTTCACCATTGTTAATGAACATCTCAACATCAGTACACATTTCAGCATCATTGTCATCAGACGTAACAGTTCTTGGGGTTTGTCTCAAAAGTGCAAAAGGTATCGTGTCTACAAATTATGGGATAGATTTAGGGACTTTTATTTATTGGTTTTACTGGTAATGGTGGTGATCTGCCATTTTTAGTGGGACTGCGACATTACGGTGGACAAATCTGACCCCAAATGACACTTTTTGGGGACCAGTGACATTATTGCTTTGTTAAGTGCTAAGAAAAAAGGAACTTATCAATGTATAAATGACACTGGCAGGGAAGGGGTTAACACTAGAAGGTGAACAAGGGGTTAAATGTGTTCCCTCAGCGTGTTCTAACTGTAGTGGGATGGGCTGCCTGGAACATGACAGAGATAGCTGTTCCCAATCACTGGGAACAGCAGATCTCTGAGATGTCCCCTGTCAGAACGGGGACCTGCCTTGTTTACAATGGCAGATCCCCGTTCTGCCTCTGTATACAGCGATCGCGGGTGGCCGGCAAACTCACATGCATGGACCGACATACAGGTACATCGGTTCGCACAGGAGAGTCGACCTGCCGCAGTATAAGTACAGTGGCTGGTCGGCAAGTGGTTAATGATATATATGTGTTCAATTGGCTATTTTAATTAAGTATTTATCTTCCTCACTCTATGTCAGTCTGTTGTAATTATGTTTTTTAACATTTGTAATAGTGTGTTGATTTTAACCTTTTTACAGTGAAATTTCCCACAAGTGTTTTGAATTGTGACCCCTTCCGGAGGGACTTCCCAGACAGCAATAAACTATGGGCCCCAGACACTCCTCAAGGATTAAGAGATTGATAAATTGCAGAATAAAGCAGGTTGTCTATTAGGTTTACTGTTAACAATAAATGTGCTAGAAATTCAGTGTTATTCTTTAATATTTTGCGTTATATAAAGTGGTGATTTTCAACACTGGGCTGCGGCCCACTGCTGGTCTGCAGCCTACCGCCTGTTGTGCCACGCAGCATTTGCTGTGAGAAATTACAGCCTAAAACCCAGGTTGCAAATGTGTTTGCCCACATTGGATCGCATGGTACAGAAGTACCATGCAATCTGGTTGTAGTGGTTTCTAAAAGTTGTGAATGCACCAAAATGAATGGGCTGAAATCGCACCGCCATAAACTGCATATGAATCGTACAGGACTGCACAACACATTCCTGTGTGATTCCCAGTGTGAAACAGCCCTCAAGAAGTAGAACAATTAGGCCACCACCCTTTATTAGGGTTTCAATCAAGTTAAATTGAACTGAACCAAATATAACTTTAATCAAAACGTTTAAACCATAAATCAACCTTGAAATTTATTATGACTATTAACCAACAGCTCAGTCACTAAGACTCCAGAATAACTGAACTAGTCTGCTCTCTGTACTTAGCCACACTGTCCACCCACAAATGTGGGCAACAATACCCACCAGGCAGGGTTTTAATTAAAAACCTGGCCTGATAGAAGCCCAGCATTAAAATGATTCTAAATGTATTTTTTAAATAACAAACATGTTATACTTACCTGCAGCTGTGCAATGGATTTACATAGGGCAGTCCCAATCCTCCTCTTTCAGGGTCCCCCCCCTGCCTCCTCCCCCAGCTGAGTGCCTCATAGCGGCTTCCTATGGGGGCACTCGTACCTTCTGGAACTCCTTTTGGTTGACACGCATTGCGCAATTTGGTTTGTGCAATTGCAGCTTGATTTATGTCGCAACAGTCAGGGCAGAATTGCACCGTGTTTGGGATGCCATTAAGAAATAACGGCATTGCAAATGTGTCCCAGGTTTTGATGCGATTCTAGGATCGTTGGCAGAATCGTGGTGATTCCCCCCCCCCCCCCCCCCCCGCGATTCAAGACTCCTATGTGTGAATGGAGCCTAATGCATACAATGCATTAAAGTAAAAAACCTTGTACTTTCAGAATGACTTTAAATATATCAAAACCAATGGTAAAATGAGATTATCTCAAAAAATATTTATTTTCTAGTTCGAAGTGCTTTTAAAAAAAAACTAAAAATAGTAAAAACTTACTTTTACAGGTCTTATCCATGAACTCAAAATTAGGTTTTGCAAAAACACTAGCTTTGTAATCTTTTCTGAGGAAAGCAAAACTGTGGAAGAGAACACCAATTTGATGGCAGTAGCGCTTGATTTAATTTTATTCAACAAGCCCATTATTTTGTAATAGCCAACATTGTTTCCCTCCAAATAAAGGAAAATAATATCCAGCATAGGACAAGAATCCAGTAAAGAAGACAACTTGCATAATCTATCTGACCTCATGCCTTTGGTCCTATGCAAGGATTCAATCAGGTGATCATGCTGAAAAAGATTCTACCTATAAATTCAAAAGATTGTCTGATGATCCACACTAACTTTGGAAGCCCTGTAAATTTCAGTATATAGATAGAACAGAGGGAACATACAAACACAAATTCCCACTGGCCGTTCCACTGAATACCTTCCTGGCTAAAGCCTAACATAGCTGCCTCAATTCCAACTCTGAATGATGAGTAAGAAGAAAGATTATAAACCAGAAGACCTAAGGCAGAAATACATAATTTTAAAATACCATTAAATTGATAAAAGGAAAGAACCATCCGTATTAACCAAAAAGAAAACTGAAAAGGGCTTAACTGGCAACAATTTAAAAACTAGAAAAACAGGACAAAAAGGGCTGTAATTGAATGCATGCAAAGATAAGTACGTGCCTCTACCAAGCTGTCAGTCTTAGAGCATCTATAGTAGATATAAACCAAAGTTAACATCATTCTGCAAAAGGTTTAGAATTAAATTAGCAGAATCGAGAAATCAGCTTAGACAATCAGAAAGCACCAGAAAAGACTAAAGCTTAGTAAACACAGGCCAAATGTCGGGCGGCATTTCAGTAGAAACCGTCCGGCATTCGGCCCGTGTGTATTGGAGTTGGTCGAAGGGGCATGACCGAAAAAGTTCTGTCGATCGGTTCTGGGTTAGCGTTCTCAGCCAATGGCTGAGAGCTCTGACCGGAGTGTTCTGGCGGGAGGAGGGGTTGTCCCCCTCAGCAGGGGAGATTGTTGAACAGCAGGGGAGATTGTTGTATTAACATCGGATAGTTAGTACAGCGGCTCCTCGTGAGCTGACAGTTTTTTTTTTTTCATTCAGCCATGTTGGGTTGAACGAAAAAAAAAAAAAAATACTAGTGTGTACTAGGCTTTAAGAAAATGCAATTTGAAATTAAAATGTCTTGAATGAATTAGCACAGAAAACAGAAGCCTCTCTAGTCAGATATCCCAACATTTGAAAGGACAAAGGAGAACGATTATCCTGGGTAAAATTTCCTAAGACCATTCATAAATTGCTTAATAATGAAGTAAGGTAAAAAAAAAAGGGGCAGCATGTAACCACAGAAAAAAGGAAACACCTGCAAGTAATTTAGTGTGCGAAAAACCTTGATGTAACAGATCACGAAGGAAACAGAGCAAAAGCTTAGGAGAGACAATTAACTCTGATGAGTTGTATAAGGTTGTAAACAAAAACCATTTTCCCATGCCAGATTATAGAATTTCCAGGTACTTGAAGATACAGTGTTCTTGACCATATTATCAACAAAACAGCTATTAAATTGAAAAGCTAATCCTAAAAATGAAGTCCGCTTTGGTCATATGAACCTACTCTTGAAATTTCTAAAAATTCTGCCAGGCAAAGCATCGACAATTAAATTTAATTTACCCACCATTTGCTTGGAAGTAAGGCAGGTAACCGCAAATAACACTCCCTTATCACAATGTAATAAGATACGCATATTTTTTAATTGCTCACCCTAGAAAACCCCCACAGGAAACAATTCTAGCAAAACCAAATTCTTAGTCAAACCATCATGCCAAGACTGAGGCCACAAACCCACACACCACTGATCGTTCCAATAGGCTCCAAAACCTACACCCCCTGCAATATCGTCAACATCTGTGGGTTTGAACTGGACTTGTGTCTTTTTTCAACCAGATTAACTATACAACATCTGTAAAAAAATGGGAAAGTCTCATCCAAGACAAACTCAGACTGCCAAAAGGAGCTACCATTACAATCAGAAATAAAACCATGCCATATCAATAAATCTTCCTTGACCCCATTAGTGAGATGAACATGTAAATAAAGTAACAAGGGATAACAAGTTCCAACCTAGATGAAAATATTTTCCCATGGGCATGATCCAAAGACCCAAGCAAAAAATAGAATCTCCTTAACAATAACTTTATTTTTTCCCAGTAAAAGGAAGAAGAAGGATCTAAGCTTTACAATTTTCAGTGAATGGAGTCTAAATTATATGGTAATAGTGTAAATCTGAATGCCCAGAAATTCTAGAGAAGAAGCAGGCAATACTATTTTTTTTTAGCATTCTTAGGCATATCAATAACCATTCTGATAGCTTTTGGAAAAAAGCTTTTCCAGGTGAGTTTGGATATGCGTCCTGAAGTGTCTGAATCTACTGAGTTTAATTTATAGGACAACTTTTTGTGTAAAAGGTTCCAGAAAATATACACATAATAGGAGGGGATTTTAACCACTTCCCGACCAGCCGCCGCAGTTATACTGCGGCAGGTTGGCTCCCCTGGGCGAGCCGTCGTAGCTATACATCGGCTCACTTTCAGACCACTAGGGGACGCACCGCCAGAGCTGATGCGCATGCCCAGCAGTTGCTATGACCACCGGGCACCCACGATCACTCCACACAGAGACAGAACGGAGATCTGTCAATGTAAACAGACAGATCTCCGTGCTGTCAGGGGAAAGGAGACTGATCTGTTGTTCATACTAAGTATGAACAACGATCGGTCTCCTCACCCAGGCAGTCCCATTCCCCCACAGTTAGAATCGCTCCCTAGGACACACAGTTAAGCCCTTGATCACCCCCTGTTAACCCCTTCCCTGCCAGTGTAACTTTTGCAGTAATCAATGCATTTTTATAGCACTGATCACTGTATAAATGTCAATGGTCCCAAAAAAAGTGTCAAAAGTGTTCGATCTGTCCCCCACAATGTCGCAGTCCTTATAAAAATCACAGATCACCGCCATTACTAGTGAAAAGAAAAATATAATAAAAATGCCATAAATATAGCCCCTATTTTGTAGATGCTATAACTTTTTCGCAAACCAATCAATATGCCCTTATTGTGATTTTGTTTACCAAAAACATGTAGAAGTATACATATTGGCCCAAACTGAGATAGAAATGTGTTTTTTTTTAAACTGGGGGGATTTTTGTTATAGCAAAAGGTAAAAAAATATTGTTTCTTTTTCAAAATTGTTGCTCTTTTTTTGTTTATAGCGCAAAAAATAAAAATTGCAGAGGGGATCAATTACGGACAATTAGGACATAATCTGCGCCCAAGAAACGCACTTCACTAAGCTCAAACAACCTCAATGTAGTCACAAAAAATACCCCCATTGCTTCTTCGCAAGCTCCCCTAAAAAAAAGAGAGGAGTAATGATTGCCATAAACGCAGCAATAGATTTTAAGCTTCATCACTGTGAAAGTGACGAAGATGGCAGATTCTTAATCCTATCAGCCACATTTGACAACCACCCTCTCACTATAGTAAACATTTATGCCCCTAATACAGCACAAAAAAGATTCTACACCACTCTCTTTGCCAAATTAGCCCCTTACAGATCTTCCCCCCTGATAATTTGTGGAGATTTTAATGAAGTAATTGACCCTGCACTTGATACCTCCAATGCTGCGAGAAATAGGTCCTCAGCAATATCAAATATCCTCAAAAAAGAAGACCCATGGAGGTGCATGCACGATGAGGAGAGAGACTACACATACTTTTTCCCCCCCACACCAATCTTACTCCCGAATTGACCTATTCATTACAGATAAACACCTACTACAAGCTATCACTGCCTCTACCATAGGCACTATATCATGGTCTGACCATGCTCCAGTCACGATCAAACTAGCATCCCCCTCTCAAGCCACTAGACATACGGTCTGGAGATTAAACACCTCCCTTCTCAACAATCCCTCCTTTGAATCTCAAATACAATCTGAGATTGATAATTATTTCCAGCAAAATGTCAATTCTGTAACTGACTGTGCTATTGTTTGGAATGCTCACAAAGCTTGTCTACGGGGTCTTTTTATTAAACTTGGGGCCCAGGCTAAAAAACAACACTCCTATATAACCGAGTCCCTCCTGAAGCAAATTCGATCTCTTGAAACAATAAACAAGAGATCCCCCACTAATACTACTTCCTCAGAACTTAAAAAGCTTAGATCCCAACTCAGTGGTCATCTTCACAAAAATTTTGATTACTTTATCAAACGACTGCGACTTCAGATATACTCATCGGCCAATAAATAAGGAGCATTTATGGCCAAACAATTTAAAAAACAACTTTCTAATAAAAAAATCGCATTTATCACAAACCCCCAGGGCAAGCACTTGACCAATCCGCTAGATATTGCCAACGAATTTGGTAATTTTTACACCAAACTTTACAACCTCACGAAAACAGACCCCCATCTCACACCCACCCAAGATGACATAAAAAATGTCTTATCTTCTATCTCCCTTCCCTCGATTTCCCCAGAACAACTAGACTCTCTCACGACTCCCTTTTCACAGACCGAAATTCAAAAAGTGATAAACAACCTACCTCTACATAAAGCGCCAGGACCTGATGGACTACCTAACGAATATTATAAACGGTTTGCCCAACCCTTAGTCCCCCACCTATGTACCATGTATAATCAATTTGCTACTACAGGCATAATCCCTAGGGAATCTCTCGATGCCCTAGTGGTTACCATTCCCAAGCCGGGCAAACCCCCAGACAACCCAGCCAACTACAGACCGATCTCATTCCTCAACACAGACACCAAAATCTATGCTAAACTGTTAGCACAACGCCTTTCCACCATCATCCCCCAGATTATTCATCCCGACCAAGTGGGATTTGTACCCGGCAGGCAAGCCTCAGATGGAACTAGACGTTTCATTGACCTTATCCAATGGACAGAGCACACTCGAACGCCTTCTCTCTTCCTATCTTTGGACGCAGAGAAGGCGTTCGATAGGGTATATTGGCCGTATATGGAAGCAGTACTCCAAAAATTTGGACTCTCAGGCACCTTTCTCTCTGCCATACTAGGTCTATTCACTTAGCCATCTGCACGCATTTGGACGTCAGGGGTTGTCTCCAACCCATTCCAAATTACTAATGGCACGAGACAGGGGTGCCCGCTGTCCCCCCTAATTTTTGCCATGATAATGGAGCCCTTAGCACAAATTATTAGATATGACCCCTCGATTACAGGTATAACAATTGGACAAACCAATCATAAAATTGGTTTGTACGCAGATGATGTGATCATCGCTCTAACTAATCCGCTATTGTCTCTTCCAGCAGTCCAACTAATTCTTGACAGGTTTAGCGCAGTATCAATGTATAAACTAAATCACAGTAAGTCCCTAATGCTTAACCTTGGCCTTGACTCTCAAACTTTAAAAACCATTACCGCTAGATCCCCCTTTGCTTGGGCCCCCAACTTCTTTCTCCCATACTTGGGTATCCATTTAACTTTCCCAAGTCGGATGCTACTAAGAATTAATTTTGAAGACCTCGTGGACAAGCTTACACAACTAGCAAAAGATCTAGGTAGGGTCCCAGCCTCCTGGGCTGGTAGGATAGCTCAGACAAAAATGTATTTACTTCCCCATGTCCTATATTTTTTCCATACATTACCTCTTCCTCTAGCGCAAAATCAGATAAAAAAAATCCAAGGGATCATCAACGGCTTTATTTGGCAACAAAAGAGACCTAGAATAAAAAAAGTCATACTCACAACCCCAGTTCAACATGGGGGCCTGGGTGCCCCGGACATTCAAGCTTACCACCGAGCAACTATCCTAAACCAGCTGAAAACATGGTGGTCAGACAAACACCACACAACCTGGAAACAAATTGAAGCCAACCTACTACTCACGGATCCTAAAACCTTTCTAGCCACACTGTGGCTCAAACCCCACCCCAAAAGATACCCTCTTGATACTTTTACATCCTCCACAAGAATTTGGACCTCAGTACTGCAACTCAAGGGAGGGATATCAAAGGACACTCTGACAGCAATACCCACTGAGGCGCTACACCTTATCTCCCCGGACTTACCTCTCTCAGAATGGACAAAAGCCGGCATCTACCATTTTGGTATGCTCTTTTCATCATCAAATCTGCTTTCATTTGAGCAATTAATGCAAAAATATGGACTAACCAAACACACGTTTTTTCTCTACCTGAGGATTAGATCTAGCCTGTCAAAAATTTCCTGGTCAACCTCAGATGATGTTTCACTCCCTATTAGGGATGAGCCGAACACCCCCCTGTTCGGTTCGCACCAGAACATGCGAACAGGAAAAAAATTCGTTCGAACACGCGAACACCGTTAAAGTCTATGGGACACGAACATGAATAATCAAAAGTGCTAATTTTAAAGGCTAATATGCAAGTTATTGTCAATAAAAGTGTTTGGGGACCTGGGTCCTGCCCCAGGGGACATGAATCAATGCAAAAAAAAGTTTTAAAAACGGCTGTTTTTTCAGGAGCAGTGATTTTAATAATGCTTAAAGTCAAACAATAAAAGTGTAATATCCCTTTAAATTTCGTACCTGGGGGGTGTCTATAGTATGCCTGTAAAGGGGCGCATGTTTCCCGTGTTTAGAACAGTCTGACAGCAAAATGACATTTTGAAGGAAAAAACTCATTTAAAACTACCGCGGCTATTGCATTGCCGACAATACACATAGAAGTTCATTGATAAAAACGGCATGGGAATTCCCCACAGGGCAACCCCGAACCAAAATTAAAAAAAAAAATGATGTGGGAGTCCCCCTAAATTCCATACAAGGCCCTTCAGGTCTGGTATGGATATTAAGGGGAACCCCAGCCAAAATTTAAAAAAAAAATTGACGTGGGGTTCCCCCTAAATTCCATACCAGACCCTTCAGGTCTGGTATAGATTTTAAGGGGAACCCCGCGCCCAAAAAAAAAAAAAAAAACGGCGTGGGGTCCCCCTAAAAATCCATACCAGACCCTTATCCGAGCACGCAACCTGGCAGGCCGCAGGAAAAGAGGGGGGATGAGAGTGCGGCCCCCCCCCCCTCCTGAACCATACCAGGCCACATGCCCTCAACATTGGGAGGGTGCTTTGGGGTAGCCCCCCAAAGCACCTTGTCCCCATGTTGATGAAGACAAGGGCCTCATCCCCACAACCGTGGCCGGTGGTTGTGGGGGTCTGCGGGCGGGGGGCTTATCGGAATCTGGAAGCCCCCTTTAACAAGGGGACCCCCAGATCCCGGCCCCCCCCCTGTGTGAAATGGTAAGGGGGTACTTACCCCTACCATTTCACTAAAAAACTGTCAAAAATGTTAAAAATGACAAGAGACAGTTTTTGACAATTCCTTTATTTAAATGCTTCTTCTTTCTTCCTTCATCTTCTTCTTCTTCTGGTTCTTCTGGCTCTTCTGGTTCTTCCTCCGGCGTTCTCGTCCAGCATCTCCTCCGCGGCGTCTTCTATCTTCTTCTCCTCGGGCAGCTCCACACCCATGGCATGAGGGGGGAGGCTCCCGCTCTTCTCTTCATCTTCTTCTTCATCTTCATCTTCTTCTTCATCTTCTTCTTCTTCTTCTTCTTCTCTTCTTCATCTCTTCTTCCTTCTTCATTTCTTCTGCGGGCCGCTCCGCATCCATGCATGGAGGGAGGCTCCCGCTGTGTGACGGCGTCTCTTCGTCTGACGGTTCTTAAATAACGGGGGGCGGGGCCACCCGGTGACCCCGCCCCCCTCTGACGCACGGGACATGACGGGACTTCCCTGTGGCATTCCCCGTGACGTCACAGGGAAGTCCCGTCAATTCACCGTGCGTCAGAGGGGGGCGGGGTCACCGGATGGCCCCGCCCCCCGTTATTTAAGAACCGTCAGACGAAGAGACGCCGTCACACAGCGGGAGCCTCCCTCCATGCATGCATGGATGCGGAGCGGCCCGCAGAAGAAATGAAGAAGGAAGAAGAGATGAAGAAGAAGAAGAAGAAGAAGATGAAGAAGAAGATGAAGAAGAAGATGAAGAGAAGAGCGGGAGCCTCCCCCCTCATGCCATGGGTGCGGAGCGGCCCGAGGAGAAGAAGATAGAAGACGCCGCGGAGGAGATGCTGGACGAGAACGCCGGAGGAAGAACCAGAAGAGCCAGAAGAACCAGAAGAAGAAGAAGATGAAGGAAGAAAGAAGAAGCATTTAAATAAAGGAATTGTCAAAAACTGTCTCTTGTCATTTTTAACATTTTTGACAGTTTTTTAGTGAAATGGTAGGGGTAAGTACCCCCTTACCATTTCACACAGGGGGGGGGGCCGGGATCTGGGGGTCCCCTTGTTAAAGGGGGCTTCCAGATTCCGATAAGCCCCCCGCCCGCAGACCCCCACAACCACCGGCCACGGTTGTGGGGATGAGGCCCTTGTCTTCATCAACATGGGGACAAGGTGTTTTGGGGGGCTACCCCAAAGCACCCTCCCAATGTTGAGGGCATGTGGCCTGGTACGGTTCAGGAGGGGGGGGGGGGCGCACTCTCGTCCCCCCCTCTTTTCCTGCGGCCTGCCAGGTTGCGTGCTCGGATAAGGGTCTGGTATGGATTTTTAGGGGGACCCCACGCCGTTTTTTTGTTTTTTTTTGGCGCGGGGTTCCCCTTAAAATCCATACCAGACCTGAAGGGTCTGGTATGGAATTTAGGGGGAACCCCACGTCAATTTTTTTTTTAAATTTTGGCTGGGGTTCCCCTTAATATCCATACCAGACCTGAAGGGCCTTGTATGGAATTTAGGGGGACCCCCACATCATTTTTTTTTTATTATTTTGGTTCGGGGTTGCCCTGTGGGGAATTCCCATGCCGTTTTTATCAATGAACTTCTATGTGTATTGTCGGCAATGCAATAGCCGCGGGTAGTTTTAAATGAGTTTTTTCCTTCCAAATGTCATTTTGCTGTCAGACTGTTCTAAACACAGGAAACATGCGCCCCTTTACAGGCATACTATAGACACCCCCCAGGTACGAAATTTAAAGGGATATTACACTTTTATTGTTTGACTTTAAGCATTAATAAAATCACTGCTCCTGAAAAAACGTCCGTTTTTAAAACTTTTTTTTGCATTGATCCATGTCCCCTGGGGCAGGACCCGGGTCCCCAAACACTTTTTATGACAATAACTTGCATATAAGCCTTTAAAATTAGCACTTTTGATTTCTCCCATAGACTTTTAAAGGGTGTTCCGCACCATTCGAATTTGCCGCGAACACCCCAAATTGTTCGCTGTTCGGCGAACTTGCGAACAGCCAATGTTCGAGTAGAACATGAGTTCGACTCGAACTCGAAGCTCATCCCTACTCCCTATACTCAAGTTCTACAATATAGCTATATCCAAGACTAGGGATGAGCCGAACACCCCCCGGTTCGGTTCGCACCAGAACCCGCGAACGGACCGCAAGTTCGCACGAACGTTAGAACCCCATTGACGTCTATGGGACTCGAACGTTCGAAATCAAAAGTGCTCATTTTAAAGGCTAATTTGCATGGTATTGTCCTAAAAAGGGTTTGGGGACCCGGGTCCTACCCCAGGGGACATGTATCAATGCAAAAAAAACTTTTAAAAACGGCCGTTTTTTCGGGAGCAGTGATTTTAATGATGCTTAAAGTAAAAAAAAAAAAGTGAAATATTCCTTTAAATATCGTACCTGGGGGGTGTCTATAGTATGCCTGTAAAGTGACGCGTGTTTCCCATGTTTAGAACAGTCCCTGCACCAAATGTCATTTTTAAAGGAAAAAATCTCATTTAAAACTGCTTGCGGGTTTAATGTCATGTCGGGTCATGGCAATATGGATGAAAATCAGTGAGACAAACGGCATGGGTACCCCCCAGTCCATTACCAGGCCCTTTGGGTCTTGTATGGATATTAAGGGGAACCCCACACCCAAATTAAAATAAGGAAAGGTGTGGGGCCACCAGGCCCTATATACTCTGAACAGCAGTATACAGGCGGTGCAAACAAGACAGGGACTGTAGGTTTGTTGTTAAGTAGAATCTGTTTGTAATTTTGAACATTTTTAATGTGTTTAGCTCCAGCCAAAAAATCTTTTCTAAGCTTTTTGGAAAACATAGGGAAGGGTTATCACCCCTGTGACATTTGTTTTGCGTCTTTCCTCCTCTTCAGAAGATTTCACCTCACTTTTTTGTCCCAATGAAAAATGTTTTTTGAAAATTTGGGTTTTTTTGTGGAACAAGGATTGGAAAGCATCAGTGGAAAGGAGAAATTGTTTTCCCATATTAACTCTTACATGAGAGAATTTCCCTTCCTATGGGTAGATTTCATCTCACTTCCTGTTGTCTCCTTCCGTTTGCAAGTAGGAGTCGTTTGTAAGTTAGATGTTTGAAAGTAGGGTCCTGCCCTATATACTCAGCAGAAATTTGGGCCTTAGGTGTTGCTGTGGCCAAAACACTGTAAGCCCTCACAGGGCCCTGCTGTGAAATATTAGATCAAGAATTGTAATTACATGCCCCTGTTGAACAGGAGCTGAAAAATTAGGCCTTAGGCACTGGTGCTGGTGCCACAACACTGCAACCCCTCACAGACACTCTAGTTGGAACGCAGGAACGAGCCCTGCTGCAAAGTATTGCATCAAAAATTGTAATTACACGCCCCTGTTAGACAGGGGCAGAAAAATTGGGCCTTAGGCACTGGTGCTGGTGCCACAACACTGCAACCCCTCACAGACACTCTAGTTGGAACGCAGGAACGAGCACTGCTGCAAAGTATTGCATCAAAAATTGTAATTACACGCCCCTGTTAGACAGGGGCAGAAAAATTGGGCCTTAGGCACTGGTGCTGGTGCCACAACACTGCAACCCCTCACAGACACTCTAGTTGGAACGCAGGAACGAGCCCTGCTGCAAAGTATTGCATCAAAAATTGTAATTTCACGCCCCTGTTAGACAGGGGCAGAAAAATTGGGCCTTAGGCACTGGTGCTGGTGCCACAACACTGCAACCCCTCACAGACACTCTAGTTGGAACGCAGGAACGAGCCCTGCTGCAAAGTATTGCATCAAAAATTGTAATTTCACGCCCCTGTTAGACAGGGGCAGAAAAATTGGGCCTTAGGCACTGGTGCTGGTGCCACAACACTGCAACCCCTCACAGACACTCTAGTTGGAATGCAGGAACGAGCCGTGCTGCAAAGTATTACATCAAAAATTGTAATTACACGCCCCTGTTATACAGGGGCTGAAAAATTGTGCCTTAGGCACTGGTGGTGGCGCCCAGAACCAAAAATGTTCTTACAAGCTATCAGCGTGATGATTGAGGAGGAAGAGGATAATTACTCAGGGATAATCACTCAGCATCAGCATAGGCAGTCTTTGAAGGGATCTGAAAAAAATTATTCAGTTACATCAGCATCAGGTGCTTGGTAGCTGGTGGTGATCCAAGACTGATTCATTTTTATGAAGGTCAGCCGATCGACCGAGTCAGTGGACAGACGCACCCTGTGATCGGTTACCACGCCTCCAGCAGCACTGAATGTACGTTCCGAAAGAACGCTGGATGCAGGACAGGCCAGTAGCTCAATTGCATACTGTGCAAGCTCTGGCCAGTGATCCATCCTCAAGACCCAGTAACCCAGAGGATTTTCGGTGGGAAAGGTGTCCAAGTCTGATCTTGCCCCTAGGTATTCCTGCACCATGTAAAACAGACGCTGGCGATGGTTGCTGGAACCGATCATACCTTGGGGCTGCGGACCAAAAAATTGTCTGAACGCATCGGTCAGACGGCCACCTTCTCCACCGCTCCTTCTTTGACGGACCGAAGCCTCAGCAACACGTTGTCCAGAAACAGGAGTTTGTAACCTCCCAGTCTCTGGGAACGCGTTGCACAGACCTTTCTGCAAGGCCTCCCGAAGATGTTTCATCCTCTGCTCCCTCTGCGATGGCAAGATAAGGTCCGCAACCTTACCCTTGTAACGTGGATCAAGGAGGGTTGCCAGCCAGTATTGGTCCTTCTCCTTGATACCACGAATACGAGGATCCTTACGCAGGCTTTGCAGGATCAGGGAGGCCATGCAGCGTAGGTTTGCTGAGGCATTCGGTCCGGAGTCCTCTGGGTCACTAAGGACAACAACGTCCGCAGCCACCTCCTCCCAGCCACGTACAAGTCCATGTGTTCCTTGGGACTGATCCCTTAAAGACTGCTGATGCTGAGTGCCAGGCTCCACCTCCATACTGACACAATCTTCCTCCTCCTCCTCCTCCTCCTCCTCGTCCTCTTCCTGTGTGATCGGCGGGCACGCAGGAACACTGTCTGGATAAAGGGGGCCTTGAGAGCTAAGGAAGTCCTCCTCTTCCTGCCTCTGTTCTGCCTCAAGTGCCCTGTCCATTATTCCACGCAGCGTGTGCTCCAACAGGTGGACAAGGGGGACAGTGTCACTGATGCATGCACTGTCAGTGCTCACCATCCTCGTGGCCTCCTCGAATGGTGACAGGACAGTGCATGCATCCCTGATCATGGCCCACTGGCGTGGGGAAAAAAAACCAAGGTCCCCTGACCCTGTCCTGGTGCCATAGTCGCACAGGTACTCATTGATGGCCCTCTGCTGCGTGTGCAGCCGCTGCAGCATGGCCAACGTCGAGTTCCACCTGGTGGGCATGTCACAGATTAGGCGGTTCTTGGGCAGGTTAAACTCCTTTTGGAGGTCCGTCAGCCGAGCACTGGCATTATATGACCGGCGGAAATGCACAGAGACTTTCCTGGCCTGCCTCAGGACATCCTGTAAGCCCGGGTACCTGCCCAAGAACCGCTGCACCACCAAGTTAAGGACGTGAGCCAAACAGGGCACATGGGTCAGTTGTCCCTGTCGGAGGGCAGAGAGGAGGTTGGTGCCATTGTCGCAAACCACCATTCCTGCCTTAAGTTGGCGTGGCGTCAACCACCTCTGAACCTGCCCCTGCAGAGCTGACAGAACCTCTGCCCCAGTGTGGCTCCTGTCCCCCAAGCACACCAGCTCAAGCACCGCATGGCATCTTTTGGCCTGCGTACTTGCGTAGCCCCTTGAACGCCTACGGAGCACCGCTGGTTCCGAGGAAGAGGCCATGGAGGAAGAAGAAGAGGAGGGGGTGGAGGAGAGAGGTGTGTCACAATCAGCATTTTGGAGGCGTGGTGGCGGAACAACCTCCAACACTACTGCACCTTGTCCTGCATCCTTCCCAGCTGCCAGCAGAGTCACCCAATGCGCCGTGAAACTTAAGTAACGTCCCTGTCCATGCCTGCTGGACCATGAGTCAGCGGTAATATGCACCTTACCGCTGACCGCCCTGTCCAGCGAGGCATGGACATTGCCTTCCACATGCCGGTAGAGAGCCGGAATCGCCTTCCGTGAGAAAAAGTGGCGTTTGGGTACCTGCCACTGAGGAACCGCACATTCCACAAACTCACGGAAGGGGGCAGAGTCTACCAACTGAAAAGGCAGCAGTTGAAGTGCTAGCAATTTTGCCAAGCTAGCATTCAACCGCTGGGCATGTGGATGGCTGGGAGCAAACTTCTTTCGGCGGTGCAGCAGCTGGGGCAGGGAAATTTGCCTGGTACAATCTGACGTCGGTGTACCAAAAGCAGATTGCCCACAAGTACTTGGCTGTGACACACCTAATTCTACACCTTCATTCCTCTCACTGCAGGTCTCAGAGAGGACTGAAGGTCTAGTGGGGTTGGAAATCTCAGCTGATGAGGAGCAAGGAGAGATCGTCTTTGTTCTTTGGTGTGGGTCTTTCAGATACGCTTGCCAACGAACTGCATGGCAGGTCAACATATGTCTGGTCAAGCATGTGGTACCCAAGCGGGAGATGTTTTGGCCACGCGAGATACGCTTGAGACATATGTTGCAAATAGCAGCGGTGCGATCTGATGCACTCGTCTCAAAAAAGGCCCACACCAAAGAACTTTTTGAATAACGCGCAGAGACTGCAGCGCCCTGCACATGTGGAGCTTTGGGGTGTGATGCAGTCAATGTGCTGCCCTTAGGCTGGCCCCTGGAGGGCATCCTGCCTAGTTGGTGATGTGCCACCTCCTCCTCCTCCTCCTCCTCCTCCTCTCTCCTATCAGGCA
The DNA here is from genome assembly GCA_037952835.1 of Lithobates septentrionalis. NCBI lineage: Eukaryota > Metazoa > Chordata > Amphibia > Anura > Ranidae > Lithobates > Lithobates septentrionalis. The sequence continues at coordinate 776,544 of JBBDGP010001232.1, read as the reverse complement.
CCCACGTTGAGTCAGTGACCTCATCATCCCCTCCCTCCTCATCACTGGAGCAAACCTGGCAGTATGCTGCAGCAGGGGGAGCATGACTGCCAGATTGCTGTCCTTCTTGGGCACCCCCTCTGTCCGTGCTCATGTTACTGCCTTCATTGAGCTCAGTATCATCATCAGAGCCTTCCAAACGCTGGGCATCCTCCTGGAGCATGTACCCAACACTGTGGTCAAACAGTTCGAGGGAATCCTCATGAGGACATGGTGGAGCTAGGGAAGGAGTCACTGATGACATTGAGCTGAGGGAAGAGGCCGCTGCTTTGCCAGACAAAGCACCCTGGGCATGGGTGAGAGAGGATGAGGAGGATGAGGACGGCTTGGTCATCCACTCGACCAAGTCTTCCGCATGTTGCGGCTCAACACGGCCAGCTGCCGAAAAAAAGGCCAAGCGTGTCCCATGGCCACGTGCTGATGAGGATGCACCGTCTCCACGACCAGCACTAGACACAGAGCCTGCTTGCCCTCTCTTATTGGCTTGTGACTGTCTGCCTCTCCTTCTTGGCCTTCCAGACATACTAATGGCCTGTAGCTGCACTAAGCTGGGATAGAACACCTGTAATTTTCTTCAGGTAGCTTTATATACTGTAACCAGACAAGCCTGCCTGTCAGTAGGAAGATAACAGGAACGGATCTAGCTGAACACTGTGAGCAGGACGTACTGCACTAAATGTATATAGCAGGAACGGATCTAGCTGAACACTGTGAGCAGGACGCACTGTACTAAATGTAAATAGTCTAGCTGCCTGACCGTGGTACTAATAGGATCAAAAAGAACACCTGTAATTTTCTTAAGGTAGCTTTATATACTGTAACCAGACAAGCCTGCCTGTCAGTAGGAAGATAACAGGAACGGATCTAGCTGAACACTGTGAGCAGGACACACTGTACTAAATGTAAATAGTCTAGCTGCCTGACCGTGGTACTAATAGGATCAAAAAGAACACCTGTAATTTTCTTCAGGTAGCTTTATATACTGTAACCAGACAAGCCTGCCTGTCAGTAGGAAGATAACAGGAACGGATCTAGCTGAACACTGTGAGCAGGACGCACTGTACTAAATGTAAATAGTCTAGCTGCCTGACCGTGGTACTAATAGGATCAAAAAGAACACCTGTAATTTTCTTAAGGTAGCTTTATATACTGTAACCAGACAAGCCTGCCTGTCAGTAGGAAGATAACAGGAACGGATCTAGCTGAACACTGTGAGCAGGACACACTGTACTAAATGTAAATAGTCTAGCTGCCTGACCGTGGTACTAATAGGATCAAAAAGAACACCTGTAATTTTCTTCAGGTAGCTTTATATACTGTAACCAGACAAGCCTGCCTGTCAGTAGGAAGATAACAGGAACGGATCTAGCTGAACACTGTGAGCAGGACGTACTGCACTAAATGTATATAGCAGGAACGGATCTAGCTGAACACTGTGAGCAGGACGCACTGCACTGAATGTAAATAGCAGGAACGGATGTAGCTGAACACTGTGAGCAGGACGCACTGCACTAAATGTAAATACCAGGAACGGATCTAGCTGAACACTGTGAGCAGGACGCACTGCACTGAATGTAAATAGCAGGAACGGATCTAGCTGAACACTGTGAGCAGGACGCACTGCACTGAATGTAAATAGCAGGAACGGATCTAGCTGAACACTGTGAGCAGGACGCACTGCACTGAATGTAAATAGCAGGAACGGATCTAGCTGAACACTGTGAGCAGGACGCACTGCACTAAATGTAAATACCAGGAACGGATCTAGCTGAACACTGTGAGCAGGACGCACTGCACTGAATGTAAATAGCAGGAACGGATCTAGCTGAACACTGTGAGCAGGACGCACTGCACTGAATGTAAATAGCAGGAACGGATCTAGCTGAACACTGTGAGCAGGACGCACTGCACTGAATGTAAATAGCAGGAACGGATGTAGCTGAACACTGTGAGCAGGACGCACTGCACTAAATGTAAATACCAGGAACGGATCTAGCTGAACACTGTGAGCAGGACGCACTGCACTGAATGTAAATAGCAGGAACGGATCTAGCTGAACACTGTGAGCAGGACGCACTGCACTAAATGTAAATACCAGGAACGGATCTAGCTGAACACTGTGAGCAGGACGCACTGCACTGAATGTAAATAGCAGGAACGGATCTAGCTGAACACTGTGAGCAGGACACACTGCACTAAATAGTCTAGATAGAAGATAACAGGAACGGATCTAGCTAAACTGAATACAGTGTATATATATATATGCAACACCTGGGATGCATATATATACACAATACACTGTAAGTGCAGCTAACTGACTGACTGTTCTGCCTAATCTATCTAACTCAAATCAAATGACACTGTCTCTCTCTCTCTCTATCTCTCAGCACACCGGAACACACACTACACAGGGCCGCCGTGCAGGCGGCCTTATATAGTGTGGGGTGTGTACTAAATCCCCTGAGCCATAATTGGCCAAAGCCACCCTGGCTTTGGCCAATTACAGCTCTCTCTACTGACGGCGCTGTGATTGGCCAAGCATGCGGGTCATAGTGCATGCTTGGCCAATCATCAGCCAGCAATGCACTGCGATGCCGCAGTGAATTATGGGCCGTGACGCGCCACACGAATTTGGCGCGAACGGCCCATATCGTTCGCAATTCGACGGACGGTCGAACAGCCGATGTTCGAGTCGAACATGGGTTCGACTCGAACACGAAGCTCATCCCTATCCAAGACCAAAGGAATCTCTTTTATGTACAAACTGCTCACTAAACCAACTACTAACCATCTGGCCTCTTCCATACAGTACTGGTCCTCACTGTCAGACCAACCGCCTTCAGAAATACAAAGGCCGAGGGCCCTTACATTGCCCTTATGCCTGTCGCATTGCATTAACCACTGGGAAGCAACACAAAAGCTTTTTCACAAATGGTACTTCACCTCAGAAAGGCTAGCGAAAATCTACCCGAACACCTCCCCGAAATGCTGGAGGGGATGTGCTGATATTGGATCTCTTTCACACATATGGTGGGAATGCCACCTTGTTAAAAATTTTTGGAGACAAGTGCATAACCTAGTTGAATCTTTGTGGGGTATAGCCCAATCTCTGTCCCCGCTTGACCTACTCCTAGGTCTCTCGATCCCAACAATGCCCAACCATCGGCAAACACTGGTCACACACATTCTTATTGCCGCAAGACTGACAATCGCAAAAAAGTGGAAATCAACCGACCCGCCTATACTTAGAGATGCCATCCACCTACTTAACCAACACTTTCAGATGGAATTCTCTTTTGCCAAAGCCAACATGTCCATTAAGCGCTTTAATAGAAATTGGTACCCTTGGATTTTGGACTCTAGAAGTACACCACTGTTGTAACAGTCCTGCCCCTAGCTTGGCTAGATTCTACACCAGCCCCCTTTTCTTATTATGGTCTCATGAACAGTTTGCTAAAACACGTAACACAGGTCACAATGTTACACCATGATTTAGGTTACACACAAGTGTTCACCCCATTCAGTGCTTACCCTATTGCTACAGGAATACTTTATGCTACCATAGTTATTTGTAGTATGATCGTTTACTTATTATTCATCGATTGTTTTTTGCTTTAGACCAATCAAAGTTACACTTAAATAAGCTCTTCTCTCAATGCCGTTTATATATACGCTAAGACGCCAGGGTATGCCCAATTGGCGATGTTTCTGTATTCTTTTTCTCTTTATAAAATACAATAAAAATCTTAAATTTAAAAAAGGAGGGAGGAAATAATGCAGAAATTCTTCAGTAAGAGCATTCTGAACTGCAGGTCTGGAATTTTTTTTTAACTAAGGCCACATTTGTTTTATTAAACTCAACCGTGTCAGCACCATTAAGAAAACGATCTTTATTCACAACTATGGGCAACTGATTTAAAGCACTTAAAGCAATGAATCACAAGGTGGAAACCCCTCAAAAATTACATTATTGAGGGAACGCACTGCAACTCATTGAATGAAAAGCAAACACCCTTTCTAAAAGCCATGGAAGGGGATCCTGACAAGCAGGGATTAGAGGGGTTATGCTCTTTGACAAAGGAAAAGGTTGAGCCATATCCTTACATCTTTAGAACCCCATCTTATTTATTGATTAGCAGACAACTTTTGTCTTCACGATTCATCATAGGAAAGCCAAGATAAGCCATCAAAATGCTTGTATGCTTTAGGAATGTCATCTAGATGCTAAAAAGGCCCAAGCACAATTCGGACTATTTTTTAACCCAGAACAGTGCAAATAAATACTAAATGCCTACAACTGATCTATCTTCCTCTGAACCTTTTTTATCCTTAGATGCACATTATACATTTGTGTTGGGTCCTGCATGTCCACGGAATCCGCCTGAGCGGGTGAGCTTGTCCTCATTTCTACTCGATATGTATTGTGTTCTTTTTTATCTTTGAAAATATTTTTGCTGCAATTGTCCAATGTACACACATGTATATGTTAAAGCTACCTTATATTATGTTATAGATGTGTTTCTCCTGAAGAAGCGGTGTCAACCGCGAAACCGGTCGAGATTAAAGCTTTACATACATCCCCTGCTTAAAAATTTGCGGGATCCACTTGCTGTAGTCAGTGTGGTATATCCCTTTTGTTTTTATGATTGTATGTAGATACTTTGTCTGTAATTGTGTATTTTCTACTATTAAAATTGGAATTTATATAAGTTTTAATTGGTTCTTATGTTTATAACTGTACATTTTTTTATTTAGTACCGTAATAGTCCCATTTTCCTTTTGTTTGGGGGGCATAGATGGGAATAGACAGTAGCAGCAACTGCCATCACGTCTCCACCCCCTTATTTCCTTTTGATTATATTATGCACACTGTAAATCACACATGTCTGCATTCTGCACACTGTAAATAGCACATGTCTGCATTCTGCACTCTGTAAATCGCACACGTCTGCATTCTGCACTCTGTAAATCGCACATGTCTGCATTCTGCACTCTGTAAATCGCACATGTCTGCATTCTGCACACTGTAAATAGCACATGTCTGCATTCTGCACCCTGTAAATCGCACATATCTGCATTCTGCACCCTGTAAATAGCCTATGTCTGCATTCTGCACCCTGTAAATAGCCTATGTCTGCATTCTTCACACTGTAAATAGCCTATTTCTGCATTCTGCACCCTGTAAATAGCCCATGTCTGCATTCTGCACCCTGTAAATCACACATGTCAGCATTCTGCACCCTGTAAATCACACATGTCAGCATTCTGCACCCTGTAAATCACACATGTCAGCATTCTGCACCCTGTAAATAGCATATGTCTGCATTCTGCACCCTATAAATAGCACATGTCTGCATTCTGCACACTGTAAATCGCACAAGTCTGCATTCTGCACCCTGTAAATAGCCCACTTCTGCATTCTGCACATTGTAAATCACACATGTCTGCATTCTGCACCCTGTAAATAACACATGTCTGCATTCTGCACCCTGTAAATAACACATGTCTGCATTCTGCACACTGTTATTCGCACATGTCTGCATTCTGCACACTGTAAATCGCACATGTCTGCTCGCCAATCCCCGCTGAGCAGGAAGATGACAGGTCCGTCGCTGCACACTGTGCAGCGACGGACCTGTCAGAGTGCCGCTCTCCCCTATGGGCGATCGGATGATGACGGACCGTAGAGTCTGTCGTCACCCGATCCAATCCGAAAACGGATGGAAAAGTAGGTTTTTCCTCCGTTACACTTTTTCGGATGGGAGCGGGTCGGATGTCAGCGGACATGTCACCGCTGACATCCGACGCTCCATAGAGGTCTATGGAGGGACCGTTCAGGTCCACCTAAAAAACTGACAGGCGGACCTGAACGGATCGTTCATGTGAAAGAGGCCTTAGTGTAATATAAGGCTTTTGGCAGTTGAATTTTATGGTGGTTTATAGATCAGACTAAAAGATTCATACATTGTATTCTAGTTCAAGTTCAAAAGAATACTCTTAGCATGTCCTGAATTTCAAATAAATGCCCAATATCTAATATGTACTATTTAATTCCATTCCAAAATAGCCACAACCGATCATCTCCTTATTAAAGAATCAACACTTAGCTGGGCGCAGGGCTGGACTCGGACAAAAATTTGACCCTGGACTTCATTCAGACTGGCCCACTTTATTTTGAGTATCCCCCTTCAGAGAGTCCCCCTTGCATCAGAGTGTCCCCCATCAGAGTACCCCTTGCATCAGAGTGTCCCCCATCAGAGTCCCCCTTGCATCAGAGGGTCCCCCATCAGAATCCCCCTTGCATTAGAGAGTCCCCCATCAGAATCCCCCTTGCATCAGAGAGCCTCCCTTGCATCAGATTGTCCCCCATCAGAGTCCCTCTTGCATCAGAGTATCCCCCATCAGAGTCCCCCTTGCATCAGAGAGCCTCCCTTGCATCAGAGTGTCCCCCATCAGAGTACCCCTTGCATCAGAGTGTCCCCCATCAGAGTTCCCCTTGCATCAGAGAGTCCCCATCAGAGAGTCCCCCTTGCATCAGAGAGTCCCCCATCAGAATCCCCCTTGCATTAGAGAGTCCCCCATCAGAATCCCCCTTGCATCAGAGAGCCTCCCTTGCATCAGAGTGTCCCCCATCAGAGTCCCTCTTGCATCAGAGTGTCCCCCATCAGAGTCCCCCTTGCATCAAAGAGTCCCCCATCAGAGTCCCCCTTGCATTAGAGAGTCCCCCTTCAGAATCCCCCTTGCATCAAAGAGTCCTCCTTGCATCAGTGTCCCCCATCAGAGCCCCCCTTGCATCAGTGTCCCCCATCAGAGTCCCTCTTGCTTCCGAGTGTCCCCCATGAGAGTTTCCCTTGCATCAGAGAGTCCCCCATCAGAATCCCCTGTGCATCAGAGAGTCCTCATCAGAATCCCCCTTGCATCAGTGTCCCCCATCAGAGTCCCCCTTGCATCAGAGAGTCCCCCGTCAGAGCCCCCCTTGTATATGAGAATCCCCCTCAGAGTCCACCTTACATCGGAGTCCACCTTGCATCAGAGTCCACCTTGCATCAGAGTGTTTCCATCAGAGTCTTCCTTGCATCAGAGTGTACCCCATCAAAGTCCTTCTTGCATCAGAGAGTCCTACAACAGAATCCCCCTTGCATCAGAGAGTCCCTCTTGCACCAGAGTGTCCCCCATCAGAGTCCCCCTTGCATCAGAGTGTCCCCCATCAGAGTCCCCTTTGCATCAGAGTGTCCCCCATCAGAGCCCCCCTTGCATCAGAGTGTCCCCCATCAGAGTCCCCCTTGAATCAGAGAGTCCACCATCAGAATCCCCCTTGCATTAGAGAGTCCCCCTTCAGAATCCCCCTTGCATCAGAGAGTCCCCCTTGCATCAGATAGTCCTCCATCAGAGTCCCCCATGTATCAGAGAGTCCCCCATCAGAGTTCCCCTTGCATTAGAGAGTCCCTCATCAAAGTCTCCCTTACATCAGAGAGTCCCCCTTGCATCAGAGAGTCCCCCTTGCATCAGAGAGTCCCCCATAGCATCAGAGAGTCCCCCTTGCATCAGAAAGTCCCCCTTGCATCAGAGTGTCCACCATCAGAGTCCCTCTTGCACCAGAATGTCCCCCCATCAGAGTCCCCCTTGCATCAGAAAATCTCCCATCAGAATCCCCCTTGCATCAGAGAGTCCCTCTTGCATCAGAGTGTCCCCCATCATAGTCCCCCATCAGAGTCCCCTTGCCTCAGTGTCCCCCCTCAGAGTCCCCTTGCATCAGAGAGTCCCCCTTGCATCAGAGTGTCCCCATCAGAGTCCCCCTTGTATATGAGAGTCCCCCTCCATCAGAGTCCTCCTTGCATCAGTGTGTCCCCCATCAGAGTTCCCCATCGGAATCCCCCTTGCATCAGAGAGTCCCCCTTGCATCAGTGTCCCCCATCAGAGTCCCCCTTTCATCACAGTGTCCCCCATCAGGGTCCCCCTTGCATCAGAGCCCACCTTGCATCAGAGTGTCCCCATCAGAGTCCACCTTGCATTAGAGTGTCCCCCATCAGTGTCCTCCTTGTATCAGAGAGTCCCTCTTGCATCAGAGTGTCCCCCATCAGAGTCCCCCTTGCATCAGTGTCCCCCATCAGAGTCTCCCTTGCATCAGAGAGTCCTCCTTGCATCTGAGTGTCCCCCATCAGTGTGCCCCCTTGCACCAGAGTGTCCCCCAACAGAGTATCCCCCATCAGTGTCCCCCCTTGCATCAGAGTGTCCCCCATCAGAGTCCACCTTGCATCAGAGAGTCCCCCATCAGAGTCCCCCTTGCATCAGAGTGTCCCCCATCAGAGTCCCTCTTGCATCAGAGTGTCCCCCATCAAAGTCCCTCTTGCATCAGAGTGTCCCCATCAGAGTCCCAGTTGCATTAGAGAGTCCCCCTTCAGAATCCTCCTTGCATCAGAGAGTCCCATTTGCATCAGAGTGTCCCCTATCAGAGTCCCCCTTACATCAGTGTCCCCCATCAGAGTCCCCCTTGCATCAGAGAGTCCTCCTTGCATCAGAGTGTCCCCTATCAGTGTCCCCCCTTGCATCAGAGTGTCCCCCATCAGAGTCCACCTTGCATCAGAGTGTCCCCCCTCAGTGTCCCCCTTGCATCAGATAGTCCCCAATGCATCAGAGTGTCCCCCATCAGAGAATCCTCCTTGCATCAGAGAGTCCTCCTTGCATCAGAGTGTGCCCCATCAGTGTGCCCCCCTGCATCAGGGTGTCCCCCTTCAGAGTCCACCTTGCATCAGAGTGTCCCCCATCAGTGTCCCCCTTGCACCATCAGTGTCCCCCCTTGCATTGGAGTGTCCCCCATCAGAGTCCCTCTTGCATCAGAATGTCCACCATCAAAGTCCCTCTTGCATCAGAGTGTCCCCCATCAAAGTCCCCCTTGCATCAGAGTGTCCCCATCAGAGTCCCCCTTGCATTAGAGAGTCCCCCTTCAGAATCCTCCTTACATCAGAGAGTCCCCCATCAGAGTCCCTCTTGCATCAGTGTGTCACGCATAAGAGTCCCCCTTGCATCAAAGTGTCCCCCATCAAAGTCCCCCTTGCATCAAAGAGTCCCCCATCAGAATCCCCCTTGCATTAGAGAGTCCCCCTTCAGAATCCCCCTTGCATCAAAGAGTCCTCCTTGCATCAGTGTCCCCCATCAGAGCCTCCCTTGCATCCGAGTGTCCCCCATCAGAGCCTCCCTTGCATCCGAGTGTCCCCCATCAGAGCCTCCCTTGCATCTGAGTGTCCCCCATCAGAGTCCCCCTTGCATCCGAGTGTCCCCCATCAGAGTTCCCCTTGCATCAGAGAGTCCCCCATCAGAATCCACTGTGCATCAGAGAGTGCCCATCAGAATCCTCCCTGCATCAGAGTGTCCCCCATCAGATTCCCTCTTGCATCAGAGTGTCCCCCATCAGAGTCCCCCTTGCATCAGAGTGTCCCCCATCAGAGTCCCCCTTGCATCAGAGAGTCCCCCGTCAGAGCCCCCCTTGTATATGAGAATGCCCCTCAGAGTTCCCCTTGCATCAGAGTCCACCTTACATCAGAGTCTCCCTTGCATTAGAGTGTTCCCATCAGAGTCCCCCTTGCATCAGAGTGTACCCCATCAAAGTCCTCATTGCATCAGAGAGTGCCCCACCCGAATCTCCCTTGCATCAGAGAGTCCCCCTTGCATCAGAGTGTCCCCCATCAGAGTCCCTGTTACATCAGAGTGTCCCCCTTGCATCCGAGTGTCCCCCATCAGAGTCCCCCTTGAATCAGTGAGTCCACCATCAGAGTGTCCCTTGCATTAGAGAGTCTCCCTTCAGAATCCCCCTTGCATCAGAGAATCCCCCTTGCATCAGTGTCCCCCATCAGAGTTCCCCTTGCATCAGAGTGTCCCCCATCAGAGTTCCTCTTGCATCAGAGTGTCCCCCATCAGAGTCCCCCTTGCATTAGAGAGTCCCCCATCAGAATCCCCTTTGCATCAGAGAGTCCCCCTTGCATCAGAGTCCCCCATCAGAGTCCCCCTTGCATCAGCGTGTCCCCATCAGAGTCCCCCTTGCATCAGAGTGTCCCCCATCAGAGTCCTCCTGTCTCAGTGTCCCCCCTCAGAGTCCCTCTTGCATCAGAGTGTCCCCATCAGAGTCCCCCTTGTATTAGAGAGTCCCCCTACATCAGAGTCCTCCTTGCATCAGTGTGTCCCCCATCAGAGTCCCCCTTGCATCAGATAGTCCCCCATCAGAGTCCCCCTTGTATCAGAGAGTCCCCCATCAGAGTTCCCCTTGCATTAGAGAGTCCCTCATCAAAGTCCCCCTTGCATCAGAGAGTCCCCCTTGCATCAGAGAGTCCCCCTTGTGTCAGAGAGTCCCCCTTGCATTAGAGTGTCCACCATCAGAGTCCCTCTTGCACCAGAATGTCCCCCATCAGAGTCCCCCTTGAATCAGAGAATCTCCCATCAGAATCCCTCTTGCATCAGAGAGTCCCTCTTGCATCAGAGTGTCCCCCATCAGAGTCCCCATCAGAGTCCCCTTGCCTCAGTGTCCCCCCTCAGAGTCCCCTTGCATCAGAGAGTCCCCTTGCATCAGAGTGTCCCCATCAGAGTCCCCCTTGTATCAGAGAGTCCCCCTCCATCAGAGTCCTCCTTGCATCAGTGTGTCCGCCATCAGAGTCCCCCATCGGAATCCCCCTTGCATGAGAGAGTCCCCCTTGCATCAGTGACCCCCATCAGAGTCCCCCTTGCATCACAGTGTCCCCCATCAGGGTCCCCCTTGCATCAGGGTCCCCCTTGCATCAGAGTCCACCTTGCATCAGAGTGTCCCCCATCAGAATCCCCCTTGCATCAGAGAGTCCCTCATCAGTGTCCCCCTTGCATCAGAGAGTCCCTCATCAGAGTCCCCCTTGCATCAGAGTGTCCCCATCAAAGTCCCCCTTGCATCAGAGTGTCCCCCTTGCATCAGAGTGTCCCCCTTGCATCAGAGTGTCCCCTTTGCATCAGACTGTCCCCCATCAGAATCCCCCTGGCATCAGTGTCCCCCATCAGAGTCCACCTTGCATCAGAGTGTCCCCCAATAGAGACCTTCATCAGAGTCCCCTTGCCTCAGAGACCCCCTTAGAGTTCCCTTGCATCAGAGAGTCCCCCTTGCAATAGAGTGTCCCCATCAGAGTACCTCTTGCATCAAAGAGTCCCCCATCAGTGTCCCTCTTGCATCAGAGAGTCCAACATCAGAGTCCCCCTTGCATCAGAGAGTCCCTCATCAGAGTCCCCCTTGCATCAGTGAGCCCCCTTGCATCCAAGTGTCCCCTACCAGTGTGCCCCCTTGCATCAGAGTGTCCCCATCAGAGTCCACCTTGCATTAGAGTGTCCCTCATCAGTGTCCTCCTTGTATCAGAGAGTCTCCCTTGCATCAGAGTGTCCCCATCAGAGTCCCCCTTGCATTATAGAGTCCATCCTTGCATCAGGGTGTCCCCCATCAGTGTGCCCCCCTGCATCAGAGTGTCCCGCATCAGAGTCCACCTTGCAACAGAGTCCCCCATCAGAGTCCCCCTTGCATCAGAGAGTCCCCTTTACATCAGAGAGTCCCCCTTGCATCAGAGTGTCCCCTATCAGAGTCCCCCTTGCATCAGAGTGTCCCCCTTGCATCAGAGTGTCCCCCATCAGAGTGTCCCCCATCAGAGTCCCCCTTCCATCAGTGTCCCCAATCAGAGTCGTCCTTGCATCAGAGAGTCCTCCTTGCATCAGAGTGTCCTCCATCAGTGTGCCCCCCCTTGCATCAGAGTGTCCCCCATCAGTGTTCCCCTTGCACCAGAGTGTCCCCCAACAGAGTATCCCCCATCAGTGTCCTCCCTTGCATCAGTCTCCCCCATTAGAGTCCCCCTTGCATCAGAGTGTCCCCATCAGTGTCCCCCTTGCATCAGAGTGTCCCCCATCAGTGTCCCCCTTGCATCAGAGTGTCCCCCATAAGAGTCCTTGCATCAGAGTGTCTCCCCCCCCTTTCATGTGTATGCACAGCTCTCCAGAATGATGTTCAGTTTAATGGCTCTCCCATAATGTTTTTGTCTGATCTTTCTAAATGTACATTACAACTGCGAAAAGCAGTAAAACCTCTTTTGGAAATACTGAATACTAAGGAGGAGCTTCGTGTTCGAGTCAAACCCATGTTCAACTCGAACATCGTGTGTTCGGTCGTTCGCAGAATTACGAACCATTTGGTCAGTTCGCGCCAAATTTGAGTGGCGCATCACGGCCCAAAATTCACTGCGGCATCGCAGTGCATTGCTGGCTGATGATTGGTCAAGGATGCACTATGACCTGCATGCTTCGCCAATCACATCGCTGTGTGTACAGAGAGGCGTAATTGGCCAAAGCCAAGAAAGCTTTGGCCAATTATGGCTCAGGGGGTTTAGTACATGCCCCACACTATATAAGGCCGCCTGCACGTCGGCCCTGTGTAGTGTGTTCCAGCGTTGAGACAGAAATAGAGAGAGAGATAGTGCCATTTGATTTAAGTTAGATAGAGTAGGCAGGTCAAGTCAGTTAGCTGCAGTTACAGTGTATTGTGTATATATATGCATCCCAGGTGCTGTGTGTGTATATATATATATATATATATATATATATATATATATATATATATATATATATACACTGCATTCAGTTTAGCTAGATCCGGTTCTTCTCTTCCTAACATACTGACAGGCAGGCAGGTGTTTTTACGATATTTCCAGTTACTGTACTGTGTACCCTGCACAGTCTCACCTACAGTATAGCTACCTGCAGCCAGGTGCTTGTGTAGGCTCTTTGAAGTATTTCCAGTTAATGTACTGTGTACCCCGCACAGTCTCACCTACAGTATAGCTACCTGCAGCCAGGTGCTTGTGTAGGCTCTTTGAAGTATTTCCAGTTACTGTACTGTGTACCCCGCACAGTCTCACCTACAGTATAGCTACCTGCAGCCAGGTGCTTGTGTAGGCTCTTTGAAGTATTTCCAGTTACTGTACTGTGTACCCTGCACAGTCTCACCTACAGTATAGCTACCTGCAGCCAGGTGCTTGTGTAGGCTCTTTGAAGTATTTCCAGTTACTGTACTGTGTACCCTGCACAGTCTCACCTACAGTATAGCTACCTGAAGACAAGTGCAGGTGTTATCATACTAATAATACTACAGGCAGGCAGTTGATTCTGCTAGCTGCAGTATAATCAGTCTATATATATATATATATATATATATATATATATATATATATATATATATATATATATACATTCCAGTTTTGTGCAACTCACTGCAAGCCAATAGTATGTCTGGAAGGCCAACAAGGAGAGGCAGACAGTCACAAGCCAATAAAAGAGGGCAAGCAGGCTCTGTGTCTAGAGGCAACAGTGCTGGTCATGGACACGGTGCATCCTCATCAGCACGTGGCCATGGGACACGCTTGGCCTTTTTTTCGGCAGCTGGCCATGTTGAGCCGCAACATGCGGAAGACTTGCTCGAGTGGATGACCAAGCCGTCCTCATCCTCCTCATCCTCTCTCACCCAGGCTCAGGGTACTTTGTCTGGCAAAGCAGCTGCCAATGTGGCCTCTTCCCTCGGCTCAATGGCATCAGTGACTCCTTTCCTAGCCCCACCATGTCCTCCTGAGGAGTCCCTCGAACTGTTTGACCACAGTGTTGGGTACATGCTCCAGGAGGATGCCCAGCGTTTTGAAGGCTCTGATGATGGTACTGAGCTAAGTGAAGGCAGTAACATGAGCCCGGACTGATGGGGTGCCCAAGAAGAACAGCAATCTGGCAGTCATGTTCCCCCTGCTGCAGCATACTGCCAGGTTTGCTCCAGTGATGAGGAGGGAGGGGATGGTGAGGTCACTGACTCAACGTGGGTGCCTGATAGGAGAGAGGAGGATGAGGCACATCACCAACGTGGCAGGATGCCCTCCAGGGGCCAGCCTAAGGGCAGCACACTGACTGCATCACACCGCAGAGCTCTGCATGGGCAGGGCGCTGCTGTCTCTGCGCGTTATTACAAAAGTTCTTTGGTGTGGGCCTTTTTTGAGATGAGTTCATCAGATCGCACCGCTGCTATTTGCAACATATGTCTCAAGCGTATCTCGCGTGGCCAAAACATTTCCCGCTTGGGCACCACATGCTTGACCAGACATATGTTGACCTGCCATGCAGTTCGTGGGCAAGCGTACCTAAAAGACCCAGACCAAAGAACAAAGAGGACCTCTCCTTGCTCCTCATCACCTGGGATCTCCAACCCCACTATACCTTCAGTGCTCTCTGAGACCTGCACTGAGAGGAATGAAGATGTAGAATTAGGTGTGTCACAGCCAAGTACTTGCGGGCAATCTGCTATCGGTACACCAACGTCAGATTGTACCAGGCAAATTTCCCTGCCCCAGCTGCTGCACCGCAGAAAGAAGTTTGCTCCCAACCATCCACATGCCCAGCGGTTGAATGCTAGCTTGGCAAAATTGCTAGCACTTCAACTGCTACCTTTTCAGTTGGTAGACTCTGCCCCCTTCCGTGAGTTTGTGGAATGTGCGGTTCCTCAGTGACAGGTTCCCAAACGCCACTTTTTCTCATGGAAGGCAATTCCGGCTCTCTACCGGCATGTGGAAGGCAATGTCTTGGCCTCGCTGGACAGGGTGGTCAGCGGTAAGGTGCATATTACCGCTTACTCATGGTCCAGCAGGCATGGACAGGGACGTTACCTAAGTTTCACGGCGCATTGGGTGACTGCTGGCAGCTGGGAAGGATGCAGGACAAGGTACAGTAGTGTTGGAGGTTGTTCCACCACCACGCCTCCAAAATGCCAGTACTGGTGATTCTGACACACCTCTCTCCTCCACCCCCTCCTCTTTTTCTTCCTCCATGGCCTCTTCCTGGGCTTTGTCATCGGAACCAGCGGTGCTCCGTAGGCGTTCAAGGGGCTACGTAAGTACGCAGGCCAAAAGATGCCATGCGGTGCTTAAGCTGGTGTGTTTGGGGGACTGGAGCCACACTGGGGCAGAGATTCTGTCAGCTCTGCAGGGGCAGGTTCAGAGGTGGTTGACACCACGCCAACTTAAGGCAGGAATGGTGGTTTGCGACAATGGCACTATCCTCCTCTACGCCCTCCGACAGGGACAACTGACCCATGTGTCCTGTTTGGCTCACGTCCTTAACTTGGTGGTGCAGCGGTTCTTGGGCAGGTACCCGGGCTTACAGGATGTCCTGAGGCAGGCCAGGAAAGTCTGTGTGCATTTCCGCCGGTCATATAATGCCAGTGCTCGGCTGGCAGACCTCCCAAAGGAATTTAACCTGCCCAAGAACCGCCAAATCTGTGACATGCCCACCAGGTGGAACTCAATGTTGGCCATGCTGCAGCGGCTGCACACGCAGCAGAGGGCAATCAATGAGCACCTGTGCGACTATGGCACCAGGACAGGGTCAGGGGAGCTTGTTTTTTTTTCCCCACGCCAGTGGGCCATGATCAGGGATGCATGCACTGTTGTCACCATTTGAGGAGGCCATGAGGATGGTGAGCAGTGACAGTGCATGCATCAGTGACACTGTCCCCCTTGTCCACCTGTTGGAGCACACGCTGCGTGGAATAATGGACAGGGCACTTGAGGCAGAACAGAGGCAGGAAGAGGAGGACTTCCTTAGCTCTCAAGGCCCCCTTTATCCAGACAGTTTTCCTGCGTGCCCGCCGATCACAAAGGAAGAGGACGAGGAGGAGGAGGAGGAGGAGGAGGATTGTGTCAGCATGGAGGGGGAGCCTGGCATTCAGCATCAGCAGCAGTCTTTAAGGGATCATTTACAGTCCAAAGAAACCCATGGACTTGTACGTGGCTGGGAGGAGGTGGCTGCGGATCATGTCGTCGTTAGTGACCCAGAGGACTCCGGACCAAATGCATCAGCAAACCTACGCTGCATGGCCTCCCTGATCCTGCAAAGCCTGCGGAAGGATCCTCGTATTTGTGGTATCAGGGAGAGGGATCAATACTGGCTGGCAACCCTCCTTGATCCACGTTACAAGGGTAAGGTTGCGGACCTTATCTTGTCGTCGCAGAGGGAGCAGAGGATGAAACATCTTCGGGAGGCCTTGCAGAAAGGTTCCCAGAGACTGGGAGGTTACATACTCCTGTTCCTGGACAACATGTTGCTGAGGCTCCGGTCAGTCAAAGGAATGGTGGAGAAGGTGGCCATCTTACCGATGCGTTCAGACGATTTTTTAGTCTGCAGCCCCAAGGTATGATCGGTCCCAGCAATCATCGCCAGCGTCTGTTTTACATGGTGCAGGAATACCTAGGGGCAAGATCTGACTTGGACACCTTTCCCACCGAAAATCCTCTGGGTTACTGGGTCTTGAGGATGGATCACTGGCCAGAGCTTGCACAGTATGCAATTGAGCTCCTGGCCTGTCATGCATCCAGCGTTCTTTCGGAACGCACATTCAGTGCTGCTGGAGGCTTTGTAACCGATCACAGGGTGTGTCTGTCCACCGACTCGGTTGATCGACTGACCTTCATAAAAATGAATCAATCTTGGATCACCACCAGCTACCAGGCACCTGATGCTGATGTAACCGAATAATTTTTTTTGAAATCTCATATCCCTTCAAGACTGCCTATTCTGATGCTGAGTGACTATCCTGTTATTATGAGTGATTTTCCTCTTCCTCAATGATCATGCTAATAGCTTTTAAGAACATTTTTGGTTCTGGGCGCCGCAATCAGTGGCTAAGGCCCAATTTTTCTGCCCTTGTTTAACAGGGGCGTGTAATTACAATTTTTGATGCAATACTTTGCAGCAGGGCTCGTTCCTGTGCTCCAAGTAGAGTATCTGTGAGGGGTTGCAGTGTTGTGGCACCAGCATCAGTGCCTAAGGCACAATTTTTCAGCCCCTGTTTAACAGGGGCGTGTAATTACAATTTTTGATGCAATACTTTGCAGCAAGGCTCATTCCTGCGCTCCAACTAGAGTATCTGTGAGGGGTTGCAGTGTTGTGGCACCAGCACCAGTGCCTAAGGCCCAATTTTTCTGCCCTTGTTTAACAGGGGCATGTAATTACAATTTTTGATGCAATACTTTGCAGCAGGGCTCGTTCCTGCACTCCAACTAGAGTATCTGTGAGGGGTTGCAGTGTTGTGGCACCAGCGCCAGTGCCTAAGGCCCAATTTTTCTGCCCCTGTTCAACAGGGACATGTAATTACAATTCTTGATCTAATATTTCACAGCAGGGCCCGTTCCAGCGCTCAACAAGAGTAACTGTGAGGACTTACAGTGTTGTGGCACCAGCACCACCACCATCACCAAAGGCCCAATTTTTCTGCCCCTGTTCAACAGGGGCATGTAATTACAATTTTTGATCTAATATTTCACAGCAGGGCCCTGTGAGGGCTTACAGTGTTATGGCAACATCAACACCTAAGGCCACAATTTCTGCAGAGTATATAGGGCAGGCCCCTACTTTCAAACATCCAACTTACAAACGACTCCTTCTTGCAAACAGAAGGAGACAACAGGAAGTGAGATGAAATCTACCCCTAGGAAGGGAAATTGTTTCCTGTAAGAGTTAATATGGGAGAAACGTTTCTCCTTTCCACTGATGCTTTCTCACCAATCCTTGTTTCACTAAA
The DNA here is from genome assembly GCA_037952835.1 of Lithobates septentrionalis. NCBI lineage: Eukaryota > Metazoa > Chordata > Amphibia > Anura > Ranidae > Lithobates > Lithobates septentrionalis. Next base: position 758,903 of record JBBDGP010001232.1, on the reverse strand, counting down.
AACCCCAAATTTTCTAAAAACATTTGTCATTGGGACAGAAAGTGAGATGAAATCTTCTGATGAGGAGCACAGACAGAAAAACAAATGTCACAGGGGTGATAACCCTTCCCTATGTTTTCCAAAAAGCTTAAAATAGATATTTTGGCTGGAGCTAAACACGTTAAAAATGTACCAGTTCAAAATTACAAACAGATTCTACTTAACAACAAACCTACAGTCTCTGTCTTGTTTGCACCACCTGTATACTGCTGTTCAGAGTATATAGGGCCTGGTGGCCCCATGCCTTTCCTTTTTTTAATTTGGGTGCGGGGTTCCCCTTAATATCCATACAAGACCCAAAGGGCCTGGTAATGGACTGGGGGTTACCCATGCCGTTTGTCTCACTGATTTTCATCCAAATTGCCAGGATCCGACGTTACATTAAAGCCGCAAAAATTTCATTTTGTGCAGGGACTGTTCTAAGCATGGGAAACACGCGCCACTTTACAGGCATACTGTAGACACCCCCCAGGTATGATATTTAACCACTTCAGCCCCGGAAGGATTTACCCCCTTCCTGACCAGAGCACTTTTTACAATTTGGCACTGCGTCGCTTTAACTGCTAATTGTGCGGTCATGCAATGCTGTACCCAAACGAAATTTGTGTCCTTTTCTTCCCACAAATAGAGCTTTCTTTTGATGCTATTTGATCACCTCTGCCGTTTTTATTTTTTGCGCTATAAACGGAAAAAGACCGAAAATTTTGAAAAAAAATGATATTTTCTACTTTTTGTTATAAAAAAAATCCAATAAACTCAATTTTAGTCATACATTTAGGCCAAAATGTATTCGGCCACATGTCTTTGGTAAAAAAAATGTCAATAAGCGTATATTTATTGGTTTGCGCAAAAGTTATAGCATCTACAAACTAGGGTACATTTTCTGGAATTTACACAGCTTTTAGTTTATGACTGCCATTTGTCAATGTCATTTCATGAGGTGCTAAAATGGCAGGGCAGTACAACCCCCCCCCCCAAATGACCCCATTTTGGAAAGTAGACACCCCAAGGAAATTGCTGAGAGGCATGTTGAACCCATTGAATATTTTTTTTTTGGTCCCAAGTGATTGAATAATGACAAAAAAAAAAAATTACAAAAAGTTGTCACTAAATGATATATTGCTCACACAGGCCATGGGCATATGTGGAATTGCACCCCAAAATACATTCAGCTGCTTCTCTTGAGTACAGGGATACCACATGTGTGGGACTTTTTGGGAGCCTAGCCGCGTACGGGGCCCCGAAAACCAAGCACCGCCTTCAGGATTTCAAAGGGCATAAATTTTTGATTTCACTACTCACTACCTATCACAGTTTTGAAGGCCATAAAATGCCAAGATGGCACAAACCCTGCCCCCAAATGACCCCATTTTGTAAAGTAGACACCCCAAGCTATTTGCTGAGAGGCATGTTGAGTCCATGGAATATTTTATTTTTTGACACAAGTTGCGGTAATGTGACAATTTTTTTTTTTTTGCACAAAGTTGTCACTAAATGATATATTGCTCACACAGGCCATGGGCATATGTGGAATTGCACCCCAAAATACATTTAGCTGCTTCTCCTGAGTATGGGGATACCACATGTGTGGGACTTTTTGGGAGCCTAGCCGCGTACGGGGCCCCGAAAACCAAGCACCGCCTTTAGGATTTCTAAGGGCATACATTTTTGATTTCACTCCTCACTACCTATCACAGTTTTGAAGGCCATAAAATGCCAAGATGGCACAAACCCCCCCCCCAAATGACCCCATTTTGGAAAGTAGACACCCCAAGCTATTTACTGAGAGGCATGTTGAGTCCATGGAATATTTTATATTTTGACACAAGTTGCGGGAATGTGACAATTTTTTATTTTTATTTTTTTGCACAAAGTTGTCACTAAATGATATATCGCTCAAACATGCCATGGGCATATGTGGAATTACACCCCAAAATACATTCTGCTGCTTCTCCTGAGTACGGGGATACCACATGTGTGGGACTTTTTGGGAGCCTAGCCGCGTACGGGGCCCAGAAAACCAAGCACCGCCTTCAGGATTTCTAAGGGCATAAATTTTTGATTTCACTCCTCACTACCTATCACAGTTTTGAAGGCCATAAAATGCCAAGATGGCACAACCCCCCCCCCCAAATGACTCCATTTTGGAAAGTAGACACCCCAAGCTATTTGCTGAGAGGCATGTTGAGTCCATGGAATATTTTATTTTTTGACACAAGTTGCGGGAAAGTGACAATTTTTTTTTTTTGCACAAAGTTGTCACTAAATGATATATTGCTCACACAGGCCATGGGCATATGTGGAATTGCACCCCAAAATACATTCTGCTGATTCTCCTGAGTACGGAGATACCACATGTGTGGGACTTTTTGGGAGCCTAGCCACGTACGGGGCCCCCCGAAATCCCAGCACCGCCTTCAGGATTTCTAAGGGCGTAAAGTTGTGATTTCACTCCTCACTACCTATCACATTTTTGAAGGCCATAAAATGCCCAGATGGCACAAAACCCCCCCAAATGACCCCATTTTGGAAAGTAGACACCCCAAGCTATTTGCTGAGAGGCATGTTGAGTCCATGGAATATTGTATATTTTGACACAAGTTGCGGGAAAGTGACATTTTTTTTTTTTTTTTGCACAAAGTTGTCACTAAATGATATATTGGTCAAACATGCTATGGGCATATGTGGAATTGCACCCCAAAATACATTCTGCTGCTTCTCCTGAGTATGGGGATACCACATGAGTGGCACTTTTTGGGAGCCTAGCTTCATACGGGGCCCCGAAATCCAATCACCGCCTTCAGGATTTCTAAGAGCGTTAATTTTTGATTTCACTCCTCACTACCCATCACAGTTTTGAAGGCCATGAAATGCCAAGATAGCACAAAACCCCCCAAAATGACCCCATTTTGGAAAGTAGACACCCCAAGCTATTTGCTGAGAGGCATGGTGAGTATTTTGCAGCTCTCATTTGTTTTTGAAAATGAAGAAAGACAAGAAAAACTTATTTTTTTTTTCTTTTTTCAATTTTCAAAAGTTTGTGACAAAAAGTGAGGTCTGCAAAATACTCACTATACCTCTCAGCAAATAGCTTTGGGTGTCTATTTTCCAAAATGGGGTCATTTGGGGGGGTTTTGAACTGTCCTGGCATTTTATGCACAACATTTAGAAGCTTATGTCACACATCACCCACTCTTCTAACCACTTGAAGACAAAGCCCTTTCTGACACTTTTTGTTTACATGAAAAAATTATTTTTTTTTTGCAAGAAAATTACTTTGAACCCCCAAACATTATATATTTTTTTAAAGCAAATGCCCTACAGATTAAAATGGTGGGTGTTTCATTTTTTTTTCACATAGTATTTGCGCAGCGATTTTTCAAACGCATTTTTTGGGGAAAAAACAGACTTTTTAAAATTTTAATGCACTAAAACACACTATATTGCCCAAATGTTTGATGAAATAAAAAAGATGATCTTAGGCCGAGTACATGGATACCAAACATAACATGCTTTAAAATTGCGCACAAACGGGCAGTGGCGACAAACTAAATACATTTTTAAAAGCCTTTAAAAGCCTTTACAGGTTACCACTTTAGATTTACAGAGGAGGTCTACTGCTAAAATTACTGCCCTCAATCTGACCTTCGCGGTGATACCTCACATGCATGGTGCAATTGCTGTTTACATTTGACGCCAGACCGACGCTTGTGTTCGCCTTTGCGCGAGAGCAGGGGGGGACAGAGGTGCTTTTTTTTTCTTTTCTTTTTTTTTTTTCTTTATTAATTTTTTGATTTTTTATCTTATTTTTAAACTGTTCCTTTCATTTTATATTTTTTTTTAATCATTTTTATTGTTATCTCAGGGAATGTAAATATCCCCTATGATAGCAATAGGTAGTGACAGGTACCCTTTTTTGAAAAAATTGGGGTCTATTAGACCCTAGATCTCTCCTTTGCCCTCAAAGCATCTGACCACATCAAGATCGGTGTGATAAAATGCTTTCCCAATTTCCCAATGGCGCTGTTTTCATCCGGCGAAATCTAAGTCATGAAATGCTCGTAGCTTCCGGTTTCTTAGGCCATAGAGATGTTTGGAGCCATTCTGGTCTCTGATAAGCTCTATGGTCAGCTGCCCGAATCACCAGCTGCATTCTCAGGTTCCCTGTTGGGACAGGAGAGCCAGAGAAAAACATGGAAGACGGTGGGGGGGGCATTCCCTCCCACTGCTGGTAAAAGCAGTCTAGAGGCTAATTAGCCGCTAGGATTGCTTTTACATGAAAGCCGACCGCTGGCTGAAAAGAATGATACCAAGATGATACCTAAACCTGCAGGCATCATTCTGGTATAACCACTCAAAGTCCAGCAACATACCAGTACGTTGCTGGTCCTTGTTGGGCATATATTGTAAACTTTTTTTTCATGCAGCCTGTGGGCTGAACGAAAAAAAGATATTGATCGGTGGGTATGCCCACCATTAGAATACCTCCCTTCATCCACCCACTTCTAATGATGGGCATACATGCACCATTTATATATGCCGAAGCATGGGGGCATCCTCCCGCAAAAAGCAGGAGCAAATTGCTCCTCCACCCACTGCTGCCCCCACGCTTCGGCATATATGCTGAAGTATGTAACTGTGGTGGTGAAATCACCTCCGACAGCGCTGGAGTCACGGCTTTATGTATCGTGGGAGCAAACGCTGTTGCTGTCAAGATAAATAAATCCGCCCTGCAACTGAATGGCGTACCTGCTAAGCAAATGATGGTTAACAAAAAACAAAGTAACATTACAGTATAACAGTAATACTTACCATACCTGCAAAGCAAATACAAAAAAAACATAGTAAAAAATAAAACATTTAATGCAACCTGTGCCTACCTAAAATATATATATGCCGAAGCATGGGGGCATCCTCCCGCAAAAGGCAGAAGCAAATTGCTCCTCCACCCACTGCTGCCCCCACGCTTCGGCATATATGCTGAAGTATGTAACTGTGGTGGTGAAATCACCTCCGACAGCGCTGGAGTCACGGCTTTATATATCGTGGGAGCAAACGCTGTTGCTGTCAAGATAAATAAATCCACGCTGCAAATGAATGGCGTACCTGCTAAGCAAATGATGGTTAACAAAAAAACAAAGTAACATTACAGTATAACAGTAATACTTACCAAACCTGCAAAGCAAATACAAAAAAAACCATAGTAAAAAATAAAACATTTAACGCAACCTGTGCCTACCTAAAATATATATATGCCGAAGCATGGGGGCATCCTCCCGCAAAAGGCAGGAGCAAATTGCTCCTCCACCCACTGCTGCCCCCACGCTTCGGCATATATGCTGAAGTATGTAACTGTGGTGGTGAAATCACCTCCGACAGCGCTGGAGTCACGGCTTTATGTATCGTGGGAGCAAACGCTGTTGCTGTCAAGATAAATAAATCCTCTCTGCAGCTGAATGGCGTACCTGAAAACAAAAAAGTGGTTAACAATAAAAAAAAAGTATAAAAAAATTGCATACCTATAAAGCAAACATGATAAAAACATAACAATAAAACATTGCAGTATAGAATACAATAAAAAAGAGCAGAACAATAGAGAGAGAATAGAGAGAGAACAATAAAACAACAACTATTTTTGGTTTTTTTATTTTATTTTTTTTTTGTATTTTTATTTTTTATTTATTTATTTATTTTTTATTTTTTTTAACACTTTTTTTAGTAACTTTAACTTTTTTAACTGGTACCAGGTTTGGGTCTCTCAAAATGCGATGGCATCTTGGGAGACCCTGTGAAAGTGTGTCCTACTCTGTGCAGTGCTGTACCCTATGCTAATACTCCACTAGTGTATGGTAGCGTTCAAAACATTCACCAATGCATAGACCAGGATTGTCAGGACAGGAGGGACAACAATACAGGGTGTCAAGCCTAAATTCGCGCTTGCTGCAGACACTACATCTTTTTTGGGGGGCTCGTTGGGTAGGGGTACTCTGGAGGACATAAGGAAAATGCCTCCCATGCAGCCGGCTTACTGCATTTGGATTGGGAAGGTGAGGTGGAGCACCGTCTGGAAACAGAAGGGCTCTGACGATCTCTTCCTGGAATTTAAGGAAGGATCCAGTCCGTCCTGAAGCTCTGTATAGCACATGAGCATTCAGCAAAGCCAATTGAAATAAATAAACAGACACTTTTTTGTACCAGCGTCTGGCCTTACGGGCAATTAGGTACGGCGTCAACAACTGGTCGTTGAGGTCCACCCCTCCCATATTAAGGTTATATTCGTGGACACAGAGGGGTTTCTCCACAACACCAGTCGCCGTAGTAATTTGGGTCGTCGTGTCTGCATGAAGGGAGGTAAGAACGAAAACATTCTTATTGTCCCTCCTCTTCATAGCGAGCAAATTATTACACTGCAAGCAGGCTCTCTCCCCCAGCCTAAGACGGGAGTCTACAAGCCGCTGGGGAAAGCCCCGGCGATTAGGTCGCACGGTGCCACATGCTCCAATCTACTGATCAAACAAGTGACTAAAAAGTGGCACGCTCGTATAATAATTGTCCACGTACAAGTGGTACCCCTTTCCGAATAAGGGTGACACCAAGTCCCACACTATCTTGCCAGCGCTTCCTATGTAGTCAGGGCAGTTTATCGGCTCTACGTGACTATCTTTGCCCTCGTAAACCATAAATCTACATGTATAGCCTGTGGCCCTGTCACAGAGCTTATACATCTTGACCCCGTATCTGGCACGCTTGCTGGGAAGGTACTGTTTGAATGACAAGCGGCCAGAAAATTTAATCAGGGACTCATCAACGCAGACAACTTGATGGGGAGTAAACAAGTCTGCAAAATGCTGGTTGAAGTGGTTTACGAGGGGCCGAATTTTGTAGAGCCGATCGTATCCAGGGTCTCCACGAGGACGACAGAGTTCATTGTCGTTGAAGTGCATGAACCACAAAATCTGCTCGTATCGTGCCCTGGTCATGGAGGCAGAGAACACAGGCATATGGTGAATTGGGTCAGTGGACCAATATGACCGCAACTCACTCTTTTTAGTTATACCCATGTTGAGGGAAAGGCCCAGAAAGAGCTTAAATTCGGAAACCGTAATTGGTTTCCAATCTCTGGCAAGGGAGGACTGGGGATTAGTGGCGATGTGTTGACCAGCGTACAAATTGCTATGGTCCACAATAGATCTATAGAGATCTTCGGTGAAAAACAGCGAATAAAAATCCAGTGGCGTAAAATCAACTGTTTCCACCTGAATTCCGGGTTGGTCAGTGAATGGGGGAAGTACGGGTGTTGCAGAAGTGGTGGGTTCCCAATTCGGATTGGCGAATGCAGCAGGTAGGGCACTATGGGCACGACGGGCCTGTGTTCGTCTTCTTCTTGGTGGCAGCGGGACACTACTTGTGCTTGCCACCTCGCCAGCTTGAACTGCACTTATGGGACTCGCCACGTCACCAAGTGTTACTGCAGTGCTGGATGTACGACCAGGGTGTACTAGGCCGCTGATGCTTGCCAGTTCACCAGAAGGAGTAGCGGCACTAGTACTTCTCTGCTCCATATGAGAGCCCTGCGGTTCTTGCACTTCAAGGACAGAAGAAGTTCGGGGTCTGGTACGCCTGACCCTAGCAGGGACCACAACTCCGTCGTCAGAGCTATCTGTCATGGAGCCGCTGTCCTCTACAGGTTCGTATTCTGAGCCTGAACTTGACAGATGAATGACTTCCTCTTCACTATCTGTCATGCTTAGAAACGTGTAGGCCTCTTCACTAGTGTACCTTCGATTTGCCATTTTGGGCTCTAAATTTAGGGGTACACTAGTGAGACTCACAGGCAAAAAAGCTCCTGACTGTTAGCGACTGATTCAAAACGCTACCAAAAAACTGTTAGCGATCGCAGGGATCAGGCCTGACTCTGCGAACGCTGCAGTTATGTGTGCTTAGTGTTTTGTAAGTGACAGTTATCGATCGATACTGCACTTGGGTGGGCTGGGCTGGGCTGGGCTGGGCCGAGGGGCAAAACGCAGGTGCTAGCAGGTATCTGGGCTGATCCCACTAACACTGTGTTTATGGGAACCCTAAACTGCTGGGGAGTATAGATCTGATCGGATCAGATATCGATCCCTTCAGATACTATAGCACTAAGGGAGGTGTATGCTGCGTGTGTGGGTTTTAGCGGTACTGGCGCTAACCTGACGCTGCCTGGGGCGACGCAGACCTTATCTGATCCTAAAAACTTAACTTATATCACCGCCGGCAATTAGGGGGTTAAACCTTTATAAGGTAATAAACGGCGGGTGCCCTAAAACTATAATAAACTACAAAAAAACAAACCTTCTAACCAGCGTCACCCGTAACACTTATACGGTGATCGCTGGTGAAAGGGTTAACTAGGGGGCTAGGGGGTAACTAGGGTAACTAGGGGGTCGCTATAAAACACTGACAGCAAACCTATATACTTACCTCCCTAACTAGCCTCACCTGTGTCACTAATACAGCGATCAGAAAAACGATTGCTTAGCGACACTGGCGACGGGGGGTAATCAAGGGGTTAACCTTTATTAGGGGGGGTTAGGGGGGTACCCTGGACCTAAAGGGGGGTACCCTAGACCTAAAGGGGGCTAACCTAACTGCCCTAACACTTATAACTGTCACAAACTGACACCAATGCAAAAAAAAAAAAAAACTGCTAATGGTGTCAGTGTGACAGGGGGTACAGGGGGGTGATCGGGGGGTGATCGGGGGGTGATGGGGGGTGAAAAGTGTGCCTAGTGTGTTCTACTGGAAGTGTAGTGTTGGTGCACTTACTTGGATGTCTTCTCTCCTCGGCGCCGGAACGAAAAGACCGGCTCGAGGAGGGATGACATCACTTCCTTTCCCTCTGTTTACATTACAGAGGGAAAGGAAGCGTTTTCATTCGCCAGGAGCGATCAGGAGGGGGTGGCCAACAATGAATGGCCTCCCCCTCACCTCTCATCGCCCGCGAAGAAATGCCAGTCGCCTCTGGCACCAGGGGGGGACCCCCCACCCGCGGGAGGCAGATCACGTATGGGTACGTGATTCTGCCTGCCCGTGCCATTCTGCTGACGTATATCAGCGTGAGGCGGTCGGCAAGTGGTTAAAGAAATATTTCACTTTTTTTTTTTACTTTAAGCATCATTAAAAGAACTGCTCCTGAAAAAACGGCCGTCAATGGGGTTCTAATGTTCGTGCAAATTTTCGGTCCGTTCGCAGGTTCTGGTGCGAACCGAACCGGGGGGGTGTTCGGCTCATCCCTACTGAATACCAATGCAATCTGTTATAAATGGGGGTTTCTGTTAAAACTGATTGTCTCAAAAGATGGTAAAACGGTGGTGTTTAAGTACCCGGGTGACCTACCTAAAATTCTGTTGACATTTCAGCTCCCTCAGATGAACTTACCAGACTGGTCATTTAAGTCTCTATTACCAAACCCTGTCGCAAGAGAAAACTGGGAGTAGGTACCCTACAAAGCTCTATATGAATTTTTTTTTTTACTCCTATTTTTCAATTATCCTATTATGTGTGTGTATGTGTGTATGTGTATATATATATATATATATACAGTGGCTTGCGAAAGTATTCGGCCCCCTTGAACTTTTCAACCTTTTGCCACATTTCAGGCTTCAAACATAAAGATATAAAATTTTAATTTTTTGTGAAGAATCACCAACAAGTGGGACACAATTGTGAAGTGGAACGAAATCTTTTGGATTTTTGAAACTTTTTTAACTAATAAAAAATGAAAAGTGGGGCATGCAAAATTATTTGGCCCCCTTGCGTTAATACTTTGTAGAGCCACCTTTTGCTGCGATTACAGCTGCAAGCCGCTTGGGGTATGTCTCTATCAGTTTTGCACATCGAGAGACTGAAATTCTTGCCCATTCTTCCTTGCAAAACAGCTCGAGCTCAGTGAGGTTGGATGGAGAGCGTTTGTGAACAGCAGTTTTCAGCTCTTTCCACAGATTCTCGATTGGATTCAGGTCTGGACTTTGACTTGGCCATTCTAACACCTGGATAGGTTTATTTGTGAACCATTCCTTTGTAGATTTTGCTGTATGTTTGGGATCATTGTCTTGTTGGAAGATAAATCTCCGTCCCAGTTTCAGGTCTTTTGCAGACTCCAACAGGTTTTCATCCAGAATGGTCCTGTATTTGGCTGCATCCATCTTCCCCTCAATTTTAACCATCTTCCCTGTCCCTGCTGAAGAAAAGCAGGCCCAAACCATGATGCTGCCACCACCATGTTTGACAGTGGGGATGGTGTGTTGAGTGTGATGAGCTGTGTTGCTTTTACGCCAAACATATCGTTTTGCATTGTGGCCAAAAAGTTCGATTTTGGTTTCATTGGACCAGAGCACCTTCTTCCACATGTTTGGTGTGTCTCCCAGGTGGCTTGTGGCAAACTTTAGACGAGACTTTTTATGGATATCTTTGAGAAATGGCTTTCTTCTTGCCACTCTTCCATAAAGGCCAGATTTGTGCAGTGTACAACTGATTGTTGTCCTATGGACAAGACTCTCCCACCTCAGCTGTAGTTCTCTGCAGTTCATCCAGAGTGATCATGGGCCTCTTGGCTGCATCTCTGATCAGTCTTCTCCTTGTCTGAGCTGAAAGTTTAGAGGGACAGCCAGGTCTTGGTAGATTTGCAGTGGTCCGATACTCCTTCCATTTCAAAATGATCGCTTGCACAGTGCTCCTTGGGATGTTTAAAGCTTGGGAAATCTTTTTGTATCCAAATTCGGCTTTAAACTTCTCCACAACAGTATTCCAGACCTGCCTGGTGTGTTCCTTGGTCTTCATGATGCTCTCTGCGCTTTCAACAGAACCCTGAGACTATCACAGAGCAGGTGCGTTTATACAGAGACTTGATTACACACAGGTGGATTCTGTTTATCACCATCAGTCATTTAGGACAACATTGGATCATTCAGAGATCCTCGCTGAACTTCTGGAGTGAGTTTTCTGCACTGAAAGTAAAGGGGCCGAATAATTTTGCACGCACCACTTTTCAGTTTTTTAATTGCTAAAAAAGTTTAAAATATCCAATTGATTTCGTTCCACTTCACAATTGTGTCCCACTTGTTGGTGATTCTTTACAAAAAATTAAAATTTTATATCTTTATGTTTGAAGCCTGAAATGTGGCAAAAGGTTGAAAAGTTCAAGGGGGCCGAATACTTTCGCAAGCCACTGTATGTATATATATATATATATATATATATATATATATATATATATATATATATATATATATATATATATATACTTTTTATTTTATTTTATTTTTCTTTCTATATTATATTTTTTTTGTCTTCTTTTCTTTTTAATATTCACAGTTAACAGTTTATATGTTTATCACAGCGATATAGGTACTGTCACCGATAGCATCAGTTCTAGTGGAGGAGAGTAGAATTAATTGGGGGGGGGGGGAGTAGGGAATTATTATGGAAAGTGTTTATTAATTTATGCATTTATTTATTTTTTCCTTCCTCTCCCCCCCCCCCCTTTTTTTTATTTAAGTTGGAGTCGGATCACGTGGCTGTTGTCATCTGTGGATCTGACACCTGCTTGTATGTGAATAAAAAATGAATCAGCGCGAAATGATATATAACAAAAGGCAGCTGCTGAACACCAGGGTCAAATTTCAAATCCCTCAGCATAAATCACAAAATAGAAGGTGCAGCGCTAATGAATGAAAGATAAGAAAGGACTAATGAGCACAATAACAATCCACCACAGTGTGTGAAATAATCAGTCCATATATTCGGTCCACATGAATCTTCAAAGAGTGGAAAAATGCATGCTTGCAAAAACGGTGATTCCAGGAGCCCACCACCACGGTAACAAATGGCCTCTCACCTGATGTGATGGACCCTTTGGTTATAGAGGGTCAAAAAACGCCTTTTTCATAAACCAATGGAAATGCAGCATATCAGTCAAGGACTAGGTACAGGACACTCCAATTCGACCATATAAAATAAAAGTGGCAAGAGGATAGTGCTCTCCGTTTTAAAAACTCTTTATTCGATATATAAAATAGAAACACTCACATATGTAGAACTTGGTACAGGCAGACAAGTGTAAAAAGATCCTCCGATCTTCCGAACAGCTTAGCAGATGCGCAGTGGCTGCGGGTGACGTCACGTTCCTCGTTCTGGACGCGTTGCGTCCCAGTGGGCGGGGACTTCATCAGCAGATGAGGAACGTCGTGGGCACCCGCGCTATATGCTAGGTACGTAGCCATGGCAACAGTACACTGAACGTAATACTCCTCAAGCTCACCCGGAAGTCGATCCGGATGTAAAGCTCACCCGGAAATGGATCCGGATGTGACCCCTTACTAAGAAAGGATCAGTAAACGGAAGTTTAGCTATCAAACATCAATAAAAAGAAAGCGCATCAATCCTAAAAAGGACATGTGCACTAATCCCAAACAGAATTATAAACAAAACTTGGGAAAAGTTGTATAAAATATGTTGTCAAAACATTTATACTAAAATATCCATAAAATTTATAAAAATTATAAAAAAATATAATTATGAAATTGTGAGTCATCCGCGGCCACTGTCATCCAATAAAATAGCACACAAAAGCAAATGGAGAGCGATTAACGATCTGATATAAAACAGTTTGTGTCAAAATCCACGTTTAACCCTTCAGGGCTGAGAACCCTGGTTTCGAAGATCCAATATGATTCTCTTCTGCTCAGTTGCCTTATGAAATTCCCCCCCCCTCCAGTGTCTCGTGACCCTCTCTATACCCCAAAATCTTAGACTTTTTGGATTCTGATGGTGATGAAGTTTGAAGTGTCTGGAGACATTGTGGGATTTCAGGCCTTTTTTAATATTGTTAACATGCTCAGCTATCCTCACGTGTAGGGGTCTGGATGTTCTCCCAATATACTGGAGCCCGCAACCGCACTCCAGCATATACACGACCCCTACCGTGTCGCAGGTAATCAGCTGTACCTAGACGCTTGCGTTGGGATTTACCCCCCAATGATGGCCTAACTGATGTTCAATCTATGTCTGAATGGAGTGATTTCTTCATTAAGAGAGGTTTTGAATTGTTGGAATTTCTCTTGATCCGTAAGAGAAAGAGGATGGCCACTCTTGACTCTCAGATTGGAGAAATGACCAAGAATGTCAAAACTTTTAAAAATAGTGAGGAGTTCATCAGATTATCTGGAGAACTCAAAAATAAACTCACTAAATGGGATTTGGAAACACAAAATAAGAAACGGAAGAAGTTCATCAGGGATTTTGAAGATTTCAATGGGGGGATAATCTTTAAATGGCAGAATTCCCCAGGTATGGAAGACCCTGCTCCAACTCCGGCTAACACTCAGGTAGCCACAGGAGGGATTGGAAGTTATGCCCCCAGAAATGACCTTGTTTATCAATATGATCACCCACATCATACCAAACAGGCCCCACCCCCTAATACCTATGGCCATAAGAGAAAAAATAACAATAATAAAAAAGGTAATATGAGAGGAAGGGGCAGAGGTAATAACAGGCCCTATAACCAACACGGGACACCTTCTCGTCAGAACGGTTACCCAGCGTATGAAGCAAGTAGGGAGCATTTTGAGAGAGGAGGCTATGACCCCCCCTATAACAAATCCATTCCTACGTCTAATCGTTTTGCCCCACTAGCTGATCATACCCCTTATAAAGAAAATGGTTTTTTAGCTCAACGGGGGGAACAGAGATACCCCCCTCAGTCCTATCCACCTCAACAAGGAGAGCCGTGGAGACAGCTGACATCTTACACTCCATCAAACGCCGGCCCTCGCAAGCGAAAAGAAAGAGAGGAAGGAGAGGGGGCAGGAGAGTACAAAAGGCCCAAACCACGATAGGGAAGGGTATATACAATTTGAGTCAAGTCACTCTCAGTGATGATGAGATTAAGGTTTTGGATCGAGGTCTAAAATTTGCCCCCATCAAAAAGCTTAATAAATTTGACACATATGTCAATATTCAGAAATATGTGAGGTCCCTTAATATGAAAAAATACTTTTTGGCCCAACCACATCAGGGGACCAAACCGTCTAGTTCCCAACATTCATCTTTACGGAACAAATCCACGTTTAACCCACAGAATACTGACAATAAACATTTAGAAGTGTTTAAAAATATGGTTTCTCATGATTTGAATCAGTTAAAGGTCAAGAAAATTGTTGATCCTTTATACATCAAACGTGGGATACAATCGCTTGCGGAACGGAAAGATATAGTCATCCGCCCCGCCGATAAAGGGGGGGGTCTGGTCATCCTGAGCAGGGACTATTACCAGTCTGAGATGAGTCGCCTGCTCTCTGACCAAGATACCTATAGGATTCTTAGTAGAGATCCTATGTTAATCTATAAGGATGAATTGCATGCGATTATAGATGGCAGGGATCAAAAAATCCTCACTAAAAAAGAAGCAATGTATCTGGATCCTTTATTTTGCAGAACCCCTGTGATTTACTTTTTGCCCAAAATTCATAAAGACATTATTAACCCCCCCGGTCGACCCATTGTTAATGGGATCGACTCAGTGTCAGCACGCCTTGGGCAATACATTGATGTCTTCTTGCAACCATTAGTGACTAAAACCCCTGCATACCTCAAAGACACTAAGCATGTCATCCAGATCTTGGAAAGTCTTGAGTGTTCATCGCCCACCTTTTTGGTTACAGCAGACGTCAGCTCTCTGTATACCATTATTGGTCACAGAGATGCCATGACGTCTGTTGAATGGGCTTTATCCTCTTCTCCATTATCTGGGAGACATCAGGAATTTTTGTTGAGCTGTCTGAATTTTTGTTTAACCAAAAATTATTTTTGGTACAATAGGGATTTTTACCTGCAGACAAGGGGAGTGGCTATGGGGGCTCGCTTTGCTCCCAGTGTGGCCAATATATTTATGGCCCACTGGGAGGAGGAGGCAGTTTTTGCCAACAGACCCCCTGAGCTCATTTGTTACCGTTGTTTCATTGACGATCTTATCCTGATATGGAGAGGTGATAGGGATAAACTTGACATGTTTATTGATACTCTCAATAACAATCATAAAAACATTGTCTTGACCTGGACGATCGACCAGGAAAAGGTTGTATTTTTGGATTTGATCATTAACATTACACACAACCATTTCACTATGACCAATTATTTCAAACCCACTGACCGCAACTCGTACATCCCCCTGGGTAGTTGCCACCACCATTCGTGGTTGTGCAATATCCCCAGGAGGCAGTACATCAGGCTGCGTAGAAATTGTACCTCGGATGAGGACTTTATGACACAATCGCACATTCTGACAACTAGGTTTGAGCAAAAAGGATACGATCGTTCTAAACTAGAGGAGGAGATCACTAGAGTTAAGGGTCTCGACAGAGGTACTTTGGTCTCTGATACTGTTAGGGAGACAGGGGGTGATAATCATAATTTTAAGATGGTGCTTGATTATAATGTGCAGTATCGCACATTTGAGAAAATAGTACGTAAGAACTGGCCCATCTTAAAACAGGATAAAATCTTAGGCCCCGTGCTTCCTGACCACCCTCAGTTCATCTACAGGAAGGCTCCATCATTAAGGGACCGATTGGCCCCTAGTGTTCTGAACCCCCCTGTACCTTCTTCCGATAGGCTTTTTTCTTTTCTGAGTGGCTTCTACGCATGTGGTAAATGCATGCCATGTAAACATGCTAATGGGGAACATAAAGAAAAGGAAAAAATTCCTATCCTCTGCTACTGGTAAAGAATATGAAATCAAACAGCTGATTACCTGCGACACGGTATGGGTCGTGTATATGCTGGAGTGCGGTTGCGGGCTCCAGTATATTGGGAGAACATCCAGACCCCTACACGTGAGGATAGCTGAGCATGTTAACAATATTAAAAAAGGCCTGAAATCCCACAATGTCTCCAGACACTTCAAACTTCATCACCATCAGAATCCAAAAAGTCTAAGATTTTGGGGTATAGAGAGGGTCACGAGACACTGGAGGGGGGGGGAATTTCATAAGGCAACTGAGCAGAAGAGAATCATATTGGATCTTCGAAACCAGGGTTCTCAGCCCTGAAGGGTTAAACGTGGATTTTGACACAAACTGTTTTATATCAGATCGTTAATCGTTCTCCATTTGCTTTTGTGTGCTATTTTATTGGATGACAGTGGCCGCGGATGACTCACAATTTCATAATTATATTTTTTTATAATTTTTATAAATTTTATGGATATTTTAGTATAAATGTTTTGACAACATATTTTATACAACTTTCCCCAAGTTTTGTTTATAATTCTGTTTGGGATTAGTGCACATGTCCTTTTTAGGATTGATGCGCTTTCTTTTTATTGATGTTTGATAGCTAAACTTCCGTTTACTGATCCTTTCTTAGTAAGGGGTCACATCCGGATCCATTTCCGGGTGAGCTTTACATCCGGATCGAATTCCGGGTGAGCTTGAGGAGTATTATGTTCAGTGTACTGTTGCCATGGCTACGTACCTAGCATATAGCGCGGGTGCCCACGACGTTCCTCATCTGCTGATGAAGTCCCCGCCCACTGGGATGCAACGCGTCCAGAACGAGGAACGTCGTGACGTCACCCGCGGCCACTGCGCATCTGCTAAGCTGTTCGGAAGATCGGAGGATCTTTTTACACTTGTCTGCCTGTACCAAGTTCTACATATGTGAGTGTTTCTATTTTATATATCGAATAAAGAGTTTTTAAAACGGAGAGCACTATCCTCTTGCCACTTTTATTTTATATGGTCGAATTGGAGTGTCCTGTACCTGGTCCTTGACTGATATGCTGCATTTCCATTGGTTTATGAAAAAGACGTTTTTTGACCCTCTATAACCAAAGGGTCCATCACATCAGGTGAGAGGCCATTTGTTACCGTGGTGGTGGGCTCCTGGAATCACCGATTTTGCAAGCATGCATTTTTCCACTCTTTGAAGATTCATGTGGACCGAATATATGGACTGATTATTTCACACACTGTGGTGGATTGTTATTGTGCTCATTAGTCCTTTCTTATCTTTCATTCATTAGCGCTGCACCACCTGCTTGTATGTGGGTCGATTTGGGGGTGTCATCAACATGTGTCATTAACATGGTGGGGATATCGCATTGGCACCCGCAGCGGTCCACGGAGGGCATTGGGAGTTATTCGCAGGAGAATTGCTATACGGGGCCGGCATTGGGTCATGCTTGCCCCCAGGTCGCCACATTGTGAACCTGACATGAACCTGGGCTGTAGGTCACAGACAATTTCATGGTGATTTAAAGGGGGAAGGAGAGGGAATAGGGAAATTGATTTTTTTAATTCTTGAAAGGTCTCTGAGACATCCCATTATATGATGCAAAATTTATCTTACTGATTCAATTTAGTGCATTAATGTCTGGAAGGTTTAGACTGGTGCCTGGAGATGGAGATGGAGATCACTGCTCCTTTAGAGCAAATATATCCTTGTGAGTTGGTGTTAATCTACGTTTTGATGTTTTTTTCTTCCTCAATTCCTCTCCATTATGGAGAGGGGCCGGGGAAGATTAAACGAGGATTTTCTATGGCACTACATGATGTAATTGATCCAAGAGTACCTAAAATCCACAAAAAAGGGGCACAAATCTGTTCCTCCTCCTCCTCCTCCTTACCCACTTGAGTCTGCCCCTGCTATACTGAGTCATTACCTCTCAGCAGCCACCACTGACAGGGATGATGGTATAGCACAGGGTGTCCCAGGTCCTAGCAGCGCATCTGCCAGCAGCAAACCACCAGCTGTAAACTGTAGCCGGAAAATTTCTCTGCCCCATCTGCTGCAGCGGAAAAAAAATACAGTCCCTGCCACCCACATGCCCAGCGTCTAAATTCAAGGTTGTCAAAGCTGTTGGCTCTCTAACTTCTACCTTTCAGCCTGGTGGATTCTGCCCCCTTCCGTGAATTCACATAATGTGCCGTACCACAATGGCAGGTTCCTAGACGCTACTACTTTTCATGTAAGGCCGTTGAATCTCTCTACCATCACGTGGAAGGGAATGTTCTGGCATCGTTGGGCAAGGCAGTCAGCTGTAAAATCCACATTACTGCTAAAACGTGGTACAGCAAGCATGGACAGGGGAGATATATTTAGTTCACAGCACACTAGGGTAATGCTGCTTGCAACTTAAAAAGATGTAGGACAGTGCTCGGTGCTGCAGCTTGTTGTGCCCCCACATCTCCATACAGCTGGTGGTGATGATTCCAGACCTCTGAGCTTTACCCCCTCCTCCTCCTCCTCCTCCGCCACCTCCATGCCCTCCTCTGCATAATTGTACTATGAACATCAGGTACCCCCTAAGCGTTCAAAGGGCTATTCCCAGAGTCAGGCTAAAAGGTGACATGCAGCGCTTCAGCTGGTGTGTTTAGGGGACAGGAACCACACCGGAGCAGAGATTCTTGCAGCTCTGCAGGGACAGGCCCAGAGGTGATTCGCACCACGCCTGCTGGAGCCAGGAATGGTGGTGTGCGATAATGGCTCAAACCTCCTGTCCGCCCTTAGACAGGAAAAGTTGACACATGTGCCATGCCTGGCACACGTCCTCAATTTGGTGGTGCAGCATTTCCTAAATACGTACCCAGGGCTGCAAGATGTGCTAAAGCTGGCCAGAAGAGTTTGTAGCCATTTCAGGCAGTCATACACAGCCAGTGCTCGGTCAGGAAATCCATGCAGCAGAGGGCCGTCAATGAGTACCTGTATGAATACGGCACAACGACAGACTCAGGCACGCCTCTGCTTTTTTTCCCCATGCCAATGGCTGATCATTAAGAATGCATGCAGTGTATTGTCACCATTTGAGGAGGCCACAAGGATGGTGAGCTGTGACAGTGCATGCATCAGTGACACAATCCCTGTTGTGTTCCTGCTGGAGCAGACTCTGTGTGGCATTATGGACAGGGCACTGGAGGCAGAGCAACAGGAGGAAGAGGAGGACTTCCTTTCCTCTCAAGGCCCACTTTATCCAGACACCATCATTCCTATGTCACAGATCACATAGGGGGAGAGAGGGGAGGAGGGGGAGGATGAGGATTCTGGCACTTTCATAGGCTTCGAAGAAGAGGAAGACATGCGTCAATCTGTAAGCGATGATTTTCCAACCTCAGGACCCTTGGGAGTAGTACGTGGCTGGGATGAGGAAGTTCCAGATACTGTCATCCTGAGTGACCATGAGGAGTCTGCTTCTGAAGCCTTGGAAAATTTGAGGCACATGGGCAACCTCATGCTTCAAAGCCTGCGAAAGGACCCAAGAATACGTGGCATAAAGGAGAAGGATAATTACTGGTTGGCAACCCTCCTTGACCACCGTTATAAGGGGAAGGTCTCAGAACTCATCCTGTCCCCACAGAGAGTGTAGAAGATAAAATCTCTTGAGGACATGTTAAAGAGGATTTTTTTTAACGTTTTTCCTGACTCCAGTAGGTTACAAAACATCGTTTTGAGTCTTCTGTTGGTCAAGAGAGTGAGGCATTTCGGAATTTTTTTAGTCCTTGCCGCCCAGGGCTGTCAGCTTTCACATTCCATCGGCAGCGTCTGCATCACATGGTGGATGATTACCTTGGGGCCAAAACAGAGATGGAGAGCTTTCCAGCTGACGATCCACTGACTTACTGGGTCATGAGAATAGACCACTGGCCAGAACTTGCCCAGTATGCTATTGAGTTGCTGGGCTACCCTGCATCCAGCGTGCTTTCCGAACGGGCATTTAGTGCTGCAGGAGGTTTCATTACTGATCATAGAACGCGTCTGCGCACAGACTCCATGGACCGTTTGACTTTTATAAAAATGAATCAGTCCTGGATTAACAGCTATGAAGCCCCTTTTGCCAATGTCACTGATTAAGTCTTTTTGGGTTGTGGAATCTCTGCAGGATTTCGAGGCTGCCTAGCTTTGAGGGTGTGCAATCATTTCATCTGGAAGAATGTTTTTGGTATAGGTTTCATGGGCACAATTAACACCCAAAGACCAATTTTTCAGCACCTGTTTGACAGGTGCATATCATTGCAATTTTTTTTGCCTTTATCAAGAGCACCTCTATAGGGTTATGGTGGGAAGGCACCCCCGACACCCAAAGAGTAATTTTTCTGCACCTGTTTGACAGGTGCATATCATTGCAATTTTTTACAGCAAGGTCAATTCTTGCTTTCATCAAGATTACCTCTATAGGGTTACGGTGGGAAGGTGCCACCAACACCCTAAGACCGATTTTTCTGCACCTGTTTGACAGGTGCATGTCATTGCAATTTTTACAGCAACGCCAATTCTTGCTTTCATCAAGAGTACCTCTATAGGGTTGCGGTGGGAAGGCGCCACTGACACCTAAAGACGAATTTTTCTGCACCTGTTTGACAGGTGCATATCATTGCAATTTTTTATAGCAAGGCCAATTTCTTGATTTCATCAAGAGTACCAATAAAGGCTTACGGTGGGAAGGCACCAGAGACACCCAAAGACCAATTTTTCTGCACCTGTTTGACAAGTGCATATCATTGCAATTTTTTACAGCAAGGCCTATTCTTGCTTTCATCAAGATTACCTCTATAGTGTTACGGTGGGAAGGCGCCACCAACACCCAAAAACCAAGTTTTACACACCCGTTACTTCTATACAAAGTCACAGTGACACCAGAATGTATCCATAAAATCTCTAATGTTGTTCCCAGTGCACTACATTGTGGCCTCATCATACACACTGGCTCCCCAGCTGTTGCTGAGCAAAATAAAGGCAGCTTGCAGGGAAAATGTCATTTTTTTTGGTGTTATAAATGCAGTTATTGCTGCAGCAGATTCTAGACATGGTACAGATCTGCCACTTTACAGGTAGACTAAGGGGACCCCCAGGCACTATATTGGAAAGATTTTTTCATTTTTAGACTTTCACTTTAAAAATCCAAAAATCACTGCTTGCATATACGCCTTCAAAATGGGCACTTTTGATTTTTGACGTTCGGGGTCCCATTGACTTTAATGGGGTTTGTTATTCGGGTCCGAACATTCACGGTGTACGAAAGTTCTGATGCGAACTGAACAGGGGTCTAGTTGGGATATCGGCAGCTGGAAGGCTGCAGTGGCACATAGAGAATCTATGACTTGCTGTAGCCAAAAGCGGCCTTTACCCATATGCCAATTTGTATATAATTTTTAGACAATATGCTGGAATACCCCCTGAAGAAACCTCAAGGGCCCTAGGATGTCTAGGTACCATAGTTAAAGAAAGTTGTTTTAGTTCAGTTTATGTCCCATCATTAATTTTTGAAGAAACCAGAGTGTTTAACGTGGTCCCCCCCCCCTCCCTTTCACTTTTCTCCCTTTTTTTTCTCTCAATGCCAGTCTGACTGTCTAAATGTTATAACTCCATCTTCGCCTAGATTGCCCCTATCCTACATTAGGCTTCCCAACTTTTTGGGGAATTGGATATATTGCCTGTTAGGTTTTTTGTTGTCTGGGGTTACCCAGAGACATTTAAGACACATTGCATGTCTTGGGACTGCGATGTGTCATATTTTAATTTTTTTTTTTTTTTTTTTGTGTGTTTTGTTGCAGGGTTGTTCTCACTCATTGTAAACGTAACTATTTTTTTAAATATGTTCTTTTAATGTCAAGGGTCTTAACCTCCCTAATAAATGCTCGCAAATTTTTTACTATCTCAATAAAGAAAAAAATTGATATAGTGTTTTTTTCAAGAAATACATTTTCATTCAGATGCTATCCCAACATGTAAAAATAAATATTATACTACTTGGTTTCATAGTACAAATCCATATGCTAAATCCAAAGAGTATCAATTGCTATACAAAAGAATATGAAGTGTCAAGTTTTAGATTCTAAATCTGACCCTCAAGTTAAATATTTATTTCTAAAAATAAAAAATGGAATAAAAGTATATACTATAGCTAATGTATATTTCCCGAATACCTCTCAAGTCTCCGAGATTTTTAAATACATGTGCATTCTTGAAACTTTTGCAGAGGGTGATATTATTCTCGGCGGTGATTTTAATTCGGCTTGTGATCCCCGATTGTATTCATCTTCTGGAAAGACCCATATTTCATATTCGGCTCTTCGTACATTAAAGCAGAAATTATCTTCATTAAAGCTATTTGACTTATGGCGTATATTACATCCTTCTGTGAGGGAATATACTTTCTTCTCTCCAGTCCATAAAACTTATAGTAGACCTGATTATATTTTTGTTTCGCAATCTTTATTAGATGCTACTCTGACAATATGCATTAAACCTAAAATTTGGTCAGATCATTCACCTGTTTTTTGTCATCTTAATTTCACAGAATTTCGTGCCAGGAATAGATCCTGGCAACTTAATGATCATCTACTAGTAGATCCATTATGTGTAACTGATATTAAAAAAACTATGCATTTTATGAAAGATCATGAATTGGACAATACTGCTCCACCAAATAAATGTGAGGCTCCAAAATGCGTCTTGAGGGGAATTTTCATGTGGCATGGATCAAGATTAAAAAAAATTAGAACTGCAGAACATCTACATTTACTACAGAAGATTTCTGATGTAGGATCAATCCATAAAAATATTAATAGTGATAGAGCTAGAATCAAATTTGCCAATACTAGAAGTCAATTCTTGCTTTCTCTTGATCAAAATTCCTTAAGGGCTTGGGATAAAACCTTGAGGATTTTTCTATGAATATAGTAACAAGAGCGGTGCCTTTTTGGGGCATTCTCTTCATCCTAATGCCCCGTACACATGATCGTACATTCCAACAACAAAATCCATGGATTTTTTCTGATGGATGTTGGCGCAAACTTGTTTTGCATACACACGGTCACACAAATCTTGCCAGAAATTCCTAACATCAAGAACGCGGGGACGTACAACACGTACGACGAGAAAAAAGAAGTTCAATAGCCAGAGGATGCAGAGCAGGGATCAAAAAACAAAAGGAAAAGGGAATAGTAGGAGAAGGAATTATTAAAATAAGTGGGGTTGAATTAACACGAGAAGAAATAAAAGTGTTAGATAAAGGATTAAAATTTGCCCCAGAAAAGAATCTTAATAAATTCAACGCCTATGTTGATATTAATAAATTCATCAGAAGTCTTAATATCAAGAAATATATGCTCAGCAATGCAGGAGAAGGAAGGGGAAGAAATGTACCAGACACTAATGACATTATGTTCAGTAATCTCCGTAACAAATCTCTCTTTAATCCACCTATGGAGACAAATGGACACATTGAATTTTTTTCAAAAAATGGTTCTAAAGGACGTACATGATTTAACAATAAAAAAGATATTTGATCCAGGAGACATCAAAAGTGGTATTAAAAAACTAGAAGCAAGAAAAGATATCGTGATAAGACAAGCGGACAAAGGAGGGGCTATAGTCATCCAATCAAAAGTTGACTATAATGAAGAACTAAATTGACAATTAAATGATGCTGAAACTTACCAGATACTACCAAGTAATCCTACATTGAGATACAAGAAAGATTTGGCTAAAGTGATTCAGAAGGGATCTGAAAAGGGCCTACTAAACAAAAAAGAAGTTTTATATTTACAGCCAAAAACATGTAAAGTACCTGTCATTTATACATTACCCAAGATCCACAAGGATAAATTAAAACCCCCGTGTAGGCCCATAGTAAATGGGATCAACTCAGTTGGTGCGCGTATTGGAGAATACATTGATTGGTTTTTGCAACCTGTGGTAAAGAAAACTAGATCGTACTTGAGAGATACGAAACATCTTATCCAACTTCTAAATGACACTACCCTGATGGATGGATCTATATATTTGGCCACGGCTGACGTTGCATCCCTTTATACAATTATCAATCAAGATGAAGCTATCCAAGTGACCAAATGGGCCCTTAGAAGTCTAAGCAACTTGAAATGCAAACAAAGGAGGTTCCTCCTAAACTGTTTGAGATACAGCCTAGATTCAAATTATTTTTGGCACAATAATAATTATTATAAGCAAATTTGTGGTATTGCAATGGGTGCAAAGTATGCGCCCAGTGTTGCCAATTTGTATATGTCAGAATGGGAAGAGGAAACACTATACAAAAATATACCACACCAGCTTATATTATTTAAACGATATATAGATGACATAATTATAATTTGGAACGGAAATAGAGAGAGCCTCATGGATTTCTGTTTCTACCTCAATACTAACGATAAAAATATAAAACTCACTTGGTAAATAAGTGATGTTAAAATTAATTTTTTAGACCTAGTAATAGAAAAAGAAGGGAGTAGACTAACGACCCATATGCACTTTAAAACGGTTGACAGGAACAGCTATCTGCCTTTGGATAGCTGTCATCACTCCTTATGGTTAGATAACATACCAAAGAGTCCGCTTACCAGATTAAGGCGGAATTGTATCACAAAAGAAAGGTTATTCGAACAAGCTAAAAAGATCGGAGAGAGATTTGTTCAAAAAGGATATCGAGCTGTGTTCATTGAAGAAAAAATACAGAATGTTGCATCACTGGATAGTGAAAAACTGGTACAAGACAATGTGAAGGATACATCGAATCAGGATAATGTACCCATTATTATGGACTTTAACATCCAATATAAGCAAATTGAGAGAATTTTTAAAAAATATTGGGAAATTATTAGAACAGATAGGCATTTGGGGACCATCCTTCCGGAAAGGCCTAAATTTGTCTATAGAAGATCTCCCACATTGACGGATCGTTTGGCAAAAAATGTCCTGGACCCCCCAGTTAAAAAGTTTTCATTTTTCGAGGGTAAGAGGTATTTTCCATGTAAAAGCTGTTATGCGTGTCGATATACAAAAGAAATTAAGAAAAAGAAATCTCACTTTACCTCAACTGTGACATCAAAAAATTATATGATAGAAGATTTTATATCGTGCCGTAGCGAAGGGGTAGTGTACCTATTGGAGTGCCCTTGCCACCTTCAGTATATCGGCAGAACGAAGAGACCTTTTTGCAGATAGACTTGTATATATACTTGTTCCACTAGATGGCACTAGTACATTTTTGTATTATGGGTTGGTTTTATACATTTTACCACTTTGTCAGGTCACCTAGAGGCTGGGTGACAGATGCACACCGTTGGGATCAGGAGTGCACCGCAAGGTAGTGGACCCTACGGCTGACTGCTGCGGACTGAACCCTGGGAGGTCCAGAAAGCAGGTCTACTGGATCACTGACACAGATCCCACTGGGAGCTAGAGCATAGATTCCCCAGGGCGCGGAGTCTAAGACCCAGCAGGTGTTCACAAGAGCCTTTAATGGTAAGGATGGACTGCGCTGCAGTCTGGCTCCAGGTCGCGGCCCCCAGGGTCTCACAGCTAATGCTAACAGTAGACTACAGGAGAAGAGGAAGGAGGCAGCAGGCTGGAACAACAAGGAAAGTAAGGGACAAGCCAAGGTTGGGGCCACAAGCAGACAAGGACAACAGAGTACACGCCAAGGTTCAGTGTCACAGACAAACAGGGATGGTCGGGAACACGCCAAAGGTCAGGGTCACGAGCAGACAGGAATAGTTAAGAACAGGCCAAAGTCGGTAACAGGAATCAGCTGTAGGAAACACAGCAAGTACACACAGAGGCTAACACACAATGGTTGATCAGCACTGCTGGCTTGCAGTGCACAAGTTACAGTTTTTCTCGATTGTTTTGGCTCATTTCTTGAAACAGAAATGACATTCTCAAAACAACATGGACAAATCTCCAAACCACTTGACAATTGTTCACAACTGAATTGGATTTCTCATTCATTTCATCAAAATTGCAAATGTCTCAGTACATGTCTCAATGTCTCAGTACATCTTTCAAATGATTAAGTACAAGTAGCCTACATTTAGCACAATTTCCAAGTGAATAGATCTTGTTGATCTAAACTGATTGTCAATTCTCAGTCTAATGGTTGTTCTCTCCAAAACGTATCAGCGTCATTTCATTGTTTAAGTCTTCACATGCACAATAGTCTGTTCAATTGTCAAAATTATTCAGGAACATAATACCATGAATACCATATATCAATCTCTTGGAACATTTGATAAAATGATTACAGCAATTGACAGTCAGGTGCAACTAGAACTTGACTAAGGGTCCTTTCACACTGGGGCGGTTTGCAGGCGCTATTGCGCTAATAATAGCGCCTGCAAACCGACCCGAAAGTGCCGCTGCTTTCATTCCAGTGTGAAAGCCCCGAGGGCTCTCACACTGGAGCGATGCGCTGGCAGGACGGTAAAAAAAGTCCTGCCAGCAGCATCTTCGGTGTGTATACCGCTCCTTTACCGCTCCTGTCCATTGAAATCAATGGGACGGCGCGGCTATACCGCCGGCAAAGCGCCTCTGCAGAGGCGCTTTGCGGTGGTTTTAACCCTTTCTCGCCCACTAGCAGGGGGGTAAAACCACCCCACTAGCGGCCGCATACCGACGGTAAATCGCCGCTTACAATAGCGGCGCTTTACCGCCGACAACGCCCCAGTGTGAAAGGAGCCTAACAAAGGAGGAGTCGGAGTTGGTCTCAGATGACCAATCAAACAGTATGTTTAGTTACCTGACAGGTGCTGTCCATGATTCTAAATGCTGCCAAACATGTATATATAGAGCTTGACCATGCAGGACCAGTACAATTTCTGAACATGGAGGCACCTGGCCAAGTAAATGAACAAGGGAAACTGCCTGCTCGAGGAAGAAGAAGAGGAAGAGGAGTAAGGGTGAGTGATGGTGGAATAGGGGGAAGAGGCAGAGGAGCATGAAGACGCCATGCTGTCCCTGATGAAATTCGGGCCACAATTATAGATCATGTCATCAACCATGGCCTCACAATGGCGGAGGAAGTTCGCCGAGTGCAACCTAATGTGCCTCGCTCTACAGTCTTCTCTATCATCCAAACCTTTCGCAGGGAAAACAGGTATGTAGTCAGTCAATGATGGAATTATATAATGTATAGGACAGGACACTGTGCATAGAGCAACAAATATGTTTATTTACTCATTTACGTATTCATTTAGTATGTATGTGTGTGTGATAGGCCTACAGTATTACAGTATCTTACCTCAGTGGGATGTTACGTATGATACTAACAATAACAAGAAAAATATTGTAGAAAATAAACTATGGAATAGTATGGAATAGTTTATTTTCTACAATATTGATGATACAGTTTACAGTAGTATTCCAGTCACTGTGCAGTGATGCATTGGAATTGTGGTAAAGTTACTGTAAGTAAAACAACAATACGATTACATTGGTAACTCATTCTGTACGGAATACATAAGGTATAACTTACGAATGGAGTGTTGTCCTTTGAATTCTATGTCTAGGATTGGACGACAACCTGGCACGGGTGGCCGAGGAAGACTTCTCAATGAACAACAAGAACAAGAGATCTGTAACATGGTGTTTGCAAATAATGCCATCACATTGAGACAGATCTGCACTGCAATCCTACAAGACAAAGCCATATTCCAAAATGTCACTCTATAAGCATCTCCACAATAGATCTCCACAATAGCCCACATATTGAAGAAGCATCAGATGACAATGAAGCAAATTTACAGGGTACCGTTTGAGAGGAAATCTGACAGAGTGAAAGAGCTGCGGTACCAGTATGTACATGTAAGTCAGTCACTGGTTGTCCATCAAGATAACCTTTTTACAACTACCATAAGCAGTGGTTCCCGAAATGTATTGGTTTCAGTACCCACTTTACCTGATTTCTGAATCTAGGTAATCCAGGTATGAAAGTATTTGCTTTACGTATCTGATTTATAAACATTTTGTCTAAAACTGCAGTTTACTGTATGATGCAATTATCATTATAATCCTTATTTTGAAGAATATGACATACAATACAGTAAGAAAAAGGGTCAAAGAGCTGCAATTACAGTAGTGCCTCCCATGTAAATCTATCTAATACTGTGGGTTTTACTGTAACATTTCAATAAGTTTACTCATTGATAATTTTTCCCCTCCCCTTTCTGTCAAATACCCCTTGTAGTACCTCTGCATAGGGTACATGTACCCCAGGTTTGGAACCACTGGAATACTGGCCAGTAATATATTGAACTTGTTTAGAACATTCCTATGTAACTGTCTGTAACTGTAGTGTATGACTCTTCTGTATGACTGATTTGATGTTTTCTTTTTTTATTCTATTGTAGAGAATAATGGCATTGGAAGGAAATGAGACCTCTCACATACTCGTGTATGTGGATGAGGCTGGCTTCAACCTGGCCAAGGGCCGAAGACGTGGCCGAAATTTTATTGGCCACCGGGCCACGGTGGATGTCCCAGGCCAGCGAGGGGGCAATATAACTATGTGTGCTGCCATTTCTGAGAATGGTGTGGCCACTCACATCCCAAGTCTTGGCCCATAGAATACACAGAAGCTCCTTATCTTCTTGGACCACCTTCATTTGGATTTGATCCCTGAAAATAAGAGAGGTCTCATAGGGCCTCACCTACCACAATATATAATTGTATGGGACTATGTGAATTTCCACCGTGGCCTGCTTATGAGGGCCTGGTTCACTGCTCATCCAAAGATGGATATGGTGTTCCTACCACCTTACTCTCCTTTCCTCAACCCTATTGAGGAGTTTTTCTCCGCTTGGAGGTGGAGAGGTGCTTTATTCACCGCACCGCATCTCCCTGGGCGTACACCTTCTACTTACCCTCAGTACGCCATCAAAGGATATGCACAGCTGAGGACCCGGCGGAGGATGGGAGACAACTCAACTAGCCAGCTGGAGCCTGAACTCGGTCCGGTGATGTGTCCTGATGCACCACAGAGTCAACACTGGGTGAGATCTAATCTGTTTGTGTCCTGGACAGGGGACAGTTGTCTCAATCAGTGCATCCACCCAGTATGTATGATTCACTAAATGAGTTACACTGCTCAGCCTGATTCAATCCGCTACGGCTCACCATATCCTGCAAACAGGAACTCCCATTCCCTGTCATCAGCGCTGCGAAATATTGATGGCCCAGGGTGATCTTACAGTAACTGACCAGGACTGCAGTATCCAGTGACCACGCTACTGTTGAGTTAGTACAGGGTCTTTCCATTTCCGTTCCCCCCATCTTCCCCTCCTATCCCCCCGGTTCTTCTTGTTCCTACATTTATGAGGACCTGATATCTAGGGCTACTGCATTACCATCCACAACCCCACATATCTCTCCTTTCACTTACCATCTGCTGTTATCATTTGATTTACCAGGACTTTCAGTTATCCAGCAGACGAAAATTTAGTATCTAATCTGAATTCATTCTTGTATATCTATCTTGAATGAATTCACATGAGGTGTGTGTGGTATATGAGAGTGGTGGCCATCTGTGTCTGTCAATGACAACGTTGTCATTTTTATATTGGTGATGGTACCTGTTTTTACAGTATACTATTGGATTGGTGTTTATAGTGTACTTTCAATAAAAAGCATTTCATATACGTTTTGACCATTGCATGTTCCTCCTTGATGAATTACTTTTCCCTTTGTTTTTTGTAGGGGATGGTTGCGACATGCACGCAGCTTCTTCCCTCGTTGCATCGCAAGGGAGGATATACGCTGCAATGTTGATGAAAATCTGTGACCAGACAGACAGCAGCATGTGGATGGGCAGGAGGGTGAGGACGGTGGCCAGTGAAGAGATGTTACAGTAGTTGTGAAACTCCAGCTTTATTTACAGCATTGTAGGCTAAATGTAATTTTCCTTGTTTTTTGTTTGTGTGTTTATATTTCTGTATATTATGCTGTATACATTTTCTTTTTACTCTGATGTATGGAAGTTACTTTGTGTGGGAATGATAATGGTTACAATACTGTAAAGTAATTTTTTCCTTGGCAGTATGAGTGCAATGTGTGATGTAAAACCTTGGAGGCTACTCTTATCCTAAAATCTTTTTTTTTTTCAGTTTTATACACAATTGTATTCAGTTAGCTAGACAAAAACTGTATAGTAACCATTGTCAATGAAGGACTGGGCTAAGACTGAAAGGTGGACATGGGGGATATTTCAATGGTCCTCTGGCTTAGAGACAAAACATCTAAACATTTTGACTTGCAGAGCTTACACAATGCCAAAGGGATGAAGCATTTTGGGGGCACTGACTATTTGAATGAGAAAGAAATTTATTTTTGACACATCAGTGAACTGTTTTGGGAAAGATATGAGCTTTTGAAGGTGAACCATGGTGTTGTGCTGAACCATCCAGGTTATTTTGGCAAAAGCACCAAGAGAGTTGAGAACGTCTGGTCTGTTTCAAGAGATGAGCCAAAGCAATTGAGAAGAATCTTTGCCATTTTGGTAGCACTGACTCTTTATATGGGAAAGGAATATGGTTTTGAAGCATGAGTGAACAGTTTTGGGAGAGATATGAGCTTTTGCACGTGAGTTATAGAGTTGTGCTGAACTGTAAGACTGTTTTGCCAAATGAACTTAGAGTTTTGAGAATGTCATTTCTGTTTCAAGAAATGAGCCAAAGCAATGGAGAAAAACTGTAATATAAACCAACCCTTTACCAACAGATAATTTAAAGACAGATGATGATGGTGTCTTATGCCCCGTACACACGGTTGGATTTTCTGACGGAAAATGTTCAATGGGAGCTTGTTGTCGGAAATTCCGACCGTGTGTAGGCTCCATCGGACATTTTCCATCAAAATTTCAGTCACACAAAATATGAGATCTGGATCTCAAATTTTCCGACAACAAAATCTGTTGTCGTAAATTCTGATTGAGTGTACACAATTCTGACGCACAATGTTCCACACATGCTCGGAATCAAGCAGAAGAGCCACACTGGCTATTGAAGAATGTATATATGTGGCGCTCACTACCCTATAAAAAATAAACAAATACCTATAGTAATCGTAAAATTGGAATAAATATATCACAAAGTACAGTGAAAAAGTATTACAAAGCAATAAAAATCATCAAGAGTGTAGTAAAGTGCAATAAAATGTAAAAATCCTGACGCACAATGTGAGGTGAAAAAAACTACTCATTGAGTGTAATACTGATTTCCAAATTTCAATAAGGTAAAGCATATACCTGATGGGGTGCAAAGAATAATATAAAGTGACAATGTGCAAAAAAAAAGACAATGTGCAAAAAAAGAGGAAAACGTGACCCACTAACACACAAATGTGTGTAATGGGTATCCCAAACAGACAATAGTGATCATAAAATAATATAATAATAATAATGAGTAATCCAATAATTAGTGCAAGTCCCAAAAGTGATAATAATGTAACTCCTAATAGCAGCATAATCCAATCTTCTAGAAATGATGACAGATAGAAGTGGAAGTGCAACAAGCAGTCTCTGTGATGGAATGTGTCCCGGATAGAAAGAAACAGTCAAGTATATACTCCAGAGTGTGACGTCTGTTTCCCCCAGCCTCTCACCTGCAGTAGCGGCCCCCAATGGGCCGAATCAAGCATGAACCAATGGGTGAGGCAATCCACAGAAGATCTGTTAGTAGTTGCAGCGCACTGGGACACTCAATATATAGTTCCCAATTAGACTCTTCCACTCTCAGTGTAAGCCATCGGATATAAGGTGATAGAAGAAAATGGGCTCCATAGTGTAGTAATTAGAAATTTATTGGTAATACAAACAAATAATAACTTACATAAAAGTAAGGAAATCGCAGCAAGTGTAAGCGATGTTTCTGGGTTCGGCCTTACCCAGGAAGCAGCGGCACCTGGCTCCTCCCTGACGCATTGCGTCACCACCACGTGACTTTCTCAAAGGGTCAAGGAGTCAGGTGTCGATAAGCCAGCTAATATAGTCCCGTCCGCTGTCATGACAACAGCGGGTAAACAGAACAAGAAAATTCTTCCTGAATAGTGAATCTAGGCATCTGATATAACATAAATAATGGATCCAAATTAAAACTAAATATTCCCATCCCTTGTTAGAACAACCAAGGGTAAATAATAAAACCATCCTAAAGAATAGCGATCCAGGCATCAGATCGAACTTTTAACTACCGTATATGATCTCGTCTGCCGTCATGACAGCAGCGGATAAGTCTATAGGTAAAATCTGTTAAAATAAAAAAATATATAATAAATATCTAGGCATCAAAATGCAGCATAAATGGTGGATCCCTAATGTAAAATATAGATAATAATAATAGTAATAAACAATAGCATAATTGATAACATAAATATGGTAGTATATACGAGCGCCATCAAGTGTGTCATGGTTATGCAATAGAGCTTGTCGATCAGCATACCTGTCTCCATGTGTTCATCTCTAGAGACCAGCTGACCCTCACCTGACTGCTTTTGTAACCTCTCCTCTAAGCATGGCCCCACCCCAGGCCCTATCAGGGAACCCTATATTACAGTTTTTCTCCATTGTTTTGGCTCATTTCTTGAAACAGAAATGACATTCTCAAAACTCTAAGTTCATTTGGCAAAACAGTCTTACAGTTCAGCACAACACTATAACTCACGTGCAAAAGCTCATATCTCTCCCAAAACTGTTCACTCATGCTTCAAAACCATATTCCTTTCCCATATAAAGAGTCAGTGCTACCAAAATGGCAAAGATTCTTCTCAATTGCTTTGGCTCATTTCTTGAAACAGACCAGACGTTCTCAACTCTCTTGGTGCTTTTGCCAAAATAAAATGGATGGTTCAGCATAACACCATGGTTCACCTTCAAAAGCTCATATCTTTTCCAAAACAGTTCACTCATGTGTCAAAAATAAATTTCTTTCTCATTCAAATAGTCAGTGCCCCCAAAATGCTTTGTCCGTTTGGCATTGTGTAAGCACTGCAAGTCAAAATGTTTAGATGTTTTGTCTCCAAGGCAGAGGACCATTGAAATATCCCTCATGTCCACCTTTCAGTCTTAGCCCAGTCCTTCATTGACAATGGTTACCGTACAGTTTTTGTCTAGCTAACTGAATACAGTTGTGTATAAAACTGAAAAAAAAGAAAAGATTTTAGGGTAAGTGTGGTCTCCAAGGTTTGACATCACACATTGCACTCATACTGCCAAGGAAAAATTACTTTACAGTATTGTAACCATTATCATTTACACACAAAGTAACTTCCATACATCAGAGTAAAAAGATAATGTATACAGCATAATATACGGAAATATAAACACACAAACAAAAAACAAGGAAAATTACATTTAGCCTACAATGCTGTAAATAAAGCTGGAGTTTCACAACTACTGTAACATCTCTTCACTGGCCACCGTCCTCACCCTCCTGCCCATCCACACGCTGCTGTCTGTCTGGCCACAGATTCTCATCAACATCGCAGCGTATATCCTCCCTTGCGATGCAACGAGGGAAGAAACGGCGTGCATGTCGCAACCATTCCCTACACTGATCTCCTGTAATATCCTCACAGGCAGTGTCCATTGCATGGAGCAGGGACCTCTGATCTTGAGCCCGATGCTCATACACTCTCCACCTCCAAGAGAGAGAAAAGCTCCTCAATAGGATTGAGGAAAGGAGAGTAAGGTGGTAGGAACACCATATCCATCCTTGGATGAGCAGTGAACCAGGCCCTGATAAGCAGGCCACTGTGGAAATTCACATAGTCCCATACAATTATATATTGTGGTAGGTGAGGCCCTATGAGACCTCTCTTATTTTCAGGGATCAAATCCAAATGAAGGCGGTCCAAGAAGATGAGAAGCTTCAGTGTATTGTATGGGCCAAGACTGGGGATGTGAGCGACCACACCATTCTCAGAAATGGCAGCACACATAGTTATATTGCCCCCTCGCTGGCCTGGGACATCCACCGTGGCCCGGTGGCCAATAAAATTACGGCCACGTCTTCGGCCCTTGGCCAGGTTGAAGCCAGCCTCATCCACATACACGAGTATGTGAGAGGTCTCATTTCCTTCCAATGCCATTATTCTCTACAATACAATAAAAAAAGAAAACATCAAATCAGTCATACAGAAGAGTCATACACTACAGTTACAGACAGTTACATAGGAATGTTCTAAACAAGTTCAATATATTACTGGCCAGTATTCCAGTGGTTCCAAACCTGGGGTACATGTACCCTATGCAGAGGCACTACAGGGTATTTGACAGAAAGGGGAGGGGAAAAATTATCAATGAGTAGACTTATTGAAATGTTACAGTAAAACCCACAGTATTAGATAGATTTACATGGGAGGCACTACTGTCATTGCAGCTCTTTGACCCTTTTTCTTACTGTATTGTATGTTATATTCTTCAAAATAAGGATTATAATGATAATTACATCATACAGTAAACTGCAGTTTTTAGACAAAATGTTTATAAATCAGATACGTAAAGCAAATACTTTCATACCTGGATTACCTAGATTCAGAAATCAGGTAAAGTGGGTACTGAAACCAATACATTTCGGGAACCACTGCTTATGGTAATTGTAAAAAGGTTATCTTGATGGACAACCAGTGACTGAATTACATGTACATACTGGTACCGCAGCTCTTTCACTCTGTCAGATTTCCTCTCAAATGGTACCCTGTAAATTTGCTTCATTGTCATCTGATGCTTTTTCAATATGCGGGCAATTGTGGAGATGCTTATAGAGTGACATTTTGGAATATGGCTTTGTCTTGTAGGATTGCAGTGCAGATCTGTCTCAATGTGATGGCATTATTTGCAAACACCATGTTACAGATCTCTTGTTCTTGTTGTTCATTGAGAAGTTTTCCTCGGCCACCCGTGCCAAGTTGTCATCCAATCCTAGACATAGAATTCAAAGGACAACACTCCATTCATAATTTATACCTTATGTATTCCGTACAGAATGAGTTACCAATGTAATCGTATTGTTGTTTTACTTACAGTAACTTTACCACAATTCCAATGCATCACTGTACAGTGACTGGAATACTACTGTAAACTGTATCATCAATATTGTAGAAAATAAACTATTCCATACTATTCCATAGTTTATTTTCTACAATATTTTTCTTGTTATTGTTAGTATCATACGTAACATCCCACTGAGGTAAGATACTGTAATACTGTAGGCCTATCACACACACATATACACTAAATGAATACGTAAATGAGTAAATAAACATATTTGTTGCTCTATGCACAGTGTCCTGTCCTATACATTATATAATTCCATCATTGACTGACTACATACCTGTTTTCCCTGCGAAAGGTTTGGATGATAGAGAAGACTGTAGAGCGAGGCACATTAGGCTGCACTCGGCGACCTGCCTCTGCCATTGTGAGGCCATGGTTGATGACATGATCTATAATTGTGGCCCGAATTTCATCAGGGACAGCATGGCGTCTTCGTGCTCCTCTGCCTCTTCCCCCTATTCCACCGCCACTCACCCTTACTCCTCTTCCTCTTCTTCTTCCTCTTCCTCTAGCAGGCAGTTTCCCTTGTTCATTTACTTGGCCAGGTGCCTCCATGTTCAGAAATTGTACTGGTCCTGCATGGTCAAGCTCTATATATACATGTTTGGCAGCATTTACAATCATGGACAACACCTGTCAGGTAACTAAACATACTGTTTGATTGGTCATCTGAGACCAACTCTGACTCCTCCTTTGTTAGGCTCCTTTTACACTGGGGCGGGGGCGTTGTCGGCGGTAAAGCGCCGCTATTGTAAGCGGCGATTTACCGTCGGTATGCGGCCGCTAGTGGGGCGGTTTTACCCCCTGCTAGCGGCTGAGAAAGGGTTAAAACCACCGCAAAGCGCCTCTGCAGAGGCGCTTTGCCGGCGGTATAGCCGCGCCGTCCCATTGATTTCAATGGGCAGGAGCGGTAAAGGAGCGGTATACACACTGCTCCTTCACCGCTCCGAAGATGCTGCTGGCAGGACTTTTTTTACTGTCCTGCCAGCGCATCACTCCAGTGTGAAAGCAGCGGCACTTTCGGGTCGGTTTGCAGGCGCTATTATTAGCGCAATAACGCCTGCAAACCGCCCCAGTGTGAAAGGACCCTTAGTCAAGTTCTAGTTGCACCTGACTGTCAATTGCTGTAATCATTTTATCAAATGTTCTAAGAGATTCATATATGGTATTCATGGTATTATGTTCCTGAATAATTTTGACAATTGAACAGACTATTGTGCATGTGATGACTTAAACAATGAAATGACGCTGATACGTTTTGGAGAGAACAACCATTAGACTGAGAATTGACAATCAGTTTAGATCAACAAGATCTATTCACTTGGAAATTGTGCTAAATGTAGGCTACTTGTACTTAATCATTTGAAAAATGTACTGAGACATTGAGACATGTACTGAGACATTTGCAATTTTGATGAAATGAGTGAGAAATTCAATTCAGTTGTGAACAATTGCCAAGTGGTTTGGAGATTTGTCCATGTTGTTTTGAGAATGTCATTTCTGTTTCAAGAAATGAGCCAAAACAATGGAGAAAAACTGTAATGCAAGTAGTGCATGTTGTCTGAACTGACCAGATTCATGTTTCACTGAGAAGTTTACAGAGCCGTTCCAAGACTTTAGTGATTTCCTGAGGGTAGAAACTCATTATGCTGTATCCAGGATGAGGAACAAATTCTGCAGAGAAATCATGAAAAGAAGAAAACAGTTGAACTGTAATATGCTATTAAGTACAGTACATCTAAATTCTTTGGAAAAGCATTGTAAACATTGCACTTAAAGCAAGGTGATATTGCCCTGTAGTGTGGTTTTATGGAAGCTTGGAAAATACCAGTCAGCCATTATTAAGGGAGATTTGCTAAGAAAGATAAGTGACTCACCAGTTACACATACACGTATTGTTTTATAAGTCTACAAAGGAAAATATAGCACTGACCGTACGCACATATGCGACCTCGGCTTTAAGGGGTTATACTGGGATGATAAGTGTCTAAAAGGTGTGTATACTTTGCGCTAACTAAATAAATAAAAAATGCAGTGCAGCTGCTTGTGCAAGCCCCAAATACTAAAAGACCCCAACACTATCCTAAATTTTACAAGCGCGCATCCACATGTGATATTACAATAGAAGCCTTAGTGATAGGTATTTACTGCAGGTGATATTGCAATAGAAACCTTAGTAATAGGTATTTACTCCAGCTGCTGCAGGCATCATCCCAGTACCATTTTTTAGAGCGGGCTGTCTGCTCTTCAGGGATAACAACCGCTTGGCTGTTATCCTGAAGGAGCGAGAGGGGACGTCCCCCCTTCCGCTGCTCTTTCTGGGCCTCCCATCCCACCGGGAAACCCGATCCACGATCTGGCACTTCCGCTGGCTAGAGTGAGACTGGCAGGAAGCCAGAAACAGCTTCCTGACAGTCTCCTATGTGTAAACACGGAAGCGATGTCACATCACTTCTGGTTTACTCGGCTGCTAATAGCAGCAAATTTAAAAAAATTACAGTATTCAGAATCTCAGTTTTTTTCGATCTGAATACTTTGACTTGCAAAGGAGGGATTGGGGGTCTTTTAGACCCCCAATCCCTCCATAAAGAGTACCTGTCACCACCTATTACTGTCACAAGGGATGTTTACATCCCTTGTGACAGCAAGAAATTTTTTTTTTTTTTTTTTTAAAGAGACATAGGAAAAAAAAATAAAAGAAAAAAATAAATACATTTTTAAAGTGCCCTCATCCCAGCGAGCTTGGGCAGCAAAGAAAACACACACGTAAGTCCAGCCCGCATATGTAAACAGTGTTGAAATCACACATGTGAGGTATCGCTGCAATAGTCGGAGCAAGAGAATAATTCTAGCACTAGACCTCCTCTGTAACTCTAACCTGGTAACCGTTCGTTTTTTTTAAAAGCGCCACCTATGGAGATTTTTAGGTACCGTAGTTTGTCGCCATTCCACGAGTGTGCGCAATTTCAAAGCATGACATGTTAGGTATCTATTTACTCAAGGTGATATCATCTTAGTTTTTATTTTTAATTCATGAAAATGTCTTTTTTCCCAAAAAATTGCAATTCAAAGACCGATGTGCAAATACAGTGTGACATAAAATATTGCAACAATCGCCATTTTATTCTCTAGATTCTCTGCTAAAAAATATATATAATGTTTGGGGGGGGTCTAAGTAATTTTCTAGCAAAAAATACGGATTTTTAACTTGTAAGCAACAAATGTCAGAAATAGGCTTAGGCATGAAAGGGTTAAATGTTCATGTTTATATTATAAAAGCAGTATACTGAATTTGTAAGCAGTTTTGTATTTAGAAACCACAAAGGGAAATTCCGACTTCAAATGGAATACACAGTTGCACCCAATAGTGCTTCTGTTTGTACCATAGGGATGAGAGAATCTCCCTAGATTCAATTCACCAAGGGTTTGGTGAATCCTCTTTGAAATGTAGCAAACCTGAATCGTACTGAAGCCTAAAGGGGATGACACTTGTAAGTAATGTCTGGCAATTTTTAGGCCTAATAGGCAAGCTATTGAAAAATAAAGGCATGGGGGTCTAGACACAGCCATAAATGACATTAGAGCTGCACAATTCTGGATAAAATGAGAATCACATTTTTTTTGCTGAGAATAAAGATCAAAATTCTCATGGTGTAACATCATCTTTCACATTATACAAAAAAATTGGGCTAACTTTACTGTTTAGTTTTTTTAAATTCACTGATGTGTATTTTTTCCCAAAAAATACAGTGTGACATAAAAGAAACGACTGCCATTTTATTTTCTAGGGTCTCTGATAAAAAAAAATATATAATATTTGAGGGTTTTAAGTAATTTTCTAGCAGAAAATACTGATTTTTAACTTGTAAGCAACAAGTGTCAGAAAAAGGGTTAGTCTTTAAGTAGTTAAACTGACCTCATTTACAGACCGAAGTTCCTCCCTTTGATCTAAAAGAACTAAATGTTACATTATATCTCTTCTTTTTAGTGACGGCCCATCCAATAGGGGTGCAGGGACGCCGCCCCCCCCATCCATGCGTCCGGACCCCTAATCTACATGCAGGGCGCCGGACGCATGGATCCCAATGGGGATTTTTTTTAAGCATGTGATTAGAGCCAGAGGCTCTAATAGGCTTCACAAAAGGGTGGGTTCGGGGCGCAGAGCACTAAACCCACCCAGTTGTGTGACAATAGCGAATGAATATTTGCTATTGTCACACTGACCCATCTCCCGGCCAATCAGGAAGCCGGTTCTGAGACCAGTCACTCAAAAGGTTGGCTGAAAGGGCAGGTGATCCTATTGGTCTTCTAGGAGGAGGCGGGAGGAGACGCACGGCTGCTGTGAGGAGACACACGAGAAGCCGCCACCCATCACCTGGATGGAAGTGCTGCCCACTTGATGGGGTAAGTGTGGGGCTGACCGACCGATGAGGGGGGTGCGATTGACCCGACCGACGACCGACCGAATCCAGGGGGGGTGGGATGCAGGTGACCCGACCGACCTGGGGGTGGCTGTGGGTGCATTGTTTGCCCAAACCCCCCAATGTTGATAAACATTTTCCGGCTTTTTTTTTTTTGCATCTCTAAGCAGAGAACAGCTCTGAACTGTTTACATAGAATTGTGAACTTGCCTGATTAGGATCGTGAGGGGGGGTTGAATCGAGATCGTGATTTTTTAACAATTAATCGTGCAGCTCTAAGGGACATGTACCAATGCAAAACATAAAAAGATAATAGCCACACTCCAATCTTATCTCTTCTTGTTGTATTTAAAGTGTTTAAAGTATAACTAAAGGCAAAACTTTCCTTTTAGTTTTAGATGGAGTAGAGATGGATTAGAACACCTGTTAGTTTTTATTGCTGTCTGTGCCTCCGTTAAGGAGATTTACCCTCTTGATTTGTCCTGTTTACCATTATCTTTGAAAGTGAAAGAAAAGAAAATTTTGGGTTGTCCCCAGAAAAGTAATAGAGGGGAAATCTTCCAGTTGGCACACTGGAGACCTGGGGACACACTCATATATTCCACCCTGCACACAGCTGCGGAGTTGCTATTCCCCCCTGTGGAAACTCCATACTGATTACCCACTTAGCGCACTACCATTTCAGTATTGTGAATTGATTCCCTATTAGGAGAAGCTTACCATTAGGGATGAGCCGAACACCCCCCGGTTCGGTTCGCACCAGAACCTGCGAACAGACCGAAAGTTCGCATGAACGTTAGAACCCCATTGACGTCTATGGGACTCGAACGTTCAAAATCAAAAGTGCTCATTTTAAAGGCTAATTTGCATGGTATTGTCCTAAAAAGGGTCCCCAGGGGACATGTATCAATGCAAAAAAACTTTTAAAAACGGCCGTTTTTTCGGGAGCAGTGATTTTAATGATGCTTAAAGTAAAAAAAAAAAGTGAAATATTCCTTTAAATATCGTACCTGGGGGGTGTCTATAGTATGCCTGTAAAGTGGCGCGTGTTTCCCGTGTTTAGAACAGTCCCTGCACCAAATGTCATTTTTAAAGGAAAAAATCTCATTTAAAACTGCTTGCGGGTTTAATGTCATGTCGGGTCCTGGCAATATGGATGAAAATCAGTGAGACAAACGGCATGGGTACCCCCCAGTCCATTACCAGGCCCTTTGGGTCTTGTATGGATATTAAGGGGAACCCCGCACCCAAATTAAAATAAGGAAAGGTGTGGGGCCACCAGGCCCTATATACTCTGAACAGCAGTATACAGGCGGTGCAAACAAGACAGGGATTGTAGGTTTGTTGTTAAGTAGAATCTGTTTGTAATTTTGAACGGGTACATTTTTAACGTGTTTAGCTCCAGCCAAAAAATCTTTTTTAAGCTTTTTTTAAAACATAGGGAGGGGTTATCACCCCTGTGACATTTGTTTTGCTGTCTTTCCTCCTCTTCAGAAGATTTCACCTCACTTTTGTCCCAATGACAAATGTTTTTTGAAAATTTGGGGTATTTGTGGAACAAGGATTGAAAAGCATCAGTGGAAAGGAGAAATGTTTTTCCCATATTAATAGGGCGTACACACGGTCGGACTTTGTTCGGACATTCCGACAACAAAATCCTAGGATTTTTTCCGACGGATGTTCGCTCAAACTTGTCTTGCATACACACGGTCACACAAAGTTGTCGGAAAATTCGATCATTCTGAACGCGGTGACGTAAAACACGTACGTCGGGACTATAAACGGGGCAGTAGCCAATAGCTTTCATCTCTTTATTTATTCTGAGCATGCATGGCACTTTGTGCGTCAAATTTGTCTACACACTATCGGAAATTCCGACAACGGATTTTGTTGTCGGAAAATTTTATAGCCTGCTCTCAAACTTTGTGTGTCGGAAAATCCGATGGAAAATGTGTGATGGAGCCAACACACGGTCGGAATTTCCGACAACAAGGTCCTATCACACATTTTCCATCGGAAAATCCGACCGTGTGTATGGGGCATAACTCTTACAGGAGAGAATTTCCCTTCCTAGGGGTAGATTTCATCTCACTTCCTGTTGTCTCCTTCCGTTTGCAAGTAGGAGTCGTTTGTAAGTTAGATGTTTGAAAGTAGGGGCCTGCCCTATATACTCAGCAGAAATTTGGGCCTTAGGTGTTGTTGTGGCCACAACACTGTAAGCCCTCACAGGGCCCTGCTGTAAAAATTTTAGATCAAGAATTGTAATTACATGCCCCTGTTGAACAAGGGCAGAAAAATTGGGCCTTTGGTGGTGGTGGTGGTGGTGGTGCTGGTGCCACAACACTGTAAGTCCTCACTCGCTGTTGGTGGGTGCAGAAATGGGCCCTGCTGTGAAATATTAGATCAAGAATTGTAATTACATGCCCCTGTTGAACAGGAGCTGAAAAATTAGGCCTTAGGCACTGGTGCTGGTGCCACAACACTGCAACCCCTCACAGACACTCTAGTTGGAACGCAGGAACGAGCCCTGCTGCAAAGTATTGCATCAAAAATTGTAATTACACGCCCCTGTTAAACAGGGGCAGAAAAATTGGGCCTTAGGCACTGGTGCAGGTGCCACAACACTGCAACCCCTCACAGATACTCTAGTTGGAACGCAGGAACGAGCCCTGCTGCAAAGTATTGCATCAAAAATTGTAATTAACACGCCCCTGTTAAACAGGGGCAGAAAAATTGGGCCTTAGACACTGGTGCTGGTGCCACAACACTGCAACCCCTCACAGACACTCTAGTTGGAATGCAGGAAAGAGCCCTGCTGCAAAGTATTGCATCAAAAATTGTAATTACACGCCCCTGTTAAACAGGGGCTGAAAAATTGTACCTTAGGCACTGGTGGTGGCGCCCAGAACCAAAAATGTTCTTACAAGCTATCAGCGTGATCATTGAGGAGGAAGAGGATAATTACTCAGGGATAGTCACTCAGCATCAGCATAGGCAGTCTTTGAAGGGATCTGAGATTTCAAAAAAATTATTCGGTTACATCAGCATCGGGTGCTTGGTAGCTGGTGGTGATCCAAGACTGATTCATTTTTATGAAGGTCAGTCGATCGACCGAGTCGGTGGACAGACGCACCCTGTGATCGGTTACCACGCCTCCAGCAGCACTGAATGTGCATTCCGAAAGAACGCTGGATGCAGGACAGGCCAGTAGCTCAATTGCATACTGTGCAAGCTCTGGCCAGTGATCCATCCTCAAGACCCAGTAACCCAGAGGATTTTCGGTGGGAAAGGTGTCCAAATCTGATCTTGCCCCTAGGTATTCCTGCACCATG
Source organism: Lithobates septentrionalis (assembly GCA_037952835.1). NCBI lineage: Eukaryota > Metazoa > Chordata > Amphibia > Anura > Ranidae > Lithobates > Lithobates septentrionalis. The sequence goes on along the minus strand of JBBDGP010001232.1, from coordinate 716,229 downwards.
TAAAACAGACGCTGGCGATGGTTGCTGGAACCGATCATACCTTGGGGCTGCGGACCAAAAAATTGTCTGAACGCATCGGCCAGACGACCACCTTCTCCACCGCTCCTTCTTTGACTGACCGAAGCCTCAGCAACACGTTGTCCAGAAACAGGAGTTTGTAACCTCCCATTCTCTGGGAACGCGTTGCACAGACCTTTCTGCAAGGCCTCCTGAAGATGTTTCATCCTCTGCTCCCTCTGCGATGGCAAGATAAGGTCTTGTCCGTGCTCATGTTACTGCCTTCATCGAGCTCAGTATCATCATCAGAGCCTTCCAAACGCTGGGCATCCTCCTGGAGCATGTACCCAACACTGTGGTCAAACAGTTCGAGGGACTCCTCAGGAGGACATGGTGGGGCTAGGGAAGGAGTCACTGATGACATTGAGCCAAGGGAAGAGGCCGCTGCTTTGCCAGACAAAGTACCCTGAGCATGGGTGAGAGAGGATGAGGAGGATGAGGACGGCTTGGTCATCCACTCGACCAAGTCTTCCGCATGTTGCGGCTCAACACGGCCAGCTGCCGAAAAAAAGGCCAAGCGTGTCCCACGGCCACGTGCTGATGAGGATGCACCGTCTCCACGACCAGCACTAGACACAGAGCCTGCTTGCCCTCTCTTATTGGCTTGTGACTGTCTGTCTCTCCTTCTTGGCCTTCCAGACATACTAATGGCCTGTAGCTGCACTAAGCTGGGATATATATATGTTTATATATATATATATATATATATATATGTACTGATACTGCAGCTAGCAAAATCAACTGCCTGCCTGTAGTATGAGAACATCACCAACCTTCTACAGGTAGCTTTAGCTGAACACTGTGAGCAGGACGCACCCCACTAACTTGTAGGTTCAGCAGAACACTGTGAGCAGGACGCACTGCACTAACTGTAAATAGTCTAGCTGCCTGACTGTGGTACTAATAGGATCAAAAGAACACCAGTAATGTTCTTCAGGTAGCTGTATATACTGTAACAAGACAAGCCTGCCTGTCAGTAAGAAGATAACAGGAACGGATCTAGCTGAACACTGTGAGCAGGACGCACCCCACTAGCTTGTAGGTTTAGCAGAACACTGTGAGCAGGACGCACCCCACTAGCTTGTAGGTTTAGCAGAACACTGTGAGCAGGACGCACCCCACTAACTTGTAGGTTTAGCAGAACACTGTGAGCAGGACGAACTGCACTAACTGTAAATAGTCTAGCTGCCTGACTGTGGTACTAATAGGATCAAAAGAACACCAGCAATTTTCTTCAGGTAGCTGTATATACTGTAAAAAGACAAGCCTGCCTGTCAGTAAGAAGATAACAGGAACGGATCTAGCTGAACACTGTGAGCAGGACGCACTGCACTAACTTTAAATAGTCTAGCTGCCTGACTGTGGTACTAATAGGATCAAAAGAACACCAGTAATTTTCTTTAGGTAGCTGTATATACTGTAACAAGACAAGCCTGCCTGTCAGTAAGAAGATAACAGGAACGGATCTAGCTGAACACTGTGAGCAGGACGCACTGCACTAACTGTAAACAGTCTAGCTGTCTGACTGTGGTACTAATAGGATCAAGAGAACACCAGTAATTTTCTTCAGGTAGCTGTATATACTGTAACAAGACAAGCCTGCCTGTCAGTAAGAAGATAACAGGAACGGATCTAGCTGAACACTGTGAGCAGGACGCACCCCACTAGCTTGTAGGTTTAGCAGAACACTGTGAGCAGGACGCACCCCACTAACTTGTAGGTTTAGCAGAACACTGTGAGCAGGACGAACTGCACTAACTGTAAATAGTCTAGCTGCCTGACTGTGGTACTAATAGGATCAAAAGAACACCAGTAATTTTCTTCAGGTAGCTGTATATACTGTAACAAGACAAGCCTGCCTGTCAGTAAGAAGATAACAGGAACGGATCTAGCTGAACACTGTGAGCAGGACGCACTGCACTAACTTTAAATAGTCTAGCTGCCTGACTGTGGCACTAATAGGATCAAAAGAACACCAGTAATTTTCTTCAGGTAGCTGTAAATACTGTTACAAGACAAGCCTGCCTGTCAGTAGGAAGATAACAGGAACGGATCTAGCTGAACACTGTGAGCAGGACGCACTGCACTAACTTTAAATAGTCTAGCTGCCTGACTGTGGTACTAATAGGATCAAAAGAACACCAGTAATTTTCTTCAGGTAGCTGTATATACTGTAACAAGACAAGCCTGCCTGTCAGTAAGAAGATAACAGGAATGGATCTAGCTGAACACTGTGAGCAGGACGCACTGCACTAACTTTAAATAGTCTAGCTGCCTGACTGTGGCACTAATAGGATCAAAAGAACACCAGTAATTTTCTTCAGGTAGCTGTAAATACTGTTACAAGACAAGCCTGCCTGTCAGTAGGAAGATAACAGGAACGGATCTAGCTGAACACTGTGAGCAGGACGCACTGCACTAACTTTAAATAGTCTAGCTGCCTGACTGTGGTACTAATAGGATCAAAAGAACACCAGTAATTTTCTTCAGGTAGCTGTAAATACTGTTACAAGACAAGCCTGCCTGTCAGTAGGAAGATAACAGGAACGGATCTAGCTGAACACTGTGAGCAGGACGCACTGCACTAACTTTAAATAGTCTAGCTGCCTGACTGTGGTACTAATAGGATCAAAAGAACACCAGTAATTTTCTTCAGGTAGCTGTATATACTGTAACAAGACAAGCCTGCCTGTCAGTAGGAAGATAACAGGAACGGATCTAGCTGAACACTGTGAGCAGGACGCACTGCACTAACTTTAAATAGTCTAGCTGCATGACTGTGGTACTAATAGGATCAAAAGAACACCAGTAATTTTCTTCAGGTAGCTGTAAATACTGTTACAAGACAAGCCTGCCTGTCAGTAGGAAGATAACAGGAACAGATCTAGCTGAACACTGTGAGCAGGACGCACTGCACTAACTTTAAATAGTCTAGCTGCCTGACTGTGGTACTAATAGGATCAAAAGAACACCAGTAATTTTCTTCAGGTAGCTGTAAATACTGTTACAAGACAAGCCTGCCTGTCAGTAGGAAGATAACAGGAACGGATCTAGCTGAACACTGTGAGCAGGACGCACTGAACTAACTTTAAATAGTCTAGCTGCCTGACTGTGGTACTAATAGGATCAAAAGAACACCAGTAATTTTCTTCAGGTAGCTGTAAATACTGTTACAAGACAAGCCTGCCTGTCAGTAGGAAGATAACAGGAACAGATCTAGCTAAACTGAATACAGTGTATATATATATATATATATATATATATATATATATATATATGCAACACCTGGGATGCATATAGATACACAATACACTGTAAGTGCAGCTAACTGACTGACTGTTCTGCCTAATCTATCTAACTCAAATCAAATGTCACTGTCTGTCTCTCTCTCTCTCTCTCTCTCAATGAACGCCGGAACACACACTACACAGGGCCGCCGTGCAGGCGGCCTTATATAGTGTGGGGCGTGTACTAAATCCCCTGAGCCATAATTGGCCAAAGCCTCCTTGGCTTTGGCCAATTACGGCTCTCTGTTCAGGCGGCGCTGTGATTGGCCAAGCATGCGGGTCATAGTGCATGCTTGGCCAATCATCAGCCAGCAATGCACTGCGATGCCGCAGTGAATTATGGGCCGTGACGAGCCACACGAATTTGGCGCGAACGGCCCATATCGTTCGCAATTCGGCGAACGGGCGAACAGACGATGTTCGAGTCGAACATGGGTTCGACTCGAACACGAAGCTCATCCCTACTTACCATCCAGCTGGTCAATGTATAGTGTGAAGGTTGAATGTCTGTGGTAGCTACCTGTGTCTTGACAAAGTTGTCATGTTTTTAATTATTTAATGTGGTGGAGGTTAAAGCTCTTATGTTTTATGTGGAATTTTTCAAATGAATGTATTTTTGATTATACCGGTTGCTCCTCCTTGAAAAATTCCTTTTGGACCTAGTCCTTCTATTTTAATTAAAACACATATATATATATATATATATATATATATATATATATATATATATATATATATATATATATATATATATATATATATATATATATATATATATATATATATATATATATAGTATATGCGCACAAGGAGTGTGGCATTTCAGGTATAAGGGTTTTTGCATAAATGTGATACATGCATGGGCACCTATAGCAATAGTCACACCCCTCCACACTCTTCAGCAAACACACACACACACTCATTTATACTGTATATACAGATGCCAGAGTATATAAAACTTACCTTAACAATGGCCACCATCTCTCTCTTGGGGAAAGGTAGTCAAGGCATAGTTGCTGTTCCCTGTACTTCCTGAAATGCCCCATAGGCAACTGAACCATTGTGAAACACACACTCAGGAGCGTTGACGTATTTTTGGTTCTGGCTGCCCCTATCACTCATATGTGTGCATTACACTGCAAATATTTGTGTACAACAACAACATACCAAAACTTGACATTCCACTTGTTTAATGCTGTTTATTTTCACAATGCACTGAACAATGTTTTTTTATTTGTTCATAATGCACCCTTGTACTGATTGCCAAAGGCATTTTTATGAAACCATATATGGGGAACTGGCACTTATAGAAAATTGGGACCAGATTGACTATAAATAATGGTAGCATCAAAGCTGTCTCACATAATATTTAATGGTATGGGGGCTGGTCTAGTATACACAGTGGAGTGGAGAATCAAAAGGGGTCTGATGTCACATTTAATGGAAATGTATTGTGCAGAGAACTATAACAAATTATAACTATTTATGTCTAAAGCATTTGTTTAAATTCATTATTTTGAGTCAGCCTTTGGGGTCAGTAAATAAACAGGGCTACTTTGTTACATTATTTAGTATTTTAAGATAAAAAAATACACACTCAAAAACTGTTAAACTATTTTATTTAAAAAAAAAAAAAGCTAGAAAAAAGCAGAGTATTTTAATCCCACCTTCACGGTTCTTCAAACCAAAAAACATTTACAATCCATTTCCTGTTTGCATGTTAACGCCTAGAAAACACAGTGAGGTTGATTTACTAAAACAGGAGGTTGTAAAATCTGGTGTAGCTCTACACAGAAACCAATCAGTTTCCAGTTTTTTTGTCTAAGCCTAATTGAACAAGCTAAAGTTGCTTGACTACCATGCACATCTTCACCAGATTTTGCATGCTCTAGTTTTAGTAAATCAACCCTAGTGAAGCATGCCATTCATGTTCTGTATTTTATGTCACAAAAATAAAGGGTGCTGTGAAGAAAATATTACAAAAGGCATACATAAATAATCAGTTTCTTTCAAGCATTAGGTTGTGATTTCCAAGAAGAAATTGCAGGAAAAAGTAGCAGAGCCTAAATTGTTGATAGAAAAAAAGAGATATAATTGTTCATGCTCAGAAATTGAAAAAATACACTGCAACAAAATATAACACAACATCATTAGGGATGAGCCTAACACCCCCCGGTTCGGTTCGCAGCAGAACATGCGAACAGGCAAAAAATTTGTTCGAACACGCGAACACCGTTAAAGTCTATGGGACACGAACATGAAAAATCAAAAGTGCTCATTTTAAAGGCTTATATGCAAGTTATTGTCATAAAAAAGTGTTTGGGGACCTGAGTCCTGCCGCAGGGGACATGTATCAATGCAAAATAAAGTTTTAAAAACTGACATTTTTTCAGGAGCAGTGATTTTAATAATGCTTAAAGTAAAACAATAAAAGTGAAATATTCCTTTAAATTTCGTATCTGGGGGTGTCTATAGTATGCCTGTAAAGTGGCGTATGTTTCCTATGTTTAGAACAGCCTGAGAGCAAAATGACATTTCTAAAGAAAAGATAGTCATTTAAAACTACTCGTGGCTTGAATGAATTGTCAGTCCCAGCAATACAGATAAAAGAAGTCATTGAAAATAACGGCACAGGATCCCCTCAGTCCATTACCAGTCCCTTTGGGTCTGGTATGAATATTAAGGGGAATCTCGAATCAAAAAAAAAAATGGCGTGGGGGTCCCCCTCAAAATCCATACCAGACCCTTCAGGGGACCCCCAGATACCGGCCTCCCCCCTGTGTGAAATTGTAACGGGGTACAAATGTACCCCTACCATTTCACAAAAAAGTGTCAAAATGGTAAAAATGACAAGACACGGCTTGGGACAAATCCTTTATTAAAAAAAAATAAAAATGTCCCAAAAGTAACCAGGTGGCCCCGTCCTCCTCTGACGCCCCGGGAAAGCCATAGGGATGTCCCCGTGCATCAGAGGGGGGTGGGGTCACCCGGGAACGTCACGGTGTGGCCCTGCCCTCAATTATAAAAGAACTGTCAAAGCGAAGACGCGTCATACGGCGGGAGCCTCCCATGGAGGCGGGTCGGTCGCGTTTTTTCTTTCTTTTTCGGTCTGTCGGCGGAGCAAGAGAAGTAGAAGACTTCGTGGGTTATTTTTATTTTTTAATAAAGGACTTATCCCAAGCCGTGTCTTGTCATTTTTACCATTTTGACACTTTTTTTGTGAAATGGTCGGGGTACATTTGTACCCCGATACCATTTCACACAGGGGGAGGCCAGGATCTGGGTGTCCCCTTGTTAAAGGGGGCTTCCAGATTCCGATAAGCCCCCCGCCCGCAGACCCCCACAACAACTGGGCAAGGATTGTGGGGATGAGGCCCTTCTCCCCCTCAACATGGGGACAAGGTGCTTTGGGGGGCTACCCCAAAGCACCCTCCCCATGTTGAGGGCATGTGGCCTGGTACAGTTCAGGAGGGGGGTGCTCTCTCGTCCCCCCTCTTTTCCTGCAGCCTGCCAGGTTGCGTGCTCGGTTAAGGGTCTGGCATGGATTTTTGGGGGGACCCCACACCATTTTTTTAAATTTTGGTGCGGGGTTCCCCTTAATATCCATACCAGACCGGAAGGACCTGGTATGAAATTTGGGGGCACCCCCACACAATTTTTTTTTTAATTTTGGTTCGGGGTTCCTCTTAATATTCATACCAGACCCAAAGGGACTGGTAATGGACTGGGGGTATCCCATGCCGTTTTTTTAAATGACTTTACAGGCATACTATAGATACCCCCTAGGTACGAAATTTAAAGGAATATTTCACTTTTATTGTTTCACTTTAGGCATTATTAAAATCACTGCTCCCGAAAAAACACTTAAACCACTCAAGTGTTGCTTTAGCAGTGTGTTTGGGGTCATTGTCCTGTAGAAGGTGAACCTCCATCCTAGCCACAAATCATACACAGAGTGGTACAGGTTTTGTTCAAGAATATCCCTGTATTTAGCACCATCCACCTTTCTCTTAACTCTGACCAGTTTCCCAGTCCTGACTGCTGAAAAACTTCCCCACAGAATGATGCTGCCACCACCATGTTTCACTGTGGATGGTGTTCTTTGGGTGATGTGATGTGTTGGGTTTGCGCCAGACATAGCATTTTCTTTGATGGCCAAAAAGTAAAATTTTAGTCTCATCAGACCTTCCTCAATACATTTTGGGAGTCTCCCACATGCCTTTTCGCAAACTCAGAACGTGCCATTTTGTTTTTTGCTGAAAGTAATGGCTTTCTTCTGGCCACTCTGTCATAAAACCCAACTCTATGGAGCGTATTGCTTATTGTCGCCCTATGTACAGATACTCCAGTCTCTGCTGTGGAACTTTGCAGCTCCTCCAGGGTTACCTTAGGTCCCTGTGCTGCCTCTCTGATTAATGCCCTCCTTGCCCGGTCCGTGAGTTTTGGTGTGCGGTCGTCTCTTGGCAGGTTTGCTGTGCCATATTCTTTCCATTTGGTATGATAGATTTGATGGTGCTCCTAGGGATCATCAAAGATTTGGATATTTTTTATAACCTAACCCTGTACTTCTCAACAACATTGTCCCTTACTTGTTTGGAGAGTTCCTTGGTCTTCATGGCAGTGTTTGGTTAGTGGTGCCTCTTGCTTAGGTGTTGCAGTCTCTGGGGCCTTTCAAAAAGGTGTGTATATGTAATGACAGATCATGTGACACTTAGATTGCACACAGGTGGTAATCATTTCTATAATTTTGTGACTTCTGAATAGGGATGAGCCTAACACCCCCCTATTCGGTTCGCACCAGAACTTGCGAACAGGCAAAAAATTTGCTTGAACACGCGAACACCGTTAAAGTCAATGGGACACGAACATGAATAATCAAAAGTGCTCATTTTAAAGGCTTATATGCAAGTTATTGTCATAAAAAGTGTGTGGGGACCTGGGTCCTGCCCCAGGGGACATGAATCAATGCAAAAAAAAGTTTTAAAAATGGCAGTTTTTTCGGGAGCAGTGATTTTAATAATGCTTAAAGTGAAACAATAAAAGTGTAATATTCCTTTAAATTTCGTACATGGGGGGTGTCTATAGTATGCCTGTATACCCTTCAGGTCTGGTATGGATTTTAAGGGGAACCCCGCGCCAAAATTAAAAAAAAATCCATACCAGACCCTTATCCGAGCACGCAACCTGGCAGGCCGCAGGAAAAGAGGGGGGACGAGAGAGCGCACCCCCTTTCCTGAATCGTACCAGGCCACATGTCCTCAATATTGGGAGGGTGCTTTGGGGTAGCCCCCAAAACACCTTGTCCCCATGTTGATGTGGACAAGGGCCTCATCCCCACAACCCTTGCCTGGTGGTTGTGGGGGTCTGCGGGCGGGGGGCTTATCGGAATCTGGAAGCCCCCTTTAATAAGGGGACCCCCAGATCCCAGCCCTCCCCCCTGTGTGAAATGGTAAGGGGGTACAAGAGTACCCCTACCATTTCACAAAAAAACTGTCAAAAATGTTAAAAATGACAAGAGAGTTTTTGACAATTCCTTTATTTAAATGCTTCTTCTTTCTTCTATATCTTTATCTTCTTTCTTCTATCTTCTATCTTCCTTAGGTTTCTTCCTCCATCTTCTTCTGGTTCTTCCTCCGGTGTTCTCGTCCAGCATCTCCTCCGCGGCGTCTTCTTCTCTTCATCTTCTTCTCCATGCCGCTCCGCATCCATGATGGCATGGAGGGAGGCTCCCGATGTGTGACGCTTCTCCTCTTCTGACGGTTCTTAAATAATGGAGGGCGGGGCCACCCGGTGACCCCGCCCCCCTCTGATGCACGGGGACTTGACGGGGACTTCCCTGTGGCATTCCCTGTGATGTCAGAGGGGGCGGGGTCATCGGGTGGCTCCGCCTTCAGTTATTTAAGAACCGTCAGAAGAGGAGAAGCGTCACACAGCGGGAGCCTCCCTGCCATCATGGATGCGGAGCGGCCCGGAGAAGAAGATGAAGAGAAGAAGACGCCGCGGAAGAGATGCCGGACGAGAACACTGGAGGAAGAACCAGAAGATCCAGAAGAACCAGAAGAAGAAGATGGAGGAAGAAACCGAAGGAAGATAGAAGAAGCATTTAAATAAAGGAATTGTCAAAAACTGTCTTCTCATTTTTAACATTTTTGACAGTTTTTTGTGAAATGAAAGTACCCCCTTACCATTTCACACAGGGGGGAGGGCCGGAATCTGGGGGTCCCCAGTCTGTCCTTGCATCAGGTGCCCCCGGCAGAGTCTGTCCTTGCATCAGGTGCCCCCGGCAGAGTCTGTCCTCGCATCAGGTGCCCCAGTAGAGTCAGTATAGACCCCCTCAGTGCAGACCCCCCTCCATCAGTGCAGACCCCCTCAGTGCAGACCCTCTCCATCAGTGCAGACCCCCTCAGTGCAGACCCCCTCCATCAGTGCAGATCCCCTCCATCAGTGCAGACCCCCTACATCAGTGCAGACCCCCTACATCAGTGCAGACCCCCCCTCTATTAGTGCAGACCCCCTCAGTGCAGACCCCCCTCTATTAGTGCAGACCCCCCCTCAGTGCAGACCCCTCTCTATTAGTGCAGCCCCCCCTCAGTGCAGCCCCCCTCTATTAGTGCAGACCCCCCTCAGTGCAGCCCCCCCTCTATTAGTGCAGACCCCCCTCAGTGCAGCCCCCCCTCTATTAGTCCAGACCCCCCTCAGTGCAGCCCCCCCTCTATTAGTGCAGACCCCCCTCAGTGCAGCCCCCCTCAGTGCAGTCCCCCTCTATTAGTGCAGACCCCCTCAATTAGTGCAGCCCCCCTCAGTGCAGCCCCCCTCTATTAGTGCAGCCTCCCTCTATTAGTGCAGACCCCCCTCAGTGCATCCCCCCTCTATTAGTGCAGACCCCCCTCAGTGCAGCCCCCCCTTTATTAGTGCAAACCCCCCTCAGTGCAGCCCCCCCTATTAGTGCAGACCCCCCTCAATTAGTGCAGCCCCCTCAGTGCAGCCCCCCTCTATTAGTGCAGACCCCCCTCAGTGCAGCCCCCCTCTATTAGTGCAGACCCCCCTCAATTAGTGCAGCCCCCCCTCTATTAGTGCAGCCCCCCTCAGTGCAGCCCCCCTCTATTAGTGCAAACCCCTCTCAGTGCAGCCCCCCCTTCAGTGCAGCCCCCCCTCTATTAGTGCAGACTCCCCCTCAATTAGTGCAGCCCCCCCTTAGTGCAGTCCCCCGTCTATTTGTGCAGACCCCCCCTCTATTAGTGCAGACCCCCCCTCAAATAGTGCACCCCCCTCAATGCTGCCCCCCCCCCCTCAGTGCAGCCCCCCCAGTGCAGACCCTCCCCTCGTCCAGGAGCAGTCGGTGTTCTGCCGAGAAAGTTCCCCTCGGCAAGTAAGGATCCCCTGTACTGCGCAGGCACAGCGCTTGCGCAGTATGAGCCGGTGGAAATAGCCGAGATGGGGAACTTTTCGGCAAGACACGGCGTCGCCGCATCTTCAGTGGAGAGGGGAGGAGCCGTGCAGCTAAAGAAGCCGATTCATTGGCTGCACGGATTGAGCCCCCTTCCTCTCTCCACTGACTGAACACTAGGGGGAAGATCGAGCAGCGGCGCCGGCCGCCATTTTGCTGGAGCCAGCTGCTCCAAAAATAAAAAAAAACAACATTCCCAATTTTTCCAAATATGTATGTATTCACTTTATGTTACTAAATATAAGCTTAATCCTGCAGAATTTTGTCTGGTATCGCTGTGTGTGTGCTGTTTGAGTTTTGAGCAAAATTGCCTGGCAAAATCTTTGCATATTTATTTCCACTCCCATTTGTTGGCTTTTCTTGCCAGGGATATGATCAATGCAAGAGCCCACTATTAATCTTGCAACATGTACCAACACTAGGGATGAGCTTCGAGTTCGAGTTGAACTCATGTTCGACTCGAACATCGGCTGTTTGCAAGTTCGCCGAACAGTGAACAATTTGGGGTGTTCGCGGCAAATTCGAATGCCGCGGAACACCCTTTAAAAGTCTATGGGAGAAATCAAAAGTGCTAATTTTAAAGGCTTATATGCAAGTTATTGTCATAAAAAGTGTTTGGGGACCTGGGTCCTGCCCCAGGGGACATGGATCAATGCAAAGAAAAGTTTTAAAAACGGCCATTTTTTCAGGAGCAGTGATTTTAATAATGCTTAAAGTCAAACAATAAAAGTGTAATATCCCTTTAAATTTCGTACCTGGGGGGTGTCTATAGTATGCCTGTAAAGGGGCGCATGTTTCCCGTGTTTAGAACAGTCTGACAGCAAAATGACATTTCAAAGGAAAAAAAGTCATTTAAAACTACTCGCGGCTATTGCATTGCCGGTCCGACAATACACATAAAAGTTCATTGAAAAAAACGGCATGGGAAATCCCCCCAGGGGAACCCCGAACCAAAATTTTAAAAAAAATGACGTGGGGGTCCCCCTAAATTCCATACCAGGCCCTTCAGGTCTGGTATGTATATTAAGGGGAACCCCGGCCAAAAAAAAAAAAAAAAATGACGTGAGGGTCCCCCAAAATTTCATACCAGACCCTTCAGGTCTGGTATGGATTTTAAGGGGAACCCCGCGCCAAAAAAAAAAAGGCGTGGGGTCCCCCCAAAAATCCATACCACACCCTTATCCGAGCACGCAACCTGGCAGGCCGCAGGAAAAGAGGGGGGATGAGAGAGCGCCCCCCCTCCTGAACTGTACCAGGCCACATGCCCTCAACATTGGGAGGGTGCTTTGGGGTAGCCCCCCAAAACACCTTGTCCCCATGTTGATGAGGACAAGGGCCTCATCCCCACAAACCTGGCCGGTGGTTGTGGGGGTCTGCGGGCGGGGGCTTATCGGAATCTGGAAGCCCCCTTTAACAAGGGAACCCCCAGATCCCGCCCCCCCTGTGTGAAATGGTAAGGGGGTACAAAAGTACCCCTACCATTTCACTAAAAAACTGTCAAAAATGTTAAAAATGACAAGAGACAGTTTTTGACAATTCCTTTATTTAAATGCTTCTTCTTTCTTCTTTCTTCCTTCATCTTCTTCTTCTTCTGGTTCTTCCTTCGGTGTTCTCGCCCAGCATCTCCTCCGCGGCGTCTTCTATCTTCTTCTCCTCGGGCCGCTCCGCACCCATGGCATGGGGGGAGGCTCCCGCTCTTCTCTTCATCTTCTTCTCTTTTTCATCTTCTCTTCTTCATCTTCTTCTCTTTTTCATCTTCTTCTCCGGGCCGCTCCGCACCTATGCTGGCATGGAGGGAGGCTCCCGCTGTGTGACGCGTCTCCTCTTCTGACGGTTCTTAAATAACGAGGGTGGGGCCACCCGGTGACCCTGCCCCCCTCTGACGCACAGGACATGATGGGACTTCCCTGTGGCATTCCCCGTGACGTCACAGGGAAGTCCCGTCAAGTCACGGGACATGATGGGACTTCTCTGTGGCATTCCCCGTGACGTCACAGGGAAGTCCCGTCAAGTCACCGTGCGTCAGAGGAGGGCGGGGTCATGGGTGGCCCCGCCCCCCGTTATTTAAGAACCGTCAGAAGAGGAGATGCGTCACACAGCGGCAGCATCCCTCCATGCCAGCATGAGTGCGGAGCGGCCCGGAGAAGAAGATGAAGAAGAGAAGAAGATGAAGAAGAGAAGAAGATGAAGAGAAGAGCGGGAGCTTCCCTCCATGCCCTGGATGTGGAGCGGCCCGAGGAGAAGAAGATAGAAGACGCCGCGGAGGAGATGCTGGACGAGAACACCGGAGGAAGAACCAGAAGAGCCAGAAGAACCAGAAGAAGAAGAAGAAGATGAAGGAAGATAGAAGAAAGAAGAAAGAAGAAGCATTTAAATAAAGGAATTGTCAAAAACTGTCTCTTGTTATTTTTAACATTTTTGACAGTTTTTTAGTGAAATGGTAGTACCCCCTTACCATTTCACACAGGCGGGGGGGCGGGATCTGGGGGTCCCCTTGTTAAAGGGGGCTTCCAGATTCCGATAAGCCCCCCGCCCTCAGACCCCCACAACCACCGGCCAGGGTTGTGGGGATGAGGCCCTTGTCCTCATCAACATGGGGACAAGGTGTTTTGGAGGCTACCCCAAAGCACCCTCCCGATGTTGAGGGCATGTGGCCTGGTACGGTTCAGGAGGGGGGCCGCTCTCTCGTCCCCCCTCTTTTCCTGCGGCCTGCCAGGTTGCGTGCTCGGATAAGGGTCTGGTATGGATTTTTGGGGGGACCCCACACCGTTTTTTTTTTTATTTTGGCGTGGGGTTCCCCTTAAAATCCATACCAGATCTGAAGGGTCTGGTATGGAATTTAGGGGGACCCCCACATCATTTTTTTTTTAATTTTGGCCGAGTGTCACGTACCTGATTGGAGTCTGAAATGACGAGGTCAGCCTCTCTTGTATCTCCGGCCCTGGACCCGCTGAGAGTGGAGACAGAAGGAACCAAGGGACTGGAGGAACACGAGTGCCTGCAGATGAAGCCCTGGAGACCTGAAGCAGGAGATGCGACTCTTGGAAGACAGGAAGTCGCAGCAAGTCGCTGGAACGAAGATGCAGATACTCGGGTTGCAGAGAAGAGCCAAACATCAGACAGGAACATAGTTACATGGATAGCCGGGTTCAGTAGCAGGCGGGCAGTGAGGTACCAAGTCATCAGGCAGGAGCAAGGTCAAATAGGTGGCCGGGATCAGGAACCGATAATCAGAAGAATAGGAGAGTCCAGCAGCAAGGTCAGGGATAGCCAAGGTTCAGCAACTAATATCAGGCAGGTAACAATAACAGGATACGGGTACAGAAACAACTGAATATCTTTCAGCAACCATCAAGAGTCAGTGCGCCCCTTAAATAGGCCGTCTGGCACCAAAGGGCAGCGTGGACGTGCTTCTGCGGGCGCGCACACTGCTCCGCGCACGTGCATTGGCACATCTGCGATCGGCAGAATTCCGTATGCACGCGCGCATGCGCGAGCGCACCCGGAACGCAATGGCAGCTTTCTTACACCGGGGTTCCCCTTAATATCCATACCAGACCTGAAGGGCCTGGTATGGAATTTAGGGGGACCCCCACGTCATTTTTTTTTTTAATTTTGGTTCGGGGTTCCCTTGTGGGGAAATCCCATGCCGTTTTTATCAATGAACTTTTATGTGTATTGTCGAAACGGCAATGCAATAGCCGCGAGTAGTTTTAAATGACTTTTTTTCTTTGAAATGTCATTTTGCTGTCAGACTGTTCTAAACACGGGAAACATGCTCCCCTTTACAGGCATACTATAGACACCCCCCAGCTATGAAATTTAAAGGGATATTACACTTTTATTATTTGACTTTAAAGTGGGGTTCCACCCAAAAAAACAAACATATCTAAAAAATTCTAAAAAAAAAAACAAAAAAACATTTGGATATTTTTTTTTTTTTACTTACCTCTAAATGCCTGTTGCTAGGTGGTCCCTCGTAATCTGCCCCTTCGTCTGCCTGGGCTGATGACATCACTTCCCCCTGGCACAGGAAGGGCTCGGCTCTTCTCCCTCCCTCCTGTCAATCATCTGGGACCCATTGCAGGTCCCAGGTGATTGAGCGGCCAATCACGGCGCTCGGCGCCGCTCGCGCATGTGCAGTGGGTGCCAGGCTGTGAAGCCACAGCCCGGCGCCCACAGTTGAAATGCCGGCGCCGACGAGCGGAGGGGGGGGGCGAGCGGGGCTTCGATCCCCCGCACCGCTGGACCCAGGGACAGGTGAGTGTCCAATTAAAAGTCAGCAGCTGCAGTATTTGTAGCTGCTGACTTTTATTTTTTATTTTTTTTAATGGCCCCCCTGGGTGGAACTCCTCTTTAAGCATTAATAAAATCACTGCTCCTGAAAAAACAACCATTTTTAAAACTTTTTTTTGCATTGATCCATGTCCCCTGGGGCAGGACCCAGGTCCCCAAACACTTTTTATGACAATAACTTGCATATAAGCCTTTAAAATGAGCACTTTTGATTATTCATGTTCGTGTCCCATAGACTTTAACGGTGTTCGCGCGTTCGAACAAACTTTTTTCCTGTTCGCATGTTCTGGTGCGAACCGAACAGGGGGGTGTTCGGCTCATCCCTAACCAACACTGAAAGAGCCATTTTATACAGAATTTTTTGATTTCTTTGTCTAAAACTGGGGTTGTTGATTATGTCCAAATTAGAGAGAGTCATCACACCTTTTAAACATGCCTAACTTTAGATCCTGAGATACCATCACTGGTTTTAGGTTATTAAAGTAGATCATGGTTGATACAATGATTCAGTAAAGGGATATAACATAATTTTAAAACAAAATTAAAGTGTTTATAAAGTACTTTTTTTATCCTAATGCATCCCCTGCATTAAGGTAAAAACCCTCCAGTAACTCTTTCTCCCCCCTCCCCCAACACTTACCAGACTCCTCTCTGGATCCAGCTCTGTGCCTATGGCCAGTAGTGCTGCTCTCTCTTCCTCTTCTCACAGGACAGACTGATAGCAGCAGGAACTGTTGGCTCCTGCTGCTGTCAGTCAAATCCTGTGAGGAGAGAGTGGGGATGTGGCTGAGCCATGCTGTGTGTCTATGGACACACATCTTGCTGAGGGGGCACTTAGAGAAGAAGAAGAGCAGGCAGCAACAGCAGGGGACCTAAAAAGAGAAGGTAAGTCACTGTTATGTGCAATATCTTTGCAAAAAACAGGTAAGTACAACATCTTTTTTATTTTAATTAAAAAAAAAAAACAAAGGTTTAGCATCACTTTAACAATCTGAGTTAGTTAACAATGTTCAGTCTTCTGTGAGCTGCAGCAAAAAAGATCTGATGGTAACCCAGCCCTTTTTCTTTCCTTCCTCCATTGACCAAAGCATGAATTTGATTGCACTACATGTAACATATTGAATGAATAGGGGGAGTCTGGTGAATGACAATATTTGCTCCTACATTCACAGATTGGGAGCTTTTTCACTGCACCTCACAGAAGACTCAAAGCTATTACCTCCCTCAGAATAAAAAGACCAGCAGCAGGAAGAGGACCTGTCATCAATGCACAGAAGATTTCCACACGATCCAGCTGTCTGACAACTTGGGTCATACAGATAAGTGATGTGATTACAGCTATAAGAGCAAAATTATTTTTGGACTAAACTGCAGCTTTAAAATGTAATTTGACTCTAAATGGCGCATCTACAAATGTCTAATGCACATTCTGTTCAGGTTCCTAAATAAGGCATATCAGCACTGTGAGGCCTTGGTGAATTAATGCCAGTCCCATGCAGTTTAATAAATGTCAGGAAGTGCAGGTTCAAGAAGTTTTTGGCCAGCAAAATTTTGGCCCAGCCACATTACTTTTATTACATCAGTACTAACAGCTAAACAGTTTTAATCAGGGATATTATACCTAATTGGTATATGCCTACATTTTATTTTACTCTGGGGATAGGGAAATGTAAATAATAGCAACATAATGTGAGATGATTTAGGTGCACACTGTTCTTGAGCATAGTTTTTTTTCTTTCTATTGATGCAGTAGTGTGCTGTTAACAAGTGGCAGCTCCAAAAACAGACAGCAGGTAGCAACGGAATGCCATGCTTTGAGCACCTCAAACTTAAAACAAGTCTTATTAATATAAAAGAAAAAATATAAAACCCAAAGGAAATTAAACCCTTCCAAAAACCTTTAAAACAAAAGCCATTTGGTGACGTGCTAGATCCGGGGGAGGGGCCTGCCAGTGGGGTGGTGGAGGAGAGCGGAGGATCAAAAGGCGATGGCGGCAGGGACGACGTGGGGTGAGAGCCCATGTTGGTCCCGTTAATCTGCCCCGCGACACAGCGGGAGGTGCCGCCCCTGAAGAGGAAACCGGTGAGCCTAATCCGGCCACAGATACCACAGGAGCAAGGCTTACCGACAGCTCCTGGTTCGTTCTGTGGGAACTCACAGCCCGCTGACACATCCTCCCGGAACCCGGCTCCCTGTCTCTGCTCACTGCCCAGGATCCACCCCCCCCCCCCCACAGTCGCAGACGGAAAGTGTCTTATCGGCCTGTTACTCTCCGCTGCTTCCACCATAATGTAGAACTGAGACCGATCTCGAAATCCCCTGAAACCCAAGCCATCCCTTGTAAACGCTCCTGCTCCCCCTGCTGTGCATGGGACACGACTGTGAACGCTGCTTGACTCCTTCCTAAAATCGCATGGCTCCAGGTAGGATCAGCTGTCGCTGAACTTTATTTTTGTATGGTGCTGGATTCACCTATGTCTCTCAGAGTATTCTTTTAAAAGCATCAAGTGAAGAAAGGTAATCTGGTATTGCAGAATAGTATGGTGGCTCGGTAGAACTGAATAAACAATTTAAACTGAGCAAACGCAGAGGGTATGCGCTGTGTTGAGAGTAGCGTGCTAGCTTAAAGGTCCTGCAAGCCAGACGCAAAGAAGCGGTTCAGAGCAGGGGGGGCGAAGAACATGAAAGGTCGCTCGCATAAAGCAACTGAATCTAAAAAGCCCAGAGATAGCTTAAACTCAAGCTCCATCCAAAAATTTTTAAAAGAAGCGCAACTTAAAAGTCAGATTATGGACAATAGGCAACAAAGCACAAAAGATAAGAAGAAACATCCTGCAAAACATAAAGGAGCTCTAGGGGGGACCCCCAGAGGCGAGATCCTCCCAGGAGCGGATCTAGACCTTAGCACGGAAGCAGATATGGATGCACCTCCAACAAAAACAGAGATGCAGGACATGTTTTCCAAACTAGAGACCGCTATTAAAGTGGAAATCCTCAACGTAAGGACAGACATGGGGTATCTCTTGAAGAGAGTAGAAACAGTGGAGGAGGCATCAGAACAACAAGCGTTCGAGATCACAGCTTTAAAAAATCAAGTCAAAAAATTACAGTCAGATCAGCGGGAGATGCTCTATAAATTGGAAGAACAGGAAAATCAAAGCAGGAGGCAAAATTTAAGGATCAGATCCATTCCAGAACAGAGAGGGGAGGATGAAAGTTCCTCAAGATGAAAGAAATTTTTAATCCACTCCTGGGAAGAAGTTTAGAGGAAGAATTAAAAATGGATTGAGTCCACAGGATAAGAAAACCCCCAAGCATAAGGGAGCATGTACCCAGAGACCTTATTGTAAGGTTTCATCAATATGAGGACAAGGCAAAGATTTGGAGTAAATTAAGAGGAGCTCAACCTGTGAAGTACAACAATGGTGAAATCCAAATATTTTCGGATCTATCGGCCAGAACCCTATCTAGGGGACGACAATTAAGACCTTTGTTGGACTCTTTGAGGGGGGCCAATTTAAAGTATAGCTGGGGTTTTCCTTTAGCATTAAATGTGACAAAAGACACATTGCGATTCACCCATCAAACGGGCGAAGAGAGTGGTAATTGGATTCTCAAAACGGACTAAATACGCATTGTTAGAGTGGAGGGTGGACCCAGAGGGCCATTTTCTATTTTTAAAGGTAAAGTTGGGGGAAAGGATTTACACATTGGCTAATGTCTACTGTCCGAATAGAGATCCGATTAAATACCTCTCCCAGACCCCGAATAGACTGATGGAATCCAAAGAGGGGGAAGTGTTACTAGCAGGAGATTTTAATTTCTGCTTAGATCCAGCCTTGGATAGGTCATCTAGAGAACGGGAGGCAAGTAAAAATATTTTAATGAGCTTGGGGAGAAAGTTGCATGAATGTCAATTGATAGATGTATGGAGGGTACAGCATCCCAAGAAGAGAGATTATTCTTTCTTCTCGCCGGTGCACGGGACCTATTCAAGGCTGGACTACTTGATGGCGGACCATAATTTATTGGACTCTATTGAGGAGTCGAAGATAGAAATCATGACATTGTCAGATCATGCCCCTGTCACGATGAAGGTGAAGATAAAAGGGCTCCATAGGGTTCCTTACACTTGGCGTTTAAACGAAAAACGTATTGAGGAGGATAAGATAGCCGAGAAAATCCAACAGGAAATTCATGCGTTCTTCTTAAACAATGATACTGGAGAAATCTCGGGGGCTGTCATATGGGAGGCCTTCAAGGCATACATAATGGGGGTCTTAATATCCATTGGCGCGGGGGAGAAGAGAGAGAACTAAAAGGAAAGAAAGTCTCATTGTTAAAATTCACCAACTAGAACAACTTCATAAAGCCTCTATGGGAAACGATAGGCCCGCGTTACAGCAACTGATAAATAAAAGAGAAGAATTAAAAGACTTATTGGAAAAAGAGTCACATAAGATTATGAATAAACATCTAAAAGATAGCTACCAGGGGGGAAATAAGGTAGGTAAACAACTGGCAGCAATTGTAAGAAAAAAAAAGGATGCAAACTTTATAGAGAAGATCAAAAATAAAAATGGCGAAATGAGGCACACATCCAAAGAGATAGGAGAAGAATTTAGACAGTATTTCTCATCCCTCTACTCGGTGGGGCAGAGGGAAAATTGTGGTGGAAATAAGGAGGAGAGGGTGAGAGATTTTCTTAAAGGGGCGGGACTTCCTACTCTGTCTGAAAATGACATAATAGAACTAGAGAGACCGATAACTGAAGAAGAGATATGCTTGGAACTGAGATCATCTCTCCCGGGAAAGAGTCCTGGGCCGGATGGTTTCACAACCAGCTTCTATAAAAAATTTAAAGACTCCTTGGTTCCAAGGCTTTGCCAGGTCTGGAATGGGCTAGGGAAGCAGGGAGAAATGTGTAGGGGTGCGTTAACTGCATCAGTGACGCTAATTCCTAAAGAGGGCAAGGTCCGCACCCTATGCTCTAGCTATAGGCCGATTGAGCTTTAAAATGCCGATATTAAATTATATGCCAAGGTGCTGGGCATTAGCGGCTGCATAGTGGGAAAGGAGGAGCACAAACTGGCTGCTTTCGCTGATGATGTTCTTCTCTATATCACCAAACCCAGAATTACGATCCCCAATTTGCTGTCCACATTGAAGAAATTTAGTGAGATGTCAAATTATTAAATCAACCTCGAGAAATCTGAAGCCTTAAAGATTAACATTGACAAACAGGAAGTTGCTAGACTCAGAGAGGTGTTTCACTTCCCGTGGAGAGAAAAAATTAAGTACCTGGGCGTAAAGCTAGCAGGATCCATTAGAAAGATATATCTGCTGAATTTTATTCCTTTTCTAGACGAAATTAGATCAGAAATAAAAAGAATATCACATCGTCCTGTCTCATGGATCGGGCGAATCAACATAGTCAAAATGGTGCTAGCCCCTAAGGTGTTCTATAAGATGCAGATACTCCCTATCCCATTACCTCAAACCTATTTTAGAACGTTATGTATGGAATAATAAGAAACCTAGGATAGCGTACACGGTGTTGAGTAGAGAAAAAGCACAGGGAGGGTTGGCTATTCCAGACTTTAGAAAATGATATAAAGCGATTTTTTTATCACGGGCACTAGACTGGGCAAAAGGAAGTATTAATAAAAGATGGGTTAATTTGGAACTGGGTTTAAGTAATGCACGATTAAATCACATGATTTGGAATCCCCCTCACCACAGGAATTTAGGCCCAGACACACATGTCATAACGCACCTCACACTTAAAATATGGGATCAGATTCACCTCATTAGGAAGTGGGAGTACAATTCTCCC
Organism: Lithobates septentrionalis; assembly: GCA_037952835.1. Taxonomy (NCBI): domain Eukaryota; kingdom Metazoa; phylum Chordata; class Amphibia; order Anura; family Ranidae; genus Lithobates; species Lithobates septentrionalis. The sequence continues at coordinate 695,305 of JBBDGP010001232.1, read as the reverse complement.
TTAATTTATTTAAAAGACAACACTTATTTTACCCCAGGGATGGTGGAAGTGGGAGGAAATTGGATTTTGAATAGGGAAGCACAATTAAAAGATATTATTCGCACATTTCAGGAATTATCAACACAAAGGGATTTAATGAAGTTAAATGGGTGGCGGTACGGCCAGCTCGCGCATTTTGTCAGAAGCATCCCTGGTTCCTTGAGGAAGGAAGGAGATTACAGACCGATAGAGAAATTATTCTGTAGGGATATAGCAAAGAGGAATATTTCTGCAATATACAAAATTCTGTCAAGTAGTGGAGGGTTGAAAGTACCGCCATTCATTAAAAAATGGGAAGAAGAACTGGGAGTAACTTGTGAGAAAAGTTCGGTGGGGAGCATTCTGGGGGCAACGCATAGTACAGCAGTTGATATGAAAACGACGGAGATCAACTATAAGTGCCTGGCCAGGTGGTATATGACTCCTATTAAAATCAGCAAATTCCATCCTGACAAATCACCTAAATGCTGGAGAGGGTGTTCAGCCCCGGGAACAATGGCGTATCTTTGGTGGGATTGCCCAAAAATCTAAATATTCTGGCGGGAGGTGATTAAGTTGATCGAGGAGATAACGGGAAAGGCTATCCCATCTGACCCATGGGTCTGTTTGTTCCATGGGTCTGAGGGCCTAAATAGACGGTATAAAACCTCACTAATCCCTGTTTCTTAATTCAGCAAAGAGCGTAATCCCAAAAAAATGGCAGGAAGTGGAGGGGCCTAGGATCAGGGATTGGATCTCAAGAGTAAACAAAATTTATATCCTAGAAAAATCTGAGGTAGCCGATCCCTCAGATAGGGATCAAGAAGAGGGGGGGGGGCAGATGGGCCAGATGGGAAGCCTTTAAAAAATCTGAGAGTTTTTCCGAAGTCATTATGAATTAATATAAGAACAAAAAAGTGTAGCGCTATAATATGTCAGTCAAAAACATTAGGGTGTGCTGATTGACCAGCAGTGTATATCCCAAAAGTTAAGTAGTATTGGATCACATATACAAGAGCAATGAAACAGTGAAAATTCCAATATTACAAAGAAAACCACTCTTATCATGTCCTTTGTGATATAACCATATAAAGAGTGTGCATCACACAGATCAAACCCAAACCCTTATAGCAAAACACAGGCATATAGGGGTGGGAACAAGTGATAAGTCCCTGAGGTGAGAAAAGTTCTTTTAATCAGGTGGAGACCTCTTAGAACATGGATCTAGATCTCATAGAAACGGTTGTTAATGGTGGACTCCTCCACTAATCAGCCTGGTACAAGAAGTAACATAAAATGCCCTTACCGGACGCGGTGGACTCACAAGCCATACAGCGGTGAGTCGTACGAGCTTGAACCGTGTAGCACGGTAGGGTTATAGCTGTTCCTGGTCCGCAATCGGATGGTCTTGAGAAGGACTCCAGTCCTGAGCAGTCTCCCGGTTCGTCCTCCAGCACTCTCTTGGGTCTCAAGCAGTTTGAGATAGGGAAAAAGTGGACGAAAAGAAGCTCCACATAGTGTAAATCCAATTAATCAGGAGATTTATTGTATAAAAAAATTTCCAACGAAAAAATTCCAGATAAAAACAAACATTCATAAAGACGTAATTAGCGCAGTAGACAGATGGTATAAGGTAGCGTCCTACACCCAGGGTGTAGGACGCTACCTTATACCATCTGTCTACTGCGCTAATTACGTCTTTATGAATGTTTGTTTTTATCTGGAATTTTTTCGTTGGAAATTTTTTTATACAATAAATCTCCTGATTAATTGGATTTACACTATGTGGAGCTTCTTTTCGTCCACTTTTTCCCTATCTCAAACTGCTTGAGACCCAAGAGAGTGCTGGAGGACGAACCGGGAGACTGCTCAGGACTGGAGTCCTTCTCAAGACCATCCGATTGCGGACCAGGAACAGCTATAACCCTACCGTGCTACACGGTTCAAGCTCGTACGACTCACCGCTGTATGGCTTGTGAGTCCACCGCGTCCGGTAAGGGCATTTTATGTTACTTCTTGTACCAGGCTGATTAGTGGAGGAGTCCACCATTAACAACCGTTTCTATGAGATCTAGATCCATGTTCTAAGAGGTCTCCACCTGATTAAAAGAACTTTTCTCACCTCAGGGACTTATCACTTGTTCCCACCCCTATATGCCTGTGTTTTGCTATAAGGGTTTGGGTTTGATCTGTGTGATGCACACTCTTTATATGGTTATATCACAAAGGACATGATAAGAGTGGTTTTCTTTGTAATATTGGAATTTTCACTGTTTCATTGCTCTTGTATATGTGATCCAATACTACTTAACTTTTAGGATATACACTGCTGGTCAATCAGCACACCCTAATGTTTTTGACTGACATATTATAGCGCTACACTTTTTTGTTCTTATATTTGTTGTCACAATTAGTCTAATTGGTGGTGTTGGCAGCTTATCGTTTTTCACTACATTTTTTACTCCATACGTATATTTGTTTTGTTTGGTGGGCGCAGCAGCTTTTTCCTTCATTATGAATTAATATAAGTATAGACATACATCTAGTCGCCTTGTTTATTCCGGAAGTGAACTATCTGCGGGAAGTGGGGGAAGGGGGTGGGACGGAGGGTAGGAGTGGGATAATATTGGGGTTTGTCATTGTTTTATAGAGATTTGTATACTTGGTAGAATGTCTTTTCCCCTCATTTGATGGGTGTTTTTGTATTTTTAATATGTAAAATTTAAATAAAGAATAAAAAACCAAAGCCATTTTTGGTAAACGAAGCCTTGCAGCAAAAGATGCCAATTTAACCTAAAATGACCCAACATACATGCAATGTATAGCAATATAACCCCAAAAGAGATTAAACTAGTTACAGAAATAAAAGCCCTCATTTTTAAAGGGAAGCATTGTCATTTGTGACTTACCTATCCTTACCCTACACAGCTTCCAAAGCACCCTTACTATAACTGCTCTGTGCCTCCCTCCCGCCTGGTTTTTATAATGGAGAGGGCTTACTTATTTAGAAGCCCCCTTATTGCTCTTTCTAAGCCAGTGAGTTATAGTTCAAAGGCCATGCAATGCATTATGGCTTAAAAAAAAATCTCATAGGAAAATCTTTTATATTGCTTCTAACTTTGCATCTGTTTACTAAATTGCAAGTTACTCTCTGTCTGACCATTCAGCCAATTACCTATTCTGTTTAACTAGACATTCAAAGAAATCCTTTTGCAATTTTTATTGGACACTATTATTGCATCTTTTACTCTGTAAAATGTACTTGCATACTATGGGGTTTGATTTACTAAAACTGGAAAGTTAAAAATCTGGTGCAGCTCTGAATAGAAACCAATCACCTTCCAGGTTTTTTTGTCAAAGCTTAAGTGAACAAACTGAAGTTAGAAGCTAATTGGTTAGCATACATCATCGCACCAATTTTTCACTCCAGTTTTAGTAAATCATCCCCTATGGGTTAAGTCCAACGAGGTGCATGCCACCTTGTAGACGTATCTCTTTTATTTACAAATTACATATTTTTGAATATCAGGAGTACAGCTATCACTATACTCTGACAGGAGAAATGCTGCTTTCCTATACAGCAGAAGCCATGCCTGTCCCTCTCCTCCATTGTCCATTCACAGAAGGCTTTTTAATTTATAAATGGGCTCACATAAGTCAAACCGCTGTATGATTGGGCAGGAGGAAGAGAGGGGCAGGTATAGAAGCTGCATACAACTCTGTAGCTGGAGAAGCTGGGACCAGAAGGTCCAGTGTCAGAGTACCAGAAATATGGTGCTATTTCTGCTCCCAGCTCTCAGTTAAATGTAAATTGTGATTTAAAAAATAACTTCACAAAGTGGCATGCACCTCATTGGACTTAACCCATAGTAATCCGACAAATTTTAGAAAATAACTGAATTCCTGGAGTTCAGCTTTAAAGTGTTTGTAAACCATCAATTTCTTTAAAATAAATATAACAAACATGTATATACTTACCTGCTCTGTGCAATCATTTTGCACAGAGCAGCCCTGATCCTTTTCTTCTGGGGTCCCCCACCAGTGCTCCTGGCCCCTCCCCTTCATCGGTGCCCCCACAGAAAGGCGTTTTCCCTGGGGGCACCCATGAAGGCTAGTTTCTGAGCCCCATTGCTGCGTCCATTGACACAGACAGCGGGACTCTGCCCCATCCGAGTGGGATTTGATTGACAGCAGTGGGAGCCAATGGCTCCTGCTGCTATCAATCTATCCAATGAGGAGAGAGACAGTGGCTGGAACCACTGAGCTTGTGCGCATCACTGGAACAGATCAGACTCAGGTAAGAAAAAGGGGGGTCTAGGGGGGAGCTGCAGCACCGAATTGCATAGAATGCATTAAGGTGCAAAACCTTGCTTTACAACCACTTAGGCTTAAATTATTACTGATTTCTATGCATCAAGTGTTTTTGTTGGCTATATTGAAACCAGGCAAATATGTGTTGTAACCTTATCAGCAAATCTCTTTGCTTACAGTAGATTTAAAATAAATAGCTACAATTTTATTAAATCATTTGACTGATAATGCATAAAAGTATACACCTGACAAAACTAGCTTCAGGGCTTTCCCATGCACGTGCAAAAGATAGCTCTTATGCAATCTCCAAACCGTTGCCATGTTTGCGCAGGAAATCTTATGCTTACGTACAGATAAGCTGAAGGGCTCTGGACTCAAAGGTCAGGGACATCTGCACTGGTGCCATAAAAAAGAAAATAAAGGTGCCAGAGGGGGGTGGAGCCACACAAAAGGGAACTTGACTTCCTCTTTAAAAAACATTATACGAGATAAGCCATTTTTTCGACATGCAGTGTGGTATTGCAGTTTTTTATCTTATGCTAAGATGCATTATAGTCATCCATGTCAGTTCTCATCTACCTGTTATCTACTTGTTACAGCAGGATATAAGAAAAAATAACATTTTTGTGCCTCTCTCCTCCACCTTGAGCATCAAATGGTGTGCTTTGCAAGATTACCACAGTTATATAGTGCCACTCAACACTATTGATAGCTGCAGGGGCATTATTGTTGTACCTCCATTGTTTTATATGACCATCTGCCATTGGATACAGTCATTTTTCTACACCTTTCTGTCTATATAGAGTAAGCATACATCTGGGTTTATTCACTTGCCTTGCAATTATTTGGGGATATTTTTGATCAGTTCTTTTAGTGGTATATTTTTTACCCAATACTATAGTAACTGTAACTGACTTTTTTAAAGCAAAACTTCACTGTATCTAAGCACCACAAACCAAAAGCACTATTTAATTAATTTTTAATATTCAAAGGAAACTCCCCCATCCATCCATGTCTCCATGCTTTATTTTGCTAAGAAATCACTTACTCCTAGCATTTCTGCCCATTGCCATCTTGGGTAAGAGCAGATGATTCATGTAGCAATTACTTCCTGGAATCCACCTGCCCTTAGTTCAGGCATACAAGCAGGAGGGTGTGCTTAGCTGTGAAAACGACTCCTCCCCTCCTGAAGAATCCTGGGATATATGACGTCATTTGCCTAGGCATGGAAACTAGGAAGTGACAAAAGAAATGTAAAAATAGTTTAAAACAAGTAAATATAAAAATATATTTTATATTTAATAATATTTTCCTATTTATTTACTAATGCTAGCAGTATAAGGATTAAAAATAGTCAATACTGATTGAGAGAGTGATGTTCCACTTTAAGTGACATGACACTTTCACTATCCCTTTGCGTGATGAATGGACCCTGTTCAGTTCTGAAACGTTGCACCTCTGTCTGTGACATACCGTTTTAATGTCAATAAAGGTGGTTTTATTCAATAAGCTCTTGGTGCTCTGGTGACATACAGTGTCCTTCTTTTTTTCTGTTGCACCATTTACTTGTTGCTTCAATCACACTATCAGGGGATTTCAGTCTATTGTGTGATGAAGATATACATCTGACTTTTTTAAGAAGTCTCATTTTTTTTGTCTACTGTATCTCTGTATATGAACTGTATTCTGTATTTTGATATGAAAAAAACTAGTAGAAAATGTATTTGTATATATTAATATGTACTGTAGAAATGATCCTATGTTTTTATTTTTGGATGACTCATGAATATGTAGATTTAAATGGTATTGAAAAATCTGTGCATATATTTGATACAATACTTTTGCACCAATGTTTTATATTTCTAAGGAAGTGGACATTTTCCTCCAAAATAACATGTCTTGATAAGTGAAACACTGTAACCAGTGTTAATTTTGGCAGCAAATTTCGATTCAATTTTAGTCTTATGCCCCGTACACACGATTGGATTTTCCGACAAAACCGTGCATTTTTTTCCGAAGGATGTTGGCTCAAACTTGTCTTGTATACACACATGTTGGCCAAAAATTCAGAATGTGAGAACGCGGTGACGTACAACACGTACGATGAGCCGAGAAAAAGGAAGTTCAGTAGCCAGTGCGGCTCCTTTTGCTTGATTCAGAGCATGCATGAACTTTTGTGCGACAGACTTGTGTACACACAATCAGACTTTCTGACAACAAGTTTTGTTGTCGGAAAATTTGAGAACCTGCTCTCAAACATTTGTGTGGGGAAATTTCGACAGCAAATGTTCGATGGAGCATACACACGGTCGGACTTTCCGACAACAAGCTCACATCGAACATTTCCCGTTGGAAAGTCCGATCGTGTGTACGCAGCATTAGTCTTAGGACTAAAATGGCATTTTAGTTTTTGTCCCATTTTAGTCTTCTGCAATTGTTTTTCTTTTAGCCGTATTTAGTCGACTAAATCTCCAGTACATTTTAGTCTACTAAAATATTCAGTACATTTTAGTCGACTAAAATCATTATCATTAAAATATAATATATTTAGTTAAATAATGCATTATTTAAAGTGATTGTAAGGCTTCCTTTTTTAAAAAAAAATAATAAACATTTCATACTTACCTCCACTGTGCAGTCCGTTTTGCACAGAGTGGCCCCGATCCTCAACTTCAGGGGTCCCTCGGCGGTGCTGGTAGCTCCTCCCCACATCGTATAGCCCCCCAGGAGAAGCGCTCTCCTCGGGGGTTATCTTGCAGGCGCACTCCCGAGTCCAGCATTTGCATCCATAGATGCATCCAAAGATGCAGAATGCCGAACTCGGCCCCGCGTCATTTGATTTGATTGACAGCAGTGGGAGCCAATGGCTGCTATCAATCTATCCAATCAAGAGCCGAGGCAACGGGCAGAGGGGAAATGCACATCTCTGCCGTGGGAATTACAGGACTCAGATGAGTAAAATGGGGGGCTGGGGAGCCGGTCAGTGACAGCCGTTTTTTCCACCTTAATGCATAGAATGCATTAAGGTGAAAAACATGAGGGTTTACAAGCCCTTTATGCATTTCTCTAGAATTTCAAAACTCATTATACACTCTTGGAGTAAAAAAAATCTAATATCTAATGTTATTATTTATGGTATTAAGGTTTGAACAAACTCACAGATTCAGTTTTAGCCACTCTGGACGGTCTGAGGAAGCCTGAAATGCTGCATAGTGCTCTGGACGGTGGTCTGACAAGGCTGTCATGCTGCACAGTGCTCTGGAAGGTGGTCTGAAGAGGCTTGTAATGCTGCACAGTGCTCTGGACGGTGATCTGAAGAAGCCTGTAATGCTGCAGAGTGCTCTGGATGGTGGTCTGAGGAGGCTTGTAATGCTGCAGAGTGTTCTGGACAGTGGTCTCAGGCAGCTCTGATGGATGGCCTGTAAGGCACAGTGCCCTGGATGCCAGTGGTCAGAGGAGGCCTGTTGTAATGCTGCACAGTGCTGGAGAGAGGGATGAGTGGCTGGAATAATAGAGAGAGAGAGAGGGTGAGAGAGATCAGCCTGTCCTCCAGGCCACTGTCGAGCTGGGTGTGGAGAGGAGATTGGAGCAATCCAGGCTCTGGGAGCTGGGTCAGGGATGCTGCACCTGCTGCTCCTCACCTCTTCGTGATCAGGGTTTTTTTTTTTCTCTGGACTCTCGGTCACCTATACTACTCCCCTTCTCTTTGCTCTCGCCGCCACCGATCCAGAACTCCCCATGTCAAGGGGCTCAAGGGGCAGCTGCTTTGGGCCCCACAACAATAGCTGGGCCCTTGGCAGCTGCACCTTTTGCCCCGCGTTAAAGACAGCCCTGCATATAGTAACTACTTCTTTCTACTACTTCTTTCTTCTAGGAGCTGAACATTGTATATAGTAGTGGTTTCCCTACTACTTCCTTCTTCTGCCGTCTCTGGTTGTTAAAGTGGTATTAAACCCCAAAGCAAAAATTTATCATATTGTGGTTTACCAATTCTTATGGGGCATACACACGGTCGGACTTTTCAGCTACAAAAGTCAGACGGACGCCGACAGACTAAAGCTGGCTGACAATCCGATCATGTGTGGGCTTCCCCGGACTTTCAGCGGACTTTTTCAGCCTCAAATCCGACGGACTTTAGATTTGAAACATGCTTCAAATCTTTACCTCGTAACTACGACGGACCCCGAAATCCGCTCGTCTGTGTGCTAGTCCGACAGACAAAAACCCACGCTAGGGCAGCTATTGGCTACTGGCTATCAATTTCCTTATTTTAGTCCGGTGTACGTCATCACATACGAATCTGTCGGACTTTTGTGTGGTCGTGTGTAGGCAAGTCCGTTCGTTAGAAAGTCTGCCGCAAGTCCGCCGCAAGTCCGCCGAAAGTCCGCCGGAAGTCTGTCGGACAGGCTGTCGGACTTTTGTAGACGAAAAGTCCGACCGTGTGTACGCCCCATTAGATGTGATGGCTGCAGTGGTTAAAATTTTTACGCTTTCTGTCTTCTATTTTTATATGCTAATCTGCCCAGTACTGTTTTTCACAAGCTCGAGATCTCCAGTAGACTGTATCAGTTTACAAGGATGAGACAAATAATTTAAACTGCTAGGGGTGATTAAAAGGATCAGCTTTTATTTATTAATTCAAAACCTTTATAAAAGGAAAATAACTGTTTGCTGTAACTGATTTAAAGTGTGATATGGAGTGGCCCTGCCCTCAGCTACATAAGAGCTGTCAAGCTAGCGCCGCATCATTGGCTGGGTGCCTCCGGTGGAGGCAGGATCCTGTGCGTGTTCCTTGCTGGAGTCGCTGGAGATCATCCATTGCTGGAGATTGAGAATTGGATTACATCGCTGGAGTAGGAGCATTGATTTATTGGATTACATTGCTGGAATCTCTTTTTTATTTTTTTATTTTTAATAAAGGACTTGTCCCAAGCCGTCTCCTGTGGTTTTTAACATTTTAACACTTTCTTTTTGTGAAATGGTAGGGGTACAATGTTTTGTTAAAGGGGGCTTTCAGATTCTGATAATCCCCCCGCCCGCAGACCCCCACAACCACCGGGCAAGGGTTGTGGGGAGGAGACCCTTGTCCCCATCAACATGTGAGGGCATGTGGCCTGGTACGGTTCAGGAGGGGGGCGCTCTCTCATCCCCCCTCTTTTCCTGTGGCCTGCCAGGTTGCGTGCTCAGATAAGGGTCTGGTGTAGATTTTTGGGGGAACCCCACGCCATTTAAAAAAAAAAATTGGCGCGGAGTTCGCCTTAAAATCAATACCAGACCTGAAGGGTCTGGTTTGGACTTTTGGGGAGAACCCCACGCCATTTTTTTTTTATTTTGGCGCGGAGTTCCCCTTAATATCCATACCAGATCTGAAGGGCCTGGTAATGTAATTTTGGGGGACCCCCACACATTTTTTTTTCCAATGACTTTCAATGACTTTTATGTGTAGTGTCGGGACGGACAATTCATTAATAGCTGTCACTAGCGCTAGTACTTTTAAATGACTTTTTTTTCCTTTAGAAATGTCATTTTGTTCTTGGACTGTTATAAACACAGGAAACATGCGCTACTTTACAGGCATACTATAGACACCCCCAGGTACGAAATTTAAAGGAATATTTCACTTTTATTGTTTCACTTTAAGCATTATTAAAATCACTGCTCCCGTTTTTAAAACTTTTTTTGCATTGATACATGTCCCCTGGGGTAGGACCCGGGTCCCCAAACTCTTTTTTTGACAATAACTTATATATTAACCTTTAAAATTAGCACTTTTAATTTTTCATGTTCGTGTCCCATAGACTTTAATGGTGTTTGCGTGTTCAAACTAATTTTTTGCCTGTTCGCATGTTCTGGGTGCGAACTGAACAGGGGGGGGTTCGGCCCATCCCTATTGGCCAGATCACCAGGTTAAAACAGAGGGAAGAAAAGCTAAAAAAAAGAAAACTGATGCAGCCACCTCATCTAATGAATTTTTCTTTTTGGTTAAATACCACATTAAGAAGATAAGAAAAGATATTCACCTAGAGCAGAGAAACAAGTAGGCTCAATAAGTGACAAAGAGTGTGGACTAATATAAAGAGGGCGACCACCATAAATGAGAAAAATAATCAAAGTGCGTACCGTGCAGTTAAAATGTAATCAGATATTATGAAACGACGTCTGCAGCAGGATCTAACAGTGTTCACATTACACTCATAAATGAATAAAATCAAATAATGATCCTGCGCTACAGCAGTAAATAAAGTGCAAATAGTGCTCAATAAATAGGGTAAACAAATGGAGTTCAAATGGTGCCCAACAGATGGGATAATTGATATTATAAATACATATTTCTTCAAAAAAAGTTAAAATAGACAACACATCAAAAAAAGCTCCCCCCCCCGGGAGTACGAGATTATTATGAGGATGTGGATTTGAAGCTGAAAGCAGGAACGGAGATGTTGGAATAGCGTTGAATAGCCGAACAGATTCCTGTACACTATCTTATGCTGTTATCTCAAGATATTAAGGTGAGAGTTCTGTGAGCTCATTAATGGGATTTTATACCTCTCGCCTTTTTGATGTGTGGTCTATTTTAACGTTTTTTGAAGAAATATTTTGGACATTTATGGAAAATGCTTGAATAAGAGACAATCATCACACTGACTTTGATTGATTGATTTTTAATGCCCCTGGGTTGATACATCAGTTTATTGATAACCATTTATAGACTATTTAATTATCCCATCTTTTGGGCACCATTTGCACTCCATTTGTTTACCTTATTTATTGATCACTATTTGCACTTTATTTACTGCTGTAGCGCGGGATCATTATTTGATTTTATTAATTTAAGAGTGTGGACTGCTAAATAGTCAAAAAATATAATATTTATTCATTTATCGATACACATAGTTAATAATCACCTAAAAAAATGGAATCTATGGTCTGAAAGCCCCCAGATAGGGAAACACACAACCACTGGACCATAGCATAATGGATATGCTAACATGTAACAAGGACACAATCATAAAACAAATAACATGGAACAAAATCGCCCAGACGCCAAGTGTTCTGACCCAGGGGGTACTGCCATGGCCAATGCCGTATGTCAATATCAATGGTATTACCTAGGTAGTATTCCCATGTGTCAGCCCCTTGGAGGCTCGAGCTGGGGGAGATAATGTGAGCAGTGAGCACAAAGGCAGCTAAGGTAATTGTTGATATTCCTGTGTGTACTGATTGCCAAATGGAACCTGTCATCTCAAGCAGTCTTGGAGAAAGAAGTAGAACTGATGTCCATTATAAGTTCAGATTGCCTGTATAGACAGAGAGTGATGGTGAACATGGGCAGTGGATAGTAAGCAGGACCCTGTTTTTCTTAGTTTCTGTTTTGAAGTTTTGCAAATAAGTATTTTTTTCTTCTTCTCTGATGTTAGCTGATGAGGCTGCACTAATGTGCACTAATGAGGCTGCACTGATGTTGTCAGGAAAAGTTCCATCCGCTGGTAATATCTATCATTTGGTGTGCAGTACTGAGGTACACCAGCAGGTGTCTCCTGGCAGTTTGGAACTGTCAGGGGAGCTTTTCCCTGCTGGTGTTATGTCATCGTTGGGCAGCAGTACTGGTGTCCACCAGCGGATGGATCCTGGCAGTGCAGACAACACCTCCTGCGCTCAGGTGTTACATGATGGCAATTACTGACATAACCCAGCTGATGAGTACTCTCATAGCCTTGGTATCTCTCTTCTTGTGCCCTGACCATGCTTACCTGTTACCCGATCCTGAGCCTGCATCCGACCCTGTTCCCGAGCTTATCCCGACCCAGTTCCACCTGCGTTCCTGTTATCTTTTACTTACCCTACAGCCTGATCCATCCCCTCCCTGTCCTGTTGGTTTCCTGTCACTCATCTATCGATTTCCCTGTGTATGACCTTGGCCTGGCTAACGTTTATGTTTCTGGAACATCCCTTGTCCTCTTGCTTATCTGCTGTGTATGACCCTGGCCTGGCTTCTGTCTGAGATTCTGGTATTGCCCCTTGCTGTATATACTATTTGTTGTTTGTGGGATTTTGTTTGACCTTAATAAACATCATTATTATTCATCTTACATGTATTTTTGGTTCTCTCTGTGCAGTCCACACAGTCTGGACTACTAATTCCCTGACAGATGTGCACTGATGAGGCTGCACTGATGGGGACCGATGAGGCTGCAGTGATGGGCACTGATGTGACTGCACTGATGTGCACTCATGAGGCTGCATCGATGTGCACTCATGTGGCTGCACTGATGAGGCAGCACGGATGGGCACTGATAAACTGCATTGATTGATACTGATGGGATGGGCACTGCTGAAGAGGCATTGATAAACCTGCACTAATGGGCACTAATAGGCGGCACTGATGGGCACTGACAAGGCTGTGCTGATGAGAACTGATGAGGCTGCACTGATGGGGACTGATGAGGCTGAACTAATGGGCACTGATGAGGCTGCACTGATGAGGCAACACTGATGGGCACTGATAAGCTTCACTCATGGGCACTGATAGGTTGCACTGATGGGGCTGCATTGATAATCAGGGTACTGATAATCAGTGCCCTGATTATCAGTGTAAACAATGTACTTACTGTGCCCTGCCAGACTTGCCAGTTATTAGCCCTCTTTTCATCACACAGAGACAGCGTGGCCAGAAACATGTTAAAGGGATAGCACACCCACTAATATAAAATGAATTTGTTGGCTGGGAATCCGTGGCTATGTAAACAAAGGGGCAGGAATAGTATCTGACATCATTACCCAAATATAGCCACATGGTCTTGTATTGATTTAGCCCTATTTTCTTGTTTTTTGAAAGTGGCCCCGGCAGTGGAGGAACTATAGGAGTCGCTGCCATTCTGCCACTGTGGGGGGGGCTAAGACCCGGCATCTTCCCCTGCAACCCTGGCTGTCCATTTAGAATGCAGTGAGGGGGAGGTGGGAGGCGACCATCGGCAGCTCTATGTTGCCTGTGGGAGGTGGGATCTCCCTGGGGCTTGTAGTTCACTTCCTGAGTCTACACAGTGGAAAGGGGAGGGGCCTCTGACCCTAGCATCTAGCAGTTTCACTCTTCAGTGTACAAGTGAGTCGGCTCTGCTTGTAAGGAGGGGCATCTCTGGGGGCACTAATGTAAGGGGGGCCTCTCTGGGGACACTAATATAAGGGGGCCTCTCTGGGGACACTAATGTAAGGGGGGTCTCTCTGGGGACACTAATGTAAGGGGGGCCTCTCTGTGGACACTAATGTAAGGAGGTTGCTCTCTGGGGACACTTATGTAAGGGGGGGCTCTCTGGGGACCTTGATGTAAGGGGGGGCTCTCTGGGGACCCTGATGTAAGGGGGGCTCTCTGGGGATCTTGATGTAAGGGGGGCTCTCTGGGGACCCTGATGTAAGGGGGGGCTCTCTGGGGACCCTAATGTAAGGAGGGGCTGGTAGAAGAGGACAAGAAGACCTGGACAGCCGCACACCAGAATGGATAAATCCGTCTTTTTATTCAAAATACAGGATCATGGAGTACACAAAAAATGACCGTGGGGTGGTACAAAAATAGCTGATGCGTTTCGCACTTACATAGCTATGAGTAAGCACTTTGTGTAAGTGTGAAACGCGCCAACTATTTTTGTACCACCCCACAGTCGTGTTTTGTGTACCCCATGATCCTGTATTTTGTATAATAAGACGGATTTATCCGTTCCGGTGTGCGGCTGTCCAGGTCTTCTTGTCCTCTTCTACTTGCATCAGCATTTAGCCAGCACCTGGGGCTCTTCTCTTTCTGGAGGTAATGAGACAAGAGAACTCTGGTTTAAGCCCCTCTTTGAGCGGAGGATCCCACATTATCTCGTTTAATTGTAAGGAGGGGCTCTCTGGGGATCCTGATGTAAGGAGGGGCTCTCTGGGGACCTTGATGTAGGGAGGGGCTCTCTGGGGACCTTGATGTAGGGGGAGGCTCTCTGGGGACCCTGATGATGTAAGTAGGGAGGCTCTCTGGGGACCCTGATGTAAGGGGAGGCTCCCTAGAGACCCTGATGTAAGAGGAGGCTCCCTGGGGACCCTGATGTAATGAGGGGATGCTCGGGGGACCCTGATGTAAGTGGGGGATGCGCACCCAGATATGTAACTTTTATATATATCTATATATATACAGTATCTCACAAGAGTGAGTACACCCTTCACATTTTTTTAAATATTTTAATATATCTTTTCATGTGACAACACTGAAGAAATGACACTTTGCTACAATGTAAAGTAGTGAGTGTATAGCTTGTATAACAGTGTAAATTTGCTGTCCCCTCCAAAATAACTCAACACACAGCCATTAATGTCTAAACCACTGGCAACAAGAGTGAGTACACCCCTAAGTGAAAATGTCCAAATTGGGCCCAAAGTGTCGTTCAGGCTTAGAGTGTTGGCCAGGGATGGTAAATTCACGTCAGGATACCAGGAAGATCTCCAATGCTTAAGACAATCAAGCGTGGATCATAGTGCCCAAAACTACATAAAGGAAGGGGGCTATAGTGAAATACTGCTTGGTAAAGGCATTTATTGCACAGATAAAAAAGGTACTTACAAAATGTAGGTTAAAAAAAGCATGAGTTTAGCAAAGGATTGCAATGGGAAGCACCGCTACTGGCGTGCGTTCCACCGAAAACCAGGAGTGACGTTGTGTGGGCTTGAAACCGGAAATTGCATCAGTAGCTATAGTTCTGATAAAAGTCTTCACATTGAAGAACTAGAAAAGATAACAGAAAGTTAGGTACTGTCCTGATTCATAGTTTTATAAACATGAGATGAACTTAAAAGCTGGGAATGACAAGCCACATGACTGGATATAGTCACAGAAATTATAAACATATCATTGCAAAAAAAAATAGAAGACAGATCACTGTGGAGAAATACAGTCCAAGTGATTGCAACATTAACTTGATAGCACTTAATGTGGTTCTAAAGGCAGGTTTTTATCTAATGCATTCTATGCATTAAGTTAAAAACCTTCTGCGTGCAGCAGCCCCCCTAATACTTACCTGAGCCCCATCTCGATCCAGCGCACGAGAGCCTTGGATGTCTGGGACTCTCCCTCCTGATTGGCTGATACACAGCAGTGGGTGCCATTGGCTCCCTCTGCTGTCAATCAAAGTTAGTGAGCCAATGAGGAGAGAGAGGATGGGGCAGAGCCGTGGCTCCGTGTCTGAATGGACACACAGAGCAACGGCTCGGCTCGGGTGACCCCATAGCAAGCTGCTTGCTGTGAGAGCACTTGACAGGAGGGCAGGGCCAGGAGCACCAGCGGGGGGAACTGAGAAGAGGAGGATCTGGGCTGCTTTGTGCAAAACCACTGCATAGAGCAGGTAAATATAACATGTTTGTTATTTTTAAACAAAAAACCTGAGACTTTAATATCACTTCAATAATAAAAGCAACAGGCTAGGTATAAAGGTATCAATTTGAGAGGCAGAGATGAAAAAAATCCAGGTCAGCAATTTACAGACAGTAAGGTAGATAGGAATGGCAGCCAAACAACAAGCTGGAGACAGTACAGGAGTAGATGATCCCTGGTGGGTGGGGGGATTATAAGAATCTGGAAGACTAGAATAAGGGAGTCCCCAGAAACACGGCCCCTTACATGAATGAGTAAGAGGCACATAATGCAATATACAGTAAGAAAAACATCTCCATAAAGGTACCCTATTAGTCCTGAGAGTTTGTGGTCTGAGGGAGGGTGCCTGCTTGCTGGCCCTCCTCTTTGTGGCCAGCTAGGTTGCATGCCCAGATAAGGGTTTGGTATAGATATTTTACTTGGGCAAATGCCCCCTCACAAAAAATTCCCAGTGTTTTCTTGCAGAAGTTTTCTGCTTGGGGAATGCATCATATGCACATGCGCAGGAAAATTTTGATGCAAAAGAGCATCCGCGATCATAAAGAAACCTGAAGCGCAGCTCCAAGCTGAGGCTGAAGTGTCTCCCTACCGGTGTTCAGGGAATGGGAGTTGGCATTAAAGTTCACTCATCCAGAAGTGTCAAACTGTGTAGTGTAGGACGCCTCTTAGACCAAGTTAGTCCCAATGAAATGTATTGAGATATGTGGCCTCAGCCATCACTACTCCAGCTAACCCCCCTGACACATTTAGCCCCGCCCACTGGGGGCTTGGTACTAGATATTATGCAATGCACAAACCTCATTGAGAAAACATAATATTTCCCTTACCTTCCATGATTGAGAGAAATCCTCTTTCATTTGTATCGCCTTCATTTATGTCTAGTTAACAAGGAGTATTGCTTATCCATGTACTGAAGTAATGTTGCTTGTTGTTACTTCTGCATCCAAGTTTATGTCGTAATTCTTTTCTATGTGCTGTTTGTATTTTTGATGAAAATTCTCTTAAGAAAAATGTATTGATGGAGAAAATATCTAGTTAACAATATATATACCAAAGAAAAAAGAGCAAAGGGCGGGACTTTAAATGAGGCACACGGGGGCAGGTACAAAAGTCAGGTATAAAACAGATTTTATTATATTCAAAATTGTCATATATTCACATGATTTTAAATGTACATAGCTACTATTCTTACTCTATGTTTCATCACAGTATACATTCCAACAAGGACTTATAATTACACTTCATGAACAATTTAATAGCTAAAATCACGAGTGGAGGATATATGACACATTGAAGTGTCAAATAGACAGGTTACAAAAAAGGAAACAATGAGTGGAAATGGAACGTTCATACATAAATGTTGGTGAGGTACGCCTATAGGTAGATGTAATCTCTACGCGTTTCGGGACTTAATCGCCACTCTTCAGGAGCAAAAACCAGGGGTAACCTAGGGATATGGAAAACAGTCGTATTTAAAGGGAGAAAAATACTTAGGGAAAAAATGGTGGATAAATGTGGAGTGTATTCCCCACATAGTACACCTAACCCGTCAAACTTACATGCATATGCTTGCGCACAGGTAGCGGGGCCCCGTAAGTCAGGTCAGCCAATGATATCACGCTCCGGAGCTGAGGGGGCCCCCCGGGGCAGCACACCACCAACCCAAGCACCACCCCAGATGGGTCACAGAGAGAGAGTATGGTGATGATTGGTGAGATGAAGAAAAATATAGAAATGGACGGGGCAGTGATCCTCAGAGAAATGAAGAGCCTGTGAAAATAAGTGACATGTATATTAAACTGATAGGCAACGTGTAAAGTAAATGATAGGTGAGAGTGAAGTAAGGGGAAGGGAAAAAGTGGAGACAAAAGAGAAAGGAGAAGTAGAGGTAGAAAGTGAGGGAGGAAAGAAGTACTGGGGGTGGCAAGGAGAAACTTTACCTGCTGCAAAGTGAGTAGGGATAAATTGCCATGGTGCATAAAGTGCCAGGGAGAAGGTGACCAGGAGAGAACCATGGTGGGGGACCCAAACCCGGGGGAGGCCCGGGAGGGACGCGCCGCCACAAAGGGGCCCCCAACGTCATGCCCCAACGGGAGATGGGGGCGAGGAAGGCGCAATGGCGGAGATGGCCAGACACACCAAGCCACACTCTCTCTCTGTGACCCATCTGGGGTGGTGCTTGGGTTGATAGTGTGCCGCCCTGGGGGGCCCCCTAAGCTCCGGAGCGTGATATCATTGGCTGACCTGACTTACGGGGCCCCGCTACCTGTGCGCAAGCATATGCATGTAAGTTTGACGGGTTAGGTGTATTATGTGGGGAATACACTCCACATTTATCCACCATTTTTTCCCTAAGTATTTTTCTCCCTTTAAATACGACTGTTTTCCATATCCCTAGGTTACCCCTGGTTTTTGCTCCTGAAGAGTGGCGATTAAGTCCCGAAACGCGTAGAGATTACATCTACCTATAGGCGTACCTCACCAACATTTATGTATGAACGTTACATTTCCACTCATTGTTTCCTTTTTTGTAACCTGTCTATTTGACACTTCAATGTGTCATATATCCTCCACTCGTGATTTTAGCTATTAAATTGTTCATGAAGTGTAATTATAAGTCCTTGTTGGAATGTATACTGTGATGAAACATAGAGTAAGAATAGTAGCTATGTACATTTAAAATCATGTGAATATATGACAATTTTGAATATAATAAAATCTGTTTTATACCTGACTTTTGTACCTGCCCCCGTGTGCCTCATTTAAAGTCCCGCCCTTTGCTCTTTTTTCTTTGGTATATATATTGAACCGGGATGGAGGAGGGGAGTTGAACGCCCCCTAGCTAACCTCATTTAAAGTCCCAAATTTTCTGTTCTGTTTTTAAATAAATCTAGTTAACAACTGCCAACACAGCATAGACAGGTTAAAGCGGAGTTCCAGACCCCTAAACATTTTTTTAAGGACAGCTCTGGAATTGTCATAACATGTAGATGAACATTTCTAACATGTCATATTTCTTTCACTTTTACTTTCTTTAAAAATAGTTAATTACTCACTGATCTTGGAAGCAGGCAGGTTTCATTTTAGCTGTGGGCATCTGAAGCCCTACTATGTTAACTTCCTGGATTTCTGTGCAGCTGATTACCCAGCATGTACCTCTAAATCCCACATCTATTCTTTCTGATAGGTTGCTACAGCAACGTCATCGTCGGCGCAAGTTCCCGCCCCATTGCTATCAACTGATAGCAACCTGGCAATCAAAGGACAGGAGAGGAGAGGAAGTTTACAGGTCTCTCCAGCTGCCGCCGAGTGTACTGTGTACTGCAGGCTGTTAAAATGTTAACCCCGATCGCCCCCCTCCTCCTCCTATTCTCCTATCAGCAGAGAAGAGAGCACGGCTCTCTCATTAGGTTCGCTGCTCCAGTTTTCTGCAGGATATTTTTTCCCTCCTCATTGCCTACAACTCCCAGCATGCACTCAGCTGGGCTAACTCCCGTTTGCGTCATTTCCTACTTCCAAATATCGCAAGATTTCGGCAGTAGGCGATTTGCAAGGACTCCTGGGATACATGACGCTGCTATCCCAGGAACCCTTGCAAATCGCCTAGTGACGT
This sequence comes from Lithobates septentrionalis, assembly GCA_037952835.1. Classification (NCBI taxonomy): domain Eukaryota; kingdom Metazoa; phylum Chordata; class Amphibia; order Anura; family Ranidae; genus Lithobates; species Lithobates septentrionalis. The sequence goes on along the minus strand of JBBDGP010001232.1, from coordinate 675,971 downwards.
AATCGCCTAGGCGGTTGGAAAGGAGGAAGTAATGGGGAAAGACTAAAATAAGGTATTTACGAGCAAAAAAAAAAAAGGCCATTGTGAAAAGTGCTGCATGTCCTTAGCTCATACAGAAAAAGTAAAAAAAAATGGGTGGAACTCCGCTTTAATTATGCTAAACATCAACTCCTCAACCCCCTCCTTAACACTTATTAGCAGCAGAAAATTGTAGTTTTGGTGTTTTCACAAAAAAGCAAATACAAATATAAGCAGCAATATTTTATATTTTTTATAAGTTATACCATGAAAATGGAAACATATATAACAAATATAAAGTAGGTTTTATCCCAATTTGGGTGGAAAACTGAAAATATGTGTTAATACTGTATTTTTGATACTGTTGATTTTTAAAAATAATATATATACTGTATATGTTAGTCATATACAGTGGAACCTCGGTTTGCGAGCGTTTCGCAAACCGAGCACTGTATTTCTAAAATGCCTAACTCGGTTTGCGAGTGTTGTCTCGCAAAACGAGCAGGATTCAGGCCAACAGCTGTCTGCAGTACCGCTTTTGGCCTGAGGTGGGGGGCGCCAGAGCAGAGCAGGCACCGTTCGGAAATGCACGGAAAGGCCCGAGGACAGTACGACTGACCTCGGCAAACCTCGGAAAGGCTCGTGAACGGAGTCTTTTCGAGGTTTGCCGAGGTCCGCCGAAGTGTCCCTCTGGCTTTTTCAGCCGTTTCCGAGGCTGTCTGGCGCCTCCCGCCTCTGGCCGCATGCGGTATTGCATCCCATTGAAGTCAGTGCGGAACAAATTTTTTTTGTTTCCATTAACTTCAATGGAAAAACTCGCTTTGATATGCGAGTACATTGGATTACGAGCATAGATCTGGAACGGATTATGCTCGTAATCCGAGGTTCCACTGTACATCAATAAAAATTACTTTTAAGCTTATAAAATAGATTTTATAGTCATATAGAAAATTGAATAACATGATGTGACTTAATACGGCAATATTTCCATTATTTTATGAAGCTTACATTAGTACACTGTATAACTTGCCTTTTTAATGAACAAACACACTTTTACTGTATTGAAAAGTGTCTGCTGTGGCACAGCGGCTGTTTACTAGTGATTGTTCTGTATGAGCAGAGCACATTCTGTCTAGTTTGAATAGGAAAATAAACACAAGGGAAAGATGTAATGAACGTTACTAATTACAATCCATGAGTAACTTGGATACTAATATGGGGGATTTGTGAAACTGCAGTCCTCCTGGAATGACTCTTAGGGCGTGGGGCGCTGACAGACGTTGTCATTGTTCAAAGTTCTGTCTTAACTTCCCAAGGCTCGCCTAGTGTGACATTTCTAGTAGAGGTCAAAGAAGGAAAACTGTGTGTTTATCACTTGAACAGTTAAAGCCAATATGGGCTCATTTAACTAATTAATTCCTGTTTTAAAATAATGATCAAAGTAAAACTTTATCCCTTCATCAATTATTTGATGCTCCAGTCTCCTAGTGTACAAAGCGCACATGACACTTTGTCTCATCTTTTTAAGAGCTGTAGAAGCTGAGAATCAGTATGTGACAACACGTCTTAAGCTCCATCCACCAATTTCTGCTGTATGCTTGACAGCTCTTGTGTCATCCTCCATGTACTTTCCTGACACAAGCACCTTCTCTCTAAAAGCAGGTTGGTGGGGAGCTCTTTATCTAAAATTGAACAATACAGGCACACTAACAGCAGTACTGTTCCTGTGCTACCCACACATGTTCTGTCTGTTTACCAGCTGGGAGATGAGAGCCTCTGCAGTGTCAAAATGAGGCCCCCCTCCACTTGTATGCAGGCTGTAGCACAGGGCTTTCCTAATAAATAGCTAATTAAATTTATTAATGAAAGCCTTGTTTCTGCAACAGTTGCTCTACCCTAGGGGACTGGGACATCAAACAATATATCAAGTGATTCTTTTTTTTTTAATAGAAATACATTTTATTTAAACAAAAAAAGGTAAGGTTGTTTCAAGGTTGGCTTAAGGTTGTAAGCTCCATAGGAGGATCCGTTATCTGCAAGCTGTCACTACCCACTAAAACCCAGCCTTTTCATTACAGCATAGGCAAGAAACCATAAAGGAAACTGAATGCCAAGACCCCTGTCCTCCAGTTTGAAAAAATGCTACGTGGTGACTGAACAGAAGGACCTGAGAGACCCCGGTAATTAGGCAGCTTCTGCCCATGGCAGTAGCTCTGCCACTCCGCACTTGGCCTCACCCAAGCACAGCTCTCCAGCCTCATCATATGGGTCTGACTTTATGAGGGAAACCAGATCCTCCCGACAAATGGATGTTGCTGCTCTGGTAAGCAGGTTACCTACTAAAACTGAGCATGCTAATATGTTACATGGCCTCAAGCGCACCATTAAAAAATAACTTGCCCCATGTGCGGTGATGTCACATATGTTCTGACACTTGGTGAGGACAATGAGCAAAGACTAGACCATCATGCTACTGCCATTCAGGAGCTGAAGAAGCACTTAACAGCTGGTCATGGCACACGGCTCTGCTTTGTACAAAATAATAAATAAAGGTATTGGGTTTATATGAGGCTATATGTTGCCAACATCCCTATAATACATATTCTACCAATTGTTGCCTCCCATGGGATATGGCAAAATAAACAAACAATATAAAATTCAATGTATTTTATTGTATGCAATTCAAAATACAGTATATTTACATAAAAACATATTCTTGGCAGAGTGATACACCTTTCATAAATTACAAAACCCATATTTAACTGGTGGGGATTTGTTGCAATACACCCAATACAAGACTTCTTCAAAGGACATTCCCCAGTCAGAAAAAACAATGCATTTCAATATATTCATTTTAAAAGTCTTCAGGTAAGGTTTTGCCAATCTACATAAAAGATATCAAACACATCATAAATAATCCTATTCACAATGTTATTGATGTATCTCTTTCATAATAATAAATACACTTACGAACTAGATGTGTTACCACAAAGAGCTCAGCCAAAAGTTTAAAAGCTGGTGCCTCATCTCTAAGGCCATAGGCCCTCTGCAATAATCAAGGACAATGTGTGCACACACAAGGGACCGTAGGTATGCCCAAAACTAATCCAAGGAGACAGTCACTCATGTAGCCTAAAGAACGTAATAAAAAAAAACTTTTAAATTAACGGATGTATATATATGGCTGGACCATACAAATTACCCTCAGACCATATGGAATAAACTGTAAACCATAACATATAAGTTTAAAGATTGTAAAATTGCATAGATCTTGGAATTTATGAATAAAAATATAGTTCTAAAACAAGTGGTAACTAAAGTCCTGAAACAACCTTAAATAAATAAATATTGGAGTGCCCCAATAGTTTATCAAATTACCCAGGATTTAAATATATATACCAGCTTAAAAAAGAGGCTAGAATGTATTCAACATAATAATCTACAAAGCAGAAAAAAATAGAAAACCAGGAAGACTGCAAACGGTGAAATAATGTCTGCATAAGAGGTTTACTTGACACTAAACTTGAAGATCTCCCAGGCACCAACTGGGGTATTTTCAACTCCATCTTGGGTCAGCTGGGCACACACCCGCTTAGATTTGACTGGGTAAACAGTGCCTTACACCCACACAATCTTCCATCCGAAGCACCCAGAGATGTTAGCTGCCATCTCCATTACTATGAAGATAAGGAGGCACTGATACAAAAACTTTGAGGTCTCCTGTCTTATGATTTTGATGGCGCTACAATCACCATTTACCCAGATTTAGCTTGGGAAACCCTGAAACATCACAAGGCTCTTCGCCCAATCCTAGATAAATTGCAGCCTGCACATATCTCCCATTGCTGGCGGTTTTCCTGCTTGTCTAATTGCACACAAGGATGGTCACTCAGCCTGCCTCCATTTTCTTGAAGACTTAGAAAAGTTCTGTATGGACCCACAAATCAAACCCCTACTACTGCTGGCAAGATGGGCTCCCATCCTTTAAACTCTTACCTGAGAAGCAATGGTTTAAAACTTCCAAAAAACAATGGTCCACAATACTAGGTTCCATATACAGAAACATGTTCTACGACTGCCCTATTCTATCCCCATTCTGGCGTTTAGTCCTACAGATAACAGGCTTTAACTTAAGTGGTAAACCTGAAGCAGTTTTGCTTGACCTTACTCCTATGTAGTAATACACCATTTGAATGCTGCCAAGACTTGTATCCCAAGCTTCTGGAAAAATAACAGTCTGCATCTTTTGAAGCATTGGTTTGCCAGGGTGAACAACATCCAAGAAAAGGCAGTGGTGGCTTTGGGCAATTATGGCTCAGGGGGTTTAGAACACGCCCCACACTATATAAGGCCGCCTGCACGGCGGCCCTGTGTAGTGTGTTCCGGCGTGCTGAGAGATAGAGAGAGAGAGAGACAGTGTCATTTCATTTGAGTTAGATAGATTAGGCAGGACAGTCAGTCAGTTAGCTGCACTTACAGTGTATTGTGTATATATATGCATCCCAGGTGTTGTATATATATATATCTATATATAGATATATATATAGATATAGATATAGATATAGATATAGATATACACTGTATTCAGTTTAGCTAGATCCGTTCCTGTTATCTTCCTACTGACAGGCAGGCTTGTCTTGTTATAGTATTTACAGCTACCTGAAGAAAATTGCTGGCGTTCTTTTGATCCTATTAGTACCACAGTCAGGCAGCTAGACTATTTACAGTTAGTGTAGTGCGTCCTCCTCACAGTGTTCAGCTAAAGCTACAAGTTAGTTTAGTGTGACCTCTGCACAGTGTTCAGCTAAAGCTACAAGTTAGTGTAGTGCGTCCTCCTCATAGTGTTCAGCTAAAGCTACAAGTTAGTGTAGTGCGTTCTCCTTACAGTGTTCAGCTAAAACTACAAGTTAGTGTAGTGCGACCTCTGCACAGTGTTCAGCTAAAGCTACAAGTTAGTGTAGTTCGTCCTCTGAACAGTGTTCATCTAAAGCTACAGGTTAGTTTAATGTGACCTCTGCACAGTGTTCAGCTAAAGCTACAAGTTAGTGTAGTGTGTCCTCTGAACAGTGTTTATTTAAAGCTACAAGTTAGTGTAGTGCGTCCTCCTCACAGTGTTCAGCTAAAGCTACAGGTTAGTGTAGTGCGTCCTTCTCACAGTGTTCAGCTAAAACTACAGGTTAGTTTAGTGTGACCTCTGCACAGTGTTCAGCTAAAGCTACAAGTTAGTGTAGTGCGTCCTCCTCACAGTGTTCAGCTAAAACTACAAGTTAGTGTAGGGCGACCTCTGCACAGTGTTCAGCTTAGGCTACAAGTTAGTGTAGTGCGTCCTCTGAACAGTGTTCATCTAAAGCTACAAGTTAGTGTAGTGCGTCCTCTGAACAGTGTTCATCTAAAGCTACAAGCTAGTGTAGTGCGTCCTCCTCACAGTGTTCAGATAAAGCTACAAGTTAGTGTAGTGCGACCTCTGCACAGTGTTCAGCTAAAGCTACAAGTTAGTGTAGTGCGTCCTCCTCACAGTGTTCAGCTAAAGCTACAGGTTAGTTTAGTGTGACCTCTGCACAGTGTTCAGCTAAAGCTACAAGTTAGTGTAGTGCGTCCTCCTCACAGTGTTCAGCTAAAGCTACAAGTTAGTGTAGTGCGTCCTCTGAACAGTGTTCATCTACAGCTACAAGTTAGTGTAGTGCGTCCTCTGAACAGTGTTCATCTAAAGCTACAAGTTAGTGTAGTGCGTCCTCCTCACAGTGTTCAGCTAAAGCTACAAGTTGGTGTAGTGCGACCTCTGCACAGTGTTCAGCTAAAGCTACAAGTTAGTGTAGTGCGTCCTCCTCACAGTGTTCAGCTAAAGCTACAAGTTAGTGTAGTGCGACCTTTGCACAGTGTTCAGCTAAAGCTACCTGTAGAAGGTTGGTGGTGTTTTCCTGATCCTATCACTACCGCAGGCAGCTAAAGTATTTACACGTTATTGTAGTGCGACCTCTGCACGGTGTTCAGCTAAAGCTACCTGTAGGAGGTTGGTGGTGTTTTCCTGATCCTACTACTACCGCAGGCAGCTAAAGTATTTACACGTTAGTGTAGTGCGACCTCTGCACAGTGTTCAGCTAAAGTTACCTGTAGAAGGTTGGTGGTGTTCTCATACTGTAGGCAGGCAGTTGATTTTGCTAGCTGCCGTATCAGTATATATATATATATATATATATATATATATATCCCAGCTTAGTGCAGCTACAGGCCATTAGTATGTTTGGAAGGCCAACAAGGAGAGGCAGACAGTCACAAGCCAATAAAAGAGGGCAAGCAGGCTCTGTGTCTAGAGGCAACGGTGCTGGTCGTGGAGACGGTGCATCCTCATCAGCACGTGGCCATGGGACACGCTTGGCCTTTTTTTCAGCAGCTGGCCGTGTTGAGCCGCAACATGCGGAAGACTTGGTCGAGTGGATGACCAAGCCGTCCTCATCCTCCTCATCCTCTCTCACCCATGCCCAGGGTACTTTGTCTGGCAAAGCAGCGGCCTCTTCCCTCAGCTCAATGTCATCAGTGACTCCTTCCCTAGCCCCACCATGTCCTCCTGAGGAGGACCAAGCCGTTCTCATCCTCCTCATCCTCCCTCACCCATGCTCAGGGTACTTTGTCTGGCAAAGCAGCTGCCAACGCGGCCTCTTCCCTCGGCTCAATGGCATCAGTGACTCCTTCCCTAGCCCCACCATGTCCTCCTGAGGGGTCCCTCGAACTGTTTGACCACAGTGTTGGGTACATGCTCCAGGAGGATGCCCAGCGTTTAGAAGGCTCTGATGATGATACTGAGCTAGATGAAGGCAGTAGAAGCACAGACAGAGGGGGTGCCCAAGAAGGACAGCAATCTGGCAGTCATGCTCCCCCTGCTGCAGCATACTGCCAGGTTTGCTCCAGTGATGAGGAGGGAGGGGATGATGAGGTCACTGACTCAACGTGGGTGCCTGATAGGGGAGAGGAGGAGGAGGAGGCACATCACCAACGAGGCAGGATGCCCTCCAGGGGCCAGCCTAAGGGCAGCACACTGACTGCATCACACCGCAAAGCTCCGCATGTGCAGGGCGCTGCTGTCTCTGCGCATTATGCCAAAAGTTCTTTGGTGTGGGCCTTTTTTGAGACGAGTGTATCAGATTGCACCGCTGCTATTTGCAACATATGTCTCAAGCGTATCTCGCATGGACAAAACAGCTCCTGCTTGGGCACCACATGCTTGACCAGACATATGTTGACCTGCCATGCAGTTCGTTGGCAAGCATATCTAAAAGACCCACACCAAAGAAGAAAGAGGACCTCTCCTTGCTCCTCATCAGCTGAGATCTCCAACCCCACTATACCTTCAGTCCTCTCTGAGACCTGCACTGAGAAGAATGAAGGTGTAGAATTAGGTGTGTCACAGCCAAGTACTTGTGGGCAATCAGGTTTCGGTACACCGACGTCAGATTGTACCAGGAAAATTTCCCTGCCCCAGCTGCTGCACCGCCGAAAGAAGTTCGCTCCCAGCCATCCACATGCCCAGCGGTTGAATGCTAGCTTGGCAAAATTGCTAGCACTTCAACTGCTACCTTTTCAGTTGGTAGACTCTGCCCCCTTCCGTGAGTTTGTGGAATGTGCGGTTCCTCAGTGGCAGGTACCCAAACGTCACTTTTTCTCACGGAAGGCGATTCTGGCTCACTACCGGCATGTGAAAGGCAATGTCTTGGCCTCGCTGGACAATGCAGTCAGCGGTAAGGTGCATATTACCGCTGACTCATGGTCCAGCAGGCATGGACAGGGATGTTACCTAAGTTTCATGGCGCATTGGGTGACTCTGCTGGCAGCTGGGAAGGATGCAGGACAAGGTGCAGTAGTGTTGGAGGTTGTTCCGCCACCACGCCTCCAAAATGCCACTACTAATGATTGTGACACACCTCTCTCCTCCACCCCCTCCTCTTCTTCTTCCTCCATGGCCTCTTCCTGTGCTTTGTCCTCGGAACCAGCGGTGCTCCGTAGGCATTCAAGGGGCTATGCAAGTACGCAGGCCAAAAGATGCCATGCGGTGCTTGAGCTGGTGTGCTTGGGGGACAGGAGCCACACTGGGGCAAAGGTTCTGTCAGCTCTGCAGGGGCAGGTTCAGAGGTGGTTGATGCCACGAGAACTTAAGGCAGGAATGGTGGTTTGCGACAATGGCACCAACCTCCTCTCCGCCCTCCGACAGGGACAACTGACCCATGTGCCCTGTTTGGCTCACGTCCTTAACTTTGTGGTGCAGAGGTTCTTGGGCAGGTACCCGGGCTTTCAGGATGTTCTGAGGCAGGCCAGGAAAGTCTGTGTGCATATAATGCCAGTGCTCGGCTGGCAGACCTCCAAAAGGAGTTTAACCTGCCCAAGAACCGCCTAATCTGTGACAAGCCCACCAGGTGGAACTCAACGTTGGCCATGCTGCAGCGGCTGCACACGCAGCAGAGCGCCATCAATGAGTACCTGTGCGACTATGGCACCAGGACAGGCTCAGGGGAGCTTGTTTTTCTTCCCCACGCCAGTGGGCCATGATCAGGGATGCATGCACTGTCCTGTCACCATTTTAGGAGGCCACGAGGATGGTGAGCAGTGACAGTGCATGCATCAGTGACACTGTCCCCCTTGTCCACCTGTTGGAGCACACACTGCGTGGAATAATGGACAGGGCACTTGAGGCAGAACAGAGGCAGGAAGAGGAGGACTTCCTTAGCTCTCAAGGCCCCCTTTATCCAGACAGTGTTCCTGTGTGCCCGCCGATCACACAGGAAGAGGACGAGGAGGAGGATTGTTTCAGTATGGAGGTGGAGCCTGGCACTCAGCATCAGCAGCAGTCTTTAAGGGATCAGTCCCAAGAAACACATGGACTTGTACATGGCTGGGAGGAGGTGGCTGCAGACCATGTCGTCCTTAGTGACCCAGAGGACTCCGGACCGAATGCCTCAGCAAGCCTTCGCTGCATGGCCTCCATGATCCTGCAAAGCCTGCGTAAGGATCCTCGTATTCGTGGTATCAAGGAGAAGGACCAATACTGGCTGGCAACCCTCCTTGATCCACGTTACAAGGGTAAGGTTGCGGACCTTATCTTGCCATTGCAGAGGGAGCAGAGGATGAAACATCTTTGGGAGACCTTGCAGAAAGGTCTGTGCAACGCGTTCCCAGAGACCAGGAGGTTACTAACTCCTGTTTCTGGACAACGTGTTGCTGAGGCTTCGGTCAGTCAAAGAAGGAGCGGTGGAGAAGGTGGCCGTCTGACCGATGCGTTCAGACACAATTTTTTAGTCCGCAGCCCCAAGGTATGATCGGTTCCAGCAACCATCGCCAGCGTCTGTTTTACGTGGTGCAGGAATACCTAGGGGCAAGATCTGACTTGGACACCTTTCCCACCGAAAATCCTCTGGGTTACTGGGTCTTGAGGATGGATCACTGGCCAGAGCTTGCACAGTATGCAATTGAGCTACTGGCCTGTCCTGCATCCAGCGTTCGTTCGGAACGCACATTCAGTGCTGCTGGAGGCGTGGTAACCGATCACAGGGTGCGTCTGTCCACCGACTCGGTCGATCGACTGACCTTCATAAAAATGAATCAGTCTTGGATCACCACCAGCTACCAAGCACCTGATGCGGATGTAACGGAATATTTTTTTTTTAAATGTCAGATCCCTTCAAAGACTGCCTATGCTGATGCTGAGTGACTATCCTGTTATGCTGAGTAATTATCCTCTTCCTCCTCAATGATCATGCTGATAGCTTGTAAGAACATTTTTGGTTCTGGGTGCCGCCACCAGTGCCTAAGGCCCAATTTTTAAGCCCCTGTTTAACAAGGGCATGTAATTACAATTTTTGATGCAATTCTTTGCAGCAGGGCTAGTTCCTGCGCTCCAACTAGAATATCTGTGAGTGGTTGCAGTGTTGTGGCACCAGTGACTAAGGCCAAATTTTTCAGCCCTTGTTTAACAAGGGCGTGTAATTACAATTTTTGATGCAATACTTTGCAGCAGGGCTCGTTCCTGCATTCAAACTAGAGTATCTGTGAGGGGTTGCAGTGTTGTGGCACCAGCACCAGTGCCTAAGGCCCAATTTTTCAGCCCTTGTTTAACAGGGGCTATAATTAAAATTTTTGATGCAATACTTTGCAGCATGGCTCGTTCCTGCATTCAAACTAGAGTATCTGTGAGGGGTTGCAGTGTTGTGGCACCAGCACCAGTGCCTAAGGCCCAATTTTTCAGCCCATGTTTAACAGGGGCGTGTAATTACAATTTTTGATGCAATACTTTGCAGCAAGGCTCGTTCCTGCGTTCCAACTAGAGTATCTGTGATGGGTTGCAGTGTTGTGGCACCAGCACCAGTGCCTAAGGCCCAATTTTCAGCCCCTGTTTAACAGGGGCCTGTAATTACAATTTTTGATGCAATACTTTGCAGCAGGGCTCGTTCCTGCGTTCCAACTAGAGTATCTGTGATGGGTTGCAGTGTTGTGGCACCAGCACCAGTGCCTAAGGCCCGATTTTTCAGGCCCTGTTTAACAGGGGCGTGTAATTACAATTTTTGATGCAATTCTTTTGCAGCAGGGCTCGTTCCTGCGTTCCAACTAGAGTATCTGTGATGGGTTGTGGCACCAGCACCAGTGCCTAAGGCCCAATTTTTCAGCCCCTGTTCAACAGGGACATGTAATTAGAATTCTTGATCTAATATTTCACAGCAGGGCCCGTTTCTGCGCCCTCCAAGATTAACTGTGAGGACTTACAGTGTTGTGGCACCAACACCACCACCACCACCACCAAAGGCCCAATTTTTCAGCCCTTGTTCAACAGGGGCATGTAATTACAATTCTTGATCGAATATTTCACAGCAGGGCCCGTTTCTGCGCCCACCAAGATTAACTGTGAGGACTTACAGTGTTGTGCCACCAGCACCACCACCACCAAAGGCCCAATTTTTCTGGTCCTGTTCAACAGGGGCATGTAATTACAATTCTTAATTGAATATTTCACAGCAGGGCACATTTCTGCGCCCACCAAGATTAACTGTGAGGCTTTACAGTGTTGTGGCACCAGCACGAACACCACCACCAAAGGCCCAACTTTTCAGTCCCTGTTCAGCAGGGGCATGTAATTGCAATTCTTGATCTAATATTTCACAGCAGGGCCCATTCCAGCGCCCTCTAAGAGTAACTGTGAGGACTTATAGGGCGTACACACGGTCGGACTTTGTTCGGACATTCCGACAACAAAATCCTAGGATTTTTTCCGACGGATGTTAGCTCAAACTTGTCTTGCATACACACGGTCACACAAAGTTGTCGGAAAATCCGATCGTTCTGAACGCGGTAACGTAAAACACGTACGTCGGGACTCTAAACGGGGCAGTGGCCAATATCTCTTTATTTATTCTGAGCATGCGTGGCACTTTGTCCGTCAGATTTGTGTACACACGATCGGAATTTCCGACAACGGATTTTGTTGTCGGAAAATTTTATCTCCTGCTCTCCAACTTTGTGTGTCGGAAAATCCGATGGAAAATGTCCGATGGAGCCCACACACGCTCCGATCGGACATTTTCCATCGGAAAATCCGACCATGTGTACGGGGCATTACAGTGTTTTGGCACTAGCACCACCACCACCATCACCAAAGGCCCAATTTTTCTGGCCCTGTTCAACAGGGGCATGTAATTACAATTCTTGATCTAACATTTCACAGCAGGGCCCTGTGAAGGCTTACAGTGTTGAGGCCACAACAACACCTAAGGCCCAAATTTCTGCTGAGTATATAGGGCAGGCCCCTACTTTCAAACATCCAACTTACAAACCACTCCTATTTGCAAACGGAAGGAGACAACAGGAAGTGAGATGAAATCTACCCCATATGAAGGGAAATTCTCTCCTGTAAGAGTTAATATGAGAAAAACTTTTCTCCTTTCCACTGATGCTTTATCACCAATCCTTGTTTCACTAAAAACCCCAAATTTTCAAAAATCATTTGTTTTTGGGACAAAAAGTGAGGTGAAATCTTCTGAAGAGGAGCACAGACAGCAAAACAAATGTCACAGGGGTGATAACCCTTCCCTATGTTTCCCAAAAAGCTTAAAAACAGATTTTTTGGCTGGAGCTACACTTTAAAAATGGACCAGTTCAAAATTACAAACAGATTCTACTTAACAACAAACCTACGGTCCCTGTCTTGTTTGCACCGCCTGTATACTGCTGTTCAGAGTATATAGGGCCTGGGGGCCCCACGCCTTTCCTTTTTTTAATTTGGGTGCGGGGTTCCCCTTAATATCCATACAGGACCCAAAGGGCCTGGTAATGGACTGGAGGGTACCCATGCCGTTTGTCTCACTGATTTTCATCCATATTGCCAGGACCCGACATTACATTAAAGCCGCAAGCAGTTTTAAATTACTTTTTTTCCTTTAAAAATTTAATTTTGTGCAGGGACTGTTCTAAGCACGGGAAACACGCGTCACTTTACAGGCATACTATAGACACCCCCCAGGTACGATATTTAAAGGAATTTTTCTCTTTTTTTTAACTTTAAGCATCATTAAAATCACTGCTCCCGAAAAAACTTCAGTTTTTAAAAGTTTTTTTTTTGCATTGATACATGTCCCCAAACCCTTTTTAGGACAATACCATGCAAATTAGCTTTTAAAATTAGCACTTTTGATTTCAACTTTTGAGTCCCATAGACGTCAATGGGGTTCTAACGTTCGTGCGAATTTTCGGTCCGTTCGCAGGTTCTGGTGCGAACCGAACCGGGGGGGGGTGATCGGCTCATCCCTAATCAGCAGTGTTCAAACGCTAATCAAGAAGTGGAAAATTAGGGGTTCTGTTGAAACCAAACCACAGTCAAGTAGACCAACTAAAATTTCAGCCACAACTGCCAGGAAAATTGTTTGGGATGCAAAGAAAAACTCACAAATAACTTTAGGTGAAATACAGGACTCTCTGAAAACATGTGGTGTGGCTGTTTCAACATGCACAATAAGGCACTTGAAGAAAGATGGGCTGCATGGTCAAATCACCAGAAGAATGCCATTACTACGCAAATGCCACAAAGTATCCCACTTACAATACGCCAAACAGCACAGAGACAAGCCTCAAACCTTCTGGCACAAGGTCATTTGGAGTGATGAGACCAAAATTAAGCTTTTTGGTCAAAACCATAAACGCTTCATTTGAAGAGGAGTCAACAAAGCCTATGATGAAAGGTACACGATTCCTAATGTGAAACACGGAGGTGGATCACTGATGTTTTGGGGATGTGTGAGCTACAAAGGCACAGGAAATTTGGTCAAAATTGATGGCAAGATGAATGCAGTATGTTATCAAAAAATATTTGAGAAACATTTGCATTCATCAGCCAGGAATCTGCGCATGGGACGTACTTGGACATTCCAACATGACAATGATCCAAAACACAATGCCAAGTCAACCTGTCATTGGCTACGGCAGAATAAAGTGGAGGTTCTGGAGTGGCCATCTCAGTCTCCTGACCTCAATATCATTGAGCCACTCTTGGGAGATCTCAAATCTGCAGTTCATGCAAGACAGCCCAAGAATTTACAGGAACTGGAGGCTTTTTGCCAAGAGGAATGGGCAGCTTTACTATCTGGGAAGATAAACAGCCTTATCCACAAATACCACAAAAGACTTCAAGCTGTCATTGATGTTAAAGGGGGCAATACAAGGTATTAAGATCTGGGGTATGTAAACTTTTGATCAGGATAATTTGGGTAGTTTCTGTTATCATTATGATTTAAAAAGAGTAAACACAGTTGATTGATAATAAATGGCTTCAGCCAAACACTAACCATGAGTGAAAGAAAAGTTTTTGTGTTATCATTCATATTCTCTGAAAAACGACCAAGAAATCATAAATTCTGCCAGGGTATGTTAACCTTTGAGCACAACAGTAATGCTGCGTACACAAAATCGGATTTTCCGACAACAAATGTTCGATGGGAGCTTGTGTAGGCTCCATCGGACATTTTTTGTCAGATTTCTGACAACAAAAATTTGTGAGCTGGATCTCAAATTTTCCGACAACAAAATCCGTTGTCAGAAATTCTGAGCGTGTGTACACAATTCCGATGCACAAAATTCCATGCATGCTCTGAATCAAGTACGAGATGGAATCGATTGGTCTGGTAAAACTAGCGTTCGGAATGGAGATAGCAAATTCGTCACGCTGCAAATTTTGTAATCTTTCAATGCAGCGCATTCTGTTCTTCTTTATAATGCTAGAATTATGAAGTTGTTTTGCAGCTGATATTCACACAGAGTTCTGACAATCTGATTTCTTTATTATATCTTGTGATCTCATGAATAATTTTTTTTTGCCAGATCTCCAGAATAATGTTTTTAATTTTTGTTTATAGTAATCTCTTTTTTTTTTTTTAATCAAGATCTCATGTTTTATTTTTTTCTAGTGATCGACTTAATATTATTTTTCGTTTTGTGTGTCAAGTTACCACAACACCATTATTATCTTGTATTTTTTAACCTAAGGGAGATTGGTTGGTGTTGTTAATTTTACATTGTCTTTTGGAAATGTACCTGCCTATTCACAAACAAACTGTCCTTTTTTAATTTTACCACATAGCCAATGATTTTAGACAAAAAATAGACATTTATTAGGAGTCATAACAAAATAAAGAGGAAGGCAACGCTGGATAAACCTGTGAAATGTGTGAAGCCTTTGTACCCCAGGGCACACATCAACTATTTTACAGGTAAAATTGTGAGCCTGAGGAGTCCATTTAATAAGGAACACAATCCGGTCCAGGAATCTGAGAGATCAGTAACAGCAGCAGATGACATATATGTCCCCAGGCTGTGGGCTTACAACAGCCTGCATCTTTTGCCAGACTAGACTGAACCCAGGCCATCACTCTCTTGTCTTCCTTACACGCTTGCTTCCACGCTTGCTTCTGGGCTGTGGCTCTGGTGTTGGAATTGTGGCAGGAGGTGGAGGAGAAGGAGGATGGTCCAACTCACACAGGTGGGTTTTGCTTGTGAGCTTGCCCTTCAACCCCTTATTTAGGGCCATATATATTACTTCCTCACAAAGGAGGCGTTGGCCCATCTCCATTTCCTGCATTTTGTTGGCAGCCATGCAGGCATAGGCCTCAAGAAGACAGGGGGGTTGTGAGGGCCACAGAAGCCCACCGAATTATCCCAAGTGCTGACTCCTCCATGCTCCTCCCCTTCCTGGGCCTTTTTTGTTGAAGGCGGAAGGGAGGGACCTGGGATTCGGTCAGGCTACTGGGCCCGGCCACCTACCCCGCCACCTCCTGGCTGCCACTTACCCCGATACCTCCTGGCTGCCACTTTCCCCTGCCACCTCCTGGCTGCCACTTTCTACTGCCTCCTCCTGGCTGAGGATTTCCTGTTTATGAAAAAGGGACATAGTTTTAGTTTATTGATCATCAATCACACACAATTTTGAGAAATATGTTGAACAATGCTATACCTGACTCAAGCTGGGCTCCTCCACATCTTCTTCCTAGGTGGAAGGCCCAGGTTGGACGTCGGAAGCCTCAGCTGGGGTGGAAGGAAGAGTGGAAGGAAGTGTGGAAGGAAGGGTTGAGAGTGATGGTCTGATTTCAGTCTGGTCTGACAGAAACCACGGTCTGTTGTACTACCACAGCTTGGGTACATAAATGTCATCTGCTGCTGCTCCTGATCTCTGGGAATCCTGGACCTTCTTGCGCTCCCTATTATATGTGCTCTTCAGGCGACCAATTTTGCACTTCAAATAGTTTATGTCTGCCGTGGGGATCTGTGGCTTCACAAATTCCAGCAATTTATCCAGTGCTGCCTTCCTCTTTAGTCGATTTGTATAAAAGGGGTGTTTTGTCTGCCACAGACAGGGCAGCTCTCTGTACAAATCAATGAATTGTGGGAGGAAATCATGATCGTTATATCGATCCATTTTCTTTGCAAGACACAACACAAGACAAACCCTAATGTCAGGCTAAACTCTCCTAATCTTGTCCCAATATAGGCCTTAATCTCTAAGCACTATAGGCCACTGATGCCCCAAGTTAAAACTGTACCTTTGTTAGAATGAACGGTGCTTCCGCTACTCCGTCCTCCGCTAACAGAACGTACGTACGACGCACGCGTGTTACGCTTTATATACACTGCGCATGCGTGAAACTCTGCCCGCCCCTGACCTTCTTTATAATATATTCCCCGCCCCTTGTCTTTCGGAGCAGTGGGAGAGCACATGGCAGAGAGGCAACAGGTGCATGAAGACAGCAGCAACGACGAAAGCCCAGAGCCACGAACGTCCCGATCCCGGAGGCTTTTGTCAGTACTAGGATCCCTTTAGGACCCAGCACAACTCACCTGACACAGCCTTTACCTGGGAAACAACAATGATTGGCCAGCTGACCTTTAAATAACTTGCAACAGCATTCAATCATTGCTCATGTTAGAGTTTACCTTGTCTTTGATCCAGTTGATATCTGCTCTGTGTATTTCGTGTATGACCCGGCTCGTTTGACCCTGTTTGCTTGCTTCTGATTCGGTACCGTTTGGACTCTGATCTTCCTGTGTATGACCCAGCTTGCCTAGACTACGTTTTGCCTGATTCCACTAGTAACATCTGCAGCGGTGAACTACAAGGACCAGACATCTATCCTCACCTGCAGCGGTGAACTACAACACCAGACACCATCTATCCCCATCTGCAGTGGTGAACTACAAGGTCCAGCAAACATCGACCTACATCTACAGCGGTGAACTACAAGTCCCAGCTGACCTGCTCTGCTCATGGTATGTGCTCTTGTTCCTTGAACTCTTTGCATAATCAGAACACCTGAACTGTTACCTGTTATATGCTCTAGCCTGACATTAACACGAGCCATACATAATAAAGGAAACCTACCATGGATCCTGAGCAGGCTCAGTTGTTTGCACAGGAACTTTGCCGCTTATCCCATCAAGTTCAGGAAATGGCCACAGAGCTCACCAAGGCGCAATCTCCTTCTATTACCACTGCTACAAAAACTCCATCTGAACCAAAAATTCCTTTGCCTGACCGGTTTTCTGGTGACCGTAAAGGGTTTTGCAACTTTAAAAACAGTTGCAAATTATATTTCAAGTTAAGACCATCCTCGTCTGGCCCTGAAACTCAGAGGGTTCAAATCATTATTTCTCTACTACAGGGTGACCCCCAGGCTTGGGCCTTTAACCTGGAACCAAACCACCCAGCCTTGCTAACAGTAGATGCCTTCTTTGAAGCCCTAGGGTTGCTTTATGATGATCCAGATCGTGCTGCTACTGCAGAATCAACCCTGCGTAACTTAAAGCAAGGAACTACCACAGCTGAAATGTATTGCTCAGAGTTTCGCAGGTGGGCCCCGGAATCTGGCTGGAATGATGCAGCACTCCGCAGCCAGTTTAGAATGGGCCTTTCAGATGCAATTAAGGATGCTCTGGTCAACTTCTCCTACCCAGCCTCACTGGAGGAGGCTATGAGTCTAGCCATTAGAATTGACCGCCGCCAGCGAGAGAGGAGACGAGAACAAACTACAGCTGTGGCAAACTATATACCTCCCTTGCCGACTGACTATTCCACCTCCAGTGCCAAATCTGAGGAAGAACCTATGCAGTTAGGCTCCACCCGGTTATCTGCCCAGGAACACACGCGCCGGCGTAACATGGGACTCTGCTTGTATTGTGGCCTCAAGGGTCATATGCTCCGTTCGTGCCCTACACGTCCGGGAAACTCCAGGACCTAGGTAATTGCGGGGAGGTTACCTTAGGTCTGCTCTCATCTCCCCAGGGGGACAAGCGTATTCTTTTACCCGCTGTCATTCACTTTGGGACAGGGACTCATGAACTGCTGGCCTTGGTAGATTCTGGAGCCGCTGAGAATTTTATTGATAAGACTCTGATTACCTCTTTGTCCTTGGAAACTCATGCTCTAGAATGCCCAGTCCGCCTGATTTCCGTGGATAATCGGCCTCTCTCACAAGATCTAGTGCTCCAAGCCACCAAACCTTTCCAGTTACAATTGGGGGCTTTGCATTGGGAGAAGATTTCATGTCTTGTCATTGACTCTCCATCCACTCCTTTGATCTTAGGCCTTCCTTGGCTTCAGAAGCACAATCCTGTATTTGACTGGCGAACAGGAGATATTCTGACTTGGTCCGATCAGTGTAAGCAGAACTGCATCCAGCACCCTGTTCGACTGGCTACCTGTCAAGTGGGAATGGAACAGATTCCACTTTGTTATAAGGACTTTTGGGATGTGTTTTCTAAAGGGATTGCTGACACTTTACCACCTCATCGCAGTTATGATTGTCCCATTGACCTCTTGCCTGACACTACACCTCCTCGAGGGAGAGTCTTTCCACTGTCTGAGCCAGAGAATCTTGCCTTGCAAGAATACATCCAGGAAAACCTAGCTAAGGGTTTCATCCGTCCCTCCACTTCTCCCGCAGGAGCAGGATGCTTCTTTGTCCCAAAGAAGGATGGGGGACTGAGACTTTGTGTTGATTACAGAGGTCTAAATAAAATAACTGTTCCCAATCGGTATCCTCTTCCTCTCATCACAGAATTGTTCTCTCAAATCCAGGGAGCCAAAATCTTCTCCAAACTGGACTTAAGGGGAGCCTATAATCTGGTGCGCATACGTGCAGGCGACGAGTGGAAGACAGCCTTTAACACCAAGGATGGTCATTACGAATGTCTTGTCATTCCTTTCGGTCTCAGAAATGCACCAGCTGTCTTTCAGAACTTTATGAATGACATTTTTCGTGACATGTTGGGTCGCTTCATGCTTGTATATTTAGACGACATTTTGATATATTCTCCCAATCTTGAAACACATCAGAAACATGTCTGCTCAGTATTGGCCCGATTAAAGACTCACTCCCTTTTTGTAAAGCCTGAGAAATGTTCATTCCATGTTAAACAAGTACCTTTCCTAGGCTACCTAATTTCTGACACAGGCCTCACCATGGATCCAGCCAAGATTCAAGCCATTTTAGACTGGGCACCACCTTCAGACCTAAAGGCAGTTCAGCGCTTCCTGGGCTTTGCAAATTTCTATCGAAAATTCATTAAGAACTTTGCCACCATTGCACATCCCATCACCTCTCTCACCAGGAAGACTCCGACTACCTTTAAATGGACTACTGAAGCCCAGGCAGCCTTCACTCAGTTAAAGAAAGCCTTTACCTCTGCACCAATCCTACGCCATCCTGTTCCTGAGCTACCTTTTATTGTGGAGGTAGATGCATCTGAAGTAGGCGTGGGGGCGCTTTTGTCACAAAAGGATCCTGTAAATGCTGCCATCCACCCCTGTGCCTTCTTGTCTCGGAAATATTCCCCAGCAGAGCGCAATTATGATATAGGCAACAGAGAACTTCTAGCCATAAAGCTCGCTTTGGAGGAATGGGGACATTGGCTGGAGGGAGCTCGCTATCCATTCATAGTTCTGACTGACCACAAAAACCTTGAATACATCCGTTCTGCTAAAAGACTGAACTCACGTCAAGCCAGGTGGTCATTGTTCTTCTCCAGATTTGACTTCACAATTTCATATTTACCAGGACCAAGAAACATTAAGGCTGATGCCTTGTCTCGCAGCTTTCTTTCAGAGTCTCCTCCTCCGCTTCCTCCACAACCCATTATCTCTGAGGATAGGATTTTGGCTTTCACCCAGACTGACATCTCTGAGGCATTGTTACCTGCACAGGCTGAAGCCCCTCCCTCCACTCCCTCCGGTATGCTTTTTGTGCCCCTGGCTCTTCGTTTGCAGGTATTGCAACAGGTACATGCATCAAAACCTGCAGCACATCCGGGGTTTAGACAAACTTTTGAAATTATCTCTCGCAACCTCTGGTGGCCATCGATCAGGCAGGATGTGTTAGCCTTCGTCCAGGCCTGTGAAGTTTGTGCCAGAAGCAAGAGCAGTACCTCTAAGCCGCCCGGTCTCCTACGTCCTCTACCAATACCTACCTGTCCCTGGACCCATTTATCTATGGACTTTATCACTGACTTGCCTCCGTCCCAGGGATGTTCCACGATCTGGGTGGTGGTAGACAGGTTCAGTAAAATGGCCCACTTTGTTCCGCTTCCGAAACTTCCATCTGCTAAAGAACTGGCATCTTTATTCATTAAACATGTTTTCAGGCTCCATGGGGCACCAATCAACATTGTCTCAGACCGTGGCTCTCAGTTTATAGCCCAGTTTTGGAAGGCCCTTTGCTCTCAGCTTGGGATTAAGTTATCATATTCTTCAGCATATCATCCTGAGACAAACGGCCAAACAGAAAGGACTAATCAGACTCTAGAGAAGATGGTACGTTGTCTGATGGCCAATGATGAGGTGGAGTGGGTCAACGTCCTGCCATGGGCAGAGTTTGCCTTTAATAATTGTGCCAGCGCATCTACAGGGACCTCTCCCTTCTTCTGTGTTTACGGGTTGCATCCTCGTGTGTGCTCCTTTGATCTTCCACCCTCTGATGTGCCAGATGCCAACACCACAATTGAAAATTTCTCCAAAATCTGGTCCGATGTCAATCATGCTATTTCTCGCTCTGTGCAGGCTTTTAAGAAAATGGCGGACAAGAGGCGCTCAAAGGCACCAGGATATAAAGTTGGTGACAAAGTGTGGCTATCATCTAGGAATCTGTCCCTGCATGTTCCATCTAAAAAACTTGGCCCAAAATTCATCGGGCCCTATGAAATTTCGGAGATTGTTAATCCTGTATCCTATAGATTAAAACTCCCCCCATCCATGCGCATTCCAAATGTCTTTCATGTTTCATTGTTGAAACCTGTTCATTCCAGCCTCCAAGTAAATGAACCAGAACCTGTGGATGTGTTGGACAGTCAGGAATATGAAGTGGCATTTATTCTTGATTCCAGACGAGTGCGCAATTCCTTACAATATCTCGTTCATTGGAAAGGTTTCGGCCCAGAGGATCGATCTTGGGTCCCAGCTCGTGATCTTCATGCTGACCGACTTAAGAAGAAGTTCCATCTTCGTTATCCAAGTAAGCCTGGGGGTGCAGGAGCAACCCCTCGAGAAAGGGGGGGTACTGTCAGTACTAGGATCCCTTTAGGACCCAGCACAACTCACCTGACACAGCCTTTACCTGGGAAACAACAATGATTGGCCAGCTGACCTTTAAATAACTTGCAACAGCATTCAATCATTGCTCATGTTAGAGTTTACCTTGTCTTTGATCCAGTTGATATTTGCTCTGTGTATTTCGTGTATGACCCGGCTCGTTTGACCCTGTTTGCTTGCTTCTGATTCGGTACCGTTTGGACTCTGATCTTCCTGTGTATGACCCAGCTTGCCTAGACTACGTTTTGCCTGATTCCACTAGTAACATCTGCAGCGGTGAACTACAAGGACCAGACATCTATCCTCACCTGCAGCGGTGAACTACAACACCAGACACCATCTATCCCCATCTGCAGTGGTGAACTACAAGGTCCAGCAAACATCGACCTACATCTACAGCGGTGAACTACAAGTCCCAGCTGACCTGCTCTGCTCATGGTATGTGCTCTTGTTCCTTGAACTCTTTGCATAATCAGAACACCTGAACTGTTACCTGTTATATGCTCTAGCCTGACAGCTTTTAATATGTCCTTTGTAGAGATGGTGGACATCTTGAAGAGGGCCGACTATGATGGGAAGCATGGACCTTACCCAAACCCAAATGTGAGAAAGGCCAAGATCATGACTAAAGTTGTAAAAAGTCTGCAGAAGAATTTTGGGGTATGGCAATCCAAGGATCAACTGAGGAAATAATGGTCAGACCTCAAACTGAGGGAGCAGGATCAGTACAGAAGAATCAAGAGAGTGCTGCAAAAAAGTAAGTATTTTATCATGTGTTCCTATTCTTATTACGTGCTGCTCCATGTGCTTTTCTTTACTGTTGTACAGTTTAAAATGGCAACTTTCAGGTTTGTGGGCACAGTAATCGTTCGTAGTAAACATCATTAGTTTGCCCACTAATACAATGTTTTTGGCAGTTGCAGGTTAACTACATTTGTTCAGGCCTTTTTGTATTGAAAGAAGTTTAGTACATTGTTGTCTAGACGGGTTTGTAACTATAATGAATTGCAAACTTGATTCAGTGTAAGGAGAGGACACTCAGCAGCTGTTTACACATCTGGACGCAGGAGCACTAGTGTGGGATAGGGATGAGCTTTCTGTTCCGGTCGATCATGAGTTTGACTCGAACATTGGCTGTTCGCCCGTTCCTCGTAAACCGAACATTATTGGCCATTCGCAACAAATTCGAACAGCGCGTAACGGCCCATAATGCACTGCGGGAGCGCAGTGCATTGCTGTATGATGATTGGCCAAAGCATGCCCCATGACCTGCATGCTTTGGCCAGTCCCAGCAGCCTCAGCTAAGAGAGCCATAATTTGCCAAAGGCAAGGTGCCTTTTGCCAATCATGGCTGAGGGGGACTAAGTCCACGCCCCACACTATATAAGGCTGCCTGCACGTCGGGCCCATGTAGTTTATTGTTGGCGTGGACGGAGAGAGAGTGTCATTTAGATTGAGCAGGCAGGCAGGTTATTCAGTTAGCTGCAGTTTATTTAATATATATATATATATATATATATATATATATATATATATATATATATATATATCCACTGTATCCAGTTTAGCTATATCTGACTGCAGGCCATTCCTGGTGTACTTTTTCTAATATACTTCAGAGGCAGGCAGGTTATTCAGTTAGCTGGAGTGTATTTAATATATATATATATATATATATATGTATACAGGTAAAAGCCAGTAAATTAGAATATTTTGAAAAACTTGATTTATTTCAGTAATTGCATTCAAAAGGTGTAACTTGTACATTATATTTATTCATTGCACACAGACTGATGCATTCAAATGTTTATTTTATTTAATTTTGATGATTTGAAGTGGCAACAAATGAAAATCCAAAATTCTGTGTGTCACAAAATTAGAATATTACTTAAGGCTAATACAAAAAAGGGATTTTTTAGAAATGTTGGCCAACTGAAAAGTATGAAAATGAAAAATATAAGCATGTACAATACTCAATACTTGGTTGGAGCTCCTTTTGCCTCAATTACTGCATTAATGCGGCGTGGCATGGAGTCGATGAGTTTCTGGCACTGCTCAGGTGTTATGAGAGCCCAGGTTGCTCTGATAGTGGCCTTCAACTCTTCTGCGTTGTTGGGTCTGGCATTCTGCATCTTCCTTTTCACAATACCCCACAGATTTTCTATGGGGCTAAGGTCAGGGGAGTTGGCTGGCCAATTTAGAACAGAAATACCATGGTCCGTAAACCAGGCACGGGTAGATTTTGCGCTGTGTGCAGGCGCCAAGTCCTGTTGGAACCTGAAATCTCCATAGAGCAGGTCAGCAGCAGGAAGCATGAAGTGCTCTAAAACTTGCTGGTAGACGGCTGCGTTGACCCTGGATCTCAGGAAACAGAGTGGACCGACACCAGCAGATGACATGGCACCCCAAACCATCACTGATGGTGGAAACTTTACACTAGACTTCAGGCAACGTGGATCCTGTGCCTCTCCTGTCTTCCTCCAGACTCTGGGACCTCGATTTCCAAAGGAAATGCAAAATTTGCTTTCGTCAGAAAACATGACTTTGGACCACTCAGCAGCAGTCCAGCTCTTTTTTTCCTTAGCCCAGGTGAGACGCTTTTCGCACTGTTTCTTGGTCAACAGTGGCTTGACACGAGGTATGCGGCAGTTGAAACCCATGTCTTTCAAGCGTCTCTTGGTGGTGGATCTTGAAGCACTGACTCCAGCAGCTGTCCACTCCTTGTGAATCTCCCCCACATTTTTGAAGGGGTTTTTTTTCACAATCTTGACTAGGGCGCGGTGATCCCTATCGCTTGTACACTTTTTCTGACCACAGTTTTTCCTTCCCTTTGCCTCTCTATTAATGTGTTTGGACACAGAGCTCTGAGAACAGCCAGCCTCTTCAGCAATAACCTTTTGTGTCTTTCCCTCCTTGTGCAA
The DNA here is from genome assembly GCA_037952835.1 of Lithobates septentrionalis. Classification (NCBI taxonomy): domain Eukaryota; kingdom Metazoa; phylum Chordata; class Amphibia; order Anura; family Ranidae; genus Lithobates; species Lithobates septentrionalis. The sequence goes on along the minus strand of JBBDGP010001232.1, from coordinate 651,935 downwards.
TGTGTCGATGGTCGCCTTTTGGACAGCTGTCAAATCTGAAGTCTTCCCCATGTTTGTGTAGGCTTCAGAACTGGACTGAGAGACCATTTAAAGCCCTTTGCAGGTGTTTTGAGTTAATCAGCTGATTAGTTTGTGGCACCAGGTGTCTTCAAAATTTAACCCTTACACAATATTCAAATTTTGTGACACACGGAATTTTGGATTTTCATTTGTTGCCACTTCAAATCATCAAAATTAAATGAAATAAACATTTGAATGCATCAGTCTGTGTGCAATGAATAAATATAATGTACAAGTTACACCTTTTGAATGCAATTACTGAAATAAATCAAGTTTTTCAAAATATTCTAATTTACTGGCTTTCACCTGTATATAAAAGAAAAGTAGTAGCAACTGCACTAGGGGTGAATGGTATTGTGTACACCACCAGAAGTCTAATAGCAGCTATGGGTGAATGTATAATTATATAATTATATCCACCGTATCCAGTTTAGCTATATCTGACTGCAGGCCATTCCTGGTGTACTTTTTCTACACAGTACTGTGCACCCCTAGTGCAGTTGCTACTAATTTTCTGCTGTGTACACAGTACACAATACATACAGTGCGCCCATAGCTGCTATTAGACTTCTGGTGGTGTACACAATACTATTCACCCCTAGTGCAGTTGCTACTACTTTTCTAGTGGTGTACACAATACAGTTCACCCATAGTTGTTATTACACTTCTGTTAGTGTACACTGTACCATGCACGCCTAGTGCAGTTGCTTCTACTTTTCTGGTGGTGTACACAGTACACAATGCATATAGTGCACCCATAGTTGTTATTAAACTTCTGCTGGTGTACACAGTACCGTGCACCCCTAGTGCAGTTGCTACTACTTTTCTGATGGTGTACACAATACAGTACACCCATAGTTGTTATTACATTTCTGTTAGTGTACACTGTACTGTGCGCCCCTAGTACAGTTGCTACTACTTTTCTGGTGGTGTACACAATACAGTACACCCATAGTTGTTATTACACTTCTGTTAGTGTACACTGTACCATGCACCCCTAGTGCATTTTCTACTACTTTTTTTATGGTGTACACAATACAGTACACCCATAGTTGTTATTACACTTCTGTTACTGTTCACTGTACCATGCACCCCTAGTGCACTTTTCTGGTGGTGTACACAGTACACAATACATACAGTGCACCCATAGTTGTTATTACACTTCTGTTGATATACACAGTACCGTGCACCCCTAGTGCAGTTGCTACTACTTTTCTGGTGGTGTTCACAATACAGTACACCCATAGTTGTTATAACACTTCTGTTAGTGTACACTGTACCATGCACCCCTAGTGCAGTTGCTTCTACTTTTCTAGTGGTGTACACAGTACACAATACATACAGTGCACCCATAGTTGTTATTAAACTTCTGCTGGTGTACACAGTACCGTGCACCCCTAGTGCAGTTGCTACTACTTTTCTGGTGGTGTACACAATACAGTACACCCATAGTTGTTATTACACTTCTGTTGGTGTACATAGTACCATGCACCCCTAGTGCAGTTGCTACTACTTTTCTGGTGGTGTACATAGTACACAATACATAAAGTACACCCATAGTTGTTATTACACTTCTGTTGGTGTACACAGTACCGTGCACCCCTAGTGCACTTGCTACTACTTTTCTGGTGCTGTACACAGTACACAATACAATGTAGTGTGGTTTTGCTAAACAAAATTTACAGCATGTCCGTTAGGCCACCAAGGAGAGGCAGACGCTCACAGGCCACTAAATGAGGGCAAGCAGGCACTCTGTCTACAGTCGACAGTGCTGGTCGTGGACACGGTGCATCCTCAGCACATGGCCGTGGGGCACGCTTGTCCTTTTTTTCTGCAGCTGGCCGTGTTATTGAGCCACAACATGCAGAAGAGTTGGTGGAATGGATAACAAAGCCCTCCTCATCCTCCTCATCCTCTGTCACCCAGGCTCAGAGTAGTTTGCCTGCCAATGCAGCTGCCAAAGTGGCCTATTCCATCGGCTCCATGTCAACAGTCACTCTTTCCCTAGCCCTACCATCATGCACGGAGGAGTCCCCCCAACTATACAACAGTGTCGGGTACATGCTGCAGGAGGATGTGCAGCAATTTGAAGGCTCCGATGATGGTACCCAGGTTGAGGAAGGGAGTAACGTGAGCCTAGAGAGAGGGGGTGCCCAAGAAGGTCAAGAAACTGGCAGTCATGTTCCCCGAGCTGCAGCATACTGCCAAGTTTGCTCCAGTGATGAAGAGGGAGGGGATGATGAGGTCACTGACTCTACGTGGGTGCCTGATAGAAGAGAGGAGGAGGAGGCACATCTCCAATGAGGCAGGATGCCCTCCAGGGGACAGCTTAAGGGCAGCCACCCTATTGCATCACACTGCAGAGCTAAGCAGGTGCAGGGCGCTGCTGACTCCCCACATATTTTGAAAAGTTATTTGGTGTGGGCCTTTTATGACATGTGTGCAGCAGATCACACCATTGCTGTTTGCAACATATGTCTGAAGCGTATCAAGCGTGGCCACCACATGCTTGACCAGACATATGATGACCTCCCATGCAGTCCGTTGGCAACAGCACTTAAAAGATCCACATCAAAGAACAAGGCGGATCTCTCCTTGCTCCTCATCAGCTGGGATCTCCAACCCCACTATACCCCCAGTCCTTTCAGAAACCTGCACTGAGAGGAATGAAGGTATAGAAATAGATGCCCCTTAGTATTTGCGGCCAATCTGCTTTTGGTACACCAACATCGGATTTTAGCAGGCAAATTACCCTACCTCAGTTGCTAAGACTTTGAAAGAAATTTGGTCCCAGCCATCCACATGCTCAGCGTCTGAATGCTAGCTTGGCCAAATTGCTAGCACTGCAACTGCTGCCTTTTTAGCTGGTAGACTCTGCCCCCTTTCGTGAATTTGTGGAATGTGCGGTACCTCAGTGGTAGGTTCCCAAACGCCATTTCTTTTCACGGAAGGCCATTCCGGCTCTCTACCAGCATGTGGAAGGCAATGTCTTGGCCTCGTTGGACAGGGCAGTCAGCAGTAAGGTGCATATTACTGCTGACTCATGGTCCAGCAGCCATAGACAGGGACATTACCTTTCTTTCACAGCGCACTGGGTAACTCTGCTGGCAACTTGGAAGGATGCAGGACAGGGTTCAGTATTGTTGGAGCATGTTCCACCACCACGCCTCTAAAATGCTAGTGGTGATTCTGCCACAGCTCTCTCCTCCACCCCTCCTTTTTCTCCTCTGAACCAACGGTGCTCCTTAGGCGTTCAAGGGGCTACGCAAGCACTCAGGCAAAAAGATGCCATGCGGTGCTTGAGTTGGTCTGTTTAGGGGGCAGGAGCCAAACTGAGGCAGAGATTCTGTCAGCTCTGCAGGGGCAGGCTCAGAGGTGGTTGACGCCACGCCAGCTTCAGCCAGGAATGGTTGTATGTGACAATGACACCAACCTCCTCTCCGCCCTCTGACAGGGACACTTAACCCATGTTCCCTATTTGGCTCATGTCCTGAATTTGGTGGTGCAGCGGTTCTTGAGCAGCTACCCTGGCTTACAGGATCTCCTGAGGCAGGCCAGGATAGTCGGTGGTCATTTCTGCCGGTCATATAATGCCAGTGCTTGGCTGGCTGACATTCAAAGAGAATGCAACCTGCCCAAGAACCGCCTCATTTGTGACATGCCCACCAGGTGGAACTCAACGTTGGCAATGCTGCAGTGGCTGCACATGCAGCAGAGGGCCATCAATGAGTACCTGTGTGAGTATGGCACCAGGACAGGGTCAGGTGAGCTTGGCTTTTTTTTGCCACGCCAGTAGCTCATGATCAAGGATGCATGCACTGTCCTGTCACCATTTGAGTAGGCCACGAGGATAGTGAACAGTGACAGTGCATGCATCAGTGATACTATCCCTCTTGTCTTCCTGTTGGAGCACACGCTTCGTGGAATAATGGACAGGGCACTTGAGGCAGAACAGTGGGAGAAGGAGGAGGACTTCCTTACCTCTCAAGGCTCCCTTTATCCAGATACTAGTATTCCTGCAGGCCCGCTGTTTGCACAGGAAGAAGAAGAGGAGGAGGAGGAGGATTGCGTCAGCATGGAGGTGGAGGATAACACTCAGCATCAGCAGCAGTCTTCAAAGGATCGTTCGCATTCCCCAGAAACCCATGGAGTTGTACGTGGCTGGGAGGAGGTGGGTGAGGATCATGTGATCATTAGTGACCTAGAGGACTCAGGATCGAATGCCTCTGCAAACTTACACAGCATGGCCTCCCCCTGAACCTGCAAAGCCTGCAAAAGGACCCTAGGATTCGTGGTATCAAGGAGATGGATCATTACTGGCTGGCAACCCTACTTGATCCACGTTACAAGGGTAAGGTTGCAGAACTTATCCAGCCTTCGCAGAGGGAGCAGAGAATGAAACATCTTCGGGAGGCCTTGCAGAAAGGTTTGTGCAATGTGTTTCCAGAGCCTGGGAGGTTACAATTTCCTGATGCTGGGCAATGTGTTACTGAGGCTTCGTTCAGTCACAGAAAGAGCGGTGGAAAAGGTGGCCGGCTGACCGATGCCTTCAGACAATTCTTCAGTCCTCAGCGCCCAGGTCTGATCGGTTTCAGCAACCATCGCCAGCGTCTGAATTACATGGTGCAGGAATATCTAGGAGCAAGATCAGACTTGGAGACCTTTCCACCAGAACATCCACTGGGTTACTGGGTCTTGAGGATGGACCACTGGCCAGAGCTTGCTTAATATGCAATTGAGCTACTGGCCTGTCCTGCATCCAGCGTTCTTTCTGAACACACATTCAGTGCTGCTGGAGGCTTTGTAACTGATCACAGAGTGTGCCTGTCCACAGACTCTGTTGATCAGCTCACATTCATAAAAATGAATCAGTCTTGGATCACCAGCTACCAAGCACCTGATGCTGATGTAACTGATTGATTTTTCTATGGATGTGGGATCCCTTGAAGACTGCATATGCTGAGTGACTATCCTATTATGTTGAGTGACTATCCTATTCCTCCTCAATCTTCATGATGATAGCTTCTAGGAATATTTTCGGTTAAGGGCACCACCACCACTGCCTAAGGCCCAATTTTTATGCCCCTGTTTAACAGGGGCGTGTAATTACAATTTTTGATCTAATATTTCACAGCAGGGCCTGTTCCTGCACTCAACAAAAGTATCTGTGAGGCTTTACAGTGTTGTGCCACCACCACCACCGCCTAAGGTCCAATTTTTATGCCCCTGTTTAACAGGGGCGCATAATTACAATTTTTGATCTAATATTTCACAGCAGGGCCGGTTCCTGCGCTCAACAAAAGTATCTGTGAGGCTTTACAGTGTTGTGCCACCACCGCTTAAGGCCCAATTTTTATGCCCCTGTTATCCAAAAAGCTTAAAAATAGATTTTTTGGCTGGAGCTACACTACACAAATTGTACTAGGGCGTACACACGGTCGGACTTTGTTCGGACATTCCGACAACAAAATCCTAGGATTTTTTCCGACGGATGTTGGCTCAAACTTGTTTTGCCTACACACGGTCGCACAAAGTTGTCGGAATTTCCGATCGACAACCACGCAGTCACGTACACCACTTACGGCGAGACTAGAAAAGGCCAGTTCAGAACCAAGCGCGGCACCCTTTGGGCTCCTTTTGCTAATCTCGTGTTAGTAAAAGTTTGGTGAGAGACGATTCGCGCTTTTTCAGACTCGTGGCTTTCAGATCGTTTTCTGCTGTTCAGTTTCTGCTTGTGGGTTTGTATCTGCTCTTCAGTGCGTGCAGTCAGTTCATATCAGAGTTTTCTGTGTGATCTTGCCTGCTCGTTGCTGTTTTTCAGGTCGCTCTTCACAGGCCTTGCTGTTCTTCAGTGCGTTCTGTTACTTCGTTCTGAGCAGCCGACCGTTTTCTAGCCATGTTTCGTATGCGTACTCCTCGTAGAGTTCGTGCTGTGCGGGGGCTTGGTGTTGGGGTCCTGACCTTGACACAAGTCCAGTCCATGAACAGGGTGGGGAGGAGTTCATGGACCAAGAATTGGTTGCTTCAGCGTGGACAGTTCTGTCATATGCCTTTGCTCCGTGAGAATAATCCTGATGATTTCAGGAACTTTCTCAGGATGACGGACCACGTGTTTCACCGTTTGTTGGCTTCGCTGACCCCCTATATTAGCAGGCAGGATACCTGCATGAGGCAAGCCATCACTCCGGAGCAGAGGTTGGTCGCTACCTTGCGGTATTTGGCCACAGGGAGAAGTCTGCAGGACTTGAAGTTCTCGACAGGCATCTCCCCCCAGGCTCTGGGGATCATTATCCCAGAGACCTGTTCTGCCATCATCCAGGTCCTGCAGAAGGAGTATATGAAGGTAAGATTTTTATCCTTTAATATCACATTTTATTGTATTTAATGTTTGCTAATATATTGTATTTCTTTCCTCATTCCCTAATTACCATGATTGTAATATGCTGTGAATGTCCCCTTTCTCCTCATGCATGCTGGATTTTTATGTAATTATTATTTTATGTCCTTCATACATATTTGCCCTTCAATAACCTCCCCAGCATGGTGTCTCCTGGCCCTATATTCACCTCATGTAGTCACTTAACAATGTATTTTATCAGCTCCATAGTAGTGCTTTACCCCAAACACCCCCTAAAATGTTTGGTAATGTTATTTTTGATTTAAATTCAGGCAGAGTGCCAGAGGCTTTTTTTTGTGGTGTCCCCAAATTTTTAGTAACCCTCCCTCCCCCAACTGCTAAGTCAGCTGATCCCAATTCTCTATCTATCCTCAATCATCTATCTGCTGACTTTGCCAAACCCATACACACTATACCCATCTCTTTAGTGCTCAGATTTATGGATGAATTCCCCAAAGCATGTAGTGCAAGGGCCTGTCTGTATACTTTCCAATGGTACTGTTTAAAGTTCTTGTATCCTATTATTATCTTGATAGGTAATATCAGAATGTTCAAATGTCCTCAAATGTGTACAATGTGTATTTATATCTTTGTATTCAGACACTTCTTACCTGTCCAGTGGTCTGCCAATAGTGTAACTAAGGAGGGGATGTTCCAAGTAATACCCATTATTTAGGCATTCATCTCTCAATGAAGTGAAAAGGGTTACCTGTCCAAGAGTTCACCCCCCCTATAATGTTAGAAATGGCCCATGAGAGGGGGGGGGGAATATGATAGGTGTACCTTATACTTTGGCCTTGTTAAATTCCCCTTAATAAATGCTATCTGGAGGTTGCCCCATAATATTTGTGTCTAATCTGCTTGCCATGTTTCTGTGAAAAAATAGTAATGTTTATTGTTTTTTCCTCAACAGTTTCCTTCAACGCCACAGGAATGGCAGACTGTGGCCTCCCACTTTGCCCAGCGGTGGGACTTTCCTAACTGCGGAGGGGCAATTGATGGGAAACACGTCCACATCGTCCCACCACCCAACTCGGGGTCGTACTATTATAATTACAAGGGGTTTAATAGTATAGTGATGTTGGCGGTGGTGTCGGCTAATTACGAGTTCCTGTATGTGGACGTGGGGAAGAATGGCCGGATGTCCGATGGTGGAGTCATCGCCCAGACGGAGTTCTACAGGCATCTCCAGAATGGCAGCTTGGACTTGCCACCTCCAGAGGACAATGTTGAAGGTCTCCCATTTGTGTTCGTTGCTGATGAAGCATTTGCGCTGGGGGACCACCTGATGTGGCCATTCCCGATGAAGACCCTCACCCTGGAACAGAGGGTTTTTAATTACCAGCTGGCCAGAGCCCGAAGAGTGGTGGAGAACACATTTGGAATCCTGGCCAGCCGGTTGCGATTATTTCTGACACCTATCCATATGGCGGAGTATAAACTGAACCATATAATACTTACCTGCTGTGTTCTCCATAATTTTTTAAGAAAACATTCAGCCAACTATGCTGGCTCAGTTGGGCCTGAGGCCGGAATGCAAAATCCATCAACACTGACGGTGCTTGAAAGTGGCCGTCCTGGCTTGCCCTCCCTGAGTGCCCGTGATGTCCGGTTACGCTACCTGGAGTTCTTTGCGGGTAGGGGGGCTATCAATATGCCAGACAATCTGTGAAACCTTTTTCAAATAAAAAACAACCAAAAGAAATTCTTTGTGGACATTTACTGCTTGTGTTTGTTTTAGCTGACCCTGACAGAAATGTGTTGAGTGCAGAAAATGTCGTGATTGTGTAACCTGTTGGCTGGTACTTCCTAAATGCAAAAACACATTTCACTACAAGTGCACTTGCAACTGCACTGAACCTGCACTTGTAGTGCAAAGTGTATTTAGGAAATAACCCCCATTTTTGCAGAAAACAGCAATTACATCACCCCAAAAGTGTTGTATTGTAGTGTTGAGACAATAATCCACACATTCTTGAGTAAGCCACTTTTTTATACCTGCACAATCACATGTGCATTTACCAAAGGTTTTTAAACAAACCAACATGTTTGTTGTATAACAATTTTTGCAGTAGCATTATCAAAAATCCAAATATCAATTTCAGATAAAACAGGCCTGTGTAAAACCAACAAGAAAGCCAAAAAACTTGAACTTACAAAGTTCACATTAGGTAAAACCTGAAGGCTATATCATACATCAGTATTTAGGAACTGGGTTTGATATAGCGTTCAGATGGGGGAAATCACCCCTGGAAAAGCCAAATTTGGAAGATGCACACCAATTTACGAATGTCAACATGTGCTATCTGCCATCAGGGGGGATCAAGGGACATGTTTTGGGGGAGCAAGCCCTTCCTCAATGCTACTTTATTATTGAGGAAGGGGTTGCACCCCCAAAACGCGTCCATTGATCTCCCGTGATTGCAGATAGCACATGTTGGCACACTGTGTGAATCCTCCAAATTTGGCTTTTCAAAACATAGAAAAAAATTTTCAAAGATTGGACCACAATAAAACAAGTGATTTTGTGGGGTTTAAATTCGCCCCAAAACATCAATGATGTTATTATTTTTTTTAATAACATCACTGATTTGTTGCTGTATGTTGTGCAATTCGAGATTACACCCCATGATCTCCCCGATCAGGATCTGGGCACTTTCAGAAGTAAAGCGTTCTCTATCCCTCACATCACGATCACCTAAAAAAAGATAAAGAACAAAAAAAAAGTCTCAAAAATCTGCCACCATCCATCTCTTGTACCTGAGCCTGTGGTCGCAGACACTCACCTGTTGTGGTGCCAATCTCCAACACATCTTCTTCTTCCTCCTGCTCTTCTTCTTGGGTTGGTCTTAGTTCCCCTTCTTCCATAGGTGGGGGGTCTGTGGTCTCCTCGGATGAGGGGTGTCCTCCGAGTCTTTTCTCCCCTATGTAAAACAAAAATGGTATAATTAGCACACAGATATTTGATGGCAGAACTAGAAATAGGAAACATTGCTTGGAAGTGGGGTACAATTGTCAATTTTAGCCGAGTTCCAAGATGTAATTTTATTATTGCCCTTTGTCAAGCTGCAATACTTTACCTGTTTAGTACAAGCTTCACAGATGTAGCCCCCCCTATAGTATACACTGGAGCACCTGTGTGGCCCCCTAATAAAAATGGTGTTCTTGTGTCCCACACTAGTGCTCCAGCGTCCAGATGTGAAAACAGCTGCTCAGTGTCCTCTCCTTACACACAATCTAGTTGGCATTTCATTCTAGTAACAAACCCATCTACACAAACAAATATTTGGCATCCAAGTAGGCCCCAAAAAATGTGTGAAAATGCATATGGCCTAAACAATGGTGTTCTAGAGGCCGAAAGAAAAATGTTTGATACGAACGAATAATGGGCCCATGAACATTAAAGTTGCCCTTTTAAACGTTACAATTAATAAAAGCATATGGAGCAGAACGAACGGAATAAAGACAGAAAGAATATGAACACAGCACAACTACTTACTTTTTTGCAGCACTCTCCGGGATCTTTCGGTACAGCTCTGGCTCTCTTAATTTCAGGTCCGACCACCGCTTCCTGAGCTGATCTTTAGATCTTCATACCCCGAAATTCCTGTGAAGGCTTTTGACCACTTTAGCAATGATTTTGGCCTTTCTGATGTTGGGGTGGGGGTAAGGCCCATACTTCCCGTCATAGTCGGACTTCTTCATGATGTCGACCATCTCCAACATCTCCCCAAAGGACATATTTGTGGCCTTAAAACGTCTCCTTCTGGATCGGGACGTGCCTGGATCCGGGCTTTCCTCCTCCTCCTCCTCGTTGCTATAATTAGCACACACCTGCTCTATATCCGCCATCATGCTCTTCACCCACTGCGCCGAACGAAAAGGGGCGGGGAATAGAATAGAAAGAACGTCAGGGGTGGGCGGAGTTACACGCATGCGCAGTGTGTATAAAGCGTAACACGCGTGCGTATTACGTACGATCTGTGAGCGGAGGAAGGAGCATTGGACGCGCTGATCGTAAGAACGAAGGTAAGAGACAAACTTGTGCCTATACTGCTTCTAGATTGAGGCCTATATTGTAACAAGATTAGGAGAGTTTTGTCTGACATTAGGCTTTGTCTTGTGTTGTGTCTTGCAGTGAACATGGATATCTTAATGAAAGACAATGACTTCATGTCAGTATTCGTAGAGATGCTAAGGGAGCTGCCCTGTCTGTGGGAGATTACCCACCCCCATTTCAAGAACCAAGCAAAGAGGAAGGCAGCACTGGTGCAATTGTTGGTAATTGTGAAGCAGGTGATCCCCACTGCAGACATCACCTATTTAAAGATCTTCATTGGTGGCCTGAGGAGCACATATCTGAGGGAGCGCAAGAAAGTCCTGGATTCACAGAGATCCGGAGCAGCAGATGACATCTATGTCCCCAGGATGTTGTACTACGACAGGCTGCATTTTCTGGCAGGCCAGACTGAACCCAGGCCATCCCTCTCCAGTCTTCCTTCCATGCTTCCTTCCCCCCCGGCTGAGGCTTCTGACGCCCAACCTGGGCCTTCCAGGCGATATGTGGAGGAGCCCAGATTGAGCCAGGTATAGCATTCCTCTAAATATTTCTGCTTGTCCAATCAATGATGTTAACTAGATGTTAGTTTGGAGTACTAATTTAGGATTGTGATTGATGATGCAAAAACTAAAACCATGTCCCTTTTTCATACACAGGGAAGTCTCAGCCAGGAGGTGGCCGGGCCGAGCCGGCTGGCTGATCTGCAGGTCCCTCCACCCCCCCTGAAAACAGAAAGTGGCAGTAGGAGGAGTACCCTAGAGGAGGCTGCTATAGCATTCTTTTGGAGGGCTACAGAGGTCCTGGGAGCACCCCACACCATGGAGGAGAACATTGCTGCCTTCATAGCATATAAAATGCAGAGGATGGAGGAGGGCCAAAAAGTCATGCGTGAGGCCCTCATATTGGAGGCTCTTGAGAAAGGTATGAGGGGCCAAATTACACCTCAGACACACCTTCGCGTTGGTCCTCCTCCTCCTCCTGCAGGTCCTCCTCCTCCCTCTCCTCCAGGTCCTCCCAGTCCTCCTCCAGGTCCCCCCAGTCCTCCTCCAGGTCCTCCCAGTCCTCCTCCTCCTCCAGGTCCTACTCCTCCTCCTGCCACATCTCCAACTGCACAGCCACAGCCGGGAAGGAATCGTGGAAGGAAGACCAGACAGTGATTGGCCTGGGTTCAGTCTGGTCGGCCAAAAAATGCAGCCTCTTGTGGTACCACAGCCTGGGAACATACATGTCATCTGCTGCTATCCGGATCTCTGTGAATCCCGGACCAGACTGCCCTCCCTTATATATGGACTCCTCAGGCCACCAATTTTGATGTTGAAGAATTGTTGTCTGCCGTGGGGGTCCTACGATTTGCTAATTTCTCATGTTGATCCAGTGTTGCCTTCCTCTTTGTTTGGTTCTGATCCCTTAATAAAGGATTTTTGTTTTGAATTATACTCTCCTATGTGTTTTACTTCAAAAATGATAGTTTGTTTGTGAGGATTCAGGTACATTTCAAATATACAATGTGAAATGAACAAGGGACACCAACAACAAACAATCTCCTTGAGATTAAATAATAAAAGATATCAATGGTGTTGGGGTAACTTGACACACAAAACACACACAAAAATATTCTGGAGTAAAAATAAAAATAACATTGAACGACGATCAGCCTTGGAAAAAATCCAAACATTAAAGAAAAAAAAAGGCTTAAAATCCAAAAAAAATATATATATATAAAACTGTCAGATGTGACAACTAATAACAATATATTCAGGGAATCCCACTAAAAAAACACAAATAAAAGTTTGTGAGAAGTGTGTGTGAATATGAGCAGCAAAACTACTTAATTCTTGTCACATTATAAAGAAGAAGAGAGTGCGCTGTATTAAACCATTTTTAAGATTGCAGCGTGACGAAAGTGCTGTATCCATTGCGAACGCTAAGTTTACCAGAACGAGCTGTCCCGTGTCGGAATTTCTTCTGAGCATGCGTGGCACTTTGTGCGTCGGAACAGGCCACACACGGTCGGAATTGACGCGATCGGATTTTGTTGTCGGAAAATTTTATCTCCTGCTGTCCAACTTTGTGTGTCGGAAAATCCGATGGAAAATGTCCGATGGCGCCCACACACGGACGGAATTTCCGACAACACGCTCCGATCGGACATTGTCCATCGGAAAATCCAACCGTGTGTACGGGGCATACCTGTTCCAAATTACAATCAGACTTAAGAACAAACCTACAGTCCCTATCTTGTTTGTAACCCGGGGACTGCCTGTATACTACTGCTGTTCAGAGTATATAGGGCCTGGGGGCCCCACACCTTTTTTTTAAATTTGGGTTTGGGGTTCCCCTTAATATCCATACCAGACCAAAACGGCCTGGTAATGGGCTGGGGGGGCAACATTACATTATAGTCGCAAGCAGTTTTAAATGACTTTTATTCCTTTAGAAATGTCATTTTGTGCAGGGACTGTTCTAAACACAGGAAAAATGTGCCACTTTACAGGCATACTATAGTCACCCCCCAGGCACTATATTTAATGGAATATTTCACTTTTATTGTTTCACTTTAAGCATTATTAAAATCACTGCTCCCGAAAAAACTGCTGTTTTTAAAACTTTTTTTGCATTGATACATGTCCCCTGGGGCAGGACCCGGGTCCCCAAACACTTTTTATCACAATAACTTGCATATTAGCCTTTAAAATTAGCACTTTAGATTTTTCACGTTCGAGACCCATAGACTTTAACGGTGTTCGCACACATTTTTTTACCTGTTCGCATGTTCTGCCGCAAACCGAATCGGGGGGGGGTGTTCGGCTCATCCTTAGTGTGGGACACCAGAACAAACTTTTTAGGGTGTCCCACACAGGTGCTCCAGTGGATACTAGGGGTGTCTCCATGTGTGAAACTTTATCCAAAATGGTAAGTATTCCAGCTTGAAGAAAGGGAAAAAATCATGTCTTCAGCTTGGAACTCTGCCAAAACAGACAATTGTACAACACTTCCAAGCAATGTTTCATATTCCTATTTCTTGCCTCAAATATCTGTGTGCTAGTATGATCCCGTTAGGGGTGCTTGGGATGAGGGGAGGCTCATCTTGATCTACTTGATTGAAACAAATAGACCCTCTAGAAATCTACGGCTTCTTAACCACTTCAGCCCCGGACCATTATGCTGCCTAAGGACCAGAGGTCTTTTTCCAATTTGGCACTGCGTCGCTTTAACTGCTAATTGCGCGGTCATGCAATGCTGTACCCAAATGAAATTTGCGTCCTTTTCTTCCCACAAATAGAGCTTTCTTTTGATGGTATTTGATCACCTCTGCGGTTTTTATTTTTTGCGCTATAAACGGAAAAAGACCGAAAATTTTTGAAAAAAATGATATTTTCTACCTTTTGTTATAAAAAAAATCCAATAAACTCAATTTTAGTCGTACATTTAGGCCAAAATGTATTCGGCCACATGTCTTTGGTAAAAAAAATGTCAATAAGCGTATATTTATTGGTTTGCGCAAAAGTTATAGCGTCTACAAACTAGGGTACATTTTCTGGAATTTACACAGCTTTTAGTTTATGACTGCCTATGTCATTTCTTGAGGTGCTAAAATGGCAGGGCAGTACAACCCCCCCCCCAAATGACCCCATTTTGGAAAGTAGACACTCCAAGGAAATTGCTGAGAGGCATGTTGAACCCATTGAATATTTATTTTTTTTGTCCCAAGTGATTGAACAATGACAAAAAAAAAAAAATATTTACAAAAAGTTGTCACTAAATGATATATTGCTCACACAGGCCATGGGCCTATGTGGAATTGCACCCCAAAATACATTCAGCTGCTTCTCCTGAATACGGGGATACCACATGTTTGGGACTTTTTGGGAGCCTAGCCGCGTACGGGGCCCTGAAAACCAATCACCGCCTTCAGGATTTCTAAGGGCGTAAATTTTTGATTTCACTCCTCACTACCTATCACAGTTTTAAAGGCCAAAAAAAGCCCAGATGGCACAAACCCCCCCCCCCCAAATGACCCCATTTTGGAAAGTAGACACCCCAAGCTATTTGCTGAGAGGCATGTTGAGTCCATGAAATATTTTATATTTTGACACAAGTTGCGGGAAAGTGACACATTTTTTTTTTTACACAAAGTTGTCACTAAATGATATATTGCTCACACAGGCCATGGGCATATGTGGAATTGCACCCCAAAATACGTTAAGCTGCTTCTCCTGAGTATGGGGATACCACATGTGTGGGACTTTTTGGGAGCTTGGGGTGTCTACTTTCCAAAATGGGGTCATTTGGGGGGGTTTTGTGCCACCTGGGCATTCCATGGCCTCCGAAACTGTGATAGGCAGTGAAGAGTGAAATCAAAAATTTACGCCTTTAGAAAGCCTGAAGGCGGTGCTTGGTTTTTGGGGTCCCGTACGCGGCTAGGCTCCCAAAAAGTCTCACACATGTGGTATCCCCGTACTCAGGAGAAGCAGCAGAATGTATTTTGGGGTGTAATTTCACATATTCCCATGGCATGTTTGAGCAATATATCATTTAGTTACAACTTTGTGCAAAAAAAAAAAAAAATTGTCTCTTTCCCGCAACTTGTGTCACAATATAAAATATTCCATGGACTCGACATGACTCTCAGCAAATAGCTTGGGGTGTCTACTTTACAAAATGGGGTCATTTGGGGGGGTTTTGAACTGTCCTGGCATTTTTCAAATTTTAATGCACTAAAACACACTATATTGCCCAAATTTTTGATGAAATAAAAAAGATGATCTTAGGCCGAGTACATGGATACCAAACATGACATGCTTTACAATTGCGCACAAACGTGCAGTGGAAACAAAATAAATACATTTTTAAAAGCCTTTAAAAGCCTTTACAGGTTACCACTTTAGATTTATAGAGGAGGTCTACTGCTAAAATTACTGCGCTCGATCTGACCTTCGCAGTGATACCCCACATGCATGGTGCAATTGCTGTTTACGTTTGACGACAGACCGCCGCTTGCGTTCGCCTTAGCGTGAGAGCAGGGGGCGACAGGGGTGCTTGCTTTTTTTTTTTTTTCTTTATTTTTTTTTTGCTTTTTTATCTTATTTTTAAACTGTTCCTTTCATTTTTTTTTTAATAATTTTTATTGTTATCTCAGGGAATGTAAATATCCCCTATGATAGCAATAGGTAATGACAGGTACTCTTTTTTGAAAAAATTGGGGTCTATTAGATCCTAGATCTCTCCTCTGCCCTCAAAGCATCTGACCACACCAAGATCGGTGTAATAAAATGCTTTCCCAATTTCCCAATGGCGCTGTTTACATCCGGCGAAATCTAAGTCATGAAATGCTCGTAGCTTCCGGTTTCTTAGGCCATAGAGATGTTTGGAGCCACTCTGGTATCTGATCAGCTCTATGGTCAGCTGGCTGAATCACCGGCTGCATTCTCAGATTCCCTGTTGAGACAGGAGAGCCAGAGAAAAACAGGGAAGACGGTGGGGGAGGCATTCCCTCCCACGGCTTGTAAAAGCAGTCTAGAGGCTAATTAGCCGCTAGGATTGCTTTTACATGAAAGCCGACCGCTGGCTGAAAAGAATGATACCAAGATGATACCTAAACCTGCAGGCATCATTCTGGTATAACCACTCAAAGTCATGAATGGCGTACCTGAAGACAGAAAAATGGTTAACAATAAAACACAGTAAACGGTAAAGTATAAAAAATTGCATACCTGAAAAACAAACGTGATAAAACATAATAACAATAAAACATTGCAGAATAGAATACAGTAAAAAAGAGCAGAACAATAGAGAGAGAGAATAGAGAGAGAGAATAGAGAGAGAGAGAACAATAAAACGACAACTATTTTTTTTTATTTTATATATATATATATATTTTTTTTTTTTACACTTTTTTTGTAACTAACTTTTATAACTGTAACCGGTTCCAGGTTCGGGTCTCTCAAAATGCGATGGCATCTTGGGAGACCCTGTGAAAGTGTGCCTAGTCTGTGCAATGCTGTACCCTACGCTAATACTCAACTATTGTATGGTAGCGTTCAAAACATTCACCAATGCAAAGACCAGCATTGTCAGGACAGGAGGGACAATAATAGTGGGTGTCACACCTATATCCGCGCTTGCTGCAGACACGACATCTTTTTTGGGAGGGTTCGTTGGGTAATGGTACTCGGGAGGACATAAAAAAAATGCCTCTCATGCAGCCGACTGCATTTGGTTGGGGATGTGAATGGGGGAAGTACGGGTGCTGCAGAAGCGGTGGGTTCCCAATTACAGGGGGTCCCCGGGTTACAAACAAGTTAGGGACTGTAGGTTTGTTCTTATGTTGAATCTGTTGGAACAGGTACATTTTTACAAGTGTAGCTCCAGCCAAAAAAAATATTTTTAAGTTTTTTGGATAGCATGGGGAGAGGTTAACACCCCTGTAACATTTGTTTTGCTGTGTGTGCCCCTGTTCAGAAGATTTCACCTCACTTTCTGTCCCAATGACAATTGGATTTTGAAAATTTTGGGTTGTTGTGGAAACAAGGATTGGTGATAAGGCATCAGTGGAGGTACCTTTTCCCCATAATAGCTCTTACAGGAGTGAATTTCCCTTCCTAAGGGTAGATTTCCTCTCACTTCCTGTTGTCTCCCTCTGTTTGCAAGTAGGAGCCGTTTGTAAGTCGGATGTTTGTAACTAGGGGACCCCCTGTATTAGGATTGGCGAATGCAGCAGGAAGGGCACTATGGGCACGACGGGCCTGTTTGTCTTCTTCTTGGTGGCAGCGGGACACTACTTGTGCTTGCCACCTCACCAGCTTGAACTGCACTTATGGGACTCTGCAGTGCTGGTTTGACTACGACTGGGGTGTACAAGGCCGCTGGCGCTTGCTAGTTCAAAAAAAAGCTACCAAAAAAACTGTTAGCGATCGCAGGGATCAGGCCTGACTCTGCGAACGCTGCAGTTATGCGTTTAGTGTTTTGTAAGTGACAGTGATCGATCGATACCGCACTTGGGTGGGCTGGGCTGGGCCGGGCAGAGGGGCAAAATGCAGGTGCTAGCAGGTATCTGGGCTGATCCTGCTAACACTGCGTTTTTGGGAACCCTAAACTGCTGGGGACGCCAGTATAGATCTGATCGGATCAGATATTGATCCGTTCAGATACTATACCACTAAGGGAGGTGTACGGTGCGTGCGTGGGTGTTAGCGGTACTGGCGCTAACCTGACGCTGCCTGGGGCTGGTGCTTGCCAGTTCACCACAATGCTACCAAAAAAACTGTTAGCGATCGCAGGGATCAGGCCTGACTCTGCGAAAGCTGCAGTTATGCGTTTAGTGTTTTGTAAGTGACAGTGATCGATTGATACTGCACTTGGGTGGGCTGGGCTGGGCCGGGCAGAGGGGCAAAACGCAGGTGCTAGCAGGTATCTGGGCTGATCCCACTAACACTGCGTTTTTGGGAATCCTAAACTGCTGGGGACGCTAGTATAGATCTGATAAGATCAGATATTGATGCGTTCAGATACTATACCACTAAGGGAGGCGTATGCTGCGTGCGTGGGTGTTAGCGGTACTGGCGCTAATCTGATGCTGCCTGGGGCGACGGATATCACCGCCGGGCGATCAGGGGGCTAAACCTTTATTCGGTAATAAACGGCGGGTGCCCTGACACTATAAAAAATAAACGAACTAACCAGCGTCACCCGTAACGGTTATACGGTGATCAGTGGTGAAAGGGTTAACTAGGGGGCAATCAAGGGGTTAAAACATTTATTAGGTAGTATATGGGGGTCCCTGTCGCTATAAAACGCTGACGGCGAACCTAAATATTTACCTCCCTAACTAGCGTCACCAGTGACACTAATACAGAAAAATGATCGTTTAGCGACACTGGCGACGGGGGGTGATCAAGGGGTTAGGGGTGTACCCTAGACCTAAAGGGGGCTAATACTAACTGTCCTAACACAGTAACTGTCACAAACTGACACCATGCAGTAATCAGAAAAAAACAAAAAAAACAAACAAAAAACCTGCTTGGTGTCAGTGTGACAGAGAGGGGGGAGGGGTGATTGGGGGGTGATCGGGGGGTGATCGGGGGGTGATCGGGGGGGGATCGGGGGGGGATCGGGGGTGTTTTGTGTGCCTGGCATGTTCTACTGTGTGTGTAGTGTTTGTGCACTCACATAGATGTCTTCTCTCCTCGGCGCCGGAATGGAAAATACCGAGCCGAGGAGAGATGATATCATTTACTTTGCTGCTGTTTAGCATACAGCAGCAAAGGAAGATTCTCATTGCCGGCGGCGATCGCGAGGGGGGGGGCCACGAACGGATGGCCCCCCCTCACCTCCGATCGCCGGGGGACAAAACAGGACCGCCTCGGGCACCGGGGGGGGTCCGATCGGACCCCCCACCCGCGGGAGGCAGATCACGTAGATCTACGTGATTTTGCCTGCCCGTGCCGCCTTGCCGACGTATATCGGCGTGAGGCGGTCCGTAAGTGGTTAAAACTGTTTAGATCCTCGTATACGACATTTTATAACCATTTAGTCTGTTACATCCATTCAATGAATAATATCTGTTCTAATTAAAATATGGCAAATGTTATGTAATGATATGATTTTGAGCTTCTCTAATTGGAAACTGTATGACTTCATGTACCGATTGCATCGGTTTTAATTTCTGTTATGATTTACTGTTAATGCTTCTTCTATACCAATAAAATAATTTGAAACAAAAAAAATGCCAGGGCAGAACAAACACTCCACTTTTTGGAATGTTATTCAAGGTATTTAATAAGAAGCATGGTGTGCTTTTTGAAGCTGTATTTTTTTTTTCGACAATGTTTTGTAAAAGAAAGAAATAAAATATAATTTTTATTTAAAAAAAATATCTGTGTGCTAAGTATACCTTTATTTTATTCACATAGGGGAGAAAAGAATCGGGATGTCAGAGGTCACCAGGGACCCCCAACCTCATAAAGAAGGGGAAGTCACCACACCACAACCTCAGGATGTGGAGGAAGAAGAGGTTTATGAAGTGGGCGAAATAGTGACCACAACAGGTGAGTGTCTGAGACCACAGCTTCAGGTAATAGATGGATGCCTGCATATTTATAATACATGGTGTGTTTTTTTTTATTTTAGGTGATGTGGATGTTGTGGAAGAAGAAACTCATTTCACTAGTGCAAGTGCACACGTCCTCATTGGGGAGATCATGGTGTATAATCGTGATTTAGAAAAGATAAAGGAAAACATCAATGATGTTCAACAAAAAATGAAGAACATCATTGATGTTTTAGGCAGAATATAAAACACACCAAAATTTTAGCATTTTTTTATTTTTATTATAACTTTTCTAAAAAATGTTGAAAGCCAAATTTTGAAGATGCACACAGTGTGTCAACATGTGCTATCTGCCATCGCGGGATATCAAGGTACGCGTTTTGTGGGTGCAACCCCTTCCTCGCAACTCAAGTAGCTGAGAGGATGGGGTTGTACCTCCGAAACACGTCCATTGATCCGTCCTGATGGGAGCTAGCACATGTTGACCTTAGGCATGGGATCAGGAGTGAAATCCACATTTTGACTCCCAATTTGTGTGCATCTTCAAAATTTGGCTTTCACAGGGGTGACATCACCCCATCTGATGAAGGCAAGATCAGCACAGTTTGGACATACTAATGTCTGATAGTGCCTTCAATTTATCAAAGTTGAACTTTGTAAGTTCCTGAGTTGTGTATTGTTTTATGTTTTGAAAAACGTGCCTGTTTACCACAAAAAATGATATTTCTACTGCCCCAAAACAAAAATTATATTCCAAAAAATATGTTGGTTTGTTCAAAAACCCTTTTCTAAACACACATGTGAATGTGCACAGAGTACAAATTTTTTGACTCAACAATGTGTGGCTTCTTTGTTGTTACTTACAGTGACAATGGGGGTTATTTACTAAAAGGAACTCCACTTTGCACTACAAGTCCACTTTCAGTGCAGTTTCATTTCACTTTCAAGTGCACTTTTGCAGTGCACTTGTAGTGCAAAGTGGATTTTATTTTAGTAAATAACACTCACAGTGCAAGATAATTTGCATCAATCAGGCCATTTTCGTAACTCCAAAAAATAAATTCATGGTGCAGAAAATGATGAATATTTTAAGCATTAATGCATTACATACATTAACAACTAGGGATGATCTTCGAGTTCGAGTCAAACTCATGTTCGACTCGAACATCGGCTGTTCGCAAGTTTGCCGAACATCGATAAATTGGGGTGTTCGCGGCAAATTCGAATGCCTCGGAACACCCTTTAAAAGTCTATGGGAGAAATCAAAAGTGCTAATTTTAAAGGCTTATATTCATGGTATTGTCATAAAAAGTGTTTGGGGACCTGGGTCCTGCCCCAGAGGACATGGATGAATGCAAAAAAAAGTTTTAAAAACGGCCGTTTTTTCGGGAGCAGTGATTTTAATAATGCTTAAAGTGAAACAATAAAAGTATAATATCCCTTTAAATTTCGTACCTGGGGGTGTCTATAGTATTCCTGTAAAGGGGCGCATGTTTCCCGTGTATAGAACAGTCTGACAGCAAAATAACATTTCAAAGGAAAAAAAGTCATTTAAACTACTTGCGGCTATTAATGAATTGCCGGTCCGACAATACACATAAAAGTTCATTGATAAAAACGGCATTAGAATTCCCCACAGGGGAACCCCTGTGGGGAACCAAAATTTAAAAAAAAAATGACGTGGGGGTCCCCCTAAATTCCATACCAGGCCCTACAGGTCTGATATGGATATTAAGGGGAACCCCGGCCAAATTTTTTTTTAAAAATGGCGTGGGGTCCCCCTCAAAATCTATACCAGACCTTTATCCGAGCACGCAACCTGGCAGGCTGCAGGAAAAGAGGGGGGACGAGAGAGCACCCCCCTCCTGGACCGTACCAGGCCACATGCCCTCAACATGGGGAGGGTGCTTTGGGGTAGCCCCCCAAAGCACCTTGTCATTTTGCTGTCAGACTGTTCTAAACATGGGAAACATGCGCCCCTTTACAGGCATACTATAGACACCCCCCAGGTACGAAATTTAAAGGGATATTACACTTTTGTTGTTTCACTTTAAGCATTATTAAAATCACTGCTCCCGAAAAAACTGCCGTTTTTAAAACTTTTTTTTGCATTGATCCATGTCCCCTGGGGCAGGATCCAGGTCCCCAAACACTTTTTATGACAATAACTTGCATATAAGCCTTTAAAATTAGCACTTTTGGGGGCGTGGCCTGCGCTTGAGCTGGATGACAGCATAAGACCGGAGCTCCGGTAAAATCCAGGGAAATAACGGCACAAAACAAACCATCGGGTCCCGTTTCTGCTCCCCGCTGCTGGCGATTCACACTGGGACAAGGTAGAGAGGATGTCCAGGAAAAGAAAGGAGCAAAGGAAGCCACAACGTCTGATGGACTTCTACAGCATGAAACAACATGACGGTAGGCAAGATGGCGCCGGGTCGTCCTCTACCCCAGCTAATATCCCCACCAGCCATCTGACTAAACAGGGCAGCCACAGGCAAAATAGACCCTCATCTGAAAGCCCACAACCATACTCTCCCTCCCCGCCATCAGGTAGCCCTGCTAAAGCTAAATTTAGGATGGATGGAGAGGGATCCCTCAGAGCGGCCAGCCCTGGCATAGATTCAGGGGAAGATACACGTGAGCTCCCTGACTCAATAGAAACCTTTCCTACCATGCATCAACCCGTGATAGACACAGTGCTGAAAGATATGCTCTTATCACTGAGAAGCTCATTACAATCAGACCTAATGAAATGTATGCATAAGTTTAACACCAACCTTCAGGCTGTAGAAACACGGGTTGAGCACATTGAGCAAAAAATGGGAGAATATGCTGTCACCATTGATGACTTAGTGGACTCCCATGAGGAGAGAGAAGGAGATACTGACTGGATGAAAGCTAAAATCGCAGACATTGAGGACAGAAACAGGAGGAATGATTTGAAAATCAGGGGGATCCCTGAAACAATCCTGCAAACTGACTTAAGATCCTATGCCATCTCGCTGTTTAAATCTCTCCTTCCTGATCTCTCTGACCTTGAGATTACAATAGACAGAATACATCGCCTGCCAAAACCGTCATACCTGTCAGAACACATCCCCAGAGATGTAATCTTGCGTTGACATTTTTATCACGCCAAAGAACAACTGATGTTGATCATGCGTCAGAAAGATCAAATCCCTGCGCAATTTCAGCATCTACAGTTCTATGCAGATCTCTCTCAGTACACACTGCAAAAAAGGAAGAACTTAAACACCATCACCAAAGCACTGAGAAACCATCACATCACCTATAGGTGGGGGTACCCTACTAAGCTGACTGTTACCAAAGATGGACGCACCCACGTGGTGAATTCCCTAGAGAAGGGCCTCTCCCTTTTGGAGGAATGGAAGATTATACCTGAACAGGAGACGACCGCGGCTAAGGTGCCCAGATCAGTGGAACCTGCGTGGAAGACGGTCACTACAAAAAACGCAAAATCACATTCTTAACTCAGGATGGTTAATCTATAACCCACTAATCCCTGGAAAACTGTCCAAGAGCTCACAGGCTTGAACTTTTTCCCCCCACTTACTTGAACAGCAAAAAGCTGTACCATAACGTTTGTGTTTTTCAAAGTTTGGGATCAGCTCTTGAAAATGCTGATCCCACACAAGTTCGATGAACACACTACCTTTACAATTTATGTTTGTTTTTCTGTTTTCCTTCTCTTTTTTTTGTTTCTGAAAATTGCAGCAGCCGGAACCCATGCAGGTACCGCAAAGACAGACCCTACTTCGACAACAAGTATGAAGACAGAACTTCCTTCACTCTACAGTTCCAATTTGAGTTTATCATCACATTGCCACCTAACTGTGAGTACATTTCAAGCTCTGTTATGCCATATAGTGCCTATCCCTTGCTATTCCTAAAAACACCACAAGAGGGCAATATTACCTCAAAAATGATTACTTTTTACAAAACTCGGATAACACACAAATCCCTCAATTATGGGTATAAAAATCCTCTCTATTAATGCTAAAGGTCTCAACCACCCCGCTAAGAGGAAGTCAATGTGGAAGGAGGCTCTCTCCAACAAGTCTGACATCATCTGTGTGCAGGAAACGCACTTCTCCACAGTGGCTACTCCTTCTTGCACACACCGGAACTTCCCTTATATCTTTACTGCCAATGCCCAAAATAA
The DNA here is from genome assembly GCA_037952835.1 of Lithobates septentrionalis. Taxonomy (NCBI): domain Eukaryota; kingdom Metazoa; phylum Chordata; class Amphibia; order Anura; family Ranidae; genus Lithobates; species Lithobates septentrionalis. The sequence continues at coordinate 628,183 of JBBDGP010001232.1, read as the reverse complement.
AACAAAAGGAGTCCTTACAGCCATACGGGACACGGTGGCATTTTCATTCCATGAAGCAATCAAAGACCCTAGAGGTCGTTACCTAATTTTAATATGTGACCTTAATTCCATTACATACACTATTGTTAATGTGTATGCGCCTAACCAACACCAAATACACTTCCTCCACAAACTTTTACGAAAGATCAAGGCCCACCAAAAAGGAAGGTTAATATTATGTGGAGACTTTAATGCAACACCTGATCTGAATCTGGACTCGTCCTCTGGCACAAGACGCCCGGGCATGTCTCTTCTAGCCACACTTCACGCCAGGATCTATATGATGCTCGGAGGTGCATGCACGCTGGCGAAAGGGACTATACCTTTTTCTCCTCTCCACATAGAGTCTACTCTCGAATTGATCTTTTCCTTGTGGACCAAAGCACCTTAGCCCAAACGGCATCTACAACCATCAACACCATCACGTGGTCAGACCACGCGTCCATTACCCTCTCCATAAGAGATGACACAGCTTGCAATTTACCACACATGTGGAGGTCTAATACCTATCTAATGCAACAACCAGACTCTAAAAATGTTATAAGTCAGCACTTGAAAGAGTTCTTTAGCATTAATGATTCTTCTGTGCAGGATCAATTTATGCTATGGAATACACATAAGGCGTATATACGCGGTATCTTTAAACAATTAGGGGCAAGAGACAAGAGGCAGCAGCAACAACGGGTAAAGCAATTGACAGACAAAATCTTTTTGCTCGAAACCAGTAACAAACAAAAGACATCCCATATAATTTCCAAACAACTTACACAACTACGCAATGATTTAAGATTGTTACTACTTGAAAGCTTTGAAAGAGCTTCAAAAAAGCTTAAAATGACATACTACGCTACAAGAAACAAAGCTGGCAAAACCTTAGCATATAGATTAAAAGGCCTCAGACACAAATCAAAGATCCCTTATATACTACACCCTTTAACTAAACACAAACTCTATCACCCTCAAGATATAGCGGACACTTTTAGTCACTATTATAGTACATTATATAACTTAAAAGATGATACACACACTATACAACCTAGCACTGACGCGATAAATTCCTTTCTACAACATCTAGACATTCCTTCACTCACACAAGAACAAATACAGACCTTAAACCAAAAATTTAACACAGAAGAATTACATAAAACCATTGATTCCCTCCCTAGTAACAAATCACCGGGCCCAGACGGCTTTTCTGGGGAATATTACAAAACTTTTAAACATCTATTAATTCCATATATGGAACGTACTTTTAATACCGCTGCTGCCTCTGCCTCTTTCCCACCAGAAATGTTGAATGCAATAATAGTGACACTGCCAAAGCCAGGGAAGGAACCCAATACCCCCCCAAATTTCAGGCCCATTTCACTGCTTAACACTGATCTGAAAATATATGCCAAACTTATCGCATCCCGCTTGCTAAATATACTCCCCTTTCTCATACATCCTGACCAAACCGGGTTTACCAAGGGCCGTCAGACATCTGATGCCACCCACAGGTTGACAAATATCATACATTTAGCTAGGGTGCACAAAGGGCCTTCTCTGCTGTTGGCGTTGGACGCAGAGAAGGCCTTTGACTGCATACACTGGCAATACCTTACTCAGGTCTTGAACAGATTTGGTTTTACTGGCACCATTCTGTCAGCAATTCTAGCCTTATACTCTAAACCCTCGGCCCAAGTATTTACATCAGGAGCATTATCCAAACCATTTAACATAACAAACAGCACTAGACAGGGATGTCCCCCGTCCCCATTAATTTTTAATTTACTCATGGAACCTTTGGCTATATATATTCGCTCTCACCCCGACATTAAAGGTTTCTGCATGGCTAAGTCCACACATAAGATAAGCTTATTCGTGGACGACATAATCATGATCTTGACCAATGTGGAAACTTCCCTGGCTCTGGTACATAACGCTTTAGATATGTTCAATAAAATATCTTACTATAAAGTAAATGAGAACAAATCCTACATAATGGGGATAGGCATTGACCCTGGTCTACAAGCTAAACTTAGTTCAAAATTCCCATATTCATGGGAAAATAAAGGAATAAAATACTTGGGTATAACCCTAACAGCAACGATAGATAACCTAGTGGCTGCTAACAATACCTCATTTCTGGGAACACTGCAGAAAAAACTCTTGGATCTAGCCAAAGTAGAACTATCGTGGTCAGGAAGACTGGCAGCGTTTAAAATGATGGTTCTGCCACAGCTGTTCTATTTATTTAGAACGCTCCCAATTCCTGTTCCTAATTTCTTCTTTTCCAATGCTCAATACCAGATCAATAAATTTCTCTGGCAAGGCAAGAAGGCTAGGTGTGCCTTCATGAAACTTACTAGGTCTAGAGATGCTGGAGGAATAGGACACGTTATACTAAAAGACTACTATGTAGCAGCAATTCTTTCACAAGCCAAATATTGGCTATCCCAATCACAGACCCATAGATGGTTAGAGCTAGAGACAGCACAGGTTCCCAGGACAAACCTAGCTGACTTACTGTTATCTTCCAACATCCAAACGTACACTCAAACACACCTATCCCCTACAATGGTAGCTACACTACTAGCTTGGAAGACGTTCGTATCATTAAAATTTGCGAACCAAACAACCAAAAGTATCCCGATTACTACATCCAGCTTAACATTGGTTATACCAAATTTACGTATAACACATTGGATGTCCAGAGGCATACTAACACTAGATGATCTTATGACTGGTCCAATACCTAAAACATTTGAGGCCCTGCAAACCGAATACGGTTTGAAAGACAACGACTATTATAGCTACATCCAGATGTCTCATCTACTTCAAAAATACCCAAACACATCCATTGAGGTACCATGGCGAGTATTCCTATACCTCACAAACCTCAACACTAACATAAAAGGAATATCTTTATTTTATAACTTGTTCAACAACAAACATGTGTTCACCAAAACTGACAACATCATAGCGTGGGAACATGAGCTGGGCACAACCTACACCGAAGAACAATGGCAAAAAGCCCTACGCAACACATTTGCAGCCAGTAAATGCGTTAACCTGTGGGAGATAACCTATAAATTAATGCTAAGTTGGTATTTAACACCATACCGAATATCTAAATTTGCTCAACAAACCTCGCCTCTATGCTGGAGAAACTGCGGACAAGTAGGTACCTTACACCATATTATATGGGAATGCCCAATTATACGATCATTATGGCAAACAGTATTTAAATTAATTTCAGCAATAGCAGGTTTTATAGTCACCCCTAAAGCGGATTTGGCTGTTCTTTCATTAGGCATAGAAAATATACCGGCAGCTATTAGAACTATAATTATACACATACTACTTAGCACTAGGTTAACAATACTGAGACATTGGAAAGATACTAAACCTCCCTTTTTCCGTGAAATTATTGAGCTGACTAATACACACGCTACATACGAACGTATGTTTGCAGCAGCCCAGGGTCAATACTTGAAATCACAAACCAAATGGTCTGGTTGGATAACATGGTACGCACTTAACCATAAAGGTTAAAGTTCTTTTCGTTCTGATTACTTACAACCCATACTCATACGAAATGTGCAACACTGCATATTTTCTGTTTCTGTTTTAATTTAATTATTATTTATATTACCTTAACAATGTTATTACTAGTACAACAAAGTTTTATATCGACGGGAATGCTAGTCCTTTTACTAGCTTATTTCCGGAATAACTGTTTAGAATAAATGTACATTGCCAAACATCCAACTGATGATTATACTATCATATCTAATGATAGTCAACAACCGCTGGCATCTAACCAAACTATGTATACCATTACATATCACCTGATGTATAAGGCGAATTTGTGATGTCGCAGAATATCTATACACTTTATACTGTATGCAAATTGTACTGTTTACAATTTATACTGTTTACAATCTATACTGTTTACAATTTATACTGTTTGACTCTTTCAAACCAATAAAAATCATTGGAATTAAAATTAGCACTTTTGATTATTCATGTTCGTGTCCCATATACTTTAACGGTGTTTGCGTGTTCGAACAAATTTTTTGCCTGTTCGCATGTTCTGGTGCAAACCGAACAGGGGGGTGTTTGGCTCATCCCTAATTAATAGTCATCTTGGCAAGAAACGCATCAGATTTTAAACTAAGGGTGCTGAATTAAGCCTTTTTTTAATCATGAATTTAATCAATATTGTTTTTTCGAGTCTGTATTTATATCATGTGATTTATGTAATTTTGATTGGTAATTTTAATTCATGTATTTCTGTTATTAACTGCATTAATGTATGTCCATTGATTTGTTTGTCCAAAAGATTTTCTGACTATTATTATAAATATATTAATCTTTTTGATTATATCTATATTTCAATGTATTCCATTTGTTTACGCTTTAAAATCGTGGACCACCCCTAGGGGTTAATGGCATCAAATTAAATCCAAATCGAAATTAATTTTATTCATTTACATTCATTTTCCATATCCACAATGACATACTTCATTTAAAGTCCAACTTTCCTTCTCTAATCTTTCATCTATTTATAAATGTTTTCACACAGGCTTTACACAACTTTCATCCAAGATTCACATAAATTTTTCCAAATGAGTTACAGTATATTTGAAACATGTGTGAATACTGGATGAATGTTGTGTGAATTACGTGTAATAGAAATTATAGCTAGACCCCTTCAATTTTCAAGTGAAAAGCTATTGCTTGTACTTTCAATTTTTATTACCCTTTAACTAATTTAAAAAAGTGGTTTGGCTTTCACAAAAATTAGATGAATTTGTGGACATACAAGTTAAAAATTTAAAACATTGGATAGACCCACTGTATTAATGGAAACTAAATACATTGCAAGGTACAGAAGCCAGCAAGACAGTGCACTTCTGACACATTATTCAATGTTTCCAGTACTACATACCAAATGAACAGACAGAATATTCATTGCAAATGTAATGTGGAAAGTCAAAGAACGAACTGATTTTACAAAGCATTCTGGCAGTCATATTGACAGGGGATAATTTCCAGTCCAAACATTGTCTAAATCTTTATTAGCAGGCAATATGCTGGATACACAGTTATTCAAATTGCTGATGATGCAGGTTCAATTTCTATGTCTGGGAGAAAGTGGAAATGTTTAAACAGAAATTCTATAACATACTTTCTCTTATAGTTATTTATATAAGTTTTATATTTACCCTGTCAGGGGGTACAAAACAAACAATAAAAGAAGAAGCTTGATAGTTACCTGTCTGGAGGGGATGTGTTGTAAATTTACTCTCTTGAAAAAATCCCACTACTATCTGTCACATAAGCTTGACACATCTGATGTTAAATAATAGAGGTGTTCATTCTGGATTCTTCAAGATTTAACATACCACCTTCCAGTAGGGATGAGCCAAACACTCCCCTGTTCAGTTCACAGCAGAACATGCTAACAGGCAAAAAATTTGTTCGAACACGCGAACACCATTAAAGTCTATGGGACACGAACATGAATACTCAAAAGTGCTAATTTTAAAGGCTTATATGCAAGTTATTGTCATAAAAAGTGTTTGGGGACCTGGCTCCTGCCCCAGGGGACATGTATCAATGAAAAAAAAAGTTTAAAAAATGGCAGTTTACGTAACAGGTAACCCCGCCCCCCTCTGACACCAGGGGGAAAGCCATAGGGGGGTGGGGTCACCAGGTGGCCCCACCCTCAGTTATATAAGAACTGTCACAGAACAGAAGCGTCACACTGCGGGAGCCTCCCATTGAGGCAGATCGTCTGGAGGACAAAGCAGGGAAGAAGAAGCCGGAGGAAGATGCCGGACGAGAAGACCGGAGGAAGAAGCAGAGGACCAGAGGAAGAAGCAGTGGAAGAAACGGGGGAAAAACAAGATGGAGGAAGAAAACCGAAGGAAGACCAGAAGAAGATGGGAAAGAAGAAGACATTAATAAAGGAATTGTCAAAAACCGGCTATTGTCTTTTTTAACATTTTTGACACTTTTTTTGTGAAATGGTAGGGGTACATTTGTACCCCATTACCAATTCACACAGGGGGGGTCGGGATCTGGGGGTCCCCTTGTTAAAGAGGGCTTCCAGATTCCGATAAGCCCACCGCCCACATACCCCCACAACCACCGGGCAAGGGTTGTGGGCATGAGGCCCTTGTCCCCATAAACATGGGGACATCCTCCCCTTGTTGAGGGCATGTGGCCTGGTACAGTTCAGGAGGGGGGGGCGCTCTCTCATCCCCGCCCTTTTCCTGTGGCCTGCCAGGTTGTGTGCTTGGATAAGGGCCTGGTATGGATTTTTAGGGGGACCCCCATTTTTTTAAAATTTTGGCGCGGGGTTCCCCCTAAAATCCATACCAGACCATAAGGGTCTGGTATGGATTTTGAGGGGGACACCCACGCCATTTTTTAAAATTTTTATAGTGGCGTAGGGTTCCCCTAAATAGCCATACCAGACCTGAAGGGCCTGGTATGGAATTTGGGGGGACCCCCCACGCATTTTTTTGTGGCCTGGTAATGGACTGTGGGGAATCCCATGCTGTTTTTTTCAATGACTTTTATGTGTATTGCAGAGACCCGACAATTCATTAATAGCATGGGGACATCCTCCCCATGTTGAGGGCATGTGGCCTGGTACAGTTCAGGAGGGGGGGCGCTCTCTCATCCCCCCTCTTTTCCTGTGGCCTGCCAGGTTGCGTGCTTGGATAAGGGTCTGGTATAGATTTTTAGGGGGACCCCCACGCCATTTTTTTTAATTTTTGGCGTGGGGTTCCCCTTAAAATCCATACCAGACCGTAAGGGTCTGGTATGGATTTTGAGGGGGACACCCACGCCATTTTTTTTTATTTTTATAGTGGCGTGGGGTTCCTCTTAATAGCCATACCAGACCTGAAGGGCCTGGTATGGAATTTGGGGGGACCCCCAACGGATTTTTTTGTGGCCTGGTAATGGACTGTGGGGAATCCCATGCTGTTTTTTTCAATGACTTTTATGTGTATTGCAGAGACCCGACAATTCATTAATAGCCGCGAGTACTTTTAAATGACTTTTTTTCCTTTAGAAATGCCATTTTGCTCTCGGACTGTTGTAAACACGGGAAACATGCGCCAATTTACAGGCATACTATAGACACCCCCCAGGTACGAAATTTAAAGGAATATTTCACTTTTATTGTTTCACTTTAAGCATTATTAAAATCACTGCTCCTGAAAAAATGGCCGTTTTAAAACTTTTTATCATTGTGACATGTCCCCTGGGGTAGGACCCAGGTCCCCAAACACTTTTTATGACAATAACTTGCATATTAACCTTTAAAATTAGCACTTTTGATTTCTCCCATAGACTTTTAAAGGGTGTTCCGCGGCTTTCGAATTTGCCGCAAACACTCCAAATTGTTTGCTCTTCGGCGAACGGGCGAACAGCCAATGTTCGAGTCGAACTCATGTTTGACCCGAACAAAAGCTCATCCCTACCTGCCAGACAGTTAGGTATAAAGATTCTTCTTGCACAGGATATTCCTGATGTAATTTAGTATACAGCCTAGGTGGCTTTAAATACCTTCTACTTCAAACATAGGGGAAGATTTACTAAAAGTGGAGCACTCAGAATCTGGTGCAGCTGTGCATAGTAGCCAATTAGCTTCTATGCAGAGCTGCACCAGATTTTGCACTCTCCAGTTTTATTAAATAACTCCCATACTGTCATTGTAAGAAAAGTCCAGCACATATCAGAGGAAGAAGACATTTGCATGCTCATGCCTATGCACATGCCCATAATTCAGTGAAAAGGCTCACTGCAAGACATGTATTAGCACTCAGCAATGACACTGGCAACAGTCTATATAATCTGGATTGTGACATTGAATAGATTGCTAAATGGTCCTTTGCAAGTTCCTGCTTTACCTTTGCCCTGGTCTGCTATATTTGTCTTCCTGTGCACAACCAAGCTTGCCTCTGACCCGTCTTTAGCTTTCTGCTTACCTGTTGTGACCTTGGCGCTTGATGAATAAGTACATTTGTGTGAAACACGTCCACTGAGCACCTTTTGGATCAATGTCTGTCATGTTCCTTGATTTAAAGATCCTCAATAAACTTTTTTGATTTTATTTCTGGATGTGCCAGCACCTTTCTTTGTTTTACCTGGATTTCTCTGGCTGCGGACCAGGCAGGCACCCAGATTCATTCAGCAGCTTTTCCAGATCCTAACAGGTGGCTTTTGAGCAGTGTGCACATAGCTCTTTCTGACCTTGGCTTGTACCCAAACTCTGCCTTACGTTCCTGTACATCATTTCTCAACTGTAAACTTTCCCTGACTTGTATCCCAATTTTGCCTCTGCTTGATGTTCCTGTACCTTGCTGCCTGGCTGTTGATGGCTTGTGTCCTGGCTTCACTCCTGTCTGCTGTGTCACTATATTCCACCCTCCGGTTCCTGTCTGGTGATCTACAGTCATATATATCCAGCAACCAACAGCTGGTGCTGTCACCACACCTCCACCTCCTGTCACCTCCTTCAGGGGTATTGGGCAAGATTTGCAGGAGAAGCCCCCTCTACAGCTAGATCTCCACCATGACAGTTATGTTGCACAAGATTTTTAAATAATTTTTATATTATACTGTACATACGGGCAAATATGTACCCACACAGTGGTATGCATTAATGCCCAATCATACATCCATTTAGTTGCACATACTAAATACACTTCCTGGGCTTAGGCTATACAGTAAGTTGCCTTTTGAAAATTAAAGCTGCTTTGAGAACTGTCCAGCCTGTGTCAATGCAAACAAAACTGTTGCAGTACACTGAAAATGACTAAATTGGAAAACGACCAGGATGGGAATATATATAAAAATCAGAACCAGAATAATTAAGAGATTGTTATTTTTAATTTATCTTGGCAGAGATTTTTAATCTTCCTATAAGAGGTCACAGCTATAGGACCTCAATTCCACATGACAAGCCTTCAGAGAGAAGTACTTAAAAAGACAATTTGTTACAAGTGACTCATTCATATGGGTCCCTTTTATGTTTTTTGCTCCCCCCACACACTTTCACCTATTCCCCCCATGAACAAAGCTATATTCAGAAAAAGATCTAAATTGAACATGCGATAACAGCACACAGCAAGACTACACAAAGCTTATAAGTTGCTTTAGAAAACTTCAAAGTTATAACAGTCCAATTTTTACTTAAGAAAAGTAGTATAAATGTATGCAAATTAGAGAAGTGTTGCCTTAGATGTAGTGTTCAAAGAGTTGGCACAAAAAGTAGCTACTATGTGTGATTTACTTCTCAAAGACTCCTCTCCACACAGCTGTGTACAGAAGTCTGTGATTATGTGTAATATAGATCTGCCATAAGATAGAGTGCAATAATAATTGGCAGGAAGAGTAATGACAGATATTTCCCTAACTTTCTTCCTGCTTGTGTATTTGCGCAGAATGTGTATGGAAACATGATGTCACTCATTAAACTTTACCAGGCCAGTCTGGGTTTACAGTAAAGTGTATGGTATATGCATCATTGGTGCACAAAATCATTTCTAGACATCACGCTTATGGAACAGAGTAGGCATATCATGAAACTGACTTTCACATGGAACAAGTGACAAAATGAAAAAGACTACATAACTTTAAAGGGAAATAATAGCCTTTTCAGTTTGTTTTACATGTACCTGTAAAAGAGATCAGCATAAGATATGGAAGTACAAAAATATTTCCATTCTGTACCACAAGTGCTGAATTTATTTAAGAGACAATACTGACAATACTGTGGTAAGATTGATAAAAAAACTTTACTACAAAATTTAATAAAAAACTTGGTAAATGCTCTCCCTGTGTTAGCCCCACAGTGAGACTTCTAGTCGGGGCGTCTTTATGGTACATCAGGTTAATGTTTGAATGATTATGTTCCCCCTTTCCCTCTTTGGGATGGAATCAATGTTGACTATTTGCAAATCTGTGTTCCTTGACTAGTCTAACTTTATTATTCATTACATCTCCCTGATTTATGTTATAGCTATGGAAATCAGATGTTGATGGACACTTTTTTGTACTTATGGTTAAGTTATTTTCCTTTTTTGTGTCTCTTGTCACCTGTATAATCTGGAAACGGACTTATTTTCCTAAATAAAAAATTTGAAAATAAAAACAACTTGGTAAATACTTAGTGGATCTAAAGTTGGTTGCCAAAAACGTAAAACATGCCACTCAGAAAATAAGACAAAGTAAGGCAAAATGAATAAAAAAATACTACCTGTTGAGGCAGCTGAGGAATTTAGTGTATGTGTAAGTCGTTGTTGACAGTAAGGGGATTCACACCCACCAGTTAGTGTCGGTTCACACAGGGGCAACACGACTTACAGCGCGACTTTGCAAGGCGACTTCAGCGCGACTTTGAGCGACTTACAACATGACTTCAAGTCGCCTCCAGGACAGGCGACTTTGCCTGTGGCCAATCAGAGCTAATCAGCTCTTGTGACATCATTGCTGTGCCTGGGTAAATTCTTTTCTTCTTCCTGTTAAGTCGCTTCACTATAGACGAGGATCTGACTTCAAGGCAACTTCCATTGAAATCTATGGATGCAAGTCGCTTGGAAGTCGCCTTGAAGTAGTACAGGAACCTTTTCTGAAGTCGGAGCGACTTCAGTAGTCTACATTAAGACGGCTCTCGTTAATAATAATGGAATTTCTGATGTCAAGGGACTTGGGGTGACTTGAGGTCTGACAAGTCGGATCCCAAGTCGCTATAGTGTGAACCGGCACTTACAGAGAAAGGAGAATAAGCCAGAACTTTCAAGGCACATGACTTTAGAGAAATCATTAAACAAAGTATTAGGACAATGATTTATTAAAGGAGAAGTATGGCCAAAGCTCTTTTGGCCATACTTCTCCTATGGATCCTAAGTGTGCAGTCCGTTCTGCAGTCCTGTGACTAGGGATGAGCCGAACACCCCCCGGTTCGGTTCGCACCAGAACCTGCGAACGGACCGAAAGTTCGCACGAACGTTAGAACCCCATTGACGTCTCTGGGACTCGAACGTTTGAAATCAAAAGTGCTAATTTTAAAGGCTAATTTGCATGGTATTGTCCTAAAAAGGGTTTGGGGACCCGGGTCCTACCCCAGGGGACATGTATCAATGCAAAAAAAACTTTTAAAAACGGCCGTTTTTTCGGGAGCAGTGATTTTAATGATGCTTAAAGTAAAAAAAAAAAAAGTGAAATATTCCTTTAAATATCGTACCTGGGGGGGTGTCTATAGTATGCCTGTAAAGTGACGCGTGTTTCCCATGTTTAGAACAGTCCCTGCACCAAATGTCATTTTTAAAGGAAAAAATCTCATTTAAAACTGCTTGCGGGTTTAATGTCATGTCGGGTCATGGCAATATGGATGAAAATCAGTGAGACAAACGGCATGGGTACCCCCCGGTCCATTACCGGGTACATTTTTAACGTGTTTAGCTCCAGCCAAAAAATCTTTTTTAAGCTTTTTGGAAAACATAGGGAAGGGTTATCACCCCTGTGACATTTGTTTTGCTGTCTTTCCTCCTCTTCAGAAGATTTCACCTCACTTTTTGTCCCAATGAAAAATGTTTTTTGAAAATTTGGGTTTTTTTGTGGAACAAGGATTGGAAAGCATCAGTGGAAAGGAGAAATTGTTTTCCCATATTAACTCTTACAGGAGAGAATTTCCCTTCCTAGGGGTAGATTTCATCTCACTTCCTGTTGTCTCCTTCCGTTTGCAAGTAGGAGTCGGTTGTAAGTTATATGTTTGAAAGTAGGGTCCTGCCCTATATACTCAGCAGAAATTTGGGCCTTAGGTGTTGCTGTGGCCACAACACTGTAAGCCCTCACAGGGCCCTGCTGTGAAATATTAGATCAAGAATTGTAATTACATGCCCCTGTTGAACAGGAGCTGAAAAATTAGGCCTTAGGCACTGGTGCTGGTGCCACAACACTGCAACCCCTCACAGACACTCTAGTTGGAACGCAGGAACGAGCCCTGCTGCAAAGTATTGCATCAAAAATTGTAATTACACGCCCCTGTTAGACAGGGGCAGAAAAATTGGGCCTTAGGCACTGGTGCTGGTGCCACAACACTGCAACCCCTCACAGACACTCTAGTTGGAATGCAGGAACGAGCCCTGCTGCAAAGTATTGCATCAAAAATTGTAATTACACACCCCTGTTAGACAGGGGCAGAAAAATTGGGCCTTAGGCACTGGTGCTGGTGCCACAACACTGCAACCCCTCACAGACACTCTAGTTGGAATGCAGGAACGAGCCCTGCTGCAAAGTATTACATCAAAAATTGTAATTACACGCCCCTGTTAAACAGGGGCTGAAAAATTGTGCCTTAGGCACTGGTGGTGGCGCCCAGAACCAAAAATGTTCTTACAAGCTATCAGCGTGATGATTGAGGAGGAAGAGGATAATTACTCAGGGATAGTCACTCAGCATCAGCATAGGAAGTCTTTGAAGGGATCTGAGATTTCAAAAAAAATTATTCGGTTACATCAGCATCAGGTGCTTGGTAGCTGGTGGTGATCCAAGACTGATTCATTTTTATGAAGGTCAGCCGATCGACCGAGTCGGTGGACAGACGCACCCTGTGATCGGTTACCACGCCTCCAGCAGCACTGAATGTGCGTTCTGAAAGAACGCTGGATGCAGGACAGGCCAGTAGCTCAATTGCATACTGTGCAAGCTCTGGCCAGTGATCCATCCTCAAGACCCAGTAACCCAGAGGATTTTCGGTGGGAAAGGTGTCCAAGTCTGATCTTGCCCCTAGGTATTCCTGCACCATGTAAAACAGACGCTGGCGATGGTTGCTGGAACCGATCATACCTTGGGGCTGTGGACCAAAAAATTGTCTGAACGCATCGGTCAGACGGCCACCTTCTCCACCGCTCCTTCTTTGACTGACCGAAGCCTCAGCAACACGTTGTCCAGAAACAGGAGTTTGTAACCTCCCAGTCTCTGGGAACGCATTGCACAGACCTTTCTGCAAGGCCTCCCGAAGATGTTTCATCCTCTGCTCCCTCTGCGATGGCAAGATAAGGTCCGCAACCTTACCCTTGTAACGTGGATCAAGGAGGGTTGCCAGCCAGTATTGGTCCTTCTCCTTGATACCACGAATACGAGGATCCTTACGCAGGCTTTGCAGGATCAGGGAGGCCATGCAGCGTAGGTTTGCTGAGGCATTCGGTCCGGAGTCCTCTGGGTCACTAAGGACGACAACGTCCGCAGCCACCTCCTCCCAGCCACGTACAAGTCCATGTGTTTCTTGGGACTGATCCCTTAAAGACTGCTGCTGATGCTGAGTGCCAGGCTCCACCTCCATACTGACACAATCTTCCTCCTCCTCCTCCTCCTCCTCCTCCTCGTCCTCTTCCTGTGTGATCGGCGGGCACGCAGGAACACTGTCTGGATAAAGGGGCCTTGAGAGCTAAGGAAGTCCTCCTCTTCCTGCCTCTGTTCTGCCTCAAGTGCCCTGTCCATTATTCCACGCAGCGTGTGCTCCAACAGGTGGACAAGGGGGACAGTGTCACTGATGCATGCACTGTCACTGCTCACCATCCTCGTGGCCTCCTCGAATGGTGACAGGACAGTGCATGCATCCCTGATCATGGCCCACTGGCGTGGGGAAAAAAAACAAGCTCCCCTGACCCTGTCCTGGTGCCATAGTCGCACAGGTACTCATTGATGGCCCTCTGCTGCGTGTGCAGCCGCTGCAGCATGGCCAACGTTGAGTTCCACCTGGTGGGCATGTCACAGATTAGGCGGTTCTTGGGCAGGTTAAACTCCTTTTGGAGGTCCGTCAGCCGAGCACTGGCATTATATGACCGGCGGAAATGCACACAGACTTTCCTGGCCTGCCTCAGGACATCCTGTAAGCCCGGGTACCTGCCCAAGAACCGCTGCACCACCAAGTTAAGGACGTGAGCCAAACAGGGCACATGGGTCATTTGTCCCTGTCGGAGGGCAGAGAGGAGGTTGGTGCCATTGTCGCAAACCACCATTCCTGCCTTAAGTTGGCGTGGCGTCAACCACCTCTGAACCTGCCCCTGCAGAGCTGACAGAACCTCTGCCCCAGTGTGGCTCCTGTCCCCCAAGCACACCAGCTCAAGCACCGCATGGCATCTTTTGGCCTGCGTACTTGCGTAGCCCCTTGAACGACTACGGAGCACCGCTGGTTCCGAGGAAGAGGCCATGGAGGAAGAAGAAGAGGAGGGGGTGGAGGAGAGAGGTGTGTCACAATCAGCATTTTGGAGGCGTGGTGGCGGAACAACCTCCAACACTACTGCACCTTGTCCTGCATCCTTCCCAGCTGCCAGCAGAGTCACCCAATGCGCCGTGAAACTTAGGTAACGTCCCTGTCCATGCCTGCTGGACCATGAGTCAGCGGTAATATGCACCTTACCGCTGACCGCCCTGTCCAGCGAGGCATGGACATTGCCTTCCACATGCCGGTAGAGAGCCGGAATCGCCTTCCGTGAGAAAAAGTGGCGTTTGGGTACCTGCCACTGAGGAACCGCACATTCCACAAACTCACGGAAGGGGGCAGAGTCTACCAACTGAAAAGGCAGCAGTTGAAGTGCTAGCAATTTTGCCAAGCTAGCATTCAACCGCTGGGCATGTGGATGGCTGGGAGCAAACTTCTTTCGGCGGTGCAGCAGCTGGGGCAGGGAAATTTGCCTGGTACAATCTGACGTCGGTGTACCAAAAGCAGATTGCCCACAAGTACTTGGCTGTGACACACCTAATTCTACACCTTCATTCCTCTCACTGCAGGTCTCAGAGAGGACTGGAGGTCTAGTGGGGTTGGAAATCTCAGCTGATGAGGAGCAAGGAGAGATCCTCTTTGTTCTTTGGTGTGGGTCTTTTAGATACGCTTGCCAACGAACTGCATGGCAGGTCAACATATGTCTGGTCAAGCATGTGGTACCCAAGCGGGAGATGTTTTGGCCACGTGAGATACGCTTGAGACATATGTTGCAAATAGCAGCGGTGCGATCTGATGCACTCGTCTCAAAAAAGGCCCACACCAAAGAACTTTTTGAATAATGCGCAGAGACTGCAGCGCCCTGCACATGTGGAGCTTTGGGGTGTGATGCAGTCAATGTGCTGCCCTTAGGCTGGCCCCTGGAGGGCATCCTGCCTCGTTGGTGATGTGCCGCCTCCTCCTCCTCCTCCTCTCTCCTATCAGGCACCCACGTTGAGTCAGTGACCTCATCATCCCCTCCCTCCTCATCACTGGAGCAAACCTGGCAGTATGCTGCAGCAGGGGGAGCATGACTGCCAGATTGCTGTCCTTCTTGGGCACCCCCTCTGTCCGTGCTCATGTTACTGCCTTCATCGAGCTCAGTATCATCATCAGAGCCTTCCAAACGCTGGGCATCCTCCTGGAGCATGTACCCAACACTGTGGTCAAACAGTTCGAGGGAATCCTCAGGAGGACATGGTGGAGCTAGGGAAGGAGTCACTGATGACATTGAGCTGAGGGAAGAGGCCGCTGCTTTGCCAGACAAAGCACCCTGGGCATGGGTGAGAGAGGATGAGGAGGATGAGGACGGCTTGGTCATCCACTCGACCAAGTCTTCCGCATGTTGCGGCTCGACACGGCCAGCTGCCGAAAAAAAGGCCAAGCGTGTCCCATGGCCACGTGCTGATGAGGATGCACCGTCTCCACGACCAGCACTAGACACAGAGCCTGCTTGCCCTCTCTTATTGGCTTGTGACTGTCTGCCTCTCCTTCTTGGCCTTCCAGACATACTAATGGCCTGTAGCTGCACTAAGCTGGGATAGAACACCAGTAATTTTCTTCAGGTAGCTTTATATACTGTAACCAGACAAGCCTGCCTGTCAGTAGGAAGATAACAGGAACGGATCTAGCTGAACACTGTGAGCAGGATGCACTGTACTAAATGTAAATAGTCTAGCTGCCTGACCGTGGTACTAATAGGATCAAATAGAACACCAGTAATTTTCTTCAGGTAGCTTTATATACTGTAACCAGACAAGCCTGCCTGTCAGTAGGAAGATAACAGGAACGGATCTAGCTGAACACTGTGAGCAGGACGCACTGTACTAAATGTAAATAGTTTAGCTGCCTGACCGTGGTACTAATAGGATCAAACAGAACACCAGTAATTTTCTTCAGGTAGCTTTATATACTGTAACCAGACAAGCCTGCCTGTCAGTAGGAAGATAACAGGAACGGATCTAGCTGAACACTGTGAGCAGGACGCACTGTACTAAATGTAAATAGTCTAGCTGCCTGACCGTGGTACTAATAGGATCAAATAGAACACCAGTAATTTTCTTCAGGTAGCTTTATATACTGTAACCAGACAAGCCTGCCTGTCAGTAGGAAGATAACAGGAACGGATCTAGCTGAACACTGTGAGCAGGACGCACTGTACTAAATGTAAATAGTCTAGCTGCCTGACCGTGGTACTAATAGGATCAAACATAACACCAGTAATTTTCTTCAGGTAGCTTTATATACTGTAACCAGACAAGCCTGCCTGTCAGTAGGAAGATAACAGGAACGGATCTAGCTGAACACTGTGAGCAGGACGCACTGTACTAAATGTAAATAGTCTAGCTGCCTGACCGTGGTACTAATAGGATCAAATAGAACACCAGTAATTTTCTTCAGGTAGCTTTATATACTGTAACCAGACAAGCCTGCCTGTCAGTAGGAAGATAACAGGAACGGATCTAGCTGAACACTGTGAGCAGGACGCACTGTACTAAATGTAAATAGCCTAGCTGCCTGACCGTGGTACTAATAGGATCAAATAGAACACCAGTAATTTTCTTCAGGTAGCTTTATATACTGTAACCAGACAAGCCTGCCTGTCAGTAGGAAGATAACAGGAACGGATCTAGCTGAACACTGTGAGCAGGACGCACTGTACTAAATGTAAATAGTCTAGCTGCCTGACCGTGGTACTAATAGGATCAAATAGAACACCAGTAATTTTCTTCAGGTAGCTTTATATACTGTAACCAGACAAGCCTGCCTGTCAGTAGGAAGATAACAGGAACGGATCTAGCTGAACACTGTGAGCAGGACGCACTGCACTAAATGTAAATAGTCTAGAATTTAACAGGAACGGATCTAGCTGAACACTGTGAGCAGGACGCACTGCACTAAATGTAAATAGTCTAGAAGATAACAGGAACGGATCTAGCTGAACACTGTGAGCAGGACGCACTGCACTAAATGTAAATAGTCTAGAAGATAACAGGAACGGATCTAGCTGAACACTGTGAGCAGGACGCACTGCACTAAATGTAAATAGTCTAGAAGATAACAGGAACGGATCTAGCTAAACTGAATACAGTGTTTATATATATATATGCAACACCTGGGATGCATATATATACACAATACACTCTAAGTGCAGCTAACTGACTGACTGTTCTGCCTAATCTATCTAACTCAAATCAAATGACACTGTCTGTCTCTCTCTCAATGAACGCCGGAACACACACTACACAGGGCCGCCGTGCAGGCGGCCTTATATAGTGTGGGGCGTGTACTAAATCCCCTGAGCCATAATTGGCCAAAGCCTCCTTGGCTTTGGCCAATTACGGCTCTATGTTCAGGCGGCGCTGTGATTGGCCAAGCATGCGGGTCATAGTGCTTGCTTGGCCAATCATCAGCAAGCAATGCACTGCGATGCCGCCCATATCGTTCGCAATTCGGCGAACGGGCGAACAGCCGATGTTCGAGTCGAACATGGGTTCGACTCGAACACGAAGCTCATCCCTACCTGTGACCTATTTTTAATGTACAAATGTATGCAGGGAGAATCACAGTAATGGGGAACAGCAATTTAACAAGTGGTTTATTTTGTAGCCTTTCCTTTTTCTTTAAAGAGATCTTGTTATTAATATGGAAATAACCCAAAATGAGTGCCCTGTAAAAGAAGAATGTATCTACTAACCTTCACCCCTGCCCACACCGCTGAACACTGTTACTTTCAAGAGAACCAAATTCCACAAAGTCTACTAGGAGATCAACATTTCCAGGAAAGTCCATCATTTCTGTTCCCTGCTGCATTCACTGGTTCCTTCTGCAAACCCCCCACATCATTACTATATCCTGTTGTGGATCTGATAAATTATTATATATAGGATCTCCAATCCAAGTTGATGACTTATGAGGGGAAACGCGTTGGGCGGAGTCAGCCATAACGTTATTGTGCATGGACCGTACTGCAGGCAGCTGGGCAACCACGATACTCTGTGCTATTATCCAAGTTATTAGTCTCTAAGTGAAATCTTTTAAAATAAATTTATGGTTTAAAATGATAATGCACAATCAGTCCTCCTTGTATTTCTGTATTGTCTCCTGAGCCGAGAGCCTGTGATGATCCAGAGTCCTAGAGAGGCGGTAACACAGATCGATTTTCCTTAAGCTGTGGTCAGCCTACATGCTCATTGACCTTTTGAGTCTGGTAAGCGGCCATTTCATTACTTGTGCACAGTGGTGATGCATGCAGCACTTTGAAGGCTACCGAATGCAATAATATTAGCATCAATCTACAGTTTTTGGGACTGTTTTTTTCTTACTGGCTCTTTATCCAGTCACTTACATTTTTTCATTTTTTTCATTTTTGAAAGTCTGTGCTCGAGCTTTTACTTATTAGACCCCTTTCACACTGGGGTGCTTTTCGGGCGTTTTTGTGCTAAAAATAGCACATGTATAGCGCCTCTCAATGCTCCCCAGTGTGAAAGCATGAGTGATTTCACACTGTGGCGGTCCTGCAAGCAGCATCTTTGGGGCGGTGGGGGAGCAGTGTATACACTGCTCCTCCACAGCCCCTGCCCATTGCTTTTCGGGCACTATTAACCCTTTAGCGGGGGTTAAAAGCGCTCCGCTAGTGTCCGAATAGCGCCGGTAAAGCGCCGCTAAAACTAGCAGCGCTGTACCACTAACGCCTCCACCGCCCCAGTATGAAAGGGGTCTTAGCTGTTGTTCACTTTGCACTTGAATTATTGGTACTTTAGTAAATATGCTTTTTGCAAGGTGGTGTTGTTCATAATTGAAAATATTTTATATCTGTAACACCTTCTGATATGCATTATTGAATGGTTTGTATGTCCCCCATACAGGTGCATACATTTTTATATTCACATAAAATTGTATATATTCTTTCCTTAACACTAGTTTTGGTTAGCATGTCAGTGTGAAATACTGGGACAGCGCACTTCATTCATATTCACTATATCCTGTAGTGAAATGGAAGTAAAGTAGACTGTAGGTGCCAGTGAGCTTAGTGCTCCCATGAAGGTAAATATACTTCTTTTGCAGGGTAATTGTTTTGTCGTTTTTCATATTTGTGACAGGGACACTTTAATAGATCTGAAAACGGGGATATTATCCCCATTGTGTACAAGAAGTTTACCTTGGATTACTGGTGACATCAAGATTGTAGAGAGTGAAAAGAAGATATTCTGTTTGCAATTTTGACATTTTGGTTTACAGGGGATATACAGTATCTCACAAAAGTGAGTACACCCCTTACATTTTTGTAACTATTTTATTATATCTTTTCATGTGACAACACTGAAGAAATGAGACTTTGCTACAATGTAAAGCCTTGAGTGTACAGCTTGTATAACAGTGTTAATTTGCTGTCCCCCTCAAAATAACTCAACACACAGCCATTATTGTCTAAACTGCTGGCAACAAAAGTGAGTACACCGCTAAGTGTAAATGTCCAAATTGGGCCGAAATTGTCAATATTTTGTGTGGCCACCATTATTTTCCAGCTCTGCCTTAATTCTCTTGGGCATGGAGTTCTCAAGAGCTTCACAGGTTGCCACTGGAGTCCTCTTCCACTCCACTATGATGACATCACAGAGCTGGTGGATGTTAGAGACCGTGCGCTCCTCCACCTTCCGTTTGAGGATTCCTCACAGATGCTCAATAGGGTTTAGGTCTGGAGACATGCTGGGCCAGTCCATCACCTTTACCCTCAGCTTCTTTAGCAAGGCAGTGGTCATCTTGGAGGTGTGTTTGGGTTTGTTATGTTGGAATACTGCCCCGTGGCCCAGTCTCTGAAGGGAGGGGATCATGCTCTGCTTCAGTATGTCTCAGTACAATTTTGCATTCATGGTTCCCTCAATGAAATGTAGCTCCCCAGTGTCGGGAGCATTAATGCAGCCCCAGACCATGACACTCCTACCACTATGCAAGATACACTTGTCTTTGTACTCCTCACCTGGTTGCCACCACACAAGCTTGACACCATCTGAACCAAATAAGTTTAACTTGGTCTCATCAGACCACAGGACATGGTTCCAGTAATCCATGTCCTTAGTCTGCTTGTCTTCAGCATACTTTTTGCGGACTTTCTTGTGCATTATCTTTAGAAGAGGCTTCCTTCTGGGACAACAGCCATGCAAACCAATTTGATGCAGTGTGCACAGATGTATAAGTGCTGGCAGCATTGCAGCAGAGGTCTTGGTAATCTTCTTATAGCCTAGGCCATCTTTATGTACAGCAACAATTCTTTTTTCAAATCCTTAGAGAGTTCTTTGCCATGAGGTGCCACATTGAACTTCCCGTGACAAGCATGAGAGTGAGAGCTATAACACTAAATTTAACACACCTTCTCCCCATTGGAATACTGAGACCTTGTAACACTAGTCACATGACACCAGTGAGGGAAAATGGCTAATTGGGCCCAATTTTCACTTAGGGGTGTACTCACTTTTGTTGCCAGCGGTTTAGACATTAATGACTGTGTGTTGAGTTATTTTGAGGGGACAGCAAATTTACATTGTTATACAAGCTGTACACTCACGACTTTACATTGTAGCAAAGTGTAATTTCTTCAGTGTTGTCACATGAAAAAGATAAAATATTTACAAAAATTTGAGGGGTATACTCACTTTTGTGAGATACTGTAACAATTTACCCCGTGACAACAGGAGGTCTCCCTTTTTTAGGTTGGGGATAAAGTTCATGTATAAGAAAAAACCCTCAAAGTGGGACTTAAATTGTAGTGGATCATTGTTATCTGTAAATGGAAAATATTTATATATATTTATATATTTATTTATATGGTACTTATATAGCGCCATCAATTTACGCAGCGCTTTACATATACATTGTACATTCACATCAGTCCCTACCCTCAAGGAGCTTACAATCTAAGGTCCCTAACTCACATTCATACATACTAGGGACAATTTAGACAGGATCCGATTAACCTACCAGCATGTCTTTGGAGTGTGGGAGGAAACCGGAGTACCCGGAGGAAACCCACGCAGGCACAGGAAGATTCTGGATAGTTTAAAAGTTAACAAATCTTTATTAATACAAAATATATTTGCAGTACATATTAAAAATGATGGAAACATATTCTTTACAATGTACTCAAGTTGGAATCGCCAAAGCAAAGGATGATTCATTCTCAGGGTTTTTCTTTATACAAGTAATTCAGGGATGTTGGTACCTCACTAGCTACCATCTTTATTTTGGGGATAAAGTTCATAAGCCATCTTGACAGAAGTTTGCAGTGAAGTTCCTAAATACTATGAAAAAACAAATAGGAGACAAAAAATTCTGGTAGAATATTCAGCCCTGGCTCACACTGACAGCGGGAATGAAATTGTGCGAGTTCAGCTGAACTCGCACAATTTCATTCCCGCATGTCAGTCCCGACTTCGGGGCGATTTTAGAGACATCTGTGTGGGTTTCGGCACAGATGTCAATGGAAATCACATCCCGGAAATTAGTACACAAACTACTTTTGTGAATCGGTGCAGCGCCTCAAATGCGGCGTTGCACCGATTCGGAAGATGCCATTGCCGGCAATTGCTGCCGATTTGGCATGCGATTTGACATGTGAACCAGGGCTAAGGGAATGAAAAAATGTGAAAGAAAACCAAGAGGAACCAAGAGGAAAATAAGAGATCACAATTGAAGGTCAGAATTTATAACCTAGGCCAGTCAGTATTGACAGAGGAAAAGAAAGGTGAGAAATGTTTGCTCCTACACAAGCATTGAATAACTTTTTCATACATTTATAGAGTTCAAGAGGCTCTTGAGATGTTAAAAAATGACAAGCCAGTGAATAAAAGGGGAAGCATTTTTATCACGACTAATCAACTACCTGATGTTCATATCAAAACTTAAATGAATAAGAATAATTAGATTGAATCAATTCAGCGGCAGTTGCACATTGCTCGTGTAGCAAGGTCTTTTACCTCTTTTGGTCTAATGAGAACCTCCAAGGCCAAAGATAGCTGACATCCTTCAATATGTGGTGGGTTGTGAGACATAGTGGGTGCAAAGATGGTGAAAGTCATTGGGCACCAGACACTTCTTGGATGTAAAAGAGGTTTTATTTCTTTTGACAGTCCTTTTTATATATTTTGGGGGAAAGAGGGTTAGGGCCAGGATACCCTTAGATAGTTACAAACTCAATTGGCAGACTCCGAGGCTTTAATAGGAAAACAGCCGTACATGGAAAGGCCCCAGCAAGGCGCCCACTTCTGCATGTGCAGGATTGCTGTCTCCTATGGTAACAGTCCTTTAACAGTTCCTATCTCAAACGTATTAGTTCTTTCAGCTCCACTACAACTGCTCCTTGTAGTTCTTCGATGCTGAGCTCCTGGTCTCTCACTAGACCCACTGATTCACTGACTATGAATGCCTTGAGCTCCTCCGAGGTTTGCGCTTTTATCCACTCAAGCATCACCCCCACTTCTGGGTCCCTAGCTTGGCACTCCAGATACTCCTCAAGCTTCACCCCTGCTATCCAGCTCAGTCCCTGGCTTAAAACACAAGGCTGCTCTGCAAGCTTCTCCTCCGCTGGTTGGGTCCCTGACTTGAGGTTTCCCGATTCTCCACCGTGCCCTTCAGTGAGAATATGATTCCGGTAATTGCTTCAGTTACTCACTGTGGTCCCTTTGTGGCGACAGCTTCCCTTCTACCTCGGACCACTGACAGGTTCTCCAGCCGACAGAACTATCACTTTTGGTTGGACTGCATGCCGCAGTCCCAACCCTGCACTGCCCTCTTACTTCTGGATAGGCCCTCACACAGCCTGGCAGCCAGATTCCCCCGGGATAGGCCCAATCTCTAGCAGCCCAGGGCAGACGACACACGTCCACCCAGACGGCAGTCTGGGTTGCACAGAACACAGATCACCTGATCTCTCCTGCATATATAGGTTCTCCCAGCAGTCCAAGGGATTCAAGAAAACCCCTGCCCAATGGCTGAGATACCCCAGATACCCATAACCTGACCTTGGGTTGCCCTCCTCATATCTAGTACCACCAAGTTCCAGCCACTTAGTGGTAGAAGAGAAAAAGTGCAACAAGGCCAAACTTAGGGAGAAACCGATAGATCTCTATCAATTGACCAAGATAACTACTCTTGGCAAGTAAATTTGTGAGGAGCTCAAAAAAAGTGTAAAAAGTAAAAAAAAAATACTTTCACATCAAACACCAATTTTTGTTATAAAATAATTAGTGGGTAACGCTTCAGACAAACATGTGACTTGGCAAAGGGGTGCAAATTCAGGCTGGGCAATGCCAACTGTATATAGAATGCCTGGAAGTACTAACTAATGTTGAAATTTGAATCCAGGTCAAACATAAACTCTAATTCAATCAAACTCTTTAACCACTTGACCTCTGGGAGGTTTTTACCCCCTTCGTGACCAGAGCATTTTTTTGCTATATAGCACTCTGCTACTTTAACTGGCAATTGCTGGATCATCAAACACTGTACCAAAATTTTGATTTTTTTTTTTTCACATAAATATAGCTCTCTTTTGGTGGTATTTAATCTTCACTGTTTTTTTTTCTATATAAATGAAAAATACTGAAAATGTTGACAAAAAAAGCATATTTTTCCTAGTTTCTGTAATAAAATTTTGTGAATAATTTTTTTTTTCAAAAATTTAGGCCAAAATGTAATCTGCTACCTTTCAACAAAGTATGATCTACAAAGTATGGTATATATATATTTGAAAATTGATCAATCCTGTACATGTTATGATGGTCTATCTCATTTCTTGAAGCCCTAAAATTCCAGGACAGTACAAATACCCCCAAAATACCCCATTTTGGAAAGTAGACAGTCCAAGGTAATTAGTAAAAGGCATGGAAAGTTTTTTGAAGCTTCATTTTCAAAAAAATTGAGGCAAAATAAAAAAATAAAAACAAAGTATTAAATTTTTACAACAATTGTTTTTACATACTCCAGTGCAGTACAGCATCATCATATGACTGATGTGGTGGTGATCATCAGGGATACTGACTGGTAACAGTATGTAAAAACATACAGTAAATAAATAAATTAAATATTTTTTAGATGCTGCTATCTATCATGTGTTTCTACATGTGCAAATAAAAGATAAACCAAAAAAAAAAAACAAAACAAAACAGATGCTGCGCTGCTTAACCGGTTCCCGACCGGGTCACGTCTTTTTACAGGAGCAGAATGGCTTCCCTGCACGAAACCCTGTACAGGTACGGGGTTCCTTTAAGAGCCACCAGAAGGCGTGCGCGTGCCACCGGTGAGGCACACGCACATCCGCTGCACAGCGGGGGGAGCCGATGTGCGCGTCTGGCAGTCGCGATCGCCGATGGCCACACGCAGTTGCGTGCACTAGCACCCCAACGGGAATATGTGTGTGTAAACACACAAATGCCTGTGGTGTCAGAGAAGAGACATGTTGTTTGTTCCTAGTAAGTAGGAACAGCGGAATGTCTCCTCTCCTACTCAGTCCTATCCCCATACAGTTATAACACACTGAGGGAACACACATTTAACCCCTTGATCGCCCCTAGTGTTAACCGCTTCCCTGCCAGACTCATTTACACAGTAATCAGTGCATGTTTCAAAAGTGTCCGATCTATCCGTCACAATACCACTAAAAATCGCAGATCACCACCATTACACGTAAAAAAAATAAAAAATAATAAAAATGCCATAAAAATGCCATAAAGCTTTCCCAGAGTTGGTAGACACTATAACTTTTGCGCAAACCAATCCATATACGCTTATTGTGATTTCTTTTTACCAAAAATATGTAGAAGAATATATATTGGCCTAAACTGATGAAGACATTTGTTTTTTAAAAACATTTTTGGGGATATTTATTATAGCAAAATGTAAAAAATATTGTTTTTTTTTTCAAAATTGCCGCTCTTTTTTTGTGTATAGCGCAAAAAATAAAAACCACAGAGGTGATCAAATAGC
This sequence comes from Lithobates septentrionalis, assembly GCA_037952835.1. Lineage (NCBI taxonomy): Eukaryota > Metazoa > Chordata > Amphibia > Anura > Ranidae > Lithobates > Lithobates septentrionalis. Next base: position 602,889 of record JBBDGP010001232.1, on the reverse strand, counting down.
ACCAAAAGAAAGCTCTATTTGTGGGAAAAAAAGGATGCAAATTTCGTATGGGTACAGCTTCGCATGACCGCGCAATTACCAGTTAAAGTGACACAGTGCCAAATTATAAAAAGTGCTCTGGTCAGGAAGGGGGTAAAACCTTCTGGGGCTGAAGTGGTTAACCATATGCCCATTAGGGAGATTCCCCTGGCGAGGAAGAAAGTGCTGGATGATGCTGGATGTCCTCCAGCTTGAAAATGAGGCAGACTCTATCTGACTTGCTGCAGCTTTTAATGCACACTGTAAGAAATTCACAGTGTGCGATGAAATTAAAATAAGCTATTTCAGTGCAGGAAAATGAGAGAAGCCTATACAACTGTGCAGGACTGAAGGTAAGGCTGAATTACAGATTTTAGCTTGAATTCACAATGTTGCAGCTCATGTAGTAATGCACACACATAGATGTTAATGGGCCCAAATAGTTCTCCTTTTCTATAAAACCAAACTGCAGCAAAAAGACGTAAACCAGCCACTTAGAAAAGAATGACCTTAATGTGTCAAGATTTATATATATGTTTTGGGTAAAACGCTTGGTAAATATTCATTGGATCTAATGTAGTTGATTGGCGAACAACATAAAAAAAACCTTTCTGCTCATAGATTAAGACAAATTAAGGCAAAATTAACAAAAAATGAACATGTTATGAGGCAGTTGAGGAATTTATTAAATGCTCTAAAAAAAAAAAATTTGAGATAATAATAGTGATGAAAAAGACTGCACAGAAACCCAGCTGTTGCTTCCCTATTGCTCTGATCCTCCCTGCATGTTTTATTTTTTAATAAATCACTTTCTGAACACCTTTTTTAAATTTTTCTAAGTGGTCATGTGACTATAAATTTCGGCTAGTGTTTCCGTCGTACGGAGGCTAGACAACGCTGATAAATACTATAGAGTATTGACTTCATCCTGCCGGTGTCCAAAGCTCCAAACCATTATTGGCTAGAAGTGGGTTCATGCCCACCAGCCACAGAGAAAGAAGAATGAGTCATGGCATTGCGGTCATGTGACCACAAAGAAAAACATAAAACAGGTATTCAGAAAAGGTATTCAAAAAATGATTTACTAGAAAGTGTATGCAAGGAGGATCAGAGCAATATGGATGAGCAATTTAATGGGTGGGCTATTTTGTAGTGTTTCCATTTGTTTTAAAGAGACCTTATTAATTTGAAAATAGCCAAAATGAAATCCCTGCAAAAGAAGAATGCACCACTGCCCACACTACTGAACACCTATGTGTGTGATTATATGTCAGTATTACATTGTATATCCCTTTATGTTGCAGTCGTTCAGGTGCTTATCTAATAGTTTCTTGAAACTATCAATGCCCCCCGCTGAGACCACCGCCTGTGTAAGGGAATTCCACATCCTTGCCACTCTTACAGTAAAGAACCCTCTACGTAGTTTACGGTTAAACCTCTTTCTTCTGATTTTAAAGAGTGGCAATGAGTCTTGTTAAACTCCCTTCTGCTAGAAAGTTTTATCCCTATTGTGGGGTCACCAGTATGGTATTTGTATATTGAAATCATATCCCCTCTCAAGCCTCTCTTCTCCAGAGAGAATAAGTTCAGTGCTCGCAACCTTTCCTCATAACTAATATCCTCCAGACCCTTTATTAGCTTTGTTGCCCTTCTTTGTACTCGCTCCATTTCCAGTACATCCTTCCTGAGGACTGGTGCCCAGAACTGGACAGCATACTCTAGATGCGGTCAGACCAGAGTCTTGTAGAGAGGGAGAATTATAGTTTTATCTCTGGAGTTGATCCCCTTTATAATGCATGCCAATATTCTGTTTGCTTTGTTAGCAGCAACGTGGCATTGCATGCCATTGCTGAGCCTATCATCTACTAGGACCCCCAGGTCCTTTTCCATCCTAGATTCCCCTAGAGGTTCTGCCCCCGGTGTATAGATTGCATTTATATTTTTGCCACCCAAATGCATTGTTTTACATTTTTCTACATTGAACCTCATTTGCCATGTAGTTGTCCACCCCATTAATTTGTTCAGATCTATTTGCAAGGTTTCCACATCCTGCGGAGAAGTTATTGCCCTGTTTAGCTTAGTATCGTCCGTATATACAGAGATTGAACTGTTTACCCCATCCTTCACGTTGTTTATGAACAAATTAAATAGGATTGGTCCCAGCACAGAACCCTGGGGGACCCTACTACCCACCCCATTCCGAGTACTCCCCATTTATTACCACCCTCTGAACTCGCCCTTGTAGCCAGTTTTCAATCCATGTACTCACCCTATGGTCCATGCCAACGGACCATATTTTGTACAGTAAATGTTTATGGGGAACTGTGTCGAATGATTTTGCAAAATCCAGATACACCACGTCTACGGGCCTTCCTTTATCTAGCTGGCAACTCACCTCCTCATAGAAGGTTAGTAGATTGGTTTGGCAAGAATGACTCTTCATGAATCCATGCTGATTACTGCTAATGATACCATTCTCATTACAAAAATATTCTAAAATCTTGTATATAGTCCCTTATCATCCCCTCCAAGAGTTTACCCTTCTCATTTAGGTGCAGTCCATCCCTTCTATAGTACTGGTTATCGACTGAGAAGTCAGCCCAGTCCTCCAGGAACCCAAACCCCTCCTTACTACACCAGCTCTTCAACCACTTGTTTACTTCCCTAATCTCCCTCTGCCTTTCTGGTGTGGCTCGGTGTACTGGTAGCATTCCTGAGAATACTACCTTGGAGGTCCTTTTCCTCAATTTAGCTCCTAAGTCCCTAAAATCATTCTTTAGGACACTCCATCTGCCTCTGACTTTGTCATTGGTGCCAACGTGCACCATGACAGATGGGTCTTCCCCAGCCCGTCCCAGTAACCTGTGCACAAGATCCGTGATGTGCCGAACCCGAGCGCCCGGTAGACAACATACTGTTCGGTGCTTCAGGTCTTTGTTACAGATTGACCTCTCTGTCCTTCTAAGAATTGAGTTCCCTACCACCAGAATCTGTCTTTCCTTTCCCTTCGCTTCCCCCCCACTCTCACTGGAGGAGTTCTTCCCCCAGCAGCTAGGAGAGTCCCTCAGCTCCAGCAGTGCTGGTCCCTGACTGGTTTCACCAATGTCACTCAATGGAGCATACTTATTGGGATGCTCCAGCCCTTGATCGGCCTCCCTGGCACTTCCCCCTCTACCCTTCCTGACTGTCACCCATCTACTCTTTCCTAGTGCCTGCACCTCTTTGTCTCCACCTGCCTCTGTGCTGGCCCCTGCCGGAACCTGCCGTGTATGTTCCTGGTTCTCCTATAGTATGGAGGGACTTCTCAGTGCTGACAGTTGCTTCCCCAGATTCAGAACCTGGGCTTCCAGGGAAACAATAGGCTTACGTTTTTCACAGCAGTATTCACCCTCGATCGGATGATCAAGGAACGCATACATGCCGCAAGATGTACAACGAGTCGCCTCTCCACACCCGCCGGGCATCGTACCTATTAAATTTAATGAGGATTGGGGATTATACCCAAATTACCTAACAACTAGCTTCCTGACACTAATACTCAACAAGACAATACACAAGTACTCAACAAGACAATACACAGGTACTCAACAAGACAATACACAGGTACTCGCAGACCTACGTGCACTCACAGACCACTCGCAGACCTACGTGCACTCGCAGACCAACGTGCACTCACAGATCATTCGCAGAACTATGTGCCCTCGCAGACCTACGTGCCCTCGCAGACCTACGTGCACTCACAGAACTACGTGCACTCGCAGACCTACGTGCACTCGCAGACCTAGGTGCATTCACAGACCTACATGCACTCGCAGACCACTCGCAGAACTACGTGCACTCGCAGACCACTCGCAGAACTACATGCACTCGCAGACCACTCGCAGAACTACGTGCACTTACAGAACACTCGCAGAACTACGTGCACTCACAGAACACTCGCAGAAATACGTGCACTCGCAGACCACTCGCAGAACTGTGTGCACTCACAGAACTATGTGCACTCACAGAACTACATGCACTACATGAAGTGTAAATCTTCTCATTACATTGGGGCTAGGTGTACAATCCTTTTATTCACACTAGTGGCCAGTGTGAAGGTCCCCCTTACATTGGTGGTCAGTGTAAATCCCTCATCACATTGGTGGTTACTGTGAATGCTTCTATTACATTAGTGGTCAGTGTACACCCCTATTACATTGGTGGTCGGTGTTGAAACTCCTCTTTATATTGGTAGTTGGTAAAAAAAATCAGCATTGCCATTGATCACACCCCCCTCTCCCCCCATTACTGCCACTGATCCCAAGAGTTCTAGGATCCCTAGGAGTTTTCTGACTATTGATGGGTCACCTCACCACCCCAGTCCATGGTGTGCAGGCAGGTGGAGATGATGTGCTGTAACCTCTAGTAACCAATCAGTGAGCAGTAATGATGTGCACTAACCTCTAGCAACCAATTAGTGAGCAGTATTGATGTACAGAAATCTCTAGCAACCAATCAGCAAGCATAAATCATGTGCTGTAAGCTCCAGTAACTAATCAGTGAGCCGTAATGTGTGCTGTAAGCTCTAGCAACCAGTCAGTAAGCAGTAATAATACACTGTAACCTCTGGCAACCAATTGCAATGGCTGCCTGATCTGATTCAGTAAACTGATATTGAGTCACTAGCTGCTATTTATTGTATGTCTCAGAGCAGGTGGAGAGCAAACTTGCATGGAGGGGGCCCAAGAAAATGTTTGCCCAGGGTCCAATCAATAATAAAGACAGCTCAGGCGGTAAAGCATGGTGTCACCCCCTCCCCTTTCCTGTTTATTAGACCATCTCAGGGTGAGTGGCCCAGCTACCGCCTGACAACAAGGAGGGGGGGGGGTTTGTGCTACGGGACACACTGGACACAGCTATATTATATATAGGTATAGTAGCTGAGCTGGTCTGATAAACCAACCCCCCCTTATCAGACCAGAACAGGGCACTGGACACAAACACTTCTACCTTTTATCACACCAGCTCTGGGCAGCTCAGGTGTTACTGGGTGGCAGGCACCATGCCAACATACCCCCCCACCACAACAGCTCACCCCGGGCTCAAATGGACACCCCCATCACAAGCCGTCTCCCCAGCCCATTACTGCACCAGCTCGGGACCAGAGTGGCTCAGGTACATGGTGCACCCGGGCGACAGCTGGAGAGGACACAGTGTGCAGCTGCAGCTATGCTTCTGTGGAGATTAGATATAGTGAAACGCAGGCTCAGCAGCGGAGTAGTGAGAGAGGAGGAGGAGGAAACAGAGGCCAGGAGCGGCCGCGACGCCAGAAGTGTTCCGGTTGAAAAAAAAACTGCCAAAGGAAACCAGGGCTTTCGTCACCCTCGGAATGACGTCACCCCTCTGGCAAGTGTCACCCGGGTGTGGACCGCACCCCCCACTGGGCGTGCTCAGGGCATGTGCCAGGTATGTCTCGACACACTCTAATCACCAGGGTTTCCAACCGTCTAATGTCTGTAAAAATTCCAGGGCTATAGTTGTTCTGCCTCTCTGCTGCCTCCCTAGCCAATGGGAATGACACTGTATCTGTCCCCTTCTCCAGCTCGTCTTATTTGACTTTACAACAGGTGGTGCCGGCAGCTGGAGCAGGCGGGAGAGGGAGGAGAAAACACAGCCTGCAGTGTGGGATGGACTTCAGCCTATCAGGATAAGGTAAATTGGGCTGAGCACAATAGTCAGTGGTTTACCTTAGTGGGGGATGCCCAGTGCCCTCCATACACAAAGGAAATAGGAGGGGCTGTGCTCCCTGTAGCAGGGCTTCTGTGTTTTAGAAGGTGTTAGATCAATCTGTTTTGTCTGAAGGCTCAGCCTCCTCCTCTTTTGCATGAGGTCTTTTGCATGATGTTTGCATGAGGTTTTACATGATTAATTGTCTTATGATGTTAATTTATTTTTATTCTACATATCATCTGACCATTTGCATACATCAATTGTATTAGCTCAGTCCTAGGAAGTCTTTCTACTAGGTGGCAGCATACCGAAGCACTTATAAGGCTGATAGCAGCCTATGTCCCATTATCTTGAAAAAGGAGCGCGCCCTGTGTCCGATTGGCCAGTGTGCATGCTCCAAAATTTCCTCGCGAACCACCTGTGATGTCATCATGCCCGACACCGCATTCCAGCCCTCACCATCGAGTGCCTGCAACCATCCAAGTCTCGTCTTCAACCATTCCCATCTGCCGAGATCCTGCAGGCCAGGACACTCTTCCTACAGACAAGAGGGACAGCTGTATGAACGCTGCTGTGCGGGACCTGATGTAATTCCAGTGTGGATGGACATGTGCTGTATTTCCCTAACCTTCATGTAAGTGGATAATGCACTTTTGTTTTATTAAAATGTTACAGTTTTAACTCAGAGGCGCCTGTTCTTCTCTCTTTGCATCGTTTGCATGACCACTTCAGGTGTCATTGAGCTGCTGGGGCAATACAAGTGACAGCATGCCAAGAGATGAAAGGCAACAACAGCAATGTGTTAGATCAGGCTAACTTTTCCATGAAAAATGCTGTTGTGTGTCTGTATATACATGTGTATGTGTATATATGTGTGTGTCATAGTTGCCAACAGTCCCGATTTTCCCAGGACAATCCCAATTTTGGGACCCTCGTCCAGATTTAATCTTGTCCCGAGTGTTTTCCCAAAAAATGTCTGCCGTCGCCTCCACAAGTCAGTCAATGAGTTGTTTCCCCTTGTGTTCAGTGCAGGGGAGAGGGACAGCCAATCGGCTTCTCTCTTCAGTGTACAAAAAGAAAATTCTATTGTACACTGAAGCCTATTGGCTACAGGGATTGGCGACCCCTCCCCCTCTCCACTGAACACAAGGAAATGTTCAGTCGCCGCCGCCAACCCTCCGCTCTGCCCTGTGTGTGACAGTGTCTCGTCATCTGGGATAGACGAGAAGAGAGGAGGGCCCGCCGGGGAGCAGCCGCGCGTGACATGAGAGAGAGAACTTACTACACACGCTTCCTGGGCTACTCTGCATACTGGCTAGTAAGATGCTGGTGATGTGTCCCTGATGTGCCCTATAATGTGCCCCGATTATGTGCCCCCTGAGGTGCCCCATGCCCTAATGTGCCATGTGCCCTGATGTGCTATGTGTCCTGATGTGTCCTGTGGCCTAATGTGCCATGTGCGATGTGCTATGTGCCCTGATGTGCTATGTGCCCCGATGAGCCCCATAATGTGCCATAATGTGCCCTGATGTGCTATGTGCCCTGACGTGCCCCATGCCCTGATGTGCTATGTGCCCCGATGTGCCCCATAATGTGCCCTGATGTGCCCCATAATGTGCCATGTGCCCGGACGTGCCCCGTGCCCTGACGTGCCCCATGCCCTGACGTGCCCCGTGCCCTGACGTGCCACGTGCCCTGACGTGCCATGTGCCCTGATGTGCTATGTGCCCTGACGTGCCCCGTGCCCTGATGTGCTATATGCCCTGATGTGCCATAATGTGCCCTGATGTGCCATAATGTGCCCTGATGTGCTATGTGCCCTGATGTGCCATGTGCCCTGATGTGCCCCATAATGTGCCCTGATGTGCCATAATGTGCCCTGATGTGCCCCGTGCCCTGATGTGCTATGTGCCCTGATGTGCCCCATAATGTGCCATGTGCCCTGATGTGCCCCGTGCCCTGATGTGCTATGTGCCCTGATGTGCCCCATAATGTGCCATGTGCCCTGATGTGCCCCGTGCCCTGATGTGCTATATGCCCTGATGTGCCCCGTGCCCTGATGTGCTATGTGCCCTGATGTGCCTGTGCCCTGATGGGCCATGTGCCCTGATGTGCCCCATAATGTGCCATGTGACCTGATGTGCTATGTGCCCTGATGTGCCCCGTGCCCTGATGTGCTATATGCCCTGATGTGCCCCATGCCCTGATGTGCTATATGCCCTGATGTGCTGTGCCACGATCTCCTATGCCCTGATGTGCCCCGTGACCTGATGTGCCTTGTGGCCCAGTGCCCCGTGCCCTGATGTGCCCCAATGTCCTGTGCCTCAATGTCGTGTGCCCTGATGTACTGTGACCTGTGCCCTGATGTTCTGTGCCCTGATGTGCTGTGGCTGATGTGCTGTACCCTGATGTGCTGTGTCCTGATGTGCTGTGCCCTGTACGTTGATGTGCTGGGCTCTGTACCCTGATGTGTTGTGCCCTGATGTGCTCTATACGCTGATGTGCTGGGCTCTGTACCCTGATGTGTTGTGCCCCGTACCCTGATGTGGCCTGGTGTGCTGTACCCTGATATGCTGTGCACTGATGTGTCTTGTATCCTGATGTGCCTTGTGCCCTGATGTGGTCTGATGTGCTGTGCCCTGATGTACCGTACCCTGATGTGTTGTGCCCTGGGCCGGTCTGGATGAAGTCCAGGGCCACATTTTTGTCCCAGTCCAGCCCTGGCCCCCTCCCCCCATATCACCACCATACCTGCCCCCCCTCCCTCATGTCATCACGATACCTGTTCCCCCCATGGCGCCACTATACCTGCACCCCCTCCCACCATATCACCACCATACCTGCAGCCCCCTCCCCCATGTCACCACTATACCTGCCTCCCTCTCCCATGTCATCACCATACCTGTTCCCCCACATGTCACCACCATACCTGCCCCCCCTCCCCCATATCAACACCATGCCTGCACCCCCCTCCCCCCATGCCTGCACCCCCTCTGGCCTAGTCACCACCATGCCTGCACCCCCTCCGGCCTAGTCACCACCATGCCTGCACCCCCTCCAGCCTAGTCACCACCATGCCTGCACCCCCCAGGTCACCATCATGCCTGCACCCCCAAATCACCACCCTGTCTCCACCCTTCCCCAAGTCAGCCTGTAACACCCCAAGTCACCATGCCTCCACCCACACACCTCTCTCCCCTTGTCACCACTCTTGAGGAGATGTAGCTAGACTGTAGCCAACACTCCACCTGCAGCCAACACTCCGCTGGGGACACCTGATGTAAGAGGCACTCCGCTGGGGACACCTGATGTAAGAGGTACTGTACTGGGAATGCCTGATGGAAGGAGGCACTCTGCTGGGGCACCTGATGCAAGGACAGACTCTGTTGGGGGCACCTGATGTAAGGATGAACTCTGCTGGGGGCACCTGATGTAAGGACAGACTCTGCTGGGGGAACCTGATGGCATCTGGTGGCAGGCGACGTAGCAGGTGACATGCTCAGTGTGGTCCCACTGATTCTGCATTATGGTGAGTTTAATGATTTCATTTTATATTACAATGTAATAATAGAAATAATGCACTTCAATCATCCTGACAACACCATAACAACCATGGTGCCGGGATGATTGAAGCGCCAACACCAGGTGTTTGGAGTATCTTTATCTGCTGATGGTTAAAGTCTGGAATATACATTGCTATTGTGGTGTAGGATCTGGGTCTGCTGTCCCTCCATCCTTCTCCCTCTACCCCCCTTTCCCCCTTTCCCTCTTCATCCCTCATTCATCTCAGACTCTAACCACACCCCATTTTAGCCATGCCAGTGTAAGCCACGCCCACTATTTCACGTAAACCACGCCCATCTTTTTGCGCATTTTTCTTTTTTCTATGCCACACCTACTAACGCATGCCCCCCCCCTAATTATAGGCTGACTCCGCCTACAGCCAAAAAAAGTGTCCCGAAATTTTTTTTTCCAATGTTGGCAACTATGGTGTGTGTGTGTGTGTACAGTGCCTTGAAAAAGTATTCATACCTTTTGTAATTGTTCACATTTTGTCATGTTACAACCAAGAATGTAAATGTATTTTGTTAGGATTCTATGTGATAGACCCACACAAAGTGGCACATAATTGTGAAAGGAAAATGATAAATGTTTTTCTTTTTTTTTTATAAATAAATATCTGAAAAGGGTTGGATTGCAGTTGCATTCAGCCCCCTTCACTTTGATATCCCTACCTAAAATCTAGTGGAACCAATTGACCAATAGAGTCCACTTGTGTGTAATTTAATCTCAGTATAAATACAGCTGTTCTGTGAAGCCCTCAGAGGTTTGTTAGAGAACCTTAGTGAACAAACAGCATCATGAAGGCCAAGGAACACACCAGACAGGTCAGGGATAAAGTTGTGGAGAAGTTTAAAGCAGGGCTAGGTTATAAAAAAAGTATTCCAAGCTTTGAACATCTCACGGAGAACTGTTCAATCCATCTTCTGTGGCAAGACTTGAAAATTGCTGTTCACAGACACTCTCCATCCAATCTGACAGAGCTTGAGCTATTTTGCAAAGAAGAATGGGCAAAAAATTCACTCTTCAGATGTGCAAAGCTGGTAGAGACATGCCCAAAAAGACTTGCAGCTGTAATTGAAGTGAAAGGTGGTTCTACAAAGTATTGACTCGGGGGCTGAATACAAATGCACGCCACACTTTTCACATATTTATTTGTAAAAAAAAGAAAACCATTTATCATTTTCCTTTCACTTCACAATTATGTGCCACTTTGTGTTGGTCTATAACATATTTTCCCAAAAGAATATATTTACGTTTTTGGTTGTAACATGACAAAATGTGGAAAATTTCAAGGGGTTTGAATACTTTTTCAAGGCAATGTATATATATATATATATATATATATATATATATATATATATATATATATGTGTGTGTGTGTGTGTGTGTGTGTGTGTGTGTGTGTGTGTGTGTGTGTGTGTATGTGTATATGTGTGTGCATAGCTCCCAACTGTCCCTGATTTTGAGGGACTGTCCCTGATTTGGAGCAATGTCCCCCTGTCCCTCATTCCTCCTCATTTGTCCCCCATTTTGGTCTGATCCATATAGATGTATATAAAATGCACTTTTTATCTATCAAAAAGTGTTTCCCAGGGCTAAACCTTTCATCTGATTTCTAAATTGCTGCATTTGTAAATTCCAAAAGCCAATATAAAGGAACAGTAGTGGTAAAAAAAGCACTTGTGGGTTTAACCCATCTTGTTTTTTTACAATTCTCCTTTAAGGGGGTGTGGCAAGTGGTGTGTCCCATGCCTGCATACTTTTGCTGATAGGTGTCCCTCATTCCCATCTCAAAAAGTTGGGAGGTATGTGTGTGTGTATATATCGTATATACAGTATGTGTACGTATGTGTATATACTGTTCTGTATATGTGTATGTGTATATACTGTACAGTATATATGTGTGTGTGTTTATGTCTATATATTGTATATGTGTGTGTTTGTGTATATACTGTATAGATGTCTGTATATGTATATATTATATGTGTGTGTGTGTATGTGTATATACTAAAAAATAAAAGACCTTCTGAATAAGCCATGTGGGAGAGTGATGTAATGCATAAAGGGGGAGCCAGGCGGTGTGTATCATTGCTTGATCTTAATGCTGTGAGACCCTGTTACTCTGTTATATCCAGGGCTTTTTTTCAGCAGGAACTAGGGGGAACTCAGTTCCACCACCTCTGGCTCAGGTCTTCTGCTCCCTGCTCACCACTTTCACTTGGTAACACTGAAGTCCAGCTTCTGTGTTTACAAGTGATAGCTTATCTCCCAGTAGCTCCCACAGGTCAGATCCCCTGTGCAGATCCAACTGAGTGCCGAACAGGGATAAGGGAGATACAGAGCAGGTGCCCAGGGTTCAGTGCAGTCATGGGCAGCAGAGGGTGCGTGGTAGGCTGCACCCTCTGTGGTCTCCATTTTTTCCCTGGTGACCAGTTGTTGATGCTCCTACTGCATGATCTCCCTTGCAAGTGACTGTAGTATAATATAGTATACTGGGAGGTACTACAGCCAGATAGATGCTTCAGCTTAATATTGCAACAAAGGTAAGAAATATGGCAGATGGTGGAGCTTTTAAGGAGGGGGGGAAAAGATGAGGGCAGTGGAGGGAGGGGGTTGTATGCAGAGGGAAGAGCTACTATTTGATGCCATTTGGCACGTATGTGTGTGTGTGGCGGGCATGGTTGAGTTCCTGCACCTATTTTGTGAGAAAAAAGCCCTGGTTATATCATATTGCTTGTTTTTAACTGAATAAATGTGAGTGCTTGGCTGGTCTTCTCTTATGTATTTTAACCCTGATACTGCACTATTGTAGATTATTTCCTTTATTCTGAGAGTTCTGGAGTCATCCCAGCTGGGGAAGTTCTATCATCAAAGGATTAAGTGAGCAGAGGACGCACTATCTGGGGTACAGGATTGATTACTATTATGCTGTGCTGGCCCTTTTGTCCTGAGGTGAGCGAGTGTTTCATCTGGTGACAGAGCACTCTTGTTATATGGTGCAGCACATATTGAAATATGAAGATTAGGGATGAGCTTCGAGTTTGAGTCGAACTCATGTTCGACTCGAACATTGGCTGTTCGCAAGTTCGCCGAACAGCGAACAATTTGGGGTGTTCGCGGCAAATTCGAATGCCGCGGAACACCCTTTGAAAGTCTATGGGAGAAATCAAAAGTGCTAATTTTAAAGGCTAATATGCAAGTTATTGTCATAAAAAGTGTTTGGGGACCTGGGTCCTGCCCCAGGGGACATGGATCAATGCAAAAAAAAGTTTTAAAAACGGCCGTTTTTTCAGGAGCAGTGATTTTAATAATGCTTAAAGTCAAACAATAAAAGTGTAATATCCCTTTAAATTTCGTACCTGGGGGGTGTCTATAGTATGCCTGTAAAGGGGCGCATGTTTCCTGTGTCTAGAACAGTCTGACAGCAAAATGACATTTTGAAGGAAAAAACTCATTTAAAACTACCCGCGGCTATTGCATTGCCGACAATACACATAGAAGTTCATTGATAAAAAGGGCATGGGAATTCCCCAAAGGGGAACCCCGAACCAAAATTTAAAAAAAAAAGATGTGGGATTCCCCCTAAATTCCATACCAGGCCCTTCAGGTCTGGTATGGATTTTAAGGGGAACCCCGGGCCAAAAAAAAAAAACGGCGTGGGGTCCCCCCAAAAATCCATACCAGACCCTTATCCGAGCACGCAACCTGGCAGGCCGCAGGAAAAGAGGGGGGGCGAGAGTGCGGCCCCTCCCTCCTGAACCGTACCAGGCCACATTCCCTCAACATTGGGAGGGTGCTTTGGGGTAGCCCCCCAAAACACCTTGACCCCATGTTGATGAGGACAAGGGCCTCATCCCCACAACCCTGGCCGGTGGTTGAGGCGGTCTGCGGGCGGGGGGCTTATCGGATCCTGGAAGCCCCCTTTAACAAGGGGACCCCCAGATCCCGGCCCCCCCCTGTGTGAAATGGTAAGGGGGTACTTACCCCTACCATTTCACTAAAAAACTGTCAAAAATTTTAAAAATGACAAGAGACAGTTTTTGACAATTCCTTTATTTAAATGCTTCTTCTTTCTTCTATCTTCCTTCAACTTCTGGCTCTTCTGGTTCTTCCTCCGGTGTTCTCGTCCAGCATCTCCTCCGCGGCGTCTTCTATCTTCTACTCCTCGGGCCGCTCCGCACTCATGGCATGGGGGGAGGCTCCCACTCTTCTCTTCTTCTTTTCTTCTCTTCTTCGGCCCGAGGAGAAGAAGATAGAAGACGCCGCGGAGGAGATGCTGGAGGAGAACGCCGGAGGAAGAACCAGAAGAGCCAGAAGAACCAGAAGAACCAGAAGATGAAGGAAGATAGAAGAAAGAAGAAGCATTTAAATAAAGGAATTGTCAAAAACTGTCTCTTGTCATTTTTAACATTTTTGACAGTTATTTAGTGAAATGATAGGGGGGGCCGGGATCTGGGGTCCCCTTGTTAAAGGGGGCTTCCAGATTCCGATAAGCCCCCCGCCCGCAGACCCCCACAACCACCGGCCAGGGTTGTGGGGATGAGGCCCTTGTCCTCATCAACATGGGGACAAGGTGTTTTGGGAGGCTACCCCAAAGCACCCTCCCAATGTTGAGGGCATGTGGCCTGGTATGGTTCAGGAGGGGGGGCGCACTCTCGTCCCCCCTCTTTTCCTGCTGCCTGCCAGGTTGCGTGCTCGGATAAGGGTCTGGTATGGATTTTTGGGGGGACCCCACGCCGTTTTTTTTTTTTTTGGCGCGGGGTTCCCCTTAAAATCCATACCAGACCTGAAGGGTCTGGTATGGAATTTAGGGGGAACCCCACATCATTTTTTTTAAAAAATTTTGGCCGTGGTTCCCCTTAATATCCATACCAGACCTGAAGGGCCTGGTATGGAATTTAGGGGGACTCCCACGTCATTTTTTTAAAAATTTTGGTTCGGGGTTCCCCTTTGGGGAATTCCCATACCGTTTTTATCAATGAACTTCTATGTGTATTGTCGGCAATACAATAGCCGCGGGTAGTTTTAAATGAGTTTTATCCTTCAAAATGTAATTTTGCTGTCAGACTGTTCTAAACACAGGAAACATGCGCCCCTTTACAGGCATACTATAGACACCCCCCCAGGTACGAAATTTAAAGGGATATTACACTTTTATTGTTTGACTTTAAGCATTATTAAAATCACTTCTCCTGAAAAAACGGCCGTTTTTAAAACTTTTGTTTGCATTGATCCATGTCCCCTGGGGCAGGACCCAGGTCCCCAAACACTTTTTATGACAATAACTTGCATATTAGCCTTTAAAATTAGCACTTTTGATTATTCATGTTCGTGTCCCATAGAGTTTAACGGTGTTTGCCTGTTCGAACAAACTTTTTTCCTGTTCGCATGTTCTGGTGCGAACTGAACAGGGGGGTGTTCGGCTCATCCCTAATGAAGATGCACTAGAGCACTTTATGTGTGAACTGTTGGGACTTTATTTATTTACTTAACCACCTGCCGACCGGGCCATAGCTAAATAAATTCCTACAGCCTGGTCGGCTAGTTCTGGGAGGGCATACTATGACGTCCTCCGAACTCGCTCTTCCGGAGCGCCCCCTTGGGCGTGCACCTAGAAGTGTCCATGATCACCAGGTCCTCCGTGATCGCTCTGTCCAGTGACGGAGCGATCACTTGTCAACAAACCGGCGCATGTCCGGTTCAGCTCTCGCCTCACACCGATCGGTACAGCATGTGAGGAGAGGATGGAGCCAGTGGAGCAGCGTGAGTGGGCTGGATCTGAAATGCCCACAGCACTGATCTGTGCCCATTCATGCCTCATCCGTGCCTCATCCGCACTCATCTGTGCCTCATCAATGCCACATGTGTGCTCATCCATGCCCATCCATGCCTCATCCTTGCCCATCCATGCCTCAACCATGCCACATCCAAGCCTCATCCGTGCCTCATCCATGTCACATAAGTGCTCATCCGTGCCTCAACCATTCCACATCTGTGACCATCAATGCCTCATATATGCCACATCCATGCCCATCAATGCCTCATCCATGCTCAACCCTACCTCATCCATGCTACATCCGTGCCTCATCCATGCCACATCCGTGCTCATCCATGCCCATCCATGCCTCATCCATGCCACATCAGTGCTCATCGTGCCTCATCCATGCCACATAAGTGCCTCATCCATGCCCATTAATGTCTCTTCCATGACACATCAGCTCATCTGTGCCACATACATGCCACATTAGTGCTCATCCATGCCTCATCCATGCCACATCAGTGCCACATCAGTGCTCATCCATGCCTCATCCATGCCACATCCATGAAACATCAGTATTCATCCGTGCCACATCCATACCACATCACTGCTCATTCGTGCCACATCAGTACTCATCTGTGCCACATCCATGCCACATTAGTGTTTATCCATGCCTCATCCATGCCACATCAGTGCTCATCTGTGCCACATTCATGCAACATCAGTACTCATCTGTGCCACATCAGTGCTCATCCGTGCCAGATCCATGCCCCATCTGTGCTCATCCATGCGACATCCATGCCCCATCAGTGCTTAACCATGCCACATCAGTGCTCATCCGTGCCACATCCATACGACATCAGTGCTCATTCCTGCCACATCCATGCCACATCAGTACTCATCTGTGCCACATCCATGCCACATCAGTGCTTATCCGTGCCTCATCCAAGCCACATCAGTGCTCATTTGTGCCACATTCATGCCACATCAGTACTCATCCGTACCACATCAGTGCTCATCCGTGCCAGATCCATGCCCTATCTGTGCTCACCCATGTGACATCCATGCCCCATTAGTGCTCATCCATGCCACATCAGTGCTCATCCGTACCACATCAGTGCTCATACATGCCATATCCATGCCACATCAGTCCTCATCTGTGCCACATCAGTGCTTATTCGTGCCTCATCCATGCCACATCAGTGCTCATCCGTGCCTCATCCATGCCACATCAGTCACCTCATCCATGCCCATCAATGCCTCTTCCATGCCTCATCAGTGCTCATCTGTGCCTCATCAGTGCTCATCCGTGCCAACTCCATGCCACATCAGTGCTCATCCATGCCTCATCCATGCCACATCAGTGCTCATCCATGCCTCATCCATGCCACATCCATGGCACATCAGTATTCATCCGTGCCACATCCATACCACATCAGTGCTCATTCGTGCCACATCCATGCCTCATTAGTACTCATCTGAGCCACATCCATGCCACATCAGTGCTTATCCGTGCCTTATCCATACCACATCAGTGCTCATCTGTGCCTCATTCATGCCACATCAGTACTCATCCGTGCCACATCAGTGCTCATCTGTGTCAGATCCATGCCCCACCTGTGCTCATCCATGCTCCATCCATGCCACATTCATGCCCCATCAGTGCTCATCCATGCCACATCAGTGCTCATCCATACCGGATCAGTGCTCATACGTGCCATATCCATGCCACATCAGTGCTCATCTGTGCCACATCAGTGCTCATCTGTGCCACATCAGTGCTCATTCGTGTCTCATCCATGCCACATTAGTGCTCATCCGTGCCTCATCCATGCTACATCAGTCACCTCATCTCCTCATCCATGCCCATCAATGCCTCTTCCATGCCTCATCAGTGCTCATCCGTGCCTCATCAGTGCTCATCCGTGCCTCATCCGTGTTCATCTGTACCACATCAGTGCTCATCCGTGCCACATCCATGCCACATCAGTGCTCATCCATGCCTCATCCATGCCACATCAGTGCTCATCTATGCCTCATCCATGCCACATCCATGCCACATCCATGGCACATCAGTATTCATCCGTGCCACATCCATACCACATCAGTGCTCATTCGTGCCACATCCATGCCTCATTAGTACTCATCTGTGCCACATCCATGCCACATCAGTGCTTATCCGTGCCACATCCATGCCACATCAGTGCTTATCCGTGCCTCATCCAAGCCACATCAGTGCTCATTTGTGCCACATTCATGCCACATCAGTACTCATCCGTACCACATTAGTGCTCATCCGTGCCAGATCCATGCCCTATCTGTGCTCACCCATGCGACATCCATGCCCCATTAGTGCTCATCCATGCCACATCAGTGCTCATCCGTACCACATCAGTGCTCATACATGCCATATCCATGCCACATCAGTGCTCATCTGTGCCACATCAGTGCTTATTCGTGCCTCATCCATGCCACATCAGTGCTCATCCATGCCTCATCCATGCCACATCAGTCACCTCATCCATGCCCATCAATGCCTCTTCCATGCCTCATCAGTGTTCATCTGTGCCTCATCAGTGCTCATCCGTGCCAACTCCATGCCACATCAGTGCTCATCCATGCCTCATCCATGCCACATCAGTGCTCATCCATCCCTCATCCATGCCACATCCATGCCACATCCATGGCACATCAGTATTCATCCGTGCCACATCCATACCACATCAGTGCTCATTCGTGCCACATCCATGCCTCATTAGTACTCATCTGAGCCACATCCATGCCACATCAGTGCTTATCCGTGCCTTATCCATGCCACATCAGTGCTCATCTGTGCCACATTCATGCCACATCAGTACTCATCCGTGCCACATCAGTGCTCATCTGTGTCAGATCCATGCCCCACCTGTGCTCATCCATGCTCCATCCATGCCACATTCATGCCCCATCAGTGCTCATCCATGCCACATCAGTGCTCATCCATACCGGATCAGTGCTCATACGTGCCATATCCATGCCACATCAGTGCTCATCTGTGCCACATCAGTGCTCATCTGTGCCACATCAGTGCTCATTCGTGTCTCATCCATGCCACATTAGTGCTCATCCGTGCCTCATCCATGCTACATCAGTCACCTCATCTCCTCATCCATGCCCATCAATGCCTCTTCCATGCCTCATCAGTGCTCATCCGTGCCTCATCAGTGCTCATCCGTGCCTCATCCGTGTTCATCTGTACCACATCAGTGCTCATCCGTGCCACATCCATGCCACATCAGTGCTCATCCATGCCTCATCCATGCCACATCAGTGCTCATCTATGCCTCATCCATGCCACATCCATGCCACATCCATGGCACATCAGTATTCATCCGTGCCACATCCATACCACATCAGTGCTCATTCGTGCCACATCCATGCCTCATTAGTACTCATCTGTGCCACATCCATGCCACATCAGTGCTTATCCGTGCCTCATCCATGCCACATCAGTGCTCATCTGTGCCACATTCATGCCACATCAGTACTCATCCGTGCCACATCAGTGCTCATCTGTGCCAGATCCATGCCCCACCTGTGCTCATCCATGCCACATCCATGCCCCATCAGTGCTCATCCATGCCACATCAGTGCTCATCCATACCACATCAGTGCTCATACGTGCCATATCCATGCCACATCAGTGCTTATCTGTGCCACATCAGTGCTCATTCGTGTCTCATCCATGCCACATTAGTGCTCATCCGTGCCTCATCAATGCTACATCAGTCACCTCATCTCCTCATCCATGCCCATCAATGCCTCTTCCATGCCTCATTAGTGCTCATCCGCGTCTCATCAGTGCTCATCCGTGCCTCATCAGTGCTCATCCGTACCACATCAGTGCTCATCCGTGCCACATCAGTGCTCATCCGTGCCACATCCATGCCACATAAGTGTTCATCTATGCCTCATCCATGTCACATCCTTGCCACATCCATGGCACATCAGTATTCATCCGTGCCACATCCATACCACATCAGTGCTCATTCGTGCCACATCCATGCCACATCCGTACTCATCTGTTCCACATCCATGCCACATTAATGCTCATCTGTGCCTCATCCATGCCACATCAGTGCTCATCCATGCCACATCAGTGCTCATCTGTGCCACATCAGTGCTCATCTGTGCCACATCAATGCTCATTCATGCCAGATCCATGCCCCATCTGTGCTCATCCATGCAACATCCATGCCCCATCAGTGATCATCCATGCCACATCAGTGCTCATCCATGCCACAATAGTGCTCATCCGTGCCATATCCATGCCACATCAGTGTTCATCCGTGCCACATCAGTGCTCATCCATGCCACATCAGTGCTCATTCATGCCACATCAGTGCTCATCTGTGCCTCACCCATGCCACATCACTGCTCATATGTGCCTCATCCATGCCACATCAGTGCTCATATGTGCCTCATTCATGCCACATCAGTACTCATCCATGCCACATCAGTGCTCATCCATGCCTCATCCATGCCACATCAGTGCTCATCTGTGCCACATTCATGCCACATCAGTACTCATCCGTGCCACATCAGTGCTCATACATGCCACATCAGTGCTCATCCGTGCCAGATCCATACCCCATCTGTGCTCATCCATGTGACATCCATGCCTCATCAGTGCTCATCTATGCGACATCCGTGCCACATCAGTGCTCATCCATGCCATATCCATGCCACATTGGTGCTCACCCATGTCACATCAGTTCTCATTCATGCCACATCCATGCCACATCAGTGCTCATATGTGCCTCATTCATGCCACATCAGTGCTCATACGTGCCTCATTCATGCCACATCAGTATTCATCTGTGCCACACCCATGCCACATCAGTACTCATCTGTGCCACACCAGTGCTCATCCGTGCCTCATCCATGCCACATCAGTGCTCATCCGTTCCTCATCCACGCCACATCAGTGCCCATCTGTGCCACATCCATGCCACATCATTGCTCATCCGTGTCACATCCATGCCACATCAGTGCTCATCCGTGCCTTATTCATGCTTCATCCTTGCCACATCAGTGCTTGTCCCTGCCACATCCATGCCACATCAGTGTTCATCAATGCCTCATCCGTGCCACATCCGTGCCTCATGTAAGCCTCATCAGTGCTCATCCATGCCACATCCATGCCACATCCATGCCACATCCATGCCACATCAGTGCTCATCCGTGCCTCATCCATGCCACATCAGTGCTCATCCATGCCTCATCCATGCCTCATGCATGCCACATCAGTGCTCATCCATGCGCATCAATGCCTCACCCATGCCACATCAGTGCTCATCTGTGCCTCATCCATGCCACATGAGTGCTCATCCGTGCCACATCCATGCCACATCAGTGCTCATCTGTGCCCCATCCATGCCACATTAGTGTTCATCTGTGCCTCATCCATGCCACATCAGTGCTCATCCGTGCCTCATCCATGCCACATCAGTGGTCATCCATGCCACATCAGTGCTCATCCGTGCCTTATCCATGCCTCATCAGGGCCACATCAGTGCTAATCCATGCCAAATCAATGCCACATCAGTGCTTATCCATGCCTCATCCATGCCACATCAGTGCTCATCAATGCCTCATCCATGCCACATCAATGCTCATCCATGCCTCATCAGTATGCCACATCAATGCCACAACAGTGCTCATCCTTGCCTCATCCATGCCACATCAGTGCTCATCCATGCCTCATCCATGCCACATCAGTGCATCAGTGCCACTACAGTGCTCATCAGTGCCCTAGAATGCCTCACAAAAGTGTAATAGGTAGTCAGGAAATTAGATGTGTAATTTATGTCCCTAGAACATCTGACGGTGCTCCCTACGTGTTGGGTCTATGTATGTGGCCAGGCTGTGTAAAGATCTTACACGTGTGGTAGGAGGAGTAGCAAAATGTATTTTGGGGGTGTAATTTTTGCTATGTACATGCTATGTGTTAGAAATATCTTATAAATTGACAACTTTGTGTAAAAAAAAAAGCATTTTCATTTTCTTTCCACATTTTCCAAAAACTTGTGGAAAAAAATGAAATGTTCAAAAGACTCATTATGTCTCCTAGATTATGTGTTGGGGTGTTTTATTTCCAAAATTGGGTAATTTTTTGGGTGTTTCCATTGTCCTGGTGCTCCAGGGCCTTCAAAACTGTAATAGATAGTCAAGAAATTAAATGTGTAATTTATGCCCCTAGAACACCTGATGGTGCTCCTTGCATGTTGGGCCTCTCTATGTGGCCAGGCTGTGAAAGTCTCACACATGTGGTATAGCCATACTCAGGAGGAGTAGCAGAATGTGTTTTTGCATGTAGTTGCAAGTATGCATATGCCATGTGAGAGAAATAACCTGTTAATATGACAAATTTGTGAAATAAAAAAAAGAAAATCTTCATTTTGCAAAGAACTGTGGGAAAAAAATTACAACTAAAAAAACTCACTATGCCTCTTACTAAATACCTTGAAATGTCTACTTTCCAAAAAGGGTTCATTTGGGGGGTATTTGTACTTTGCTGGCTGGCTCAAGAAATTAGGCCATCGGTACATCAGGCGTGATCAGGTGTGATCAACTTTCAGTGATTGGCACCATAGCTTTTAGACTCTATAACTTTCACAAAGACCAAATCATATTCACTGAGTTTGGTTATTTTTTACCAAAGATATGCAGCAATCTATATATTTTGACCAAAATGTATGAAGAAAAATGACTAAATTTATAGCAAAAACGAAGGAAATGCATTTTTTTTACAAATTTATTTGGCTTTTTTCATTTATAGCGCAAAAAATAAAAAACCCAGTGGTGATTAAATACCACCAAAATAAAGTTATTTTTGTGTGAGAAAAAGGACAACAATTTCATATGGGTACAATGTTGTATGACTGAGTAATTGTCATTCAAAATGTGAGAGCACTGAAAGATGAAAATTGGCCTGGTTAGGAAGGGGATATAAGTGCCCAATGGACAAGTGGTTAATATGTGTTTATGTATTTTTCAATGTATCAATGTTTATTGCTATTTTATTGCACAGAAGTTTATTGTTAACCCAATATTTATGGAAGTCACTATTTTTTGTTTTTTCAATTGATTGAATGATTGATTGTTCACTATTGGGCAGCGCTATCACAACTTTTTTCTTTACTATGTGTATATACTGTATATGTATATGTATTGTATATGTGTGTGTATATACTGTATATGTGTGTATACTGTATATGTGCATGTATTTATACTTGTGTATACTGTGTAACCTGGGGGACAGGTAGCAGGTACAAAAGCTCCCTGGGATGAGCAGTCTTTCAGGCACAGATACCAAATCCAGCAAAATAGTGACAAACAGTGCGGTGTTTATTTGTGATATATACAAGTCTATATACAGGTGCTGTACAGTGTTCCAAAAAAAAACAAATAGGAACAAAAATAGCCAAAGCAAAACCTAGCCGTGTCTCGGCACTAACTAAACAATATTTACAGATCCTAACTACCAAGCTGAGCAAGCCTACAGCTTGTCAGCTTCCACATACCTTTTTGCTCTCCTACACAGAAGTCGTCTGAGTATCCCAGGCCAAGAGCAAAGGCTGTCTTGCTCAGGTGAGCTTAAATTAGCCTGGGGGAGAGGACCAAGACCTGAACTGGACCATGGATCAGAGATCCCTGAACCTGTATGAGAGGAGCCTGGGAGATGTATAAACCCTGAACAGGACTTTTCCTGGCTCTCTCTGGGACGCTCTGCTACATATCCTCCCCCCTTGTTTCAACCCCAGGGTTGGAACACCTGTAGCCCAACAGGAGTGAACACGGGACAGGGCATCTACATTCCCCATCTCAACACCTGGCCTGTGTTTTACAGTGAATGAGTAATCCTGTAGAGCCAAAAACCACCGGTTCACCCGTCTATTAGTCTCCTTCTTTTGGGCCATCCATTTCAGAGGAGCATGGTCAGTTATTAACTCGAACTGGCGTCCTAACAAATAGTACCTGAGTGCATCCACGGCCCACTTTATGGCTAAACACTCCTTTTCAATGACTGCATACCTTTGCTCATGGTCAATGAGCTTTCTGCTTAGGTACACCACAGGGTGTTCTTCCCCATTGTGTACCTGTGATAGTACTGCCCCGATGCCAACATCAGACGCATCCGTCTGAACCAAAAAATCTTTGGAGAAATCTGGGGAGTACAGTACTGGTTGTGCACAAAGAGCCTTCTTCAGGACTTGGAAAGATTCCTCTGCTACTGAGGACCATTTCACCATTACAGAGTCTCTCCCTTTCGTAAGGTCTGTCAGTGGGGCAGCTATAGTTGCAAAATTTGGGATAAATCTTCTATAATACCCCGCAATGCCAAGAAAGGCCCTGACCTGCTTCTTGTTTGCAGGACGTGGCCATTCCTGGATGGCTTCTATTTTATTCACTTGAGGTTTTATGACACCACGCCAATAGTGTAGCCCAAATACTTGGCTTCCTCTAGACCAATGGCACATTTTTTTGGATTTGCTGTAAAACCTTCTTTGAACAGGGAATCGAGGACAGCCTGGACACGGGGTAAGTGAGACTCCCAGTCAGTGCTATGTACCACTATATCATCTAGATATGCTGCTGCATATTGTGGGTGGGGTCTTAGAGTCCTGTCCATGGCCCTCTGAAATGTGGCAGGGGCATTTTGCAACCCAAAAGGCATTTTTTTATATTGAAAGGAACCCTCCGGGGTCACAAATGCAGTCTTCTCTTTGGCGCTACCAGTCAGGGGTATTTGCCAATAACCTTTTGTCAAGTCCAAAGTGGTCAGATAGCGAGCCTTGCCAAGTCGGTCTATAAGTTCGTCCACTCTGGGCATTGGGTACGTGTCAAACTTTGTCACTGCATTAAGCTTCCTGAAGTCATTACAGAACCTCCAAGTGCCATCCGGTTTTGGGACTAACACGATGGGGCTAGACCAGTCACTATTGGATTCCTCAATGACATCTAGCTCCAGCATTCTTTTAACTTCCTCGCTTATGTCCTTTCTCCTCGCTTCAGGAATTCGGTATGGTTTGAGCTTGACACGGACCCCAGGTTCAGTAACAATATCATGCTGAACTGCTGAAGTCGTGCCAGGTAACTCTGAAAATTTCTCTCTATTTCTTATTAGGAATTCTCTAGTTTCCTGCTTTTGAGAATATGACAGGGTGTCTGGAATCGTGACCTCAGGGATCAGAGGGGACTCAGTACCCTTAGGCGTTACCGGGAGGGACCTCGCAGTTAACGCCAGTCTATCCTTCCAGGGCTTTAACAGGTTTATGTGGTAAATCTGTTCAGGCTTCCTTTTTCCTGGTTGATATATTTTGTAATTGACCTCCCCAACTCTTTCAATTACTTCAAAGGGACCCTGCCACTTAGCCAGGAACTTGCTCTCAACAGTGGAAACTAACACCAGGACCCTATCACCAGGTGAGAAAACACGGAGTTGGGCCCCCCTGTTGTATATCCTCTGTTGAGCTGTTTGGGCCTGCAGTAAGTGTTCTTTTACCATCGGCATGATTGCTGCAATCCTGTCCTGCATTTGAGCGATATGCTCAATGACACTTTTATGGGGTGTCTGCCCCCCCTCCCAAGTTTCTTTGGCTATGTCCAAGAGTCCCCGAGGGTGTCTCCCATAAAGCAACTCAAAGGGAGAGTACCCCGTGGAGGACTGGGGAACCTCCCTGATGGCAAACATCAAGTATGGTATCAGGAAGTCCCAGTTTTTCCCATCCTTGTCAACAACCTTTTTTAACATGCTCTTTAATGTTTTATTGAAGCGTTCCACCAAGCCATCCGTTTCAGGATGGTACACCGAGGTTCGCAATTGCGTCACCTTAAATAACTTGCACAGCTCTCTAGTTATTCGTGACATAAATGGGGTGCCCTGGTCTGTAAGGACTTCTTTAGGGATTCCAACACGACTGAATACCATAAACAGCTCTTTGGCAATGTTTTTAGCAGACGCGGTGCGTAAGGGAATGGCCTCTGGGTAACGGGTAGCATAATCCATGATTACGAGGATATGCTGATGACCTCGGGCAGACTTGGGGAGTGGACCCACAAGGTCCATGGCAATCCTCTGAAAGGGCACTTCAATAATGGGCAAGGGCACTAAAGGACTTCGGAAGTGGGGTAGTGGGGCTGACATCTGACACACAGGACAGGATTGACAATAACTCTCAATATCCTTCTGTATCCCGGGCCAATAAAACCTGCGTAACACCCTTTCAGTAGTTTTCTCAACCCCTAAATGACCTCCTAGCAAGTGCCCATGGGCAAGTTCCAACACCACCCGTCTGTATGGCTTAGAGACCACCAACTGTTCAACCACTTCATCATTTTTTTTTACATACACGATACATTAAATCCTCATTGCTGCTGAAATAAGGAAAACAGAGCCTGTCACCTGATTCGACAGGTACATCATTAATCACCATTACATTTTCCCAGGCCCTGGCAAGGGTTGGGTCTTTTCTCTGCTCGGTACCAAAATTTTCCTTGTGTATATTAAGGTCAGCAAAGTCCAACGTAGGCTCAGATTCAGCAGATGGCTGTCCAGCTCCACTGGTTGTGGGGACCTCCTCAGGCTCCTCCAGCTCTCCTGCCATAACTGAGAAAGGAAAACCCGGGGAGCCCTGAGAAGAGTCCCCTGAACCCATATTGTCAGTAGCGGCCAGAAGTTCTGGCTCTGTCACTGAGTCAGCTACTGCGACCGGGTCGGGACGATCCCACAGTTCCCAAAACTTAGGGAAGTCCCTACCAATGATGGCCTCGTGCACCAAATGGGGCACAAGTCCGACCGGATGGGTCACCGTACCTAAGCCAGTTTTAAACTGAACAATGGCTATATAATACTCGCGGGTATCCCCATGTACACAGATCACAGCAACTTTTTTAGAATGCAATTTCACAGTGTCAACCATCTCAGCTGTAACCAAAGTCACTAGACTTCCAGAGTCCAGCAAGGCCGTAATAGGCTTATTATTAACAGTCATTTGGCACATGTGTTTTCCCATACTTGGTGCTGCAGCGCATGAAACAGCAGCAAACATAGACTGCCTTCTAATAGATACATCACACTGCATTGGTTCATCTGTCAATGGACAGTTTGCTGCCACATGTCCCAGTTCTTGGCAACGAAAACACCTGATGTTTCCCCAGTTTGGTTTGCTGACAGGCAGTAGCTTCCCTTGTTTGGGACGCCAAACTTCAGTCCTGGCACCAAAAATCCTCCCCCCTATTTCCTTGCCATGCTTACCACCCACTTCCCCTGGAACAGTCTTACCGGTTGCCTGGGGAGACCGTGGCTTTGGGCGGAAAGTCCGTGCGGCTGTAAGGGTGGTGACCAGGTTCTCTGCAGCAAAGTACCTTTCAACAAGTTCCACGAGGTTGTCTGCCGAGTTGGGGTCTCCTTGACTCACCCACTTCTGCAGGGAAACTGGTAGTGACCTCAGGAACCGGTCCATGACCACACGCTCCACTATTTGTGGCCCAGACAGGGACTTCGGCTGTAGCCATTTTCTCACCAAGTGAATTAGGTCGAACATCTGCGATCTTGGGGGCCTCTCGTCTTGGAAGAACCAGCTGTGTACCCGCTGTGCTCGAACTGCCAAGGTGACACCATGTCGCACCAGGATTTCCCGCTTGACCTTTTCATAGTCTCCTGCTTCTGCTGACTCCAAATCATAGTAGGCCTTCTGCGATTCTCCAGACAGCAAGGGAGCGACCAGTCCGGCCCACTGGGTTTTGGGCCAAGCTTCCCTCTCAGCGGTCCGTTCAAACGTTAAGAGAAAGGCCTCTGGATCATCATCTGCAGTCATCTTAGAAAGAAAGCGACCCACATGGATGGCTAAGGGCTTGTCTCCAACAACATTAACTTTAGCAGGTGACCACTGTGCTAGCGTCTCCACAACTGCAGCCAAGGTTTTCCTATCCTCTTTTGCATCAGTGGCTAGCTGTTCAAACAGCCTCTGCGATAGCTCCTGTACAGCACCAATCTGTTGGCACAGCGCCTTGGTTTGCTCCTGTGCGATAGCGTTTGTTTGCTGCTGTGTAGCGTTTGCTTGATGCAGTGCAGCATTTGCTTGTTGCTGTGCAGCATTGGATTGTTGCTGTGCAGCATTGGATATGACCAATTGTTTTAGGATTTCCTCCATGTTTAGTCACTCTAGGTACTGGCCTTTTAAGTAGTAACTTAATACAGCTGGTCGCAGTCTCCACCATATGTAACCTGGGGGACAGGTAGCAGGTACAAAAGCTCCCTGGGATGAGCAGTCTTTCAGGCACAGATACCAAATCCAGCAAAATAGTGACAAACAGTGCAGTGTTTATTTGTGATATATACAAGTCTATATACAGGTGCTGTACAGTGTTCCAAAAAAAACAAATAGGAAGAAAAATAGCCAAAGCAAAACCTAGCCGTGTCTCGGCACTAACTAAACAATATTTACAGATCCTAACTACCAAGCTGAGCAAGCCTACAGCTTGTCAGCTTCCACATACCTTTTTGCTCTCCTACACAGAAGTCGTCTGAGTATCCCAGGCCAAGAGCAAAGGCTGTCTTGCTCAGGTGAGCTTAAATTAGCCTGGGGGAGAGGACCAAGACCTGAACTGGACCATGGATCAGAGATCCCTGAACCTGTATGAGAGGAGCCTGGGAGATGTATAAACCCCGAACAGGACTTTTCCTGGCTCTCTCTGGGACGCTCTGCTACAACTGTATGTATGTGTATATATGAGATATATACATATATATCTATAGTATATATATATATATATGTATATATATATATATATATATATATATATATATATATATATATATATATATAATATATCATTTTTTATTTTATTTTTTTAAGGAGTGGGTCCGCCCCCTCTGACCCCTCCAGGACCACCTCTTTTCTAGCCCATAAAAGGGCGGCTGTCTGAACAAAAAAAAACCCTGCCTCACGATGGATAAACTGGGTGGGAATCCTCCGGCTGACATGGGGAGGATCCAGGAAAGGAAAATTACGGTAAGTATGGATAACAATTTTCCTTATCCCCCCCCATATCAGCCTACTATGGGATGTACCAAGCAATATTAAGAAGGGAGGGGAGACACAAAATAAAAAATAAGCCAAACCGTCAATGCAATGCTACTCGAAATTTTTAATGGGCAACAGCCGCCGTAATAACCGTAGAGCCAAATGTTTCCTCAGGCGGACAAGCCATATTAATGTATCAAATGCCTAATAAAAGGTGTTGGGCGCTCTCCAGCTTGCAGCTCTGCAAGCTACCTCAGAGGGCGACCTTCGCGTATGCCCAGGATGCTGCCATGCCCCTTGTCAAATATGCTTTGATCTGTGAAGGAGGAAGGCCCAGCGTTTTGTATGCAATATGCATGGTCTTGACAAACCAGGAAGACACAACTCTGGATGTTGCTGGCATACCCTTTTTAGGCCCCATTTGGGAAAACCTACAGCTGATCTTGTTTTCCAAAGCTTTTAGTTCATTTCAGGTAGGTTGAATCTGCAGAGACCAGGTCTGACCTACTCCACTCATCATCAGCTGTATCCGCCGGAAAGGCGGGGAGAATGACCTCCCAGTTCATACGAAATTATGTGGCCACCTTAGGTAGAAAGCTTGGTATCGGCCTAAGGACTACCTTGTCTGGGAGCACCAAACAATATGGTTCTTTAGATGAGAAGACGCACAACTTGGAGACTCTTCTGGCCAAGGCCACGGCTAGTAAAATACAAAAAAACTGTTAAAAGAAATAATGAACAAGAGAAAGCTTGATCAAACGGAGGAACCAGCAATGTTCCCAAGACTAGTGTTAAGTCCTCTTTTGGAAAAAACTATTTCAATGGAAGTATGATTTATTTTCTATGGCTGCCCCTAAAAATCAGATCACCAATTGATGTAGAGCATATCTTGTACACGATATAGCCGACAAGGCAGGGTTTTGACCCTTCAGGGAATTATAAGCTAACCCTTGAAGCCACTCTGCAGAAACTACAAAATGTTAGATACTGAAGGAGATCCAAGGTCCCAAACCCTTTCCGTAGTATTCCAGGTCCTGTGATAGGTTACATTCGTTCTGACGAGCCTGTAATAATGTCATTAACTTTATCCTCCTGCGGTTCGGGTGTCAGGCCCCACTCTGCAGAAGGAGATTTTGACAAGTAGGCAGAGGGATTGGTGAGCCTAACTTTATCCTCCAAGCCAGAGGGAACCACATCTCCCTGAGCCAGTAAGGTAGGACTACTATTGCTGTGACCCTTTCTTGCTGAATCTTCAGCAGGATTTTGAGAGCCAATGGAAGCGGCGGGAACACATACACCAAGGGGAAGTTCCAAGACCTGGAGAGAGCACCCTGACCCAATTCCTGTGGATGCTAGGTCCGGGAGAAGAAGCAAGACAGTTGACAATTCTCCTCCAATGCCATAAGATCTATCGAAGGCGTCCCCCAGACCCTGAAGATCTTGCGTAGGCACTTGGAGTTGAGGCCACATTTGTTGTGATCCCCAAAGCCTCAACTCAAGCGATCTGTTAAAAGATTGCCAGGCCCTGGGAGATAAGATGCTGTAAGAGAGCAGAGATTCTTCTCTGTGCATAGGAAGATTGACATGCCACCTGAAGGAGAGGGTGACTTCTTGTTCCCCCTTGATGAGACACATAAGCCACCGTAGTTTTGTTGTCCAAAATAATCTTGACAGCTCGACCTCACAACATAGGTTGGAACGCTAAGAGCGTGTCTGACAGCATTGAATCCCAGGAAATTTGAACTCTTCGCCCCACAAAGGTTCCATTGGCCTTGAACCTGCTGTCCCAGGCAGTGTGCCCCGCAGCCTGCCAGACTGGCATTGGTCAACACCACTATTGGTTCTGAGGCCTTCAACGGGACTCCGCGGGAAAGATTGCGAGCTACTGACCACCAAACCAGAGACCAGATTATCGGAATTGGCAGACGATCCCACTGAAGAAGAAAGTTGCATTGAAATCTCCTTCTGCGCCACCTGACCCATGGGACTACTGGAACTGTGGCTGATAAAACCCCCAGGAACTGCATGCATTCCTTCAGCATCATAGAAGGCCTGACCATCACCGCTTTGTCTGAGACTGGATCTCCTGGACTTTCCTCTGAGGAAGAGAATCACGACCCCGATCTGTGTTGAATTGTACTCCTAAATACTCCAACATTTGGGTCAGATGCATCTGGCTCTTCCGAAAGTTGATCAACCAACTGAAACGAGCTAGTGTTTTGAAGGTCAAATTCACATGAACTAGAAGGAGCTCATTTGACGGACCCAGAAGTAGCATGTCGTCTAGATAATGGAATATTTGCACTCCCTTGACCCTGAGAGTTGCAACGACAGCAGACAGTAGCTTTAAAAATGTTCTCTGAGTCGTGCAGAGACCGAATGGGAGAGATTAAAAATGAAAATGAGAGCCTTCCACGGAGGGCCTGAGAAAGCGATGGTGAGATGCGTCTATGGATACATGAAGATACGCATGCGCCACATCGATGGAAACCATCCAGTCTCCTGACTCCTCAACCGAAACGATCGTTTCCATTGACTTCATTTTGAATGGTGGAACCTTCATGTAAGAATTCAGGACTTTGAGGTCAAAAACTGGTCTGAAACCCCCTGAAGCCTCTGGGACCAAAAACAGAGGGGAACATACTCTTTGACCCAATTCGTGCCTTGGAACCGGAAGGATGGCCCTTGCTGCCAACAGCTCCCCTATATATCCTTGCAAACATTGCCTCCTTTCCAAATCCGTAGTAAGTCCAGTTTCTATGAACAAGGTCTGAGGGGGCCTTGTTCTAAACTCGAGACGATAACGTGATCAAATGACGGCTACAATCCAGGCATCATGTAATTTGTCTGCACAAACCCCCTCTGAATTGGGCTAGTCTTGCTCCTACTTGAGAGGGTTAAGCGGAGACAGCTTCAGAAGGACTTATTTGAAGCCTTAGGCTCTGTTTCCACTACTGTGAGTTGTTGTGCGATCTGACGTGAAGTGAAGTCGCATGACAAGTCAAAACCCATGTATTTCAATGGTCCCCGTTCTAATTGGTGCGACTTAAGTCGCAGCGACTCCAAAAAAGGTTTTTGCACTACTTTGTTCCAACATCTGTGCAACTTGTTCTCACATGGTTTTCACAGGTCGAATGACATCGCATCACAAATCACATAGCAAAGTCGCAGTGTAAATCGCGCGACTTTGGGGACGCAGTAGTGGAAACATAGCCTCAGGAGCTTTGAGGCCCTGGGCTTGGAAGGTTTCTGGAAGGTTGAACCAGCTCCCCTCCACTGTCTGAAAAACTGTCTGTAAGCCCTGGCCTCTCTGAATCCTTTGGATCCCTTGTTAAACCGAAAGGGCTGCTGTGTCTTTTTCTCTTCTGCGGGATTAGGCCAGATCTGACACCGGAAACCCACTGAATTGCTGATTCTAATGCCGCGTACACACGACCGGAATTTACGGCATACTTGGTCCGGCGAACCGGAGTCCGTTGGACAATTCGATCGTGTGTGGGCTCCAGCAGACTTATTTTTTCTCAAAAGTTCGACGGACCTAGAAATGAAACATGTTTCAAATCTGTCCGACGGACTCGGCTTTCTAGCGTACAAACCGGTTGTCTGTGTGCTAGTCTGACGGACCAAAACTGACGCATGCTCTGAAGCAAGGATAAGACGGAAGCGCTCGGTCTGGTAAAACTAGCCTTCATATTGAAGCTAGCACATTCCTCTTCTGTGATCTTTTAATATAGCGCATTCTTTTTTTTCTTTATAGTGCGAGAGGAATGAAGTTGTTTTGCTGCTTATATTCACACAGAGTTCTCACAAACTACTTTTTTCATTATTTATCCTCATGCCATGACTAATATTATAGTTTTTAAAAGGCAGATCTCCAGAAATAATGTATTAAATTATTTTTTTGACTCATCTTTAGTATTTTTATATTTAATTAATATCTATTTTACAATTTGTGCTAAATTCTCAAAAAAATGTTTTTTGTTTTTTTTTTGAGTTTCAAGTTACCACAATAACCTTATTATTTTGTATTGTTTTAATGAACCTTAATGAGGTTGGTGTCCCTTGTTGATTTGACATAGGGGGGTTATTTTCAAAAGGCAAATTCATTTTGCACTACAAGTGCAAAGTGTACTTGAAATTGCACTGAAAGAACATTTGGAAGTGCAGTCGCTGTGGATCCGAGGGGCACATGCAAGGAAACCCAAAAAAAATCATTTTATCTTGCACATGATTGGATGATAAAATCAGCAAAGGTTCCCCTCATTTCAGATCTCCCCCCTTGCAAAATAATTTTGCCTTTTGTAAATAACCCACATAGTCTATTTGACATGTACCTGCCTACTCCCAAACAAAATGTCCTTTTTGAATCAAAACACATAGTCAATAATGTAAGGTAAAGAAAATATCCATTTATTTTTAGAAAAACATAAAATGAGGAAGGCAACACTGGAGACACTTTTGGAATGTGTGAAGCCTTTTGTCCCCCAGGACACACATCAAGGGTTAGTGAATCCTCCTCTGTTCGGCTGATCTTCCTGGGCCTATTGGTGGTAATGCGGAGGGGAGGCACCTGACATTGGGTGAGGCTTCTACTGGGCCCAGCCACCTCCTGCCTGCCACTGGGCACGGCCTCCTCCTCTCTCCCACTGGGCAAGGCCTCCTCCTCTATACCACTGGGCACGGCCTCCTCCTGGCTGAGCTCATCCTGTGTAAGAAAAAGGGACATATTTGTAATTTTTGCTTCCGCAATTACACACAATTTTCAGCTTATGACTTGCAAATATAATTCTAAACAAATAGAAAAGGCTATCTTTTTGACCCCACCATTATTCTAGCTGATCACCAATATTTGAAGTACATTTTTTGGCCACTACGGTCTAGTGATATGTATACATATTAATAATTGTGATTAAATCATTTTTTTTAAGCACTTAAAACATTTTAGAATTTACATCATAAATATTTACACAATCCAAAATTCTCCAAAAAAGTATACCTGGCTCAAGCTATGCGCATCCACTTCCCCAAGGATGAAAGGGCCCTGTTCTTCCTGGGACACCTCAGCTGGGGTGGAGGGAAGGGTGAAGGTGGAGGGAAGGCTGGAGGGAAGGGTGGAGGGAAGGCTGGAGGGAAGAGTGGAGGGAAGGCTGGAGGGAAGGGTCGAAAGTGATTGCCTTGCTTCTGTCTGGTCATCCAGAAATCTCAGTTTTGGGTAGTACCACAGCTTGGGGACATAAACCTTGTCTGCTGCTGCTCCTGATCTGAGGGAATCCTGGATCTTCTTGTGTTCCCGCCTGTACATATTACGCAAGATCCCAATTTTATTTTCCACAAACTTAATGTCTGCCTGGGGGACTTGAGTCTTGACAAATTCCAGAAGTCTCCCCAGTGTTGCCTTCCTTGCATGTCTAATAAAATACAATGGGTGCTTGACCTCCCACAGGTTTCTGTTCTCTTGATACAGATCAATAAAATGAGACAAAAATTCTTCCTCCTTAAAGGGATTCATTTTTGCTGAAAGACAAGACACAAGATAAAAACTGTAATGTCAGTCCAAACTCCCAGTATTATTTTTGGCAGAATATAGGGTACACATACACATACACACACACACACACACACACACACACACACTCACCAAACACACACCCACCCACGTTTAAATACTACCTTCGTTTATGATGCTTGCTACTTCCGCTCGGACATACCTAGGCCAGCGTAATAGCTTTATATACACTGCGCATGTGTCGTGCTACGCCTGCGTCGCCCACCCCTGACGTTCTTTAGGACGATTTGTCCCCGCTCCTTCACTCCTCGTTACGCAGTGGGAGTATATAGAGAAAGATGGCGGAGAGATTATCTGGAACTAGCGTGGAGGAAAGCCCAGAGCCACAACCATCCAGATCCCGGAGGAGATATAAGGCCACCAACATGGCCTTTGAAGAGATGGTGGAGATGGTGTCCATATTGAGAAGGGAGGACTATGATGCCAAAAAAGAACCGTACACCAGACCCAATTTGCGGAAGGACAAAATAATGTCCTCAGTTGTCACCGCTTTTGAAGAAAAATTTGGCATTAAACGGGCTAAAGAACAATTTAGGAAGCAATGGTCTGACCTCAAAACTAGGGAGCCTGAACAATATTGGCGAATCAAGAAGCTGTTTAGAAAAAGTAAGTACTTGTTGTGTGTTCCTATTGAGATACTTAACTTGCATGCTGATCCATATGCTTTTCGTTTAAACAGCATCGTTCGTAAAGACCGTTCTTTTGAAACTACATATGATAATAATAAAATGGTGTTTGTTTTGCAAGAAATAAGATGGTACAGGGTTGGACATACATTTAGGTCTTGATAATTTGTCGTATTCCAAAAATTTGGGGATGTTGTGTAGATGTGTTTGAAACTAGAATGCTTATTAAAAAATGATTCAGTGTAATGTAAGGACAGGACACAGCAGCTGTTTCCACATCTGGACTCACGAGCACTAGTGTACTATGTGACACCAGAGAACATTTTTGCGGGTAATCAACACAGGGGCTCCAGGGGATACTTGAGGTGTCTGCATCTGTGAAACTTGCATCAAAATGTGTATTGTTTTGCAGAGTGAATGTTTTTGTTTAGAGTGAATTTGAATCCTGTCTTCAAAAATATTTTTTTAACAAACTGACAATTGTCCACAACTTCAAAGCAAGGTTTCATATTCCTATTTCAGGACTGAAATATCACTGTGTTTTAAGTATACCTTTTGTTTTATTCTCATAGGGGAGAAAAGATGCAGACAACAGTCCGAGGATCCCAGGACCCCCCCAAGTCACCAGCCTGAAGCAGGAATTACCCCAAGCCCCAGCCCAAGACTACGCCCACCGGACGATCTTGAAGAAGGAGAGGTGGAGGAAGTGTGTGAGATTTGCACCCCACCAAGTGAGTGACTGACACCCCAGCTTAAGGTAATCTATTTAGGCGTGCATATTTTTATGATCATTTTTCTCCTCAAATTTTAGGTGATGTTCTGGTTGTGGAAGGCCTAGCGGCGGAGCCATTTAGCACAGACAGTGCACAAAGACTGATTGGGCAGATAATGGTGTGGAATGGCCAAATTGATCGAATGCGAGACCAAATTGACAGCATGAGAAATCAGCTGGACAGCATGCAACAGGAAATGAAGAACATGATTGATGTTTTGGGCAGAATCTAATCACTTTTTGCCTAAAAACATCAATTATGTTCTTCATTTCATTGTAAAATTTTAACTTTTAAAATTTGTTTAAGTTGTGAAATAGTAATATCAAAATTTAGCAGATGCACATGGTGTGTCATCATGTGCTATCTTCCATCAGGGGATATCAATGTATTTGTTTTGTGTTTGCAACCCCTTCCTCATAATAATGTTAGTTTGTGAGAGGAAAAAAGGGATTGCACACACAAAACACGTACATTGCTCCCCCATGATGGGAGATAGCACATGTTGACTTGAACCATTTGTACTCCCAATTTGTGTGCATTCTGCTAAATTTTTATTTTACATGGGTGACATCACCTGCACCGTTTTTGACATGTTGAACTTTGTAAGTTCCTGTTATTTTTTGGTATTATGTTTTAAAAAACCCTGTTGTCAAGCATAAATTTGTAAACAAAAAATATTTTTGAGAAATATGCCTAAAATAACCCCAAAAAAAAATTATTGTTCCAAAAAAATAAATAAATAAATAAAAAAAACACGTTTAAAAAAAATGCACCTTTCAATGTGCGCACAGTAAAATGTTTTTACTACTACAATGTGTGTGGCTTATTATTTATCAATAACAGTTTCTTAATTTTTGTGGTGTTTACAGTGACAAAGGGCCTTATTAACTAAAGGGAAATGCACTTACCTCTACAAGTGCACTAGGAGACAGCCAAAACTAAATGCAAACAAGAATAAAAATAAGATATTTTATCCAAAATAATTTTTGTTTATTTGGTAAAAGTATAAAGTTGTTCTTGCATTGCGATGGCCCCCCGACCATTAAAGTAATTGATATATCTGTCCCGCACTGGACGGGCGATTTGGGGGGCCAAGCCAGTACGGCCAGTATCCAGGCCTGTGAGTGGAGCTTCGCCACTAAGTCCGGCCTCAGGCCCAACAGAAGTAATAGATGTAGCAGAATGTCTTCTCAAAGAATTATGGAGAATGCAGCAAGCCATTATCACATTAATTATTTTATATTCCACCAGATTTATGGCCGAGAGGAACAAACGGAACCGGCTGGCCAGAATCCCGAAGGCATTCTCAACAACTCTTCTTGCTCTGGCCAGCCGGTAATTAAATACCCTCCTCTCAGGGGTGAGGAACCTTTTGGGGAATGGCCTCATCAAGTGCTTGCCAAGAGCAAATGCTTCATCAGTGATGAAAACTGAGGGGAGTCCATCAACGTTCTGGTCA
Source organism: Lithobates septentrionalis (assembly GCA_037952835.1). Lineage (NCBI taxonomy): Eukaryota > Metazoa > Chordata > Amphibia > Anura > Ranidae > Lithobates > Lithobates septentrionalis. Next base: position 566,346 of record JBBDGP010001232.1, on the reverse strand, counting down.
TCAGGTGGCAATTCCAGGCCACCAGTCTGGAGACACTGGCACAACTCGGTCTGTGCAAAGACTCCTCCGTCCGACATCCGGCCGTTCTTCCCAACGTCCACGAACAGAAAATCCAATTGTGTCGAGACCACTGCCATCAATACTACACTATGAAACCCCTTGTAGTTAAAGTATTAAGACCCCGAATGGGGTGGTGGCACAATGCGGATATGCTTCCCATCAATCGCCCCGACACAGTTGGGAAAGTCCCAATGGTCAGCGAACTGGGAGGCCACAGTCTGCCATTCCTGTGTGTTGGAAGGAAACTGTGGAGTCAAACAAGAAAAAAAAATATAAGTACTTTTAAGCATAACTTTGCTAGCAGATTACACAAAAACATTCTTGAACAACAGCAGTCAAACATTTTTTTTTTTTTTTCAAATAACGTTTTTTATTATTATTTCGTTTTTGCAGTACATTATGCTTTAACAAGTGGTAAATGTAACAGTAGTACAAAAATGCAGGTTTTTTGTATACAGTGCTAGTATTCAATTGCTATGTTCCAATATTAAAACCTTGCAAAATGCCAACTGAGTGTCATCGTCTGTCATTTAATATATCTATTGGCAAGTTTATAATTTTAATGTGATTGCAGAATCATAACTTAGTTATCTGTAACTATAGAAGTCACAGGTTTACATAGTATAGGAGAGTAGAAGGGGATAGTAGAAAGAGAGGAAGGTAGAAGGGGGGGTATAGTAGATATATCAACGGTGGTGTTACCTGGTCATGGTGGGTCCTCCCAGAGGCGCCATAGCTCCCAGACCCTGTTATGTGCTTCCAGTCTATCTTGTAGTCTGGCCGTCATCTTCTCCATCACCTCTATATCCTTTATTCTAGCATATAGATCCTCAGCAGAAGGGGGGGAAGAACGTTTCCAGTGTAGTGCTATAAGGCATCTTGCCGCCATTAGTATGTGGTGTACCAGCTTTTTATATGGAGTGGGAAGTTTAAGTGGCGATAGGCCCAATAGGAAGAATTTTGGGGACGCCTGGACCTGCGTGTCCAGGAGGCGAGCCAGTAATTGTTGGACTGTGGAGTTAGCAGTGGGCATCTCCAGTATATATGTATGAAGGTGCCCCTTGCTCCCTGGCATCTCCAGCATCTATCGGAACTATTGGGGAAAATGGCATGGAGAACATCTGGAGTCATGTACCACAGCAAGAGGATTTTATAAGAATTTTCTTTGTATAAAGAACATAGTGAGCTCTTTGCTGTTTGATTCCATATGGTCTGCCATTGTGAAATAGGGAGTTTCTCACCGAGGATCCCCTCCCATTTAGTCATATACAAGTGTTTACCCTGACCACCCTCAGAGAAGACGTTCAGGATCCTGTATATGCTTGATATAAGCCCCTTCTGGTTGTTACCTGCCAGGATTGTGGTTTCAAACGGTGATGGTGGTGAAAATTGTAGGGTGGGTGTTATAGTAAGTGCTGTAATAGTGAGAGTCCCTGTCACTGTGAAAAGGGATGGAAAATGGACACAGAGTTTGCATGTCAGGTGACTGCAGTGCTACAGAGCATAGCTTTGAAAGGGAGAAAACTGTGTTGGCAGCTTTCTCCAGGTTTTGCTATGTTCCAATGTGGCTCTGTAGTTTGGAGATCCCGCAGAGACTTGGGGGATGGGATCTCTAACCCTGTGTCCATGTCTTATGGATAGCAAGCAGGGTGTGTGCCCAGGTGCACACAGCCCATATAACGAGGGGCTAGTGAGAGCAGAGAGTGGAGGAAGGTGGAGTGTGTGCAGCTTGCTGCTGCAAGACAGACCTGTGTCTGAAAAGCTGTCTTGCTGCTGCAAGACAGACCTGTGTCTGAAAAGCTGTCTGCCCTGTGTGTGACTACATCCCTGGTAAGAGGGGACGGCTAGAAGGGCCTGTGAGACCAGAGAAGGGTCTGGGAGGCTGGCAGAGCCGAGGCGACTAGCAAGTCCAAGGGGGCTGAAGGAAGTCCTGAAGTCTGGGGGACAGTAAGCAAACCCAGGGGTCTGGAGAGTTCTGTTGAGGCCAGGAGTAGGCTGGTTCAGCGGGAAGCGGCAAGGCAAAGTAAGCCTAGGAGCCAGGAGGCTTGGCATTTTCGGTTGTATGAATTTACTGAAGAAGAACCCCTGTGTGGGAAATCCTGTGTATAAACTTTTATTTTGTTCCTGTGAATAAAAATGGGCTGCCATGCCCTCAAATCTGATAACTGACTGCTGTGGACTCACTACGTGAAGATGCATCTGTCACTGAGCTAAATACCCCAATATTACAGTGCATAGTGCCGAATTTGTAAATACCCGTAAAATGCCTGTCTGGGGAGGTCATGTTTGTTTTGTAGTTCGGCAAATGGCAATAGTTTCCTAGTCCTGGGGTCCACCAGGTTCCCAAAGCGGAACAAATTATGGGACGTCCAAGGATGTGACATTTAGTAAGTTAGACTGTCTGTCACTTTGGGGTTACAGATGAAAAAGGTCAGAAGCGATTTATCTGATGAGAGATCATGTTTTGGAGCCAGAGTGCGCCACATCCGTCTCAAATGGGACATGGGACCCAGCATATGTTCAGGGGCTACGTCCGCATTCGCGCTCCACAGCAGATTATTTGGATGTATGGGAGCAAGCCATAGTTTTTCAATTTCTGTCCATTTATTGTAAGATTTGTGGGTGTACCATGAGGCTATTGCTCGCAATTGAGCTGCATAATAATATTTAATAATATTAGGGAATGCTTGTCCCCCCTCATTGCGGGACGCCATCAGCACCGATCTTGGAACCCTGTGTCTTTTGTAATTCCATGTATAATGAAGTAGGTTGGATTGGAGTTTTTTCAGTTGGGCAGTCGGGATTGGTATAGGTAGTGTTTGGAATAGGTATAGAAGCCTCGGGAGGATAGTCATTTTTATTGAAGCTATTCGACCTAGTAGAGAGATGTGGTGTTTTTTCCATTGAGTCAGTGAGGATCTTATAGATCGGAACAGTGGTGGAAAATTCTCTTGGTATAGAGTATTGAATTTTGGTGTGATATATGTACCTAGATACTTCAGGGAAGTCGTTTTTCATGTGAATGGAAAGTTGGATTTTAAGAGTGAGATCTCCGTGGGAGGGATATTGATTGGAAGGGCCTCCGATTTTGATGCATTTATCTTATACCCTGAGAGAGCCCGAAAGCGATCTAGTTCTGCTTGCAAAATCGGGAGAGTAATGTGAGGTTGAGTTAATGTGAGTATGATATCGCCGCGAAGAGGGGGATTTTAAATTCCTTTCCTCTAACCTATATTCCCCGTATATCCGGATTACTCCTAATGGATGCGGCAAGGGGTTCAACGCAAAGTGCAAATAGCAGGGGCGAAAGTGGGCACCCCTGCTTGGTCCCGTTCGTCACTGAAAATACCAGGGATAGTGCAAAGGGGGTCCTGACTTGGGATGACGGACAGGTGTATAAGTGTCTGATAGCTTGTAAGAAGGGGCCCCGAAATCCCATGAATTGTAAGGTGGCAAAAAGAAAAGGCCATCCCAAGCGATCAAACGCTTTTTCTGCATCTAAACTTAGCAGCAAGGCCGCCTGGTGTTCTCTATTCGCCACCTTCACTAGATCTATAACCTTTCTGGTATTGTCGCCGGCCTGTCGCAGCGAGACGAACCCCACCTGGTCTTTATGGACCAAGGAGGGGAGAATCTGGTTTAGGCGGTTGGAAAGTAATTTGGTGAAAATTTTAAGGTCAGAATTCAGTAATGTGATGGGTCTGTAACTTGCGCAGAGGGAAGGATCTTTATCCGGTTTAGGAATTAAAGTGATAAAAGAACGCTGCATGTCTGGAGGTATGGAGGCGTCGTAAAGAAAGGCATGAAAGACCTTGCGCATGTGTGGAAGCAGTATGGGGAGAAACGTCTTCTAGTATTCGTATGGGAATCCGTCTGGTCCCGGGGCTTTATAAGATGGTAGGGACTTAACGGTCATTTCTATTTCCTCATCTGTAATGTGTGTGTTCAATGTCAACAGGTCAGAGGGTGTTAAGTGGGGAATTCCACTGCATTCCAAATATTCTCGCATTTTGTGGGATAAGTCTGGCGAAGGGGGATTTCTAGGTATATCTGGGTTATTGTATAAGTGTTTATAGAAGTCTGCAAAGACATGAGCAATCTCTTTAGGGTGGGAGACTATATGCCCCGATGTGTTTTTGATCTGATGTGGTGTCTGCATGTGAGTTTTGTCACGCAGTTTGTTAGCTAAGAGGGAGTGCGCTTTGTTTCCCTTGTCGTAGAATAATTGCTTCAGTCTTGTCAGTGCTTTTACTACCTGGCCTAGGGCGAATTCCTTTAAAATTGAGCGAAGGCTAATAACCTTCCGAAGGATGGGTATGGAGGGGGTAATTTGGAGTTTACGTTCAAACAATCTAAGATCCTGTTCAGTTTTTGTCTTTGCAGCTAGGGAGTCTTTCTTCATTGCGGAAGATAACGCTATACATTTACCGCGCAGGACCGCCTTATGGGCTTCCCAGAGGGTGGTTGGCGATATATCCGGAGTGGTATTTTCTATGAAGTAGTGTTTTAGGGTGGTATGTAGTTCGACTTGGGAGGGGAGATGTTGAAGAAGAAATGTGTTAAGCCTCCAGTTATAGGATTTACGGTTAGGGTTATCTAGTTCTAGCTGTAGTAGAATAGGGGCGTGATCCGACCACGAGATAAGGAGTATTTGGGCTGTTCGTGTAAGTTTGAGTGTATGATTGTTAACAAAGAAGTAGTCTATGCGGGAGTGTGTGCGGTTGGGGGCGGAATAGAATGTGTACTGCCGATCACCTGGGTGAAGGACCCTCCAGGCATCAAAGAGCGCATATCGTCTGGAGATTTGTCGAAACAATCTAGAGTCCCGGAGAACACCTGGTGGAGATACCCGGGGGCCCACCACCTGACGATCGACAGTTGCTGATTGAACGAGATTAAAATCTCCCCCCACCACCAAGATCCCGGGGTCTGACTTAAAGATGTGTGTGTTTACTTTAGAGAGAAAATTATATTGTTTAGTGTTAGGTGCGTATATGGCACACAACGTAATAGGTTGTGTATGCCAGTGTCCTTGTAGAATAACAAAGTGGCCTCTGGGATCAGAATAATGGTTTGCGCAGATGAAGGGGGTTCCCTTTTTGATTAGTATGGCCACTCCTGCTTTTTTTGAGTACTAGATGAGAGATACACCTGTGGAAAATATCTGGAAGAGAATGCGAACGAGCCCTCTTTATTGAAATGTGTCTCTTGTACTAGTATAATATCAGCTCCTGATTGTCTTAACTCCCGCAGTACCAGATGCCTTTTTCTGTTAGAGTTCAGGCCGTGGACATTCAAGGATAGTAACTTTGCCATCTATTTACGTGTGGACAGGTGTATGTCTGCTTACCTAGTGATGATGCACCAGGGTCTGAGGTCAAAAACCAGGAGCCGGCACCCCCCGGGAGGAAACCAGGACCTTTCACCCACACCGCTGCATGAACTTGACTCCTACGAAGAGGGAAAGAGGAGGAAAAGAGTTGGGGAAGAAAAAGATGATTAAGTGAAACCAAGTGTTAACAGAACGCACACATTATCAAACTATAAATGGCCAATAGGCCTAGGGTATATGGAGTCCCAAGTGCCCGTCCGCTGCCAGTCCGATTGGGGTGGCCGGGAGGGGTCACCAGGGGATCCGCAACCAATGAGGTAATATAAAACACTTATATAAATCCCTGAACTAAAAATCAGGAGGGGGGGTAGGAAGTGAACAGTAGAGCGTCTACTCTTTCTGAGCCTGATCATAGCAAGCCCTTATTAGCAGTGTAAACTGTGGCGTAGGGGCAATTTGGGGGGTACTGAACTAGTATGTTTGACCAGTTTTTGAGTCCCGGGCAGGAGAAATCATTATGTTGGTGTAGTCACGTCCTGTAAGAAGGTGCGGACTATAATAGAACGATAATATTGATCAGTACCTGTGTTTGGCAGGCTTGCGGGATGCTTCTGGGTTTCGGGGCCGGTTAGAGGAGGGTACTTTCTGCCAGACTGTAGGCGGTGACGGAGGAATGGCCACTAGGTCCCATTCTGGTAGCTGTGGGGGTTGAATTTCCAGGGTGTTGCAAAATACTCGGAGGTCTTCTGGGTATCTCAGTACAGCGGAAGTTCCCTGTTGTTTTGCAGTGAGAGTGAAGGGGAAACCCCATCTATAAGGAATTGCTTTGGATTGCAGTATTTGCAGTAAAGGTTGAAGAAGTCTGCGCTTTTGCAGGGTGATCCAAGACAGATCAGGGTACAGCTGTATTTGGGCTCCCTCGAAGATGATTTTATGTGCGATACGGGCTTGTCTCATGATAGACTCTTTGAGGGGATAGGAGGTAATTCTGCATATAACATCTCTCAGTTTCGATGCAGGTCCTTTGGGTCGCAAGGCCCGGTGGGCTCTGTCCATTTCTATATGCTTCGCAGGGGGTTCACCCAATAAGTTGTTAAAGATAGATTGCAGGGTGGTTTGCAGGTCTTCGTTGCCCTCTGGTTCTGGAATACCTCTCACTCGGATATTGTTGCGGCGCCCCCTATTGTCCAAGTCTTCTATATGCCTTTGCATGTCTCTGAGGAGAGAACGATGTTCCGCTCCTTGCAGCTGTGTTCTGTGGACCTGCTAATTTAGTTTCTTGGATCTCTTCTTCCGCCATTTCCACTCTGTCCGCCAGGTGTTTTAAGTCCCGTTTGAAGAACCTGGATTTCTGTGCGACAGGTTGATTTTACATCCTCTATGAGTTGTTTAAAGTCCTCTTTGGTGGGCATCGCCTGAAAATATGTGTGCCACAGAGATGGCATATGTTGGTCTTGTATAGGGTCCAATTGATGGCTTGGTGAGGTTGGGGCTGGAGGCAGAGAGCGTGGACTAAGCGATCCTGCTTCAGACGATCGGTGTGACCCGGGAGCTGGGGGTTCCCATGGCTCAGCCCACATCAAGGCCTGTGGCAGCTGGGGGGGGTCTCTCATGGTGGGTGTCTGTAGAGGAGCATGGAGGGGTGCTGGCTTTTTGTGCATATGTGGGGTTGATAGAAGGCAGCTGTTTAGAGACACTAGTGTCCCTGGATCTAGAGAGTCTTTGTGTCTTAGGTGGGGGGGAGGACGCTGCCATGGCCCACAGTGTCCCATCTTCCTCTCCTGGTGCATGATGCAGCTCCACTGGGGGGATGAGCAGGGCCTGGTAGTGGTGGAAAGTCCTGAGATAGGGCCGAGGGTGTTGGGGACAAAGGTGTCTGTTCCTGGAGGTAGGGGTCTGAAGCCGCCCGTAACAGCCTCGGAAATGCCGCCGAGCACTGGGTATAGTGCTGTAAAGAGGTGGGCGGCTTGGATGGCTGCGGCGCACGTGTCTGCCAGGTCTGGGGATCAGGGAGGGTGGATGGACTCACCGCTCCCATATGTGTGGCTGAGGACACCGGGCCTGTCGCCGTTGGAGAAGAATCTGTAAGGCATCGCTGCTGTGTGAGCTGTGGCGGCTGATCCCGTGGAGACATCCGTCCTCAATGTGCCTGTGTGATCGGCGCCATCTTGTCTCCTCCGGCCAGAGTGCCCTCTGATTGCAGAAAAAAGGTACGGAGGTCCGTGGAGGTCCCCGGAGGGGGTTGGGATGTGCCCCTGTACTTTGAGGATCGGGTGGTCCGCGATCTGCCCATGTGGGTATTGTTGTTTGTCCCCAATAGTGCCTTTGTTGCTGCGGGCTGCTGGAGCTAAGGGATCAAGCGTCCATCGAGGTCGGCTTCCGGTCACGCCCCCCCAGTTAGGGGGTTAGAGGAGGGTACTTTCTGCCAGACTGTAGGCGGTGACGGAGGAATGGCCACTAGGTCCCATTCTGGTAGCTGTGGGGGTTGAATTTCCAGGGTGTTGCAAAATACTCAGAGGTCTTCTGGGTATCTCAGTACAGCAGAAGTTCCCTGTTGTTTTGCAGTGAGAGTGAAGGGGAAACCCCATCTATAAGGAATTGCTTTGGATTGCAGTATTTGCAGTAAAGGTTGAAGAAGTCTGCGCTTTTGCAGGGTGATCCAAGACAGATCAGGGTACAGCTGTATTTGGGCTCCCTCGAAGATGATTTTACGTGCGATACAGGCTTGTCTCATGATAGACTCTTTGAGGGGATAGGAGGTAATTCTGCATATAACATCTCTCAGTTTCGATGCAGGTCCTTTGGGTCGCAAGGCCCGGTGGGCTCTGTCCATTTCTATATGCTTCGCAGGGGGTTCACCCAATAAGTTGTTAAAGATAGATTGCAGGGTGGTTTGCAGGTCTTCATTGCCCTCTGGTTCTGGAATACCTCTCACTCGGATATTGTTGCGGCGCCCCCTATTGTCCAAGTCTTCTATATGCCTTTGCATGTCTCTGAGGAGAGAACGATGTTCCGCTCCTTGCAGCTGTGTTCTGTGGACTGCTAATTTAGTTTCTTGGATCTCTTCTTCCGCCATTTCCACTCTGTCTGCCAGGTGTTTTAAGTCCCGTTGAAGAACCTGGATTTCTGTGCAACAGGTTGATTTTACATCCTCTATGAGTTGTTTAAAGTCCTCTTTGGTGGGCATCGCCTGAAAATATGTGTGCCACAGAGATGGCATATGTTGGTCTTGTATAGGGTCCAATTGATGGCTTGGTGAGGTTTGGGCTGGAGGCAGAGAGCGTGGACTAAGCGATCCTGCTTCAGACGATTGGTGTGACCCAGGAGCTGGGGGTTCCCACGGCTCAGACCACATCAAGGCCTGTGGCAGCTGGGGGGGTCTCTCATGGTGGGTGTCTGTAGAGGAGCATGGAGGGGTGCTGGCTTTTTGTGCATATGTGGGGTTGATAGAAGGCAGCTGTTTAGAGACACTAGTGTCCCTGGATCTAGAGAGTCTTTGTGTCTTAGGTGGGGGGGAGGACGCTGCCATGGCCCACAGTGTCCCATCTTCCTCTCCTGGTGCATGATGCAGCTCCACTGGGGGGATGAGCAGGGCCTGGTAGTGGTGGAAAGTCCTGAGATAGGGCCGAGGGTGTTGGGGACAAAGGTGTCTGTTCCTGGAGGTAGGGGTCTGAAGCCGCCCGTAACAGCCTCGGAAATGCCGCGGAGCACTGGGTATAGTGCTGTAAAGAGGTGGGCGGCTCGGATGGCTGCGGCGCACGTGTCTGCCAGGTCTGGGGATCAGGGAGGGTGGATGGACTCACCGCTCCCGTATGTGTGGCTGAGGACACTGGGCCTGTCGCCGTTGGAGAGGAATCCGTAAGGCATCGCTGCTGTGTGAGCTGTGGCGGCTGATCCCGTGGAGACATCCGTCCTCCATGTGCCTGTGTGATCGGCGCCATCTTGTCTCCTCCGGCCAGAGTGCCCTCTGATTGCAGAAAAAAGGTACGGAGGTCCGTGGAGGTCCCCGGAGGGGGTTGGGATGTGCCCCTGTACTTTGAGGATCGGGTGGTCCGCGATCTGCCCATGTGGGTATTGTTGTTTGTCCCCAATAGTGCCTTTGTTGCTGCGGGCTGCTGGAGCTAAGGGATCAAGCGTCCATCGAGGTCGGCTTCCGGTCACGCCCCCCCCCCCAGTCAAACATTTTTAAAATGTGTTATTAATAAAAAACAAAAACATAAGGCCCACTTATAAGATTACTCACCCCCTCTGATGGACCATTGATCAATTTGTATGTGGGGGGAGGGGTTCTAATCTTGTAGAAGAACACACCTGACATTTGAAAACATTTGAGGGGGTGGGGGGGGGTTCTAATTTTGTAGAAGAACACACCTGACATTTGGAAACATTTGAGGGGGTGGGGGAGGGGTTATAATTTTGTAGAAGACCACACCTGACATTTGTAAACATTTGAAGGGGTGGGGGAGGGGTTCTAATTTTGTAGAAGACCACACCTGACATTTGGAAACATTTGAGGGGGTGGGGGAGGGGTTCTAATTTTGTAGAAGACCACACATGACATTTGGAAACATTTGAGGGGGTGGGGGAGGGGTTCTAATTTTGTAGAAGACCACACCTGACAATTGGAAACATTTGAGGGGGTGGGGGAGGGGTTCTAATTTTGTAGAAGAACACACCTGACATTGGGAAACATTTGAGGGGGTGGGGGAGGGTAAAGCAGTACAATGGAGCTGACAATATATATTGTTAAAGGGACTATAGGCTAGAGGTATAAATGGACCCAGGATTGCATGGTGGGGAGGTTAGTGAAGGTAAATATGCATGTAGGGCAAAAAATGATTAATGAAAAAAAGCAGGCATGCATGAAGATAAAGGGGACATTCACAGCATATTCCAAGCATGGTAATTATGTAACGAGGAAATTTAGACAATACATTAGCAAACATTAAATACATATCATGTAAGATTAAAGGATAAAAAAATTACCTTCATATAGTCCTTCTGCAGAACCTGAATTATAGCAGAACAGGTCTCTGGGATTATGATCCCCAGAGCCTGGGGGGAGATGCCTGTCGAGAACTTCAAGTCCTGAAGACTACTCCCAGTCGCCAAGTAACGTAACGTAGCAACTAGCCTCTGCTCCGCAGTGATGGCTTGCCTCATGCAGGTATCCTGCCTGCAGATATAAGGGGTCAGCATAGCCAGCAGACGTTGAAAAACGGGGTCCGTCATCCTGAGATAATTCCTGAAATCCTCAGGATTATTCTCACGGATCTCACGGAGCAAAGGCATGTGCGAGAATTGGTCACGCTGGCGCAACCAATTCTTCATCCATGAACTCCTCCTCGCCCTGTTCATGGACTGGACTCGGGTCAAAGTATTAACCCCAACACCAAGTCCCCACGCAGCACGAACTCGAGAATGAGTAAGTCCATGCACCATGGCTTCAAAACGGTCGGCTGGTCAAACAAACAAACTTAGAACAAACGCACTGAAAAATGTCAAGGCCTATGAAGAGAGACCTGAAGATCAGGAATGAGCGGACCAGAACGGCCTGCTAGGCAGGTTACGAACTGACCAACACGCACTGAAAACCAGATACAAACCTCACAGAACCGCAGAAAACTATCAAAATAAGTGTGAAAAGCGTCTCTAACCAAACTTCTACTAACACGAGATAAACACAAGATTAGCAGAAGGAGCTCAAAGTGTGGCATAATGGGGCTTGAACTTCCTTTTTCTAGTCCCGTCGTATGTGCTGTACGTCACCGAGTTAAAAAATATCGGACTTTTGGAGTGATCGTGTGTGTCCAAGTTTGTCCGTTTGTAAGTCTGGCGCACCTACGCTACAAAGTCCGTTGGAAAGATCGCCGGACCAAGTATGCCGTAAAGTCCGGTCGTGTGTACGCGGCATTAGTCTTCCCAAAGAGTAGCCTCCCATAAAATGGAACCGAACACAGACTATGCTGAGAAGCCTTATCGGCTGACCAATGCTTCAACCATAAGGCTCTGCGGGCTGTGACGGAATGAGCCATTATCTTTGCTGTCATCTTGACCTGGTCGACAGCCACTTAAGCCATAACTCTACAGTCTTAAAAACTGCAAAGAAGAAGAACTGCCACTTCCCAGACTTTCATCCAAACATTCATCCACCAGCTCCGCTACCCACACTCTAAGGCTGGATTCACACCCATGCCCCCCCCCCCCCCCCAGCGCTCCCCGCATTCCGCAGAACCGCACCACAGAACATGTTCCATAGGAGACCATGATAAATGGATGGTAGTGCAAATCCGCAAAACGCAAAAAGCACCAGAAAAAAACAAATCTCAAAGGGGCGAACCCATCCTAAGTGCTGCTGCCACAGGAGTGAGTGCTACCCCCGGTCTGCAGGCTGCTGCGGCCAAGCTATACAACCTTTTTAGGTCTGCATTTATTTTGCGATCCATAGGATCCCTAAAGAGACCGAATCCTCCAGCGGAAGTATAATGTGGCAGGCGAATACAAGTAATGAAGCATCCACCTTAAGCATAGTGTCCCAAGGGGTACAGCTTCGATACTCCTTTATGCACAATGAGCTTCTTCTCAGCCCCCCCCCCCCCCCACTCATTGTCAATTACTTCTGTAATTTCAGAAATGAAATGGGAAGGAAGGTAATGATTTCTTTAAATACGGGTAGTATGTTTGCTGTTTCTTTGGAGGCTTCCTGACACTTCATCGCATCCTTAACAGCCTCCACCAAGGGGGGAACCAGTGCAAGAATCAAACGTATGCGATTCTGAGACCATCTCAGCCTCAGATGGATCCGAATCGCTATCGACTTCAGTGTTAAAACAGATTAAAAACACGTGATCTGAATCTGCAGATGGTGAAGATACAGCAGGATGAGCAGGATTCCTTGAAACACTCTTTAACCCTTCCTTGACTGCGTGCTTAATGTAGGATTTAACATGGCATGCTTTCGCTGCATTGTCCTGAGCTGTCTGATGTCTTGACCTTTCTTGGTTTGGGTCAGAGCGACTAAAGTGAGGTAAGAGCGAGGGAGATCTGGAATGCTGTGACCACAGTCATCTATCCAGCTGCATGTGACTCTGCGATTTGTCATGTCTAGTCCCTTCTTTACTCTTTTGAGGCTGGAATGCTGATTTGGAGCCTCTATGCGGGAGTTTATCTTGCAGTGGGCCCTTCTATCTGTAAAACAGAGAGGATGTGCTCTCTTAAAAAAAAAAAAAAAAAATATATATATATATATATATATATATATATATATATAATAAACTTCTCCATCCAAATCTTCAATGCTAAGGCAGCTAGGCAGGCAGGCAAAATCCCCCAGTCCTAGAAGGTACAGGATAATAAAAATACTCTGGTGGACAAGTAACACAGCAGAAGTAATGAGAAACCTGGAAGGAGGCTTACCAGAGCAGAGCAGAGTAGCAGATTGATCAGCTGGAGGCTGAGATTAGCCTAGAGGACAGAGCCTGCTGCAATCAGCAGTGAGCATTCTGGTGTTTGCTAGGCAACCCAAAGAGGAAGCTACCTCTGACCTCACCTGCTCAACTCTGAGCTTCCTGAAAGGAGTACATGTGGAGGCGGTGAACTACAAGTCCCAGCGAGCCAAACCACTGCCTGAACACACAAAAACATGGAAGGAGAGAGTGCCAGCACCTGCCTAACGAAGGTATATACAGTCATTTATACTGCCAGTGACCTTTGCCAGAAATACACAGTCATTTATACTGTACCATACAATCCCAGCACCACCGGAACCCACCTCCTCAGGAGATTTACAGCCTATATGGGGGGGTGTTCTGAACCGGGAGAGGCTGAACCCGACAGGATGGATGAATGGAGAAAATAAATAAAAATAAATAAATAAAAATAAACTTTAAAAGGCGTCCGGAGTGAGGACGAAAAAAGAACACTGGTGTGGGCAGACAGCCGCCCGTTTATGGGCTAGAAAAGAGGTGGTCCTGGAGGGGTCAGAGGGGGCGGAGCTGACCCATAGTAGGCTGACATGGGGAGGATCCAGGAAATGTGTATATATATATATATATATATATATATATACACATGCATGTATGTGTGTTTTGAGCTTTGGGGTACACACCCTAATGCAAAAGCTGTGCACACCTATATGTCCAACATTGTGTTTTAGCCTGCCTAATCGACTGTGAGCTTTTGGGCATTCCCAAGTGTAGTGCTGGTGCTTTCCAGTGTGGAACATCCTCACCTTTAGAAGCCAGGGCTTCTAAAAGTGAGAAAGTTCTACATCAGACACCACCAGTATTACACATGGTAATGCCCAAAAGGTCGCATTCTATTTGTGCAGAACTGATACGTTAGAGCTTTGTCTCTGTGAAACGCATATACCCCCTGATAGCAACACACAGAACTCACTGCATTCTGTGGCACAAACACTGATTAAAATAGTTTAAGGTCAGTTCAAAAAAGTTTTAATTATTAAAAATAAATAAAGTACTTTGATTTAAAAATTCTACAAAATTCCAGTAATTTATAATCCAGTGATCCCTGGTAAAATCCCCTAATGCTGTAAAGCATTTTATAATGAATTATAACTTCTCAGGGATAAATATTTTTTTTTGTACTGGATGATATCCAGTTTCTATTAAAACAGAACGCTCTAAGAATTCCTGGGTAACACGTCCGACAAATATGTGGCTTGGCGAGATGATGCAAAATCTGGCCGAGCTATGCCAATTTCTTTATGGGACAGTGGGAACAACAGTATATAGAACACAAAATAGGCCTAGAAATAATAGTTATTGTTAAAATTTTAATCTAGGTCAAACTACAAATCAATCAGACTCTTTGAATTTTGATCAAATTTGTGGTTGATGATTGTGATGCCTACTCATAATGTTATCTGCAACCTTCAACCCTGGTCAGCAGCCTCAAAGCAGCCAAAAGTTAGTGAGAACTGGATAATCAAGTGCCTTATTATAAGAGGTGAGGCTGAGTGTGTTTAACAAACTATGCTAGTCCATTTGTGAACTGTCTTTTTTCATCAATAACTGCTTTTAATAAAAAAACTCTTGAAAATAACAGGCGCATGCGTGGTACTGAGACAGAAGGCCGCCTAAAGCTGAAGCTCCGCTCCCCTGTGGAACTCCGACGGCTACCGGGGGGCCATTAACGGCTGGACACACTTTATATTATCACCCCCTGAGGCACTACGACCCGGTGCATGCCTTTGTCAAAGCAGAAGTCCCCTGGAGCAGCTCAGAAGTCTTTAACCCACTATCTGCTCCAGGCCAGAGAGCAGAACAGCATGTCCCACAATGGTGCCGCGGAACATGATGGCTCCCTTGCTGCTCCGAATTTTCCTCTACCACCAGTGCCAGGCTTTCCTTTGGCAGTGGCTGTGAGTATATCACATCATTATCTAAAGCAGACCTTAATGCTAGCCTGGACACCATAGGGGTTATTTACGAAAGGCAAATCCACTTTGCACTACAAGTGCACTTGGAAGTGCAGTCGTTTTTAATCTGAGGGGTAGATCTGAAATGAGGGGAAGCTCTTCTGATTTTATCATCCAATCATGTGCAAGCTAAAATGCTGTTTTTTATTTTCCTTGCATGTCCCCCTCAGATCTACAGCGATTGCACTTTCAAGTGCACTTGCAGTGCAAAGTGGATTTGCCTTTCGTAAATAACCCCCCATGTATAACAAAATAGCTGAAAAGTACCAATCTGAGCTGCACAAAACTTCTCACACACTCTCTCAAGAAATTGCAGCTTTAGGGACCAGAAAAGACAGACTAGACACTAAACATGATAAACTGGCACTGGCTTACAGTGACCTCAGCAGGGAACATGAATCATTGTCTGTTGCATTTACCCAAGTACAGATGCAGATAGAAGATTTGGACAACAGGAACAGACGTAATAACCTTTGCCTGCGGGGTATCCCAGAGTCAGTTACAGACCTGATTCCCGCAGACATTAAGCTCTTTAAGTTTCTCCTGCCAGACCAGGAATCTGCAGCCTTTAACTGTAACAGGACCCATAGAGCCCTGAGGCCTATGCCCCCCGCAGACAAACCACTATGTGACATAGTTCTTTGTATGGAGGACTTCTTAATCAAAGAGGAGATTTTGAGGGCTGCTAGAAATACACCCAACATAATCTTGGATGGTTACACAGTGCACATTTTCCCAGATATCTCCCCTGCAATGCTAAACAGGCACCGGGGAATGAGAGAAGTTACTGCGCTGCTCCAGTCAACTCACATTCGTTACAGATAGGGGTTCCCTTTTAAACTGGTGATTCCATACAATGGTTCTACTTATGTAGCCACCACAGTTCTGGACGGTCAAGAAATCCTAGTAAAACTAGGCCTCATGGAGGTTTGCGCCCACCTTCTACACCCAGACCATCAGCAACTTGGCACACACCCTCCCCTAGAAGGGACTGCTGGAGAATTTGACATGACATATGAAGAAGATAACGGTTACAGATTACTATATCTTTGAGAAAATAGCCTATTAGCTTCTGAATTGATCACTATTGCTGTTCTAATTCTACGAATATGCACATTATAAGAAAAATATGTCTTTGCATCAGAGGCCATTCCCTGGTGCTAGTGCATGGCTTCTCCACCCATCTTTGAGGTTACCATAGCCACAGTCAAGTTGATATTGTTTTGTCCCCTTTAAAGGCTTGTTTGGCTTTTGGTGTCTTCACTGCTGGGTTTGAGACCTAGATGTCTTGGTTTTGTTTTTCTTTTTTCAGGTTTCATGTATTTTCCTGATCCAAATTGTTTTTTGCTTTTGTTCTTAAATTCATTCATTTTAATTTTTCGGTACACATTTGACTTGCTGTTTTTTTCTCTCATCTTCTCATGGTCACAATTTTTTTACTATAGTATTGTATCCTCAATACCTGAATATAATGGTGTTACACTATTTAGTCCACATGATGGTTCTAACATGGCATCACTTGCTAATAGAGGTATTCTATGTCCATTCTTATTGCTACAGGGCCTCTTTGGGCCTATACTTACACTCCTTCTGATTAGCTATGAGTTTAGCCTACACTATGACAATTAAATGTATTTCCTATAATGTACAGGGTTTTAATTCCCCCATTAATGCCCCATACACACGTCGGACATTGATCGGACATTCCGACAACAAAATCCTAGGATTTTTTCTGACGGATGTTGGCTCAAACTTGTCTTGCATACACACGGTCACACAAAGTTGTCGGAAAATCCGATCAATCTGAACGCGGTGACGTAAAACACGTACGCCGGGACTATAAACGGGGCAGTAGCCAATAACTTTCATCTCTTTATTTATTCTGAGCATGCGTGGCACTTTGTGCTTCACATTTGTGTACGCACGATCCAAAATTCCGACAACTGATTTTTATAGCCTGCTCTCAAACTTTGTGTGTCGGAAAATCCGATGGAAAATGTGTGATGGAGATCACACACGGTCGGAATTTCCGACAACAAGGTCCTATCACACATTTTCTGTCGGACAGTGCATAAGAGACGTAAGGCCTTTTCCTACTACAAAAATCTAGGTGCTAAAATTCTGCTGATACAGGAAACACATTTCTCGCCATCCTCTCATCCAAAATTCTTTCCAAGAGCATACCCGCAATCCTTCTACACTGTACATTCCTCCAAAAGTAGAGGTGCTGCCATATTTCTACATGCATCTTTTCCAGCAGGGGGTTAGACAGATTCATAGAGATAAAGATAGCAGGTATGTTTTTATTAAGGGAATCCTACATGGTAGAGAACTTACAATTGCTAGTATATATGCTCCAAATGAAACCTCTGCCTCCTTTTCTATTTTTGAGCTTCTTGCAAAATATCAATCCTCATATGATTGTGGGAGGTGACTTTAACATAGTGGCAAATCCAACCCTAGATCGCAGTACTTTTACTACACATTCAAAATCCTTTCCTAAATCACTCAACCGTACACTCCAAGATTTTCAACTAATTGACACGTGGCAAGCTCATAATGTCGGTGCGAAGGAATGCACATTCTTTTCCCACCCTCATAATAGTTACGCCAGATTAGCTTACATTCTTTTGACCCCCATTATACTGGCTAATTCTGTTGAAGCCTCTATCCATAATCGTGTATGGTCTAACCATCAAGTCACCTCCTATGTCATGGAATTTATCAAACTGGCTCCCACTCCATATACATGGAGACATAATGAGGCTCTCCTTTCGGATGCCGCCATGGAGGCAGAGGTTTCAAAGGCAATAGATGAAAAATTTTAACTGAATGCAGCTCCTGAGATCTCTGTTACTACAGTGTGGGTAGCACACAAGGCGGTTTTGAGGGGTAAACTCATTAGTCCAGCAGCCTCTCGCAATAAAGCGAATCAGCACAAAATATTGTCCCTCACACAGGAACTAGTTCAATTATATAAGAATAGTAAAAGAACCGAATGGTTAACACTGTGCTCAAAATCAATATACTTTTAAAAAAATTGAAATAAATCAAATAAATAAAGCTGCCGGCACCAAAAGTCCTAAATACAAAACTCGAATCAGTGAAAAACATGGGGTGGGTGCTGCACTAATAACAGTGTATATATCCAAATAATAAAAAACAGGAAATATGAAGTTCCTTTCAAATGTTCAGAAATGGTGAAAATCTTAAATTTAGAAGTGGAAAACTAAGGCAGAGTCCCAATAATTGAAACTGAGACACTGCATAAACAATGTTGCATCTATGTTATTGTCAAACCTATTTATACAATAATAAACTCCATTAACCGCTTCCCGACTGCCTCACGCAGATATACTGCGGCAGAAGGGCACGTACAGGCAGATTAACGTACCTGTACGTTGCCCTTTAAGAGGCGTTTTGCTGGCGCACCCACCAGGAGCTCCGTGACCGCTATCGCGGGTTCCGAGGACCCGGGGATGCCCGCGATCATCTCACAGTGAGGAAGAACGGGGAGATGCTAATGTAAACAAGCATCTCCCCGTTCTGCCTAGTTACACTGTCACTGATCTCTGCTCCCTGTGATCGGGAGTGGCGATTAGTGTAGTGTCACACACAGCCCCCCACAGTTAGAAACACTCACTAGGACACACTTAACCCCTACAGCGCCCCCTAGTGGTTAACTCCTACACTGACAGTGACATTTTTTCAGTAAGCAATGCAATTTTTTAGCATTGATCGCTGTATTAATGCCAATGGTCCAAAAAATGTGTTAAAATTGTCCGATGTGTCCGCCATAATGTCGTAGACATGATAAAAATCGCTGATCGCAGCCATTACTAGTAAAAAAAAATTATCAATAAAAATGCCATAAAACTATCCCCTATTTTGTAGACGCTATAACTTTTGCGCAAACCAATCAATAAACGCTTATTGCAATTTTTTTACCAAAAATATGTAGAAGAATATGTATCGGCCTAAACTGAGGAAAAAAAATGTTTTTTTAAATATTTTTTGGGGATATTTATTATAGCAAAATGTAAAAAATAATGTGTTTTTTTTCAAAATTGTCGCTATTTTTTTGTTTATATCGCAAAAAATAAAAATCGCAGAGGTGATCAAATACCACCAGAAGAAAGCTCTATTTGTGGGAAAAAAAGGACGTGTTTGGAAGCCACGTCGCACGACCGCGCAATTGTCAGTTAAAGCGATTTAGTGCCGAATCGCAAAAAGTGCTCCAGTCAGGAAGGGGGTAAATTCTTCCAGGGCTGAAGTGGTTAATGGAAAAATATTGTGCTCAAATGCCAAAAGTAATGTTCTCAAATACCAAAAATAAATTAAGAATATAACACCAAAAAATTGCAGAAAATTAACTAAGTGAAATATACAAAAATGCTCATGTGAATTAATTCAGTAATCTAATACTAAGAAAAATCCACAAACCCATCAGTGAAAAAGTGTCTTTAGAAAAAACAGAAACATAATCTGAAAAAATAAAGAAAATATAAAAAGTAAACAGTAACAAATTCCCAAATTAATTTGACGGTGAATCAGAAGATGTTCATGCAGGTGTAAAGACAAGATGTTAGCACAAAGCTGTGAAGAAAAAGGCCCTTCTTCCAAACAGGCTTTACACCCAAAGTGAGTCTCACCAAGCTCAGGGAATTCAGTCTCCCAAAAACCTGTGACACTGACGTCATCACGCTCTGTCTCTTCAGAGATTGATGGTACAGCAAGCAGCAGGCAGAGGAAGCCAGAGGAGACGCCGCTTTCTGATCCACTGACACACCGTGCATATATGAGCTTTGTCTTGTAAGTGCAATCTATTTGAGCATATTAAAATATTCTTTTAAATACTGCATGTGTGCATTTCTTGTTTGTGTTTCTGAGTGACAAAGATCCAGCAGTTTGGGACATCCAATTAGGTTTTTGGGAGACCGAATTCCCTGAGCTTGGTGAGAGCTCTGTTGTGGTAATTTTTGCAGGTAAGGAGACTACATACTCACTTTGGGTGTAAAGCCTGTTTGGAAGAAGGGCCTTTTTCTTCACGGCTTCATGCTAACTTCTTGTCTTTACACCTGCATGGACATCTTCTGATTCACCGTTAAATTCATTTAGGACTTTGTTACTGTTTACTTTTTATATTTTCTTTATTTTTTCAGATTATGTTTCTGTCTTTTCTAAAGACTTTTTTTCACTGATGGTTTTGTGATGTTTTCTTAGTATTAGATTACTGAATTAATTCACATGAGCATTTTTGTATATTTCACTTAGCTAATTTTCTGCAATTTTTTGGTATTATATTATTAATTTATTTTTGGCATTTGAGCACAATATTTTGCCATTAATGGAGTCAATTATATAAGAACTCTATAGACTTGGGCCTAGAGTCCACTAGACTTGCTATAGAGCAGAAACATTTGGAACTGGACACATTACTCACGGCCAAAGTGGAGAAAGCCCTCAGATGGTCCAAGGCCAGGTTTCTATTACAAAGCAATTCCACCTTCACTATGTTTGCTAGAAAACTGAACCAGTCTCTGCACCCTCCACATGTATACAAATTGAACACAACGGGTCTGACCATGTCTCACCCACAGGAGGTTCTGACATTATTTTAAAATTTTTATTTGGATCTCTCGGCTCCTCCCCAAAATACCCTTTAGTCCCGATACAAGCATGGTTGGATACTATACCGATCCCTACTCTCACCTTATCACAACTTCAATCTCTCAATTCTCCAATTACCCTACCTGAAATTGTAAAGGTTACTAAATTTCTGAAAAAAGGCTCAGCCCCTGGACCGGATGGATTCACTTCCCTATATTATAAAAAGTTTTATTCTCCATTATCTCCTAGACTGGTTTGGCTTTTTAATCATATCCTTCAAGGTCATAAGTTCCCAGAGGAAATGCTGTTAGCCAACATGTCACTGATTCCGAAGCCAAAAAAAGGACCATGCTCTGCCACTGAACGATAGGCCTATTTCGGTCATTAACAATGATCTGAAATTTTTTTGTAGAATATTGGCTGATAGACTGGCGGAGATAATCCCCTCTTTATTATCACCGTATCACTCTGGATTCATTCCTAATCATCTCATTACAAACAATATCCGCCTTGTAGCAAATGTTATTCAAGATGCGAATTTGTTCTCTAAAAATCTATTAATGCTCAGCCTAGATATAAGGCTTTTGACAATGTGTTGTGGAGCTATATATTGTCTCTCCTGCTACAGCGTTATGATTTTCAGGGTGAGTTTTTATGGGTGTTTCAGGCCCTGTACCACAGCCCCAGGACACGGATTAGAATCCCTGGATGCAACTCAGACTTTTTCCAGCTTGGTAGGGGTACCAGATAATGGTGCCCGTTTTCACCTCTCATATTTACCCCTTCTATTGAACCCCTGGCCACAGCTATTCTCAACCACCCCGATATTTCTGGATATATTAAAGATCCCTTAAATTTCAAACTCTGTATGTATGCAGATAATGTGTTATTATTTCTCATGAACCCCCACGGTCACTTTACATAATCTTCTTAAGATTCTAACACAATTCGCTGAATTATCAGGCCTTTCAGTGAATATATCCAAATCAGTAGCCCTTCCACTTACACAACTATACCCCTGTTGAGCTGGAGAATATGAAAATATTGTTCCACTTTGTTTGGGCGAACTCATCCTTATCCTACCTTGGAATAGTACTCCCTGGAGATTATAAATTATTCTTTGAGTGTAATTCCCAGCCTTGCTAATTAAATTGAGACAATTACTAAAAACCTGGTCGGCATATCACATTTCGTTCATGGGAAGAACGACCACCATAAAGATGGCTATACTCCCTAAACTCCTTTATTTATGCTGGGCCTTACCCCTTATGATCTCTAAATCCTATCTTCTAAAAATTCAAGCAGAATTTAACAAATTTATTTGACAAAATAAACCCCTAGAACGGTGCTTGCTCATAGGTTGGGAGGTCTGGGTGTCCCTCAGGTGTGGCTATATTATGTGGCAAGCAGATTTTCCCAACTTGCCCAATGGAATATTGTGGACTCACAGGTCCCCTGGCTAAGATTTGAACAAGCTTCAATCTCTCCCTACTATCTCCCTGGGCTTATTATGGTCCTCTAAACTCCCTGTTTCGGACATGGGTGCACATAATACAGTTGTAACACGCTCATTGAAATTATGAGACTTATATAGGCTCGGGCTTGCGCTAATTTCTAAGACTTCTCCAGGGCATTTTTCACAGCATTTGGGGACACAACGAACCTGACGAGACTGAGCGATTTTCAATATGAATCACAATTTATTTATTTTTCTCAATTACAAACCCCAAAAAATACACCACCCCAAGAGTTTTATCATTATCTCCAAATTCTGCTTTTTTTTCTGACACGTTATTCCTTAACCTCATCAGACTCCCAGACCTCCTTCAAATTCCTTTGTGGAAGCGCTCCTAGACAGAAGGGCTTGATCTCTGGACTTTATAAATCAATGATGGGAATAGGAGATTATCTCAAATTAAAATACATGTACAGTTGGGAACAGGAGCTAAACTTAGAATTTGACCCACAAGACTGGGAGTCAAAATGGCAGAAAATGCGTAAGTGTACTAAATCCCTAACCATACATGAAGCGGCACTTAAACATTTTACATGCTGGTATTATACCCCTTCTAGGTTACACACGATTTTTCCACAGGTTTCCCCCTCCTGTTTCTGAGATTGTGTCCTTCTGGGCTCCTTTTTGCACGTGTTCTGGGGCTGTGATAGAATACAAACCACATGAAATGAAGTGTTCACCCTTGTGGACATGCTCGCGGGGAGACATCTCGCAAAAATAGGGAGCTTTGCTCTAGCTATAGACCCATTTCATTATTGAACGCCGACATGAAGCTATATGCCAAAGTCCTGGCAGGTAGACTAAGGGACAGAATGACCACCCTGGTGCACCCAGATCAGGTGGGTTTTGTGCCGGGAAGGCAGAGTAGGGACAATGGAGTGCGTTCAGTACTCCTGGTAGAGTCCACCAAACAAGGGGGGCCCCCAGTTCTATTTCTGTCAATGGACGCAGAAAAAGCGTTTGACAGGGTAGACTGGGGGTGTATGATCAAAACTCTAGAAACAATGGGAATAGGCCCAAGATTTATCTCCTGGGTGAAAATACTTTATACCAGTCCTACGGCATTTGTAAAGATGAATGGAGTTTCCTCTGACCCCTTCCGGATGGATAATGGCACTAGGCAGGGCTGTCCATTGTCCCTCCTACTATTTGTCCTTACCTTGAACCCTTATTATCTACCATTCGTAATAATCCAGACTGTAGCGGGTGAGGATAGGATCAGAGGAACATAAACTAGCGGCTTTTGCCGACGATGTGATGTTTTTCATTACAAACCCCAAGATTACGATCCCGAATATTTTGAGGGTTCTTAAAAGATTTGGGGAGATATCAAATTTTAAAATCAACCTCGGTAAGTCCGAGGTGCTCAATGTGAATGTGGGAATACAAGAGGAAAAGAACCTCGTAGGGTCATTTCCCTTCCCTTGGAGGAAAGCGATTAGCTATTTGGGGATCAAGTTATCGAATAACCTGAAGGAAATGTATTTAAACAACTACATCCCACTGTTGGATGAAATTAGACGGGAAGTAAGAGGCCTGGCCTCACGTCCCCTTTCATGGATTGGTCTTATCAATTCTGTGAAAATGGCTATAACGCCTAAAATACTGTACAAGTTCCAGATGCTCCCTATCCCGCTCCCCCAGTCGTATTTTAGGGCCCTAAGGGGCCTGATATCGAGGTTTGTCTGGGGTGGCAAAAAATCATGAATTGCTAGATCAGTCCTGAGTAGGAGGAAAGAAAAAGGGGGGCTCGCATTTCCAGACTTCAATAAATATTATAAATCGGTGGTACTTACACGAGTAATAGAATGGTCAAAGGGGGCTTTGGATAGGAGGTGGGTAAATATAGAACACAGTTTGAGTAGTAGGGATTTAAGTCACAAAATTTGGAACCCTCCCAAGTTTAGAACACAGCACAGAAACGGCGGCACTAACACATAATGCTTTAAAGTTTTGGGACCAGGTCCACACCCAGAATAAGTGGACTTATAATTCACCTTTGATATATGTGAAAGAGAATTTTTTTTTGAACCGGGGAGGAGGGAGGTGGGAGGGAATTGGATTAAAAGGGATAGTATACAATTAAAAGATGTAATTAGAGAAGGGAAAATATGCATGTATTCTGAGTTAAAAGATAAGTCTGAGAATTTCTCTATTGATCCATGGAGGTACCTCCAGCTGTCTCTTTTCATCCGGAAATTGCCGAAACCACTCAGAAGTAGGGAAGAGTACAGACCCCTTGAGCAGCTCTGTGAGAGGGAGCAACCGAGGGGCCTGGTCTCTCGAATTTATAAAATTCTGAGCGAGAGGGAGGAGATGGAGGCGCCCCAGTATATTAAGGCATGGGAAAGGGAGTTAGGGTCACGGTGTAGTAATTTCACATTAAGAAAGATTCTGAAGATGTTACATAAATCAGCAGTAGATAGTAAGAGGACAGAGATACATTCTAAATGCCTAGCAATGTGGTATGCCACCCCAGACAAATTAAACAAGTTTGACTCGGCAAAATCTGAGAAATGTTGGAGGGGGTGTGGGGCTGTGGGGACGATGACGCATATTTGGTGGGAGTGCGCTGTTATCAAAATTTTCTGGGAAAAAATAATAAAACTAACTAAAGTCATCACGGGTAAAACCGTGGTAGAAGATCCATGGGTTTGTCTGTTTCACAGTATGGAAGAGCCCATCAAGCCACATCAAAAATCTATAGTACCCATTTTGCTGGACTCGGCCAAGAGGCAGATTGCGAGGAACTGGCTGGATCCAGATAGCCCAAACATTCGAGACTGGCTCTTCTGTATAAATGAAATATATAACATGGAGGGTGTGGATAGTGAGGGAGCCTATCTGGAAGTGGGGGAGGGCCGGGTGGATATATGGGCAGTATGGCAGAAGTATAAAAGCTCTTGGAGCTATCTGGAGGAGGTTACAAGGAGGGACTGATGGGGAGGAGATTTTGGATAGTTCAGTTACAACAGGAGTACCCTATTTAGCATTATGATGATCAACTGCAGAGGGGGGGCCGGGGAGGGTCAGAGGGGGGAGGAGGGGGGGTGGAAATGTAAGCGGGTATATAATGGAATGTTATTGTAAAAAGTGGTGATGTAGACTCTCCGTTGGAGGAGAGCTACTTATTTTTTGTATTGGAAAATTTAAATAAATAAATATTTAAAAAAAATACATGTACAGTTGGGAACAGGAGCTAAACTTAGAATTTGACCCACAAGACTGGGAGTCAAAATGGCAGAATATGCGTAAGTGTACTAAATCCCTAACCATACGTGAAGCGGCACTTAAACATTTTACATGCTGGTATTATACCCCATTTTCCATACATTACATGATTCCATACCTGTCTTTGATGCTAAGTGGGACCCTTGGTTCATTTACTGATTTTTGTTCTCCCAGGTTTTCATGTAATGGATTTATGCTCTGTTTATTTTTGTAGTGAATGTTCTTTTTGTTTAGTCGACATGTATTCTTTAATTTGAGATACATTACACAGTATTATTTCCTGCTCCAACACCTTTTGTTACTTGATATTGGACTGCCTACAATTTTGGTGTTATCTCCCACAACAGTTATGGGTCTATTACTCTCTCCAAACGTCATCCTTAAGTTGCTATTGAAGGACATATCTCCAGAATCCCCTTGATTGGTCAACACATTTGGTTGCAGATGACAATAAATAGATCACAATGGCTCTAACCCTCCCCTATTTTATCCATTGAATTATTATAAAAAATAATAATTGATTGCAGTGGTATTAAAATAATAATAGTTATTCGAGATAAAGCATTGCAAATACTGTATAGTACCATCACTCTAGTAGCTAATGCACATACTAATAAAAAACTGTATATCATAAGCACTTTATATTTCGTTCTTTTTAATTTTTTTTCTTTTTGCATGATACAATAGAGAGCTACAGAAGGAGAACAATAGATAAAATATTACATATTGTCAAAAGCCAGAAGTATATTTCATACAGCAATAATATCTGTAGACATATACTGATCAGGAGAATCTCCAGAATATTATGTGAAATTATGAACGTATCTGTATGCAGTGGCATCGCTAGGGGGTGACTTTTGAGGCTATAGCCTCAAATCTGGGGCCTATAGCTCCAAGTCTCTGCAGGGGTCCCCAACCACAGGGCCGGGGCCCACTACCAGGCCGTGGCCTCTTTGCAGCCAGGCCGTAAGTGCGGCAGGCAGCACAGGAGAGCCGGAGAGTGGGTAGGCAGCATGAGAGAGTTGGGCGGGCAGCCAAGAGCAGAGAGATGACATCATCTCTCACCGCCCGCCCTGCATCACTGCTGTTCTGCCCTTACTATGCAGCCACGGGCAGCAGAGAGATTACATCATCTCTTACTGCCCTCCCTCTCCCTGGTTACCCTGATGTATGAAGCGGCTCTCTTGGGACTCTGAGGTAAGGAGGGGCTCTCTGGTGACCATGAAGAAAGGAGGGGCTCTCTGGAGATCCTGATGCAAGGGGCAGGCTCTCTGGGGACCCTGATGTAAGTGGGGGGCTCTCTGGGGACCCTGATGTAAATGGGAGGCTCTCTGGGGACCCTGATGTAAGGTGGAAGCTTTCTGGAGACCCTGATATAAGTGGGGGCTCTCTGTGGACCCTGATGTAAGGGGGGCTCTCTGGGGACCCTGATGTAATGATAATATATATAATGTAATATATATATTGTCACGTACCTTACTGTGGAGTCTGAAATGACGAGGGTGGCCTCTTGCACGGTTCCGGTCCTAACACCCCTGGAGGTTGAGACAGGGCTGCTAGGGCGACGGAAGGGTGCAGGTGTCTGTTGGCAGGATCAGGAACACCGGAGCCTAGAGATGCTGGTGGGATGTTGATCCTGGATAGGTTCAGGAAAGTCCAACAGGAGAACTTGCAAGATCTGGAACAAGCAGGAGTAGGCAACGTGCTGGCAGGAAGGTACACAATCGATAGGCAGGTTCGTAGTCAGGGGCTAGCGGAGGTTGGCAATGAGCTGGCAGAGAGGTACAGGATCAGAAGACAGAGCCATGGTCAGAAGTTCAAGCTGGGTTCAGTACAGGAAGCAGAAGTAAACAGAGTTGCAGGGATAATCCAAAAGAGAAGTCAGGAAGGCCAAGGTTTCAGGATCAAGGTTCAATCAAATAGCAATCAAGGATACAGGAACTAGCTGAGACAATCCAGCACTGATACTAGTATGCTGATCCTTTAAATAGGGCGCCCTGTGCTGTGATTCGTTGGCTTGCAGACATGCCCACGTCGACGTGCACTCGTTCATATGAGAGTACTAACGTGCGTGCCTGGTCCGGGGTTCACACATTCGTGCCGCACGTCTGACTGGCGCACGGGAACGAGCGGTTGTAGTGGTTCTCTGACATTGCCCCCTCCTTACGGGCAGCCTCCGGATGCCCCTCTGGATCCTTCTTTCTGGATGAGAGCGATGAAAAGCTTGTATAAGCCTTGGGGCATGAAGGTTTGCTTCCGGTTCCCAGGAGTTTTCTTCTGGGCCAAAACCTTTCCATTTAATTAAATATTGATTATGCCCTTGCCTTTTTCTGCAGTCCACAATGGTCTCGATCTCAAACTCCTCCTCTCCATCCACCATTATGGCCTCTGGGGGCCCCATTTCGCGTCCTGGAAAGGGATTAACCACGTCAGGTTTCAACAAGGAAGTATGAAACACAGGATGTATCTTGAATGTGTCGGGAAGTTCAAGTTCATACGCCACTGAATTGATCTTTCTCTTGACTGGGAAAGGTCCCAGATATTTAGGTCCCAATTTCCTGGACGGGCAGACCAGTTTCAGATTGACTGTTGAAAGCCACACACGGTCACCCACTTTCAAATCCAGTTCTCCTCTCCTCTTTCTGTCAAAGAATCTTTTATTAACCTCCTGTGTCCTGGCAATGGTCTCTCTCA
Organism: Lithobates septentrionalis; assembly: GCA_037952835.1. Classification (NCBI taxonomy): domain Eukaryota; kingdom Metazoa; phylum Chordata; class Amphibia; order Anura; family Ranidae; genus Lithobates; species Lithobates septentrionalis. The sequence goes on along the minus strand of JBBDGP010001232.1, from coordinate 538,464 downwards.
GCACCTGGTTATTAGTATCAAGGAAATTTAGTCTGTCCTGAACAGCTGGTAACGGAGAGTCTGGAATTAGCGTTGGCAAGAAAGAGGGATGGAACCCATAATTAGAGAAGAAGGGAGATTGGTTGGTAGCTGTATGGGTAGAGTTGTTAAATGCGAATTCCGCCAAGGGCAATAGTGAGGCCCAATCTTCCTGGGAAAAAGAGGTAAAGCATCGCAGGTATTGTTCTAGCGTTTGGTTGGTACGCTCAGTCTGTCCATTGGACTGGGGATGATACGCTGAGGAGAAATTTAGTTTGATGCCCAGTGCTTCGCACAGTGTTTTCCAAAATCTTGAAGTAAACTGCACTCCGCGATCTGAAACAATGTCACTAGGGATTCCATGCAATCTCACCACTTCTTTAATAAAAACTTCAGCAGTTTCTGTTGCTGATGGGGGTCCCTTTCATGGGGACAAAATGTGACATCCTGGAGAGGCGGTCCACCACTACAAAGATGGATGAAAATCCTTCCGATGGAGGGAGCTCTACAATAAAATCCATCGCAATCTTATCCCAGGGTCTTTCAGGAATGGGTAGTGGTCTTAATAATCCCCATGCTTTGCTTTTGCTGTTCTTGTTTCTGAGACAAATTGAGCACGAGCCGACATATTTCCTGCAGTCCCTTGCTAAGCTGGGCCACCAAAAATGTCTCTGGACCAAATCCATGGTCTTGTGTCCCCCGAAATGGCCGGCCAGTGGGTAGTCATGGCACACTTGTAAAATAGTGGTACGCAGATTCTGTGGTACGAAAATTTTATTCCCCTGCCAATAGAGCCCATCGTCTTCTTGAAGGTTCATATCTGGAGGCAGAGAGATTCTCCTGGATGCTTGACGTATCTGTGTCATTAAATCATTTTGTGTGAGCAAAAAATTCCCAGCCTGTAATATGGTATCCGTTTGAGGTGGAACCTTGATTTCCGTGAACATACGCGACAACGCGTCTGGTTTCACATTCTTGGATCCGGGCCGGTAGGTTATATGAAAACTGAAGCGAGAAAAAAAAAAAGAGCCCATCTTGCTTGTCTGGGTCTGAGACGTTTAGCAGTCCTGAGATACTCTAAATTTTTGTGATCTGTGAAGATCAGTATTGGGTGTGTTGCTCCCTCCAAGAGGTACCGCCACTCTTCCAGAGCCGATTTGATTGCCAACAGTTCCCGGTCCCCCACATCGTAGTTCCTTTCTGAAGGCCCTAATTTCTTCGAGAAAAAGGCCACAGGGTGCATTAAAGCTTTAGGTCCTTGGCGCTGAGACAGGATGGCCCCTACAGCGCTCTCTGAAGCATCTACTTCCAGTATGTAGGGAAGGGCAGGATCAGGGTGCTTCAATACCGGGGCAGAGGTGAATAGTCTCTTTAATTTGTCAAAAGCAGCTTGAGCTACCTCTGTCCACTGAAACGGTTCTGTTTTTTGGTGAGCTGAGTGATGGGCATGATGATACCCGAAAAGTTTTTAATAAATTTCCTGTAAAAATTGGAGAAACCAATAAACCGTTGTACACCTTTCTTGTCAACGGGAGGCGGCCAGGACATTATGGCTGCGACCTTTTGAGGATCCATTGCCATCCCTCCTGTAGAGATTACTAGTCCGAGAAAGTGAATGGTCTGCCGTAAAAATTCACATTTCTCGGCCTTGGCATAGAGTCCATTTTGTCTTAACCTAAGAAGGACCTGTTTCACATGGTCACGATGTAGTTCCAGGGAAACCGAGAAAATCAGAATGTCGTCTAGATAAACGATCATGAATAAGTCTAGGAAGTCTCTGAAAATATTATTTACGAAATGCTGGAAAGTTGCTGGTGCGTTACATAACCCAAAGGGCATAACGAGGTACTCGAAATGGCCAAACCGCGTCCGGAAGGCCGTTTTCCACTCATCACCCTTTCTGATCCTGATCAAGTTGTAAGCACCTCGTAGATCCAACTTGGTGAAAATCGTTGCAGAGCGGAGTCTTTGGAGTAATTCTGGAATTAGCGGCAGGGGGTAGCGGTTTTTAACGGTAATCCGATTTAGTTCCCTGTAATCCACACACGGCCGGAGTGAGTGGTCCTTCTTTTCAACAAAGAATATTCCTGCTCCGGCTGGAGAAGTAGAGTGTCGGATGAACCCCTTTTTGAGGTTCTCGTTAACGTAGTCTTTCAGGACCAAGAGTTCAGGTTCAGAGAGGGGGAAAATTCGGCCAGAGGGGATTTCTGCCCCTGGTAAAAGTTCAATTGGGCAATCGTAGGCCCGGTGGGGAGGAAGGGTGTCTGCTTTCTGTTTATCAAAGACATCCAGGAAATCGTGGTATACGGGTGGAACAAGATCTTGGGATTCGGATGTGGGTTTGAGACAGCCAACAACTGGTACTGAGTGGTGGAGGGTTTGGAGGCAGTTATGGAGGCAATAGGCAGACTGAAAGACCACCTTGCCGGTTGTCCAATCGATCTGTGGGTTGTGTGCTTGCAACCATGGCATTCCCAGGATAATTGGGAAGAGCGGTGAGGATATCACGTCTAAGCACAACAGTTCTTGGTGGTTGGGTGAGATATCAGCGGGCAGAGGTTGAGTTTCTTGAATGATGGGCCCAGATTTGATGTTGGACCCATCAGCTAGTCGTATGGACAATTTGTGTTGCTTGGGACGTAGAGGAATCTTGTGTTGCAGGGCGAAGGCATGGTCGACGAAGCAACTACAGGCGCCTGAGTCAACGATGGCCTGGACCTGGAGTGCCCCTTCCGGAAGCTGTAGGGAGACAGGAACAACAATGTGAGTTGATCTTGATAGAGCCAAAGCACAAGGATCAAGAGAAGGAGAGACACACTTACGAGTCTTGTTAGGACACATGTTGGCGTAATGACCGGCTCCTCCACAGTAAAGGCATAGATTATTCATACGGCGGCGCTGCTTCTCTTCTGGTGTCAATGGGGCACGAAGCAGGCCTAATTGCATTGGCTCAGGAGCTTCAGTGACTGGAGCAGATAGTGGGGTTGCAGGAATAGGTGGGTGGCTGGGTACCCTAGGTAACATCCACATGGGCCGGTATTGGCTGGTTCTTTCAGATCTTCGCTCCCTCAGCCGGCGATCGATCTGAATAGATAGCTGAATCAGTTCTTCAAGAGAATTGGGGACCCCCACCCGAGCTAGTTCATCTTTCAATGCCTCTGACAGTCCTGAGCGGAACTGAAAATGAAGAGCGGCGTCGTTCCACTGTGTGTCAGAACTCCACCGTCGAAAGTCTGTGACATAGTCCTCCACAGGCCTACGGCCTTGCTGGAGGGAGTGAAGACTAGCCTCAGCTGTAGTGGTGCGCTGAGGGTCATCATAAAGCTTAGCCATTTCATCCAAAAAAGAGTCCATGGTGCCTAGCAAGGGACTAGCTTGTTCTAATAGATGGGGAGCCCAGGTCTGGGGTTCTCCCTGTAGCAACAAGATGATGAATCCCACCTTGGTACTTTCCAAGGAGAAGGTGCGAGGCTGAAGTAGGAAATACAGATGGCAAGCGTTTCTGAAAGAGCGGAGCAGGAACTCGTGGCTCTGGGGGTGGCACCACTACTGTGGGAGTAGAAGTTGAGATCGACGGTGCAGGTGCTGCGGCTGTCTGGCGTGCCGAGGTGCTTGGAGAGAGAGACTCCACTCATTGCTCAAGTTGCTGATAGCCATCCTGCAGGCCCTGGACTGCTTGAGTGAGGTTTGCAATCTGCTGGCACAGAGCATCCATAGCTGAGGCCCCCCTTTCAGACTCCATTTGGCTGGATTGTACTGTCACGTACCTTACTGTGGAGTCTGAAATGACGAGGGTGGCCTCTTGCACGGTTCCAGTCCTAACACCCCTGGAGGTTGAGACAGGGCTGCTAGGGCGACGGAAGGGTGCAGGTGCCTGTTGGCAGGATCAGGAACACCGGAGCCTAGAGATGCTGGTGGGATGTTGATCCTGGATAGGTTCAGGAAAGTCCAACAGGAGAACTTGCAAGGTCTGGAACAAGCAGGAGTAGGCAACGTGCTGGCAGGAAGGTACACAATCGATAGGCAGGTTCGTAGTCAGGGGCTAGCGGAGGTTGGCAGTGGGCTGGCAGAGAGGTACAAGATCGGAAGACAGAGCCGTGGTCAGAAGTTCAAGCTGGGTTCAGTACAGGAAGCAGAAGTAAACAGAGTTGCAGGGATAATCCAAAAGAGAAGTCAGGAAGGCCAAGGTTTCAGGATCAAGGTTCAATCAAACAGCAATCAAGGATACAGGAACTAGCTGAGACAATCCAGCACTGATACTAGTATGCTGATCCTTTAAATAGGGCGCCCTGTGCTGTGATTCGTTGGCTTGCAGACATGCCCACGTCGACGTGCACTCGTTCATATGAGAGTACTAACGTGCATGCCTGGTCCGGGGTTCACACATTCGTCCCGCACGTCTGACTGGCGCACGGGAACGAGTGTTTGTAGTGGTTCTCTGACATATATACACACACACACGTATATTATATACATGTGTATGCCCGCCCAAGCGTATGACTTTCTTTACTTCGCTGCTAGGGGCTCTAGCCCCAGATCTTTTGTAGACCTAGTGTCAGGTCACCTGAGGCCAGGTGACAGATGCACACCGTTGGGGTCAGGAGTGCCCCGCTAAGGTAGTGGACCCTATGGCTGACTGCTGCGGATGGAAGTCTGGGTGGTAAAGGAAGGCAGGTCCACTGGAGCACCAAGACAGATCCCACAGGGAGCTAGAGCATAAGATTACCCAGGGTGCAGAGTCTAAGAGCCAGCAGGTGTTCACCAGAGCCTCTAGTGGTGAGGATGGACTGTGCTGCAACTGGCTCCAGGTCGCGGCCCCCAGGGTTTTCCGGCTCACGCTCACAGTAGGCTACAGGAGGATACAGAGGAAGCAGCAGCCCAGGATAACAAGAGATAGTAAGGAGATAAGCCAAAGGTCGGGGCGACTAGCAGACAAGGATAAACATAGAACACGCCAAAGGTCAGGGTGACAAGCAGGCAGGGATAGTCGAGAACAAACCAAGATCGGTAATTGGAATCAGACGTAGAAGACACAGCAAGTCGCACATGACAGCTTAACACACAAAGTTGATCAGCAGGGCTGGCTTGCAGTGCACAGGTTAATATAGAGTTCTCTGATAGGGGCTGGGGTGGAGCCATGTTTAGAGGAGAGATTATTTAAGTAGCCAGGTGATAGTGGCTGGCCTCTAAAGGTGAACACATGGAGGAGAGGTAAGCTGACAGACAAACACTACTGCATATTCATGAGACCTAGCAACACCCCTGTCTGTATGTATCATTATTAATAAAGATAAAGTAGCAAGCAAATTATGGTATTCTAATTATTGTTAGGCTTTGCAGAAGTGGTCTGGTATCAAGACTTTCTGGAATACTGTATTTTCAGTAGTATATCATAAGTCTTTTTTTTAAGCTATCAACATCAGAATAAGGTATGAAGTATGTTTCTGTATAAGTATTTTGGAATCACACTGGAAGTAATATTACCTTAGGGATAAGGGACAGAAGATTATGAAACTAAGGGTAAATATATTGGAGAATAGGAAGAGTAATGCCCCGTACACACGGTCAGATTTTCCGATGGAAAATGTCCGATCGGAGCGTGTTGACGGAAAATCCGACCGTGTGTGGGCTCCATCAGACATTTTCCATCGGATTCTCCGACACACAGAGTTTGAGAGCAGGCTATAAAATTTTCCGACTACATTATCTGATCGCGTCAATTCCGACCAAGTGTGGCCATCTCCGACGCACAAAGTGCCACGCATGCTCAGAAGAAATTCCGAGACTGAACAGCTCGGTCTGGTAAAAATAGCGTTCGGAATGGATACAGCACTTTCGTCACGCTGCAATGTCAAAAATAGTTTAATGCAGCGCACTCTCTTCTTTATAATGTGAGAAGAATAAAATAGTTTTGCTGCTCATATTCACACAGACTTCTCACAAATTTATTTCTTTATTATTTATTGGGATTCCCTCAATATATTTACATTTGTCACATCTGACCAAATTTTTTTGGGGTTGTTTTTAAATATTTTATGTTTTTTTCAAGGCTGTTTTTTTTTTATTTTTTGGGGGTTTGTCTTTTTTTCAAGGCTGTGTTTTTATTGTTGTTTTTTGGTGTTTTACTACATAATATTTTTGTGTGTGTTTTATGTGTCAAGTTACCACAACACCGTTATTATCTTGTATTATTTAATCTCAAGGAGATTGCTTGGTGTTGGTGTCTCTTGTTAATTTCACATTGTATTTTAGAAATGTACCTGCCTCCTCACAAACAAACTGTCCTTTTTGAAGGAAAACACACATAGGCAAGTATAATTGAAACAAAAATTCCTTTATTAAGGGCTCAGAACCAAACAAAGAGGGAGGCAACGCTGGAGAAACAGATGAGATTAGCAAAGCCTTTGGCCCCCAGGGCAGACATCAATTCTTTACCAGCAAAATTGGTGGCCTGAGGAGTCCATATCTAAGGGAGTGCAGTCTGGTCCAGAAGTCCCAGAGATCATGAAAGCAGCAGATGACATCTGTGTCCCCAGGCTGTGGTACTACAAGAGGCTGCATCTTTTGCCAGACCAGACTGAACCCAGGTCATCACTCTCTGGTCTTCTTTCCACACTTCCTTCCACGCTGTGGCTCTGGTGTGGGAGATGTGCCAGGAGGAGGAGTAGGACCTGGAGGAGGAGGAGTAGGACCTGGAGGAGGAGGAGGACCATGTGTGAGGTCACAAATGTGGGTTGCACATGTTATTTGGCCCCTCAACCCCTTATTAAGAGCTTCCAAAATTAAGAACTCACACAGGAGTCATTGGCCCTCCTCCATCTGCATCATTTTGCAGGCAGTTATGCCAGCAAAGTCCTCCTCCACAGTGTGGGGGGTTCTCAGGGCCTCTGTAGCCTTTAAAAAGAGGCCTATGGCAGCCTCCTCCAGGGTACTCCTCTTCCTAGCACTTTGTCTTTGAAGGTGTAGGGGAGGGACCTGGATATCAGGCAGCCTGCTTGGCCCGGCCACCTCCTGGCTGAGACTTCCCTGTGTATGAAAAAGGGACATGGTTTTAGTTTTTGCTTCATCAATCACAATCATAAATTAGTACTCCAAACTAACATCTAGTTAACATCATTGATTGGACAACCAGAAATATTTAGAAGAATGCTATACCTGGCTCAAGCTGAGCTCCTCCACATGTTGCTGCCTGGAAGGCCCATGTTGGGAGCGTCAGAAGCCCCGCCTGGGGGGGAAGGAAGCCTGGAAGGAAGACTGGAGTGTGATGGGCCGGGTTCAGTCTGACCTGCCAGAAAATGCAGCCTGTCATAGTACCACAGCCTGGGGAGATAGGTGTCATCTGCAGCTCTGGATCTCTGGGAATCCTGGACCTTCTTGTGCTCCCTTAGATAAGTGCTCCTCAGGCCACCAATTAGAACCTTCAAATAGGTGATGTCTGCTGTGGGGATCACCGTCTTCACAAATTCCAACAAATTATCCAGCGCTGCCTTCCTCTTTGTTTGGTTCTTATAATGTGGGTGGTTTATCTGCCACAGACAAGGCAGCTCCCTGTACATATCAATGAATATGGCCATAAATTCATCCTCTCTAAAGATATCCATTTTCACTGCAAGACACAACACAAGACAAACCCTAATGTCAGCCTAAAGTCTACTAAACTTGTGCAAATACAGGCCTCAATCTAGAAGCAGTATAGGCCCAATGTTAAATCTTACCTTCCCAATCACGATCGGCACCTCCATTACTCCTTCCTCCGCTCACAGATCGTACGTACTACGCACGGGTGTTACACTTTATAGAAACTGCGCATGCGTGAAACTCTGCCCGCCCTTGACGTTCTTTCTAGTCTATTCCCCGCCCCTTCTCATTCGGCGCAGTGGGGAAGAGCACATGGCGGAAACACAGCAGGTGTCTGATAATTACACCAACGAGGAGGAGGAGGAAAGCCCGGAGCCTAAAACATCCCGATCCCGGAAGAGACGATATAAGGCATCAAATATGTTCTTTGGGGAGATGTTGGAGATGGTCGACATCCTGAAAAGGGCTGACTATGATGGGAAGTATCGACCTTACCCCAACCCCAATGTCAGAAAGGCCAAGATCATGGCGAAAGTGGTCAAGAGTCTGCACCGGAATTTTGGGGTACGTCGATAGAAAGATCAGCTCAGGAAGCGGTGGTCGGACCTCAAATTAAGAGAACACGAACAGTACAGAAAGATCCGGAGAGTGCTGCAAAAAAGTAAGTAGTTGTGCTGTGTTTGTTTTCTTTATGTTTATTACGTCCATGTGCTTTTCTTAATAACTGTTATCCAGTTTAAAATGGCAACTTTCATGTTCATGGGCACATTACTCGTTCGTATCAAACATAGTTCGTTTGGCCATATGCAATTGCCATCATTTTTTGGGGCCTACTTGTGTGCAAAGAATTGGGTGGTGTAGATGTGTTTTTTACTAGAATGAAAGGCAAACTAGATTCTGTGTAAGGAGAGGACACTCAGCAGCAGTTTACACATCTGGATGCTGTAGCACTAGTGTGGGACACCAGCACCCCCTTTTTATTAGGGGGCCCACACAGGTGCTCCAGTGTATACTATAGGGGGGTCTCCATCTGTGAAGCTTGGACAAGACAGGTAAAGTATTGAAGCTTGACAAAGGACAATAAAAAGGCTACATCTTGGAACTCTGCCAAAATAGACAATTGTACCCCACTTCCAAGCAATGCTTCATATTTATAGTTCTGACATTAAATATCTGTGTGCTAAGTATACCTATTTTTTTTACATAGGGGATAAAAGACTCGGAGGACACCCCTCATCTGAGGAGACCACAGACCCCCCACCTCTGGATGAAGGGGAAATCCCCCAAAGACAAGAAGAGCAGGAGGAGGAAGACGTGGTGGAAATTTTCACCACAACAGATGAGTGTCTGCGACCACAGGCTCAGGTAAGAGATGGATGCCGGCATATTTATAATACCTGTTTTTTTTGTTTCTCTCTTTTTAGGTGATCGTGATGTTGTGGATCCTGATCCTTTCACCTCTGAAAGTGCCCAGATCCTGATTGGGGAGATCACGGGGTGTAATGTTGCATTGGAAAACATCAAGAAAAACATCAATGATGTTCTTCAAAAAAATAAGAACATCATTGATGTTTTAGAGCGAGTTTAAAAGCCCTCCAAATCCCTTTGTTTATGGGTGTGCTACACTTTTTGTAAATTTTTTATACAATATTAGAAAAGCCAAATTTTGAAGATGCACACAGTGTGTCAACATGTGCTATCTGCCATCACGGGAGATCAATGGACGCGTTTTGGGGGTGCAACCCCCTCCTCAATAATAAAGTAGCTGAGAGGAAGGGGTTGCACCCCCAAAACACATCCCTTGATCCCCCATGATGGCAGCTAGCACATGTTGACATTCTTAAATTTGTGTGCATCTTCAAAATTTGGCTTTTCCTGGGGTGACTTCACCCCATCTGAACGCAATATCAAACTCAGTTTGTAAATACTCATGTCTGATATTGCCTTCAAGTTCTACCAAATGTGAACTTTGTAAGTACAAGATTTGTGCCTTTCTGGTTGTTTTTAAACATGCCTGTTTTATCTTAAATGGACATTTCTAATTTTTCAAATGTGACTAAGGATGAGCTTCGAGTTCGTGTCGAACTCATGTTCGACTCGAACATTGGCTGTTCGCAAGTTCGCCGAACAGCGAACAATTTGGGGTGTTTGCGGCAAATTCGAATGCCGCGGAACCTTTAAAAGTCTATGGGAGAAATCAAAAGTGCTAATTTTAAAGGCTTATATGCAAGTTATTGTCATAAAAAGTGTTTGGGGACCTGGGTTCTGCCCCAGGGGACATGGATCAATGCAAAAAAAAGTTTTAAAAACGGCCATTTTTTCAGGAGCAGTGATTTTAATAATGCTTAAAGTCAAACAATAAAAGTGTAATATCCCTTTAAATTTCGTAGCTGGGGGGTGTCTATAGTATGCCTGTAAAGGGGCGCATGTTTCCTGTGTTTAGAACAGTCTGACAGCAAAATGACATTTCGAAGGAAAAAACCCATTTAAAACTACTCGTGGCTATTGCATTGCCAGTCAAACAATACACATAAAAGTTCATTGATAAAAACGGCATGGGAATTCCCCACAAAAAAAAGGGCGTGGGGTCCCCCCAAAAATCCATATCAGACCCTTATCCGAGCACGCAACCTGGCAGGCCACAGGAAAAGAGGGGGGACGAGAGTGCGGCCCCCCCTCCTGAACCGTACCAGGCCACATGCCCTCAACATTGGGAGGGTGCTTTGGGGTAGCCCCCAAAACACCTTGTCCCCATGTTGATGAGGACAAGGGCCTCACCCCCACAGCCCTGGCCGGTGGTTGTGGGGGCCTGTGGGCGGGGGCTTATCGGAATCTGGAAGCCCACTTTAACAAGGGGACCCCCAGATCCCGCCCCCCCCCTGTGTGAAATGGTAAGGGGGTACTTACCCCTACCATTTCACTAAAAAACTGTCAAAAATGTTAAAAATGACAAGAGACAGTTTTTGACAATTCCTTTATTTAAATGCTTCTTTTTTCTTCTATCTTCCTTCATCTTCTTCTGGTTCTACTGGTTCTTCCTCCAGCGTTCTCATCCAGCATCTCCTCCGTGGCATCTTCTATCTTCTTCTCCTCGGGCCGCTCCGCACCCATGGCATGGGGGCAGGCTCCCGCTCTTCTCTTCTTCTCTTCTTCATTTTCTTCTCCGGGCCGCTCCGCATCCATGGTGGCATGGAGGGAGGCTCCCGCTGTGTGACGGCGTCTCCTCGTCTGACGGTTCTTAAATAACAGGGGGCAGGGCCACCCGGTGACCCCGCCCCCCTCTGACGCACGGGACATGACGGGACTTCCCTGTGGCATTCCCTGTGACGTCACAGGGAAGTCCCGTCAAGTCACCATGCGTCAGAGGGGGCGGGGTCATTGGGTGGCCCCACCCCCCGTTATTTAAGAACCGTCAGACGAGGAGACGCCGTCACACAGCGGGAGCCTCCCTCCATGCCAGCATGGATGCGGAGCGGCCAGGATAAGAAGAGAAGAAGAGAAGAAGAGACGAAGATGAAGAGAAGAGCGGGAGCCTCCCCCCATGCCATTGGTGCGGAGCGGCCCGAGGAGAAGAAGATAGGAGACGCCGCAGAGGAGATGCTGGACGAGAACGCCGGAGGAAGAACCAGAAGAACCAGAAGAAGAAGAAGATGAAGGAAGATAGAAGAAAGAAGAAGCATTTAAATAAAGGAATTGTCAAAAACTGTCTCTTGTCATTTTTAACATTTTTGACAGTTTTTTAGTGAAATGGTACGGGTAAGTACCCCCTTACCATTTCACACAGTGGGGGCCGGGATCTGGGGGTCCCCTTGTTAAAGGGGGCTTCCAGATTCCGATAAGCTCCCCGCCCGCAGACCCCCACAACCACCGGCCAGGGTTGTGGGGATGAGGCCCTTGTCCTCATCAACATGGGGACAAGGTGTTTTGGGGGGCTACCCCAAAGGACCCTCCCAATGTTGAGGGCATGTGGCCTGGTATGGTTCAGGAGGGGGGGGCCGCACTCTCATCCCCCCTCTTTTCCTGTGGCCTGCCAGGTTGCGTGCTCGGATAAGGGTCTGGTATGGATTTTTGGGGGGACCCCACACCGTTTTTTTTATTTTTTGGTGCGGGGTTCCCCTTAAAATGGAATTTAGGGGGACCCCGACGTCATTTTTTTTTTACATTTTGGCCGGGGTTCTCCTTAATATCCATACCAGACCTGAAGAGCCTGGTATGGAATTTAGGGGGACCCCCATGTCATTTTTTTTTTAAATTTTGGTTCGGGGTACCCCTGTGGGGAATTCCCATGCCGTTTTTATCAATGAACTTCTATGTGTTTTGTCGGACGGCAATGCAATAGCCGCGAGTAGTTTTAAATTGTTTTTTTTTTTTTTTAAATGGGCCATTTCTAACATTATAGGGGGGGGACTCTGGGACAGGTAATCCTCTCCACTTCATTGAGATATGAATGTCTAAATAAATGCCTAAATAATGGGTATTACTTTGAACAGCCCCTCCTTAGTTACACTATTGGCAGCCCACTGGACAGGTAAGAAGTGTCATAATACAAAGATATAAATACACACTGTACACATTTTAGCACATTTGGACATTCTGCTATTACCTATCAAGATAATAATAGTATACAGAAACTTGAAACAGTACCATTTGAAAGGATACTGGCAGGCCCTTGCACTACATGCTTTGGGGAATTCCTTCATAAATCTGAGCACAGAAGAGGTGGGTATAGTGTGTATGGGTTTGGCAAAGTCAGCATATAGATGATTGAGGATAGATAGAGAATTGGCACTCTGCATGAATTTAAAGCACAAATCACATTTCTAAACATTTTAGGGGTATTTAGGGTAAAGCACTACTATGGAGCTGATAAAATACATTGTTAAGTGACTACATGAGGTGAATATAGGGGCAGGAGAGCATGCTGGGGAGGTAAGTGAAGGCAAATATGTATGATGGACAACAAATAATTACATAAAAATCCAGCATGAATGAGGACAAAGGGGACATTCACAGCATATTCCAATCATGGTAATTAGGGAATGAGGAAAGAAATACAATACATTAGCAAACATTCTATACAATAAAATGTGATATTAAAGGATACAAATCTTACCTTCATATACTCCTTCTGCAGGACCTGTATGATGGCAGAACAGGTCTCTGGGATAATGATCCCCAGAGCCTGGGGGGAGATGCCTGTCGAGAACTTCAAGTCCTGCAGGCTTCTCCCCGTCGCCAAATACCGCAGGGTGGCGACTAGCCTCTGCTCCGGAGTGATGGCTTGCCTCATGCAGGTATCCTGCCTGCTGATATAGGGGATCAGCAAAGCCAACAAACGGTGAAATACAGGGTCCGTCATCCGGAGAAAGTTCCTGAAATTATCAGGAATATTCTCACGGATCTCACGGAGCAAAGGCATATGACAGAATTGGTCACGCTGAAGCAACCAATTCTTGGTCCATGAACTCCTCCCCACCCTGTTCATGGACTGGACTTGTGTCAAGGTCAGGACCCCAACACCAAGCCCCCGCACAGCACGAACTCTACGAGGAGTACGTATACGCAACATGGCTAGAAAACGGTCGGCTGCTCAGAACGAAGTAACAGAACGCACTGAAGAACAGCAAGGCCTGAAAAACAGCAACGAGCGGACAAGAATGCAATGAATAATCAAATGTGAACTCACTGCATGCACTGAAAACCAGATACAAACCCACAAGCACAAACTGAACAGCAGAAAATGATCTGAAAACCATGAGTCTGAAAAAGCGCGAATCGTCTCTCACCAAACTTTTACTAACACGAGATTAGCAAAAGGAGCCCAAAGGGTGCTGCGCTTGGTTCTGAAATGGCCTTTTATAGTCTCATCGTACGTGGTGTATGTGACCGCGTTCTTGGCGATCGGAAATTCTGACAACTTTGTGCGACCGTGTGTATGCAAAACAAGTTTGAGCCAACATTTGTCGGAAAAAATCCTAGGATTTTGTTGTCGGAATGTCCGATCAATGTCCGACCGTGTGTACGGGGCATAAGAGGGGGGATGAGAGAGGGTAGATAAGAAATGGAAAAGGAAAATGAGGGTGAGTTAAGTGTGGAGTGCTGCACTAGATTTGGGTAGTGCTTTAAAGTTAAACTCTGGACACAAAAACTTTCATTTAAATGTATTCCTTAATAACCGCAAAGGATATAAATCCACATTGTTTCCACCAAATGCCTTTGGAAGCCTAGATAATACCTTGTAAATGTAGCTGTGACATCATCACTGTGTTGTATATAACCCGTGCAGAGAGCAGAGCTGTAAGAGAGACCCACTACAGGCTGCCTGCAGAAAATTACAGAAGAGGGTGGATACAAGACCAATCACCCTGAACAAGAAGAGAGAGCAGCAATGACCAGTCATTATTACAGGAAGCCCCTGCACAGAGGAAAAGATTTACACTGGATTACAGCACTGATGAAAAATACACAAACACACCAACATTCAAGTAAGAATGCACATGTTTCTCGTATTTAGACAATATTTGCTTATCCAGGAATTCAGCTTTTAGGGGTTAAGTACCATGCACTGGTTACCTTAATACTTAAAAAAAACGTCACTGTACTCCACCTGCTTGAACAATTTAAAGTGGTTGTACACCCACAAAAACAAAAAAAAAACCCTGCAAAACAAAGGAATAATGGGCTAGTATGAAGCCCCGCTGCAGTCCCCGCATACTGCTCTCCATCGCTCATGGAGTTATTTCAGGGAATCGCGGGCTCCGGCACTGTGATTAGCCGGAGCCGCGATGATGTCACTCACGCGCGGGAGCTGCTGGTAACGGCACGTGAGCTGAAGCAATGGCACGAACGAAGTGTTGCTTCGGTGCACATGCGCCGCGCCGATACATGCTGCGCAGGTTTAGGAAATATCCACGGTAGCTACAGGTAAGCCTTATTATAGGCTTACCTGTAGTAAAAAGTGGATTGTAAGGGTTTACAACCACTTTAGGACAGTGAAGATACATCAAGATTGACTGCCACAGTCAGATTAAATTTCATTCTTCCTAAGGATACAAGGAGGGGTCAGGCAGCTGCCAAATCACTATTCTACTGTTGGATTCATCAGCTTATTTCTCAAACTTATGGTTTGAATGAAAGACTCTATTGTTTCCAGTGAGGGCACATTCTACCAGGAGTGTTAGTACCTCTTTGGCTATCAGTTTTTAGTGGATCAGGTCTGTAAGGTTGCAATCTGGTCTTCAGTTCACACCTTACACATTTTATCAGGTGGATGTAAGAACTGTTGAGAAGACTGCTTTTGGTCACAGTATGTATGCTGACTACTGTATAGATTCTTTTTCCTGTTGGTGATTGCTGTGTTTCCCTCCACTTATGATCACTGCTTTAGGGCATCCCATCAAGTAAGGGTTAATTTGGCTGCTCTTTGTTCTCAATGTATGATAAAGGAAACTGGATTTTTGAATTTGCCTGTAAAATCTATTTCTTGGAATACATCATGGGACACAGTGATCCCTTCCCTCTATGTTGGGATATATGGCTTGCTACAAAACTGAAGCCCCATACACACTATTAGATTTTCTGCAGATTTTTGTCTTCAGATTTACCAAAACCATGTAGTGCAAGGGCCAGCCTGATTGCAAAAATCTGCAGAAAATCAAATAATGTGTATGGGGCTTTAGGTACTTTCTGTATTGGAGGGCTAATATACAGTAGGTGACCGTGATATTCTGTCAATCTCACCGCATTTCTCGGCAAGATTTGACACCTGCGAGCCCCGTTGCGGGAGCCAGCGCTGAGATGGCTCACTCATCGATGAGTGACAGGCAGTGCTGACAGCTGTCTGGTATGAATCCTGAGGGGGAACGCCGCGCCAAATTTTAAATGAAAAAATTCCCCCCCAGGGGCATACCAGGCCCTTAGGTCTGGTATGGATTGTAAGGGGAACCCCCTACGCTCAAAGATCGGCATGGGGGTCCCCCCAAAATCCATACCAGACCCTTATCCGAGCACGCAGCCCGGCCGGCCAGGAAAGGGGGTGGGAACGAGCGAGCGCCCCCCCCCCCTCCTGAGCCGTACCAGGCCGCATGCCCTCCCACCCCAAAGCCCCTTGTCCCCATGTTGATGAGGACAAGGGCCTCTTCCCGACAACCCTGGCCATTGGTTGTCGGGAAGAGGCCCTTGTCCTCATCAACATGGAGCAAGGTGCTTTGGGGTGGGGGTGCCCGCAGGGCGCCCCCCTTCCCCCAAGGCACCCACCCCCCATGTTGAGGGCATGCGGCCTGGTATGGCTCAGGAGGGGGGGGCGCTTGCTTGTCCCCACCCCTTTCCTGGCCGGCCGGGCTGCGTGCTCGGATAAGGGTCAGGTATGGATTTTGGGGGGACCCTCACGCCGATTTTTCGGCATAGGGGGGTTCCCCTTACAATCCATACCAGACCTAAGGGCCTGGTATGCCCCTGGGGGGAACCCACGCTGATTTTTTCATTTAAAATTTGGCGCGGCGTTCCCCCTCAGGATTCATACCAGACAGCTGTCAGGACTGCCTGTCACTCATCGGGAAAGGAAAACAAAGTTTTCCTTTTCCGATGAGTGAGCCAGCGCAACATGCTCAGTACCCTGGCGCCGAGAACCAGCGCGATGGTATCGCGCTGGAAACACAATCTTGCGGTCAGGTACTGTATGGGAAGATGTCCTGTCTTTTTTTTCTAGTTCCAATCACCTGTAGGTGGAACATAAGGCATCAAAGGCACATAAGCCTTTAAGGATTATTAAAGTGGTTGTAAACCCTTATAGACCACTTTTTGCTACAGGTAAGCCTATAATAAGGCTTACCTGTAGCTACCCAGGATATCTCCTAAACCTACACGGTTTAGGAGATATCCCCTGTATTTTCATGTGCCGACGTCATTGGCACATGCGCACTGAAGCAAACTGAAGCAATGACACGTACGTGCCATTTGCTTCAGTGAGTGTGCTGTTACCGGGCGCTCCCGTGCGCAGACGCGGGAGATACGTCATCGCGACTCCAGCCAATCACAGCGCCGGAGCCGCAATACCCGGAAGCAACCCCCGGGAGTGATGTCGCCGGCTGGTGCTGTGTACGGGCACCGCAGCGAGGGCTTCGATCTAAGGTGAGTATTACATAATGAGCTAGTATGCTATGCATACTAGCTCATTATGCCTTTATCTTGCAGGTGTTAGTTTTTTTGTTTTTTTTTTCAAAGTGGGTTTACAACCAGTTTAAGAGTGCTCTATGACCTGTGATGTACTCCAAGAAATGGATTGTACAGATAATTACAAAAACACAGTTATTCTTGAGTTTACCAAACTTCTTGAGCTCTGAACTAAAATCTCAAACAATATTATCAGCTTTCTCAGCTCTCCCAATTTCCCAAAATGATAAGATACCCCTCCCAGACAAATGCATTTTCGAGATCAAGAAAGCAGGTGTTTGTAGTTAAAAGCAGGAGAGCCTACCGTGACAACACTTCTTCTCCATAGATATAGCACAGCGAGTAAACGTGGAAATGTAACATGAAACAATGAAACATTGATTTTGTGGCTGCTGTGCGTACACACAGTGAAAGATGTTAAAGCCAATGCTGAGAAATGGTATGTGAAGCTGGCTTTCTTTAGGATAGAGACAATTGAGTACTGTCCATGATATTTTTTTTATTTGCACTATTATACAATTTTTCAGGACAAGCTTTCAGGGTATGTCCCTTTATTCAAGGTTCCAGCGGTACTGATTCACAAAATAATTCTGAAATTCCCTTTAAGAACTAAAACATTGAGGTCTTCTATAGTCTGGTCCGGTTGTGAGAAGTGATGTCCCACAGGTGTGCAGAAACCATCTTCTTTATGTTCTTTGATGTTTCATCCTCGCTTGCAAAGTCTGTCCTGTTTCACCAACATAAGATCTTTTGCTACATCTTTTGCATTGGATGAGGTACACGACATTACCTCCAGTACTTCCAGTACCTCCAGTAATGTTGTGTACCTCATCCAATGCAAAAGATGTAGCAAAGGATCTTATGTAGGTGAAACAGGACAGAAGTTACAAGTGAGGATGAATTTGCACAGACATCAAGGGACATAAAGAAGACAGTTTCTGCACACCTGTGGGACATCATTTCTCACAACCGGACCGCACTAAAGAAGACCTCAATGTTTTAGTTCTTAAAGGAAATTTTTGAGAACTATATGGGGAAACGAAAACTTTTGAACTAAAAATTATACTTCTATTTGACACAAAAAATAACAGGCTAAATTTAGATATGGGTTTCCTTACTCATTATCCTACAGTTTTATGACCCCCTTTGTGACTATCATCTCCCCCCCCCCCCAGTCTATAGCTCTCCCTCTGTCTTATCTCACTAACTATGCTAGTTTAATTACCATTTGTTTGTGTGTGTTTGTTTTTCTTTTTTTTTTCTTTCCCTCACAGATTGTTTTTTTTTAACATTCTGCTAAAACCTTTGTGAATCAGTACTGCTGGGACTTTGAAGAAGGGGGCATACTCAGAATGCTTGTCCTGAAACTTTGTATGTTAGTGCAAATAAAAAAGAATCATGAACAGTACTCAATTGTCTCTGTCACAAGTGCACTAATATGGCTGCAATAACCTCAAGCATGATGAAAGTTAGAATTATAGTTAAAGTAATTTAGATAGCATAATCTAATTCGTATGTCTGTAGCACCATCTGGTGGTCATACCATTTAGATCTTTTTGTTAGGGTTTACCTCAAAAATGGTTTATTTACTGTCAGTTTCAGATTTCGTTTTGTACATTTATAAACAGCTACAATGTCATTTTATGTGATACTTTAAAATGACAGGTGTATGATTATGCTGTGTTGAGCCCTTTGCAGAAGTTAAAGTGACAATAAATTATACCCTAGTATGGTTTGGTTTTGTGAAAAAACTTTTAAGGTCGCTCCAATTAGTGAATGTTGCTTAAGGTCTGAAGGACATTTAGATCAGGGAACCCAAGGTGAAACTTTCAAAGGGAGCTCTGTAGGACTTTCTTCCAGGGACACCCAATCTTTGTTGGTGGAATGGCAAAGCCAATATACAATTCTGGTCGTGTGTGGCAAAGTAGTATAGTTTAAGATCTGGGAAACCTAAGCCCCCAACAGCCTTGGGCTTCATGAGCAAGCGTAAATTGATATGAGGTGAGCCCACGGAAATTTCCACAGTACAGTTTGTAACTGTTTAAAAAACTGTCGGGTAAATTGATTGGTAATGTGTGGAAAATATATAATAGTCGTAAAAGTATGGTCATTTTAACAATGACAGCTCTGCCGAACCAGGAAAAGTGTTTGAGCAACCATTTGGAAAGATCCTGTTCAATCTGACAGAACTTCAGTTTGAAGTTATGCGTGAAAATATTATTCAGCATATGTGTGAGCTGGACCCCTAGGTGTTTGAGTGCATGTGATACCCATTTAAAGGAGTTGTTCTGCTTTGCCTGCACTACTATGTTTGGGGGAAGAGTAAGATTCATGGCCTCTTATTCGGAGTAATTTATTTTAAGATTGGAAAGGTATCCATAGACAGTAAAAGCACATGTGGTTGCGTTATAAATGTGAATAAATGGCTCTTAAGACAGTATAAATAACAGGGGTGACAGAGGACATCCCTGTCTAGTGCCATTTTTAATGAAAACTGGTCCCAACAGGGCACCATTGATCTGCAACCTGGCCATTGGATTCTGATATAATGAAGAAATCCACAAAAGCATATGTGGTTTCAAGCCTATATGGGAGCAGGTAGCCAATAAAAAGTCCCATGACACCCTGTCGAAAGCTTTCTTCACGTCAGTAGACAGCAGAAAGCCTTTAAAACCAGCTCGTTGGCTACGATGGATCATATTAAGGGCCACTGTTACGTTAACCCTTGTCTCCCTCCCCGGCATGAACCCAACTTATTCAAAGCCTATAAACTGAGGAAGAAATGTGCGTAAACGTTTGGCAACAATTTTAGCCAGCAATTTCAGATCAAGATTAAGCAGGAATATGGGCCTGTAGCTACAGCACTCGGTTGGGTCTTTGCCCGGTTTGGGAAGTACTGTCACATGTGCCATAAAAAATGTTTTGGTATTTGTTAGGGATCCATTAAGAAGTTTAGTGTATGCTGTAGTGGGGATAAAAGATTGTTGCTAAACGCCTTGTAGTAATGTGCCATAAGGCCATCTGGTCCAGGGCTCTTTCCTGGTTTGAGGCTTTTTATTGCAGACAATAATTCTTCAGAGAATATTGGGTCTTCCAAGGACTCTGCATCCTTGGTAGAAAGGGTAGGCATACCACTTGTATCAAATAGTCTTTGATTACTCATTTTCTATCTCCCTGTAGGTCTGTTAGTTTATGCATTTGGGGGATATTGTAAAGTTTAGAATAATATTTTTGAAAACTAGTGGCAATTTTATCCATGTGGTTTTTTCATTCCTCTGATTTACTTGCCAAATATTAGATGATAGGGAAGCTTCCTTCAGGGCTCTAGCTAAATATTTTCCCCCTTTATCCCCATGCTCATGATTATTTTCTTGAAGAAAAGGGAGCATTTGGCCTTAAGTTCTAGTAAATTCTGAAGGTTTTGGCGAGCCCCCAAGAGTTCAGCCGCCGATTGTTTCCCCAAGGAGAGTTTGTGGAGCATCTCTAGTTGGGCTATCTTGGTTGCAAAGTAGGCAATTTGCCGTTCCGAGTTTAGTTTGCGCTGGGCCCCTATTTTAATCAACTCTTCTCGGAGGACACATTTATGTGCCTCCCAAATTGTTAAAGGAGAAAGGTCTTCCGTGTAATTTTCAGAGAAATAGTTATGTAGTGTTTCAGTCGTTTTTTGGAGTGAGTCTGGATCTGTCTATATAGATGGATTTAGTCTCCACATGCAAGGTTTAGTATGAGATTCAGGAGGGTTTAAAGTAATGCCGCGTACACACGGTCGGACTTTCTATCCTACTTGGTCCGGCACACTTTCCGACGGACTTTGTCCGCCAGGTGCGCCGGACTTTAAAACGGACGGACTTGCCCACACACGCCCAGACTTTCCGGCGGGCTAAGTCCGCCCGTCTTTCCGACGGACTTTCGCCGGAGTTCCGGCGGACTTTCAGAATGAACGGACTTGCCCACACACGGACAAGTCCGTTCATTTTGAACGTGACTCAGGTGCGACGGGACTAGAAAAGGATGTCAATCTTGCCGCTTTTATCGGCAAGATTGACACCTTGCGAGCCCCGTCGCGGGGCATACCAGGCCCTTAGGTCTGGTATGGATTATAAAGGGAACCCCCTATGCCGAAAAAACGGCGTGGGGTCCCCCCTAAAATCCATACCAGACCCCGATCCGAGCACGCAGCCTGGCCGGTCAGGAAAGGGGGTGGGGACGAGCGAGCGCCCCCCCCTCCTGAACCGTACCAGGTCGCATGCCCTCAACATGGGGGGTGGGTGCTTTGGGGGAGGGGGGCGCCCTGCGGGGCCCCCCCACCCCAAAGCACCTTGTCCCCATGTTGATGAGGACAAGGGCCTCTTCCCGACAACCCTGGCCGTTGGTTGTCGGGGTCTGCGGGCGGGGGCTTATCGGAATCTGGGAGCCCCCTTTAATAAGGGGGCCCCCAGATCCCGGCCCCCCACCCTATGTGAATGAGTATGGGGTACATGGTACCCCTACCCATTCACCTAGGGAAAAAGTGTAAGTAATAAAACACACTACACAGGTTTTTAAAATATTTTATTAAACAGCTCCGGGGGGGGATCTTCCTCCGGCTTCGGGGGTCTTCTTCCGGCTTCGGGGGTCCCTCCGCTTCATCTTCTTCCGGCGTCCGGTTGGTTCTTCTCCGCTCTCTTCTCTCCAGTTCTTCGGCCGGCTCCTCTGCTGTCTTCTGGTAGCTCTCTTGCCAGCAGAGGTCCAGACTTCTGGGCTTCTTGTCTTGTCTTCTCTTCTCTTCTCTTCTCTTCTCTTCTCTTCTCTTCTCTTCTCTTCTCAGATGTTGACACGACGCTCTCTCCGGCTGGACTGCTCTCCGAGGGCTGCGTTGTGACTTATATAGGCGGAGACCCCGCCCCCTTTTGATGTCACAGTCCCTGGGCATGCTGGGACTGTGACGTTTTAGGGGGCGTGGTCACAGGGTAATGTTGACCACGCCCCCTAAAACGTCACAGTCCCAGCATGCCCAGGGACTGTGACATCAAAAGGGGGCGGGATCTCCGCCTATATAAGTCACAACGCAGCCCTCGGAGAGCAGTCCAGCCGGAGAGAGCGTCGTGTCAACATCTGGAGAAGAGAAGAGAAGAGAAGAGAAGACAAGACAAGAAGCCCAGAAGTCCGGACCTCTGCTGGCAAGAGAGCTACCAGAAGACAGCAGAGGAGCCGGCCGAAGAACTGGAGAGAAGAGAGCGGAGAAGAACCAACCGGACGCCGGGAGAAGATGAAGCGGAGGGACCCCCGAAGCCGGAAGAAGACCCCCGAAGCCGGAGGAAGATCCCCCCCCCGGAGCTGTTTAATAAAATATTTTAAAAACCTGTGTAGTGTGTTTTATTACTTACACTTTTTCCCTAGGTGAATGGGTAGGGGTACCATGTACCCCATACTCATTCACATAGGGTGGGGGGCCGGGATCTGGGGGCCCCCTTATTAAAGGGGGCTCCCAGATTCCGATAAGCCCCCGCCCGCAGACCCCGACAACCAACGGCCAGGGTTGTCGGGAAGAGGCCCTTGTCCTCATCAACATGGGGACAAGGTGCTTTGGGGGAGGGGGGGCCCCGCAGGGCGCCCCCCTCCCCCAAAGCACCCACCCCCCATGTTGAGGGCATGCGACCTGGTACGGTTCAGGAGGGGGGGGGGGCGCTCGCTCGTCCCCACCCCCTTTCCTGACCGGCCAGGCTGCGTGCTCGGATCGGGGTCTGGTATGGATTTTAGGGGGGACCCCACGCCGTTTTTTCGGCGTATGGGGTTCCCTTTATAATCCATACCAGACCTAAGGGCCTGGTATGCCCCGCGCTCGCCGCAATAGGAAAATTTGTTTTTCCTATTGCAGCGAGCGCGAGATGCAATACCCTGCCCTCGCGTCGTATCTGGTCCGTCAGACCAGCATACACACGAGCGGGCTTTCCGTCGGACCAGCACACACACGAGTGGACTTTCCGCCCGAAACTGAGTCCGGCGGAAAGATTTAAAACTTTTTTCAAATCTAGGTCCGGCGGGCTTTTGGGAAAAAGTCCGCCGGAAAAGTCCGCCGGCGCCCACACAAGGGCAGATTGTCCGGCACACTCTGGTCCGCCGGACCAAGTATGCCGGAAAGTCCGACCGTGTGTACGCGGCATTAGGGAAATAGGTGCATAGTCTGAGTAAGTTTGTATGCCTATGCTCGCATCATGCAAGGTTGGGAGGTCTTTCTGCATAATGAAAACATAGTCAATATGGGTATATTTATCATGAAGTGCAGAATAGAAAGTGTAATCCTTGCCCGTTGGGTTTACTGTGCACCATGTGTCTACAAGGGTTAAGGATTGGAGTAGGACTTTGATGTGTTTCAAGGTGCGTTATGTTAGGCTGGATTTCCCTGATGAGGTGTCCTGAAGAGAATTCAAAGGAACATTCAATACACCCTGAGGCAAAGCTTTTCAACTCCTCAACGAAATGCCTGCAAAAAGAAATGTGTGCAGTATCGGGGAAAAAAAACATTTACCAGAGTTAGAGGTATTAAACCCCATGTACCCTTGAGGAATAGAAATCTGCCCTCTGGGTCAGCCAGTTGCTGAGTAACCTCAAACCCCGCTGATTTGCTGATAAGAATAGACACCCCTTTGGTTTTGGCTGCAGAATTTGTGGCATGATATACTTTAGGGAAATACTTATGGTGTAAGTTTGGGATGTTCCCAGACTGGAAATGCGTTTCCTGTAGAAAGACAAAAAGAGGTTTTGCTTTATTAAGTTCCCTAAGAAGGGAAGTCTGTTCTTCAGGAGCGTTCAACCGCCGGACATTATGTGATATCAGGACGGGACTCTGGGCTAAGGATGAGTATGCCATGGTTTCAGTGTGTAAGTATACCTATGTGAAAAAAAAAAAGGGGGGAAGTTAATGTACACAAAGGCAAGAGCTAGGGGTGTAGAGATAAGTTAGAGTATCTGCCTACAGCAACTAGTGCTGCAAGCTCTTTTTCAAATGTGAGCAATGACTGTGCCAATCCCTGTCGCACAGCACTACCCACTGGTGGGGAGAAATGTGAGGAGCTAACTTAAGAGATAGAAAGTCAGTATTTATCTATTCATAACTTTCAATAAACAGATATACAACTGAATATATAAAGAGAGCTAGTCATGAGAGACCAACAGCCTAAAATGAACTGTACCTAAAAAGAAATTCAATTAAACAGTAAACATAAAACATAACTCCTGGCTAGCTTATTAAGTTTCGAGATTATAAAATAAAGATAACTTTTGCACTTGCTTGAGAGTCAGGACCCCTATACATTCATCCAGAGAGAAACGACTGAGAGGGATCTTGAGGGGGCCTTCTAATTTCTTAGTCATTGGTAGTCTAGGAGTAAGGTCTCAGGATAGACAAACAGTAGCCTGCAAAGAACATGACCCGAACTTAGTGTAATTACGGGCTTGAACAGCAGGCAGCAGCTTGCAACAAATCTCAGTACTTTATTACTTTATCTTTAATTACTTGGGCAAGCAATAGGGCTGTGTAAATCAACAAACTTCCCAAGGGAGTCAAATCTTTCTGCATGGGTGTGTCCACGTTCTTCAGCTTGTATCACGGCACGGTATCTAGATTGCTTACATTGTTTAGAAAAGAATGGTAAACGGCCTGTTCCCGAGCCTGTTTGTTTACCATATCTGCTCTTCTTTACTGGAGGTTTGGCCAGGGATTTGGTGTACAGACAGGACTGTGATAAGCTGGAAGTGTTCGAACTCGGCATACCAGTTGGGTAGATCTGTGTATGATATGTGCAAATCTGCACAGAAATCCGAGATTTCATCTGGCATCCGCAGGATATATTGTTTCCCATTTGAAGTGGCTTGCAGAGCAAAGGGAAAGCTCAATTTGTATGTGATACCTTTTTCTCTGAGTAATTCCAGCAAGGAGAGCATGACCCTTCTGTTCTGCAAAGGGATAGGGGACAAATCTTGATATAAGGCAATAGTACTTTCATTGAAAATAATTTGAACGTTCTTTCTGGCCTGGTTAAGGATTTCCTCTTTCAGAGCAAAACTCTGAATACAACATACTATGTCCCTGAGGGGTGCTGTGTCAGGAGGTTTCATTCTCAAAGCTCTGTGAGCCTGTACAAATTCAATGGGAGAATCCACAGGTTTTTCCATAACATTGTTAAAGATTGATCTCAGGGCTGAGTGAAGTTGGTCTGAGTTAACAGATTCAGGGACCCCACGCACCCTGATATTGTTTCTCTATTTATCTCAATTAAATGGGAAGAGTGTGATGTTGTGGTAGCTTCCAGGTGAGTTATAGCCCTATCTCTCCTGCTGTCTGCCTTTTCCATTGTGGTCATTTTTTCTGTCAGTGACAGTAAGTCTACTTTCAAATCAGTGATGGCTTTCAAATCAGTCATGGCCGAGAAAAATGTATTTTTAATATCTGCGGCAATGGGGTTGATATCTGCCATTGTAAGGGGAAGGTTTAAGTCTCTTGCCTCTCCTACCGGATGCAGATTGGGAGTCCTCACTGTACTCATCTTCCCCTCGTGCATGCGCCATCTTTCTTGGCCCTGACATGACTTTGTTTTGAAGATGTCCTGAATACTTGGAAGCCACCGATGACCGACGCAAGCTTGTCCCAGATGAATGCCATAGCAGTCTGCTCATTCTGCGGTGCTGAGATCACCAGAGGAGTGCGAAAAGGCTGCAGGTCTCCTGGAGCTCTATCTTCAGGCAGCCATCTTCATCAAGTGCCAAGCCACGCCCTCACCTTATGATATTGTTTTTTTTATTATTTATTCTTTATTAAAGGGGAAGAAATAAAGGCTTCAAACATTATAACATACATATCAATTCATAAGCAATTCATTCCTATTCTACAGGATAAAGCTAATTTATAGACATGTACATTTGTTTTCGTCCGAATGCATTTTCGTCCGAATTTCAGGTATTTTTGTTATCGTTTTAACAAACGATAACGAAAGTGCAGAATCCGAAAAACGAAAGATCTGACATAAACAAATGCTTTATTTTCATTTTCGTTGCTACAACAGTTCGATATAGATAGGAGATTCGACATGATGATGACAATAACAATCTGTGTCCATCAAACCTGTGGTTGAATGTGCCTAACCTTAACTCTATTAGTCCAAGATTATTCTACATAGAGAGAAAAGATTCGACATAGAGAGAAAAGATTCGACATAGAGAGAAAAGATTCGACATAGGGGAGAAAAGATTTGACGTAGGGGAGAAAAGATGAATAAAAATAATGATGATGATGAATGTTATTGGCTGATTGTAACCAAAGAGGAGGAGCAGTAAAATAGCTAGAACTAAGTACACACGTACTTTGGCTTATGGTGTCTGTTAAAAGTTCTAAGAAGATTTGACGGGGCAGGTAAACTATACGGCGTCGTACAGTTTAGCTGCTCCGTCGAATCTTCTTTGAACATTCAACAGACACCATAAGCCTTCAATGACAGATTCGACCTTAATTTGGATTTTCGGACGAATGCAATTTTTAACGAAAAACGAAATAAATAAAAAGGAATTTCGGGAGTAACTAAATAAATTTATTTTTCGTACGAAAACTAAATTCCGAAACAAAATATTTCAGTGTGCACATGTCTACTAATTTATTCATCAATATATTCCTCCATATCATCCATATCAACATATTAGTCTGGGTATCTTACTTAACCTTCTCGGTAACCTAATCCCAGTTTCATAATCTAGAGTTATACCCCCTCTGGGGGTATTAATAGTAATAGTAATGTAGTAATAAGAATTCTGAACCTTCTCCTCTCTTACCGCTTTTTTTTTTCTTCCTCGTAGAGGGAAAAGCAAAAGAAAAAAAAGGAAAATAAAGGGGGGGGGACCCTCAACACTAAAAAAAAAAAAAGAAAAAATCTACCCTCCTCCCCTCTACTCCCCTTAGGGAAGAGAGATGAAAAAATAAATAAAATGATTATCTCCTCTATCCACTCTCCCCCTTGCCCCCTACAACCAGCAAGTGGGGTTGCATTCATGCAAGGAGCCAAGCTTAATTAGGTGCCCTCTATCCTCAGCCAATAAGATTCACATCAATAAGGTTCCTTCCCTCCTCTTAATATAACGGTTCCATGGAGCCCAGATTTTATCATATATCTCCCACTTCTGCCTAATTGTCCAAACCAGATCTTCTAATCTATTCACTTCTTCCACCCTTCTAAGCCATAATCCCACTGAAGGTGATTGGATCTGCTTCCAGGTAAGGGGGATACAAGATTTAGCCACATTCAAAAGGTGGCACATACTAAAATTTTTATGTGTCTTACCCGGGTTTTTAAAATCATGCAGAAGAAAAAAATTGGGTCTTCGGGAATCTCAAGTTCACTGAATTTTTGAGTAATCCTTTGGACCTCTTTTCAATAGTTCCTGATGCTAGGGCATGACCAGAAAACATATAGTAATGTCCCTCGCTCCTTCCAGCACCGCCAACATCGATCAGAAACATTTGGAAAATATCTATGGAGGATGGCCGGGGTACGGAATCATTGGGAGAAGATCTTATAGTTTGTTTCCTGCATTTTTGTACAGATTCAGGTTTCAAATATGGAGTGAATTATATTAGCTCGCTGTTCCTCTGTGAAAGTTATATCCAGATCTACCTCCCATTTCTGGAAGAATGGCAGTTGGAAGTCTTCGGAAGGTGCTAATAATAAAGTGTATATCTTTGAAATAGTATGAGAGAGTGGGCCTCTCTCTATACAGTACTCTTGCAGGGGGAATAACTTCAAAGACCTTAGAAGCATGTAATTGAGCTGCTCACCAGAAATCCGATTGATATCGCCCCGCTCTGGAGGTCAGCATTTGAAACGTAACCCATTCCCCCGGATGACATAAAATGAGAAGCCTGAAAGATCCCCTGTTCCATTAATCCATCAAAGCCCCCCCCCCTCAGGCCCAGGGCAGATTGTGGTTTCCCTAAAATTGGGAACAGTGCAGAATCTAATGATGAGAGCTTGCCTTTAGAAAAGAGCCCTGAGCATTGCCTCAACGTGGGTCCTATCAAGGGGTGGGTCTTAATATTAGATGGAAGGATTCAAAAGCACCATGGGACTCTGTTTAATACTACACTGCTCTGTGCCTGTTCCAAGCTAGGCCAAATTTTTGTATCCCCATGCCTACACCAATCAATTGGATGGACCAAATGGGCAGCCTGATAGTATTTATACAGGTCAGGAACAGCCAATCCCCCGCGTTGCTTCGGAAGAGTCAGCAAGGATCTTCTGATCATCTGGGTTTTGTGTGCCCAGATGAATCCAGTAAAAAATGCCTGTATCCATTTAAAGTATTGCATAGGAATACCTAGAGGTATAGCCTGAAACAAGTACAAAAACTTTGGTAGGGTGTTCATTTTAATAATATTACCTCTGCCGAACCAAGAATGGTACCCATTATGCCACCTCTCGAGGATCTGCACCTCCTGAAGGAGTGGTGGGTAATTGAGCTCAAATGTACGAGAGAGGTCTGCTGGGATCAAAGTCCCTAAATATTTCAAAGCCTGATCCGTCCACTTGAATTTGAAACTAGATTTCAGTATTCTCATATGTTCGGCAGGGACCGCTATTCCCATCGCCTCCGATTTAGAGAGATTAATCTTGAAATTAGATAGGATACTATAGGTTTCCATCTCTTGGAAAAGATTAGGGAGGGATTTTGTTGGATTTAATGAGCAAAGAATATCATCGTGTCAGGAAAGGTTTTCTCCGCTGGTAATATCAGTCATTTGGCGTGCAGTACTGAGGCCCACCAGCAGGTGTCTCCTGGCAGTTTGGAGCTGTCAGAAGAGCTTTTCCCTGCTGGTATTATGTCATCTTTTGACAGCAGTACTGGCGTCCACCAGCGGAGGGTCAGGTGAAGCCACATAGTGTAAATAAGTATGAAAAATTTTATTCAAAAATCAATTTCCAACACCCAGACAAAAGGTTGTTATGATAATTGAACGGGTAAAAATGCTCAGTAAAATTGTCACTCAGCAAGCATATCAACCGCATAATGAGTAAAAAAAAACTGAGTTTTCTGGTTAACCATCAGCTGTTCCTTGTTGTTTGGGAAGCACAGATTAGGCCACGCCCTATCATCACGGCCACATCACCCTGAAAGCGCCCGATCTCGTCTGATCTCGGAGGCTAAGCAGGGTCGGGCCTGGTTAGTACCGGGATGGGAGACCGCCTGGGAATACCAGGTGCCGTAGGCTTAGGGTGTGGCCTAATCTGTGCTTTCCAAACAACAAGGAACAGCTGATGGTTAACCAGAAAACTCTGTCTTTTTTACTCATTATGCGCTTTTAAATTGTGAGTACCGCTCTGCTTAATTTTAATAAACTTTTGTTAAAACGGTCTTACACTATGGGCACCCCTTCTCTTTTTATGTGATAAATCACGATCCCGAGACTGCCAGGAATTGCCGCACAGTGGCACAGACTGTGACTGTTTGATACCCCAGCAGGGGTGAAGAAAGCTGGTGAGTGGCTGCAAATTAAGAGCACTGAATCTATACGGCACTTCTTTGCAATATTATCACCAAGAAAACTAAGAGCACAATTACTACACGAAAAGTTTATGTTAAAGAAAAAATTTTTTTTTTCCTTTTCTTACATATGTGCACTACAACTGAAGGATTTTGCACTTAAAGTTGGCCATTTAAGCAATCATTTTTTTCACCCTTTCATTTTTCACCTTCCCTAATTCCGTTCCCCTCCTCCCCCTCCCTCCCCCACTCCCCCCCCCTCCCCTCCACCTTGGTTTGGTTTTGCCTATTTTAAGCACTTTGGTATATATGATTGAATTAGCTACTTATTGAATGCGTTTTTGCGCCTTATATTTCAGGTTTCATTTTATTTTATTATTTCCACCGCAAATATTAATTTGATTTTTTATGAGAGGTGAACACAAAACACTAAACATAGGGTATTAAGAGGAACAGCGCCACACCCATTCCTTACACTATTCAATCTAGCTTCTCTCTTTATCTTCTTCTATTCATCTTCTTTTTGGGCCACTCCGCATCCATGATGGCATCCATGATCAATGCAAAAAACTTTTTTTTGCATTGATCCATGCCCCCCGGGGCAGGACCCAGGTCCCCAAACACTTTTTATGACAATAACTTGCATATAAGCCTTTAAAATTGGCACTTTTGATTATTCATGTTCGTGTCCCATAGACTTTAACGGTGTTCGCGTGTTCGAACAAATTTTTTGCCTGTTCGCAAGTTCTGGTGCGAACCGAACAGGGGGGTGTTCGGCTCATCCCTTCTCTAGACCAACTGCCCTTAGGAGAACATCTGCAAGAAAAGGACGGACTTTTCTTCCACGACCATGCTGTGTTTGTGCCCCTTCAACTGAGAGTTCCTGTGCTCAAACTCTGCCATGACAACAAGTTAGCAGGGCATTTCAGTGTGACCATAACCACCGATCTGCTTTTGCAAACCTTTTGGTGGCCTACCCTCAAGGCAGACTGCCACGCTTATGTAATTTCCAGCCCGGTATGCAATCACAACAAAACGGAAAAGAATAAATCATAGGGTCTCTTACGCCCCCTGCCTGTTCCCTCCAGACCCTGGAAACAGATCAGTATGGATTACATAGTGGAGCTACAACCCTCTAATGGGTTTACATCCAGATTTGTTGTTGTGGACCGTCTTACAAAAATGGCTCATTTTATTCCTATGATTGGCACTCCTTCCGCCCCAGAAGCCATAGAAGGGGGCGCGGATGCCAATTTCTGGTACAGTGGAGGGGTTACGGCCCTGAAGAGAATTCCTGGGAACCCGAGTCGCATATCCATGCTCCAGATCTTCTCCGGCAGTTCTTTCAGCGAGCTTTATCCAGGAAGGGCGTCCGAAGGCCGCTCCTTCGGGGGGGCTCTGTAAGAGTCCAGGGCTTAGTACGCATGCACCAATGGCGCCTTAGCCGCAAGAGGAAATTCATGCCAACTGGGCATGCGCCAAAGACGCCTCAGGGTGCCAACCCGCACCTGCGCAGCAGACTTGATGGAAAAGGGCAGGAAAATGCCCAGGATGTGCACAGGAATTGACCTCAACCTGATGGAAAAAGGTGGGAAAATCCCCAAGAGGCGCACAGGAAGTGACCTCAAACTTCCCTATATAAGCCCAAACACTGCCAAATTGCTGGATTATCTTCAGTCCCCCCTTGTTCCTGTGCTAGTGTGTGATCTGTCTGAACCTGTTGTGACCTGGAAACCTGTTTGAATACTCTTGATTGCTGCTTGCCTTTGACCTTGGATTTGTACCTTAACCATTCTACTTCTTTGCCCCTTTTGTACTCAGCTGCCAGATTGGAACCGACCCCGGCTTGGATCCCGACCATTTTTCTTCTGATTAACCCTTTTATGCTTCGTTGCCCAACTGCACTTGACCTCCGCTCAGTTACTGGACTAAGGCTTATCAAAAAACGGGGAGAAGAGGAATTGGAGTTGGAGACCAATTCCAAATGAAAGCAATTCATCAAGGAGGGACAGGCAATTAGCAAAAATATATATTAATTTTATTAAATGAAAAAAGGCAAATCACCGCGCTATACCTTAGCTGAGTTGGTGCATAGAAACAAATTGAAAAACAGAAATTGAAAACAATCTAATGTGACAAATCAGTGATCAAAAAATCAATATAAATAGCAGCCGCTAAAACGTGAGATACACACATACAAAATGGCAAAATAGATACAAGAGGAGCAGCGCTGTGATAAAAAAGTTCTATATGATAAAACCAGAACAAAAATTGTGAAAATATTAAGCCCAAAAAAATTTGGGATAGGCTCCAAGTTCATAAATTACATAAACAGCTGGACCGTCCTATTCAAAAACCAATCTTGGATGGACACTGCAGCCATCTTGGAGATTCCCCTTGCCTGTGGAACTATAGAGCCCAGCAGAACTTTAAAACACACAAAAATTAAAGGAAATGACACACTTACAGGAGTGGAGACAGAATTTGTAGAACCCTGCGCCTAGCCCTAGCCAGGGGTCACATCTCCACATAGAGTGGTAATTGGAAGAACAGCGTGCTTAATCCAAGCCAAAGTGGCGTGCCTCTCCCTGATGGTTTCACCCTGAAAGGCCCCGACCGGGTTAAGGTCGCAAGCTCTTCCAAGCTTGCCATTTGGTAAGCGCGCATTTTTACTATCACAGTGGTGTGGTGAAGGACTCTTTGATTTTCAATTATTCACGCTTCTTCTATTTACCATCCAAGATTGGTTTTTGAATAGGACGGTCCAGCTGTTTATGTAATTTATGAACTTGGAGCCTATCCCAAATTTTTTTGGGCTTAATATTTTCACAATTTTTGTTCTGGTTTTATCATATAGAACTTTTTTATCACAGCGCTGCTCCTCTTGTATCTAATTTTATTAAATAATTCACTTGAACACCAATCAAAAAAATATAGTTTAAAAACAAGTACCACCACCTATTCATAAAATAGACAACGTTGTCTTGAACAAACACAGATGGCCGCCACATACAAAAGAAACAAAAGGAAGAGAGGGCGCACCGACCTAGTGCATTACCACTGATGGCCTTTATTAAAAGAGTAAAATGATAAATAAATACTCACAAACAAGCATTAATTAAGGCATGGACATAGACTGCAGGTGCGCAGTGACAGGCATCAGAATAAAACCGGGACCGGACATCTGGTAGATGCGGAAAAGGCTGACGCGTTTCGGGGGAGAACGCCTTTCCTCAGAGCCTAAGCGGGTGGTGACTGCTCGCAAGTAGGAGCCCCTCTATATATGTGTGTATGCGTATGACTAATCATCCCAGTAAACACCAGCACCAGCCCACCATGGCCACTCCCACTTGCACTGAAAACACACCCTCCAAGCTGAAATGACCCTCTCTAATGGCTCCATATCGCCATGGTGACACCATGGCGATAATGTTCTACACGTCCATAGAAGGAATGTACATACTAGTCAATCAATATTGATATAATTGGTGCAGTCAGTGTACCCAATCATAATGCACAAGAATGGATCTCACATGCAGGCAGGTGGAGACTGTCCAACAGGGGCAATGATCAGGCCACACCACAAAAACAAATGTAAAACAAATGTAAATCAAATGTAAACAGGCGGAGGTGGCCAGGCAACAATACCATCTGTGTCACCTCCGCAATTGCCACATAGTAAAAGACGTGGTGTGGACAGTACATACGGTATGTACTGTCCACACCACGTCTTTTACTATGCGTCAATTGCGGAGGTGACACAGATGGTTTACATTTGATATACATTTGTTTTACATTTGCTTTTGTGGTGTGGCCTGATCATTGCCCCTGTTGGACAGTCTCCACCTGCCTGCATGTGAGATCCATTCTTGTGCATTATGATTGGGTACACTGACTGCACCAATTATATCAATATTGATTGACTAGTATGTACATTCCTTCTATGGACGTGTAGAACATTATCGCCATGGTGTCACCATGGCGATATGGAGCCATTAGAGAGGGTCATTTCAGCTTGGAGGGTGTGTTCTCAGTGCAAGTGGGAGTGGCCATGGTGGGCTGGTGCTGGTGTTTACTGGGATGATTAGTCATACGCATACACACATATATAGAGGGGCTCCTACTTGCGAGCAGTCACCACCCGCAGGGGATCTGAGGAAAGGGGTTCTCCCCCGAAACGCGTCAGCCTTTTCCGCATCTACCAGATGTCCGGTCCCGGTTTTATTCTGATGCCTGTCACTGCGCACCTGCAGTCTATGTCCATGCCTTAATTCATGCTTGTTTGTGAGTATTTATTTGTCATTTTACTCTTTTAATAAACGCCATCAGTGGTAATGCACTAGGTCGGTGCGCCCTCTCTTCCTTTTGTTTCTCTTGTAGTCTATGAATACCCATATTCTGAAGAGGGCTGCAAGACGGCAGACACCACTGAAGTTCGTTGGCCTTATTACATCACACACCGAATATCTAGACACCTGAGCACAGGAGATTTTTTCTTGAATAGGGTAGCCAGATACCTTACTTCCCTACCAATACATGCATAACACCTTATATTACTAAGTAATGACACCGACACTTGGATTGGATGTAAATGGCCTTATCGGCCTTTATTTAACAAAACCAATAAAAACTGTAAACTTTTATTTTCAATATTTATAACCATTTAAATATTCAAAATATTTAAAATAGAGGAAAGAACTGCTGCGCCCACCAAACAACCCAAATATATATATGGAATACAAAGTGTAGTGAAAACGATAAGCTGCCAACACCACCAATTAGACTAATTGTGACAACAGATATAAGAAAAAAAGTGTAGCGCTATAATATGTCAGTCAAAAACGTTAAGGTGTACTGATTGACCAGTAGTGTATATCCCAAAAATTAAATAGTATTGAATCACATATACAAAAAGCAGTAAAACAGTGGAAATTTCAAAATTTGCAAAGAGAACCACTCTTATTTAAAACCTTTGAGATATAGCAATATAAAGAGTGTGCATCACACAGATTGAACCCGACCCCTTAAAGCCGACAACAAGCATATAGGGATGGGAACAAATGATAAGTCCCTGAAGTGAGAGAAGTTCTTTTAATCAAGTAGAGACTTCATAGAGCATGGATCCAGATCACATAGAAATGGTTGTTACTGATGGACTCCTCCACTGATCAGCCTGATGCAAAGAGTAATAAAAATGCCCTTACCAGACGCGGTGGACTCACAAGCCATACAGCGGTGAGTCGTACGAGCTTGAACCGTGTAGCACGGTAGGGTTATAGCTGTTCCTGGTCTGCAACCGGATGGACTTGAAAAGGACTCCAATCTTGAGCAGTCTCTCGGTTCGTCCTCCAGCACTCTCTTGGGTCTCAGGTAGTTGGAGATAGGGAGAAAGTGGACGAAAAAAAGCTCCACATAGTGTAAATCCAATCAATCAGGAGATTTATTGTGTAAAAAATTTTTTCCAACGAAAAAATTCCAGATAAAAACCAATAATCAAAAAAACATAATTAGCGCAGTAGACAGATGGTATAAGGTAGCGTCCTACACCCGACGCGTTTCGTCTGAGAAGACATCAACTGGGGTACCCCAGTTGATGTCTTCTCAGACGAAACGCGTCGGGTGTAGGACGCTACCTTATACCATCTGTCTACTGCGCTAATTATGTTTTTTTGATTATTGGTTTTTATCTGGAATTTTTTCGTTGGAAAAAATTTTTTACACAATAAATCTCCTGATTGATTGGATTTACACTATGTGGAGCTTTTTTCGTCCACTTTCTCCCTATCTCCAACTACCTGAGACCCAAGAGAGTGCTGGAGGACGAACCGAGAGACTGCTCAAGATTGGAGTCCTTTTCAAGTCCATCCGGTTGCAGACCAGGAACAGCTATAACCCTACCGTGCTACACGGTTCAAGCTCGTACGACTCACCGCTGTATGGCTTGTGAGTCCACCGCGTCTGGTAAGGGCATTTTTATTACTCTTTGCATCAGGCTGATCAGTGGAGGAGTCCATCAGTAACAACCATTTCTATGTGATCTGGATCCATGCTCTATGAAGTCTCTACTTGATTAAAAGAACTTCTCTCACTTCAGGGACTTATCATTTGTTCCCATCCCTATATGCTTGTTGTCGGCTTTAAGGGGTCGGGTTCAATCTGTGTGATGCACACTCTTTATATTGCTATATCTCAAAGGTTTTAAATAAGAGTGGTTCTCTTTGCAAATTTTGAAATTTCCACTGTTTTACTGCTTTTTGTATATGTGATTCAATACTATTTAATTTTTGGGATATACACTACTGGTCAATCAGTACACCTTAACGTTTTTGACTGACATATTATAGCGCTACACT
Source organism: Lithobates septentrionalis (assembly GCA_037952835.1). Taxonomy (NCBI): domain Eukaryota; kingdom Metazoa; phylum Chordata; class Amphibia; order Anura; family Ranidae; genus Lithobates; species Lithobates septentrionalis. The sequence goes on along the minus strand of JBBDGP010001232.1, from coordinate 502,840 downwards.
TTTTTTCTTATATAAAATATTTATAATATTTAACTCTAACTCTCAGTAATCTTTTTGTTGCTGGTCCCTGACGACCCCAATCACTTTTTGAGCCTGAGCCCCTTTTGTTAGCATCTGTCCCCAGCCGCTAACTCGCCTCGAGGACTCACTAACTGACCCAGACCCCCATTTATTACCCGTTGGTCCAAAAACTGACTGGACCAACCGGAAAACCCCATCCTGGGATATGTCCCAACGTTTTTCAATCCTCATTTTAGCCAATATATATATCTATCCATATATATATATATATACTCTTGTCGCCAAGGACCTAACGCCACTCACACTCTCCTAAAGTATGAACATATCACATCTGCTAGGGCGGGAGGGCGGGAACGTTCTTCCTGACTCTCCAACTCACGACTGCTGTATAACTCCCCCAGCTTCAACACTAATTAAAACTCTCCTCCCCTTCTACACTGATCCACCAATCCCAACATATCCCTAACTTCCTTAAACCCCTCCTTTTCCTAACTTATTCCTTCCCTAAGTTCCTTGCACCCTTTCATGTCTGTACTCTGCTTCCTTTTTAATACAGCTCCGTACATGTCTTGAATAGGGTAGCCAGATACCTTACTTCCCTACCAATACATGCATAACACCTTATATTACTAAGTAATTACACCGACACTTGGATTGAATGTAAATGGCCTTATCGGCCTTTATTTAACAAAACCAATAAAAACTGTAAACTTTTATTTTCAATATTTATAAGCATTTAAATATTCAAAATATTTAAAATATTTAACTCTAACTCTCAGTAATCTTTTTGTTGCTGGTCCCTGACGACCCCAATCACTTTTTGAGCCTGAGCCCCTTTTGTTAGCATCTGTCCCCAGCCGCTAACTCGCCTCGAGGACTCACTAACTGACCCAGACCCCCATTTATTACCCGTTGGTGCAAAAACTGACTGGACCAACCGGAAAACTCCATCCTGGGATATATCCCAATGTTTTTCAATCCTCATTTTAGCCAATATATATATCTAGCCATATATATATATACTCTTGTCGCCAAGGACCTAACGCCACCACGGCACAAGTGTAACACCTTACGCTTGTGCCCGCAGCCACACCAAAAATGCTCTTCTAATGCCATCTTCAAGCCCCAGGGACCAAAGATCAATCCCCAGCGGGTTAAGATGAACACCATCCCCTCTCAGGTACATCCAAGTGTCAGTTTCTAATTCCCAATGTCGTATCACTATGCCCCCATTCCTGGAAACAAACCTGCCCACCTCTTTGTTAATTTTTATGCGGGTCTTATTGAGTTTTTCCCACGATCAGGCCCCCCCTCCAAGACATACGGGCAACTATACCGGACCATATGAACAGCATGTCTGGAAAGGATGCCCTGAGCCTGAGAAAGTCCCATTGGATATCTTTAATGACCTGCCTCATTGGTCTAATCCCCAAGTCATTTCCTCCCACATGAAGGACCAATATATCAGGGACCCTATCCAACCTGGCAAATCTATGTACCTCCGGAACCACTTGCTGCCACCTCATACCCGGTATGCCCAATCACCTGACCGTGCCCTCCTCTCTCTTAAGCCATAGCTGTCTACCTGCAGGTCTGATGTCCGCCCGTTTTGCCCCCCAAAAAACGTATGAGTGTCCCAATATCCAAATGAGACATCTGGGGGGATCTGAAAAGAAATAACAAAGAAATATGCCAGCAACATTCCAACATTTTTTTAACCGTCTACAAATCTTAACCTATACAACCAACTACACTTCACAATAACTGTGGACGAACATATAACTGAAATCTGTTTGATTCCCATCTGCCTATTTTCTTTACTACATTTTCCGGAAGTCCCCAGCGAGCTGCTTCCATGGCTGCCCCTATACGGAAAGAATGCCCTGCATATTCTCCCGGGGAAAGCCCTCCTTCTTTTAAACACTTCCTCATCACCGCTGTAAACTGAAACCTGGATAAACACAATCCATCCTTGTGGATAAAAAGTGCTCCCTCCCCTTTCTGGCGCATATCCAGGAACTGCCTCAGAGCTGCTACCGGACAAAACTGGGTTTCTAACCCCTTGAATAACTCCACTCTGACCCCTTTTCCTTCCTGGTCCATTTTCGATCGCCGTATCCAAATCAGAACTGACCGATCTGAAAACTGCACATCACCCAACCTCAGACCTCCCACCAACCTTTTTGATGGCGAGACCAACTCCCCGATTCTAAATGCTCCAAAAAATGCCACCACAAAGGCTGCTCGGAAGAGTACTTGCTCAAAGTACTCTGAACACACCTTGTTGAGGCTTGTCAGAATCGTCCCCAGCACCTCAAATGACACTGGGCGTCTGGAGTCCTTCGTGTGGGAACCTTTTCTATAACCCCGCAAAGCCCTGCGAACCATAAATGATTTTGTGACATCCCTGAGTCCTTTTAATTGGAATAAAAAGGCTAGAGCCGCCATCTTCTTTCCTATTCCTGACCCAGAGACCCCTTTTTCATTCCTACAAATAAAACACAAAACCCAAGTCTGTACGTCAGCAGAGTCCTCTGACCCTCCTACCTCCTCCATCAAGGCAAACCATTCTTGCCACACTTTTTCATAAGCCCTCCATGTTCCTGCGCTGAGGGACTGCAGGATCAATCCTGCGGTGATTCTAACGCAGCTCTCCACAATTCCGACGGGCATGGCTCCCCTACCCGGTTCGCCTCCGGTGCCAGTTTGCGAAATTCTTCCCACTGGTAACGAGACAAAGCATCCGCTAACTTATTGTCCACTCCAGGGATATGAACAGCATAAATAAATGCATTTATGCGCAAACAACTGAGCACCAGGTGTCTTAACAACCTAATCACAGGTGGGGATGAGGCCGAGATGTTATTAATCGCCCAAACCACCCCCAAATTGTCGCAATTGAACCTAACTTTCTTGTTACGTAATTCCTCCCCCCACAATTCTACTGCCAACACAATAGGAAACAGTTCTAGGAGGACCAGGTTTCGAAGGAAACCCACCTCTCTCCAAATCTCCGGCCATGGTCCTGCACTCCATCTACCTCGGCAATACGCCCCGTATGCTGCCGATCCTGCTGCATCCGTAAACAGGACCAAGTCAGCATTGCTGACCGGTCCCACTTGCCACACAGATCGCCCATTAAAACATTCCAAAAATGCATCCCACACGTTTAAATCCGCCTGCAACTCTCTGGTCAATCTGACAAAGTGATTGGGAACTCTCACCCTAGCCGTGGCTGCCGCCAATCTCCTACAGAATATACGACCCATGGGAATGATTCTGCATGCAAAATTCAATTTTCCCAATAAGGATTGCAATTCCTTCAGCCGCAGCTTGCGCTTCTTACCCGCCATACTCACCTCCTTCCGTAACGCCACCAACTTGTCCTCCGGCAGCCTATATTCCATAGCCATGGAATCAATAATGATGCCCAAAAAAACTAATTCTGATGTTGGGCCCTCTGTCTTGTCAGCCGCCAGCGGAATCCCGAATCTTTCAGCCAGGTGTTGTAACGTTGCCAATAATACTCCACAACATCTGGAGTCTGGGGGGCCTATGCACAAGAAATCATCCAAATAATGGATAATTGAATGCCGCTTCCCTAACCGCCCATTCAAACAACAAGCTAAACGCCTCAAACAGTGCGCATGAAATGGAACAACCCATTGGCAAGCAACGGTCAACAAAGTACGACCCTTGCCAACAGCATCCCAACAAATGCACACTGTGGGGGTGCACCGGTAATAATCTAAAAGCCGATTCCACATCAGTTTTTGCCATGAGGGCGCCCTTACCATATTTTCTGACCCAAGAGACAGCTGCATCGAACGATGTATAGGTAACCGCACAATCCTAAGTCAATACCATCGTTCACTGAGCCACCCCTTGGGTAGGACAGATGATGTATCATCCTATATTGCCCCAACTCCTTCTTCGGAACAACTCCCAACGGGGAAACTATTAACCCTGGTAACAGCGGGGAAGTGAATGGTCCCGCCATCCGGCCCATTGCAACTTCCTTAAACAGCTTAGCCGACACCACCTCCGGGTGGAGGCGTGCCGACTTCAAATTGTCTGCGACCGGCGGAACCTCCCGCAATGAACTCGGAATTCGAAAACCCTCCCTGAACCCTGTTTCTAATAACCTTGCCGCCACCCTATCTGGGTACCTATTTAGGAAAGGTAGCATCCTTTCTAGTCTCACCGGCGTCATCCCTTTTTCCAGCGATGTCCCCTGTGCGACCTTTTCCTTGCTTGAAGCAGCGCACAAAAGGGTGCCCCCCACTACATCCGGAGCATTCATGCTTGTAGCGACATGAAGTTCCGAACCAACAGTTGCCTTCATTGAACTGCCAGCACACCCCTTTCTTTTTAGGGGCCGGCAATCCAGCGGAGGAAGTGCCGCCGACCCCCCCTTGGAAAAACGGGCTCGCAGCCCTGGATGACGTCATCAACTTCATCCAGAGACTTATATCTTTATGGTCCCATCTAATCGAGGGGCGAATAGCCTTCCTTTGACGAAACTGCTCTTCATATCGAAGCCATGCTAAACCCCCATATACTCGATGTGCCTCGCTGATCGCTTCTAGATAACAGAATAATGCCGAGCAATTCTCGGGAGCTTTTTCCCCAATCACGCTCGCCAGAATCGCAAATGCAAATGCTACCTGCTGTCTCTCCTTGCAACCAGTTAGCAAACGTGCACGGAATTAATCTGTACCTTCTCTTCTCTTCCTCCTCTTTTTTACTTTCATCCGGCTTTACCCTGTCTAAATTAAACTTTTCTAACGGGAGCAGAGAGAAAATCTCCACAAACTCGTTTTTCCAAATTTTTTCTCTTATCTCTTTTTTCAAATGCGCCCCCAAAGGTCCCTCGAAGCAAACGTAGACCTCACACTTGGCTGCGTCTGCCAATCTCACCTTTTCCGCATCCTTTTCCTGCGTTGTGGTTTTTGCAGAATCTCCCACGCCGTCACCTCCCGTCTGTGTCTCAGCCACCACCAACGTCTTCAGCCTTTGCGGGGGGTCCACTACAACCGGGGGATCCCTAACACTCGGGGGTTGTGGTACCCAGGGGCTGATGGGGGATGAGGGTTGCGGAGCCCCGCTCTCCAGGCGACGAAGTAACTCCCTCACTGAGTCCCATAAATCCCCCCCCTTAAGGTACCTTGCGCATCCCCCCCCACCCTGGATCCCCCTGCATCAGTCAACCCAGAGACATTAGTAAAAGAAACAGAAGCTTGCTTACCAGGCTGCCTTAGGTGAGAAGACCCACCAGCCGTCTGACCCGACTCCACCACTGCCTCCTGTGGATCATCGCTCAGCTCGCCCTCCTCGCTGCTGCTGCTGTCCCTCTGCATCAGTTGCTGCTCTTCCACCGCTGTTCTTCTGGCAGACTTGCGTCCCACAGCCTGAGCGACAGGAGGGGGGGCGACATCCATCTGAGGGTTCCGTCCTCCATTCCCATCGTGTGGGGAAATGACGTCATCACTCGGCGACCTGTCTCTCACGCAGGCATTGCGCTGGCCAACCCTCCCAGGCCCTTCTCTGAACCTGGAGGCGGGGCCTCCTTACTGACGATCCCTGTTCTGACTGGCTGAACCTCCTCCCTGAGGTAAGATGGCGCTGCCACGAGGCAAGCTGCCGGCCGTTTCACAGGCAAGGCCGTCGCCTGACCGTCCCGTTCTCCCTCGCCGGGTTGCCACCCCGACCGGAGCATCGCCGGTGGTGGCAGCCTGCTGTCTATCATGTGGAGATGCACCAGTGGGGGCTGGCCTGGGTGTCTGCATTAAGCCTCCCCCCCTGTGACTATGCTGCGATCTGTCTCTCCTTGCTGTCCCCCCGCCCACTCTTTTCGGTGTCTGCTTTGCCGGCGGGGGTCCCGAGGGGGTCCGACTCGGCCTCCCCAGTCTCCTCTGAGTCCTGGGAGCGATGTCGGGACTAAGGCGCTCCGGAGGTCTAGACCTCCTAGCCCGTGATGAGGCAGGCCTCGCAGTGGATGGGCCCTGCTCTACCCCCTGTAATGTGGATGCAATCTGGCTCTGAAGCCATTCTGCTCCGTGGGTCTCCGCTGCCTCCCTAAGCTGTACCCAGAGTTGCTCTAAACCACTCATGCTACCTGCTGTCTCTCAGCTACCTCAGGGAACGTTCTTCCTGACTCTCCAACTCACGACTGCTGTATAACTCCCCCAGCTTCAACACTAATTAAAACTCTCCTCCCCTTCTACACTGATCCACCAATCCCAACATATCCCTAACTTCCTTAAACCCCTCCTTTTCCTAACTTATTCCTTCCCTAAGTTCCTTGCACCCTTTCATGTCTGTACTCTGCTTCCTTTTTAATATAGCTCCGTACATGTCTGTTTCACCACATACAAAAACCATGCACACCTCCTATCATGCAAATTTGAGATGATGTCTCCTAGTGGGCCATCTACAGGGAAGCTGGTTTTCCTGATGTGTATCAGTATACAAGCTGATTGCAAAATAGAGGGAAAGTGGATGGTAAAGCAGCCGTATGTAACTCACGTCCACCGTATGAATGTCAATGAAGGGAGCTGGAAGTAACCAACTTGTTGATGGTGCAGTGAAAACTGCAGTCCTGATATGCAAAGTTCACTGTAATCATTCAATACCGTGGGAAACTAATACCATAGGGGGAAGTTCCTGTATAGAGAGCTGTAGATACTGGAGAAATGGAGTAGGCTCAATTATGTAACTGTATCGGTCAAATCATCAGTGCTTTAACGGAGGACAATGCTGGTAGATAAATGCAGCAATCCCGTGCATGGGATGTTTAAGGTAAGATCTCACCCCTGTGTAGACACCGGAACGTAACACCGATCAGAAAGAGGAGCCGAATCTTGCTCGTATCATCTCCAGGCAGCTAGTCAGGCTATCTTCCTTCCACATACAGGGTATCGCCAGCGAGGTCCAGATGGTAACGCTCGGGGAACGTTGTGTTGAGTTGGAAGGTGCAGTATTTAGTGCAGTGCATACAATCATCCAGTTCCCGGGCTTGTTTTGAAAACACTCGCGAAGGTCCAGGCAGAATACCCAGGGCTGGTGGGTGGGTCTGTGGGAACGCTATGACAAGCGTGATGGTGTCATGCTGACGCGTTTCATCCGTCACTCGGATTTCTTCAGAGCATGCGCTGTAGCCGAGACAGTCACCTTATATAGCCTAAACACTGAACCACGTAAATACGTAGGCATCTGGTTGTCTCGGCAGCAGCGCAACTAGTTGACAGCCATACATACAGAAAGTATAGTACAGAATCGGCAGGCCGATATGTAAGTGAAGTGTAAGATCCTCCAGAAGAAAGTGAAAATCCAGGAACAAATAAATGAAGTTAAACAAAACAAAAACAAAAATGTAACAATGGCACTCAAAAAAGAAAAGGTAAGAGTAGAAAAAAATAAATAAATGAAGTGTGAAGAAGGAAAAAGAGGGAGGGGGGGTTGAGGAAGGGGAATGGAAAAGAGAAAGGGAACAGGGCGGGGAAAAGGAAAATTAAAAACAGAATATTGGATGATGAATAGTAAGTGAACTTACTGACATGAATTTAAACATGAACCCGACACAGGGAGAAAGGTCCCATGATAACTGATAGGGACTAGGGCGTAAGGAACACAGAGAGGTTGCATTCATTATTTAACGCATGAGGTTGCATACTATTTAAATTGTATATCCACATTTTTTCTTTCTGGCATAGGATTCTATCGAAGTCACCCCTTCTCAGGGGGAGATTTAACCTATAAATACCCTTAAAGGTGAGTCCGGTGGGGTTCCCACCATGGAATTTAATAAAGTGTAAAGGGATGGGGCGCTCATCATCCTTGCTAAGGATGCTTTGGACGTGCTCACCGATTCTGACTTTAAGTTGCCTCTTGGTCTTGCCCACATATATTTTCCCAAAGGGGCAAGTGAGGATATAGATTACTCTAGTAGTATTACAATTGATGAAGTTATAAATTCTAAATTGTTTTTTGCCGTTAGAATCGGTGAACACGCCCGTGCGTTTAGCGTACCTACATACCGAGCACCTACCACATCTGAACATGTCTTTCAAAGGTGGAAGTTGAGTAAGCCAGTTAGAAGTGGGGGATCTTTTATATTCTGAATGAATGAGGCAATCTCTGAGGTTCCTGGAACGACGAGTAGTGAGAAGAGGACGCTCACCGACTATATTTCCCAAAACGGGCGACTCAGACAGAATATGCCAATGTTTGCTTAATATTGCCTTAATTTGGTCCCAGTGGGCACGGAATTTGGTGATGATCCTAAGGGGTTCCTGTGTATCATTCACAGATTTAGGATCTTTTTTAGTAAGATGTTTCTGTCGATCTGTCTGAATGGCCCTCTTTTTGGCTTCCCTCATACATGAATGGGAGTAACCTCCCTCTCTAAATCTGCCATATAGGTCCCTGGCTTCGGTAGCAAAATCGGGTTCTAAGAAACTGGCCCACTGGTATTCCCCTAATCAAAGATTTGGGGTGATCACTTGTAGCCTGAAGGAGAGTGTTAGCTGCTGTAGACTTCCTGTAGGTCTTAGTACTAATCATTCCATTCTCAACTCCTATAGTTAAGTCAAGGAAGGGAAGAGTATGGGGATGGATAGTGAAGGTGAGTTTAATGTTGCAATCATTGGTATTGAGTTCATCCATGAATTGCGACATCCATCAATTCCTGTTCAGTGCCCCCCAAATCATGAGCACCTCATCAATGTACCTCAGCCACATGCAACGAATAAACCAACTCCTCCTCCCACATGCCCAAATGGAGGCATGCATATGAGGGGGGCCCAAGGGGCCCCCATAGAGGTCCCCCTGATCTGTTGGTAGTAGGTTCCCAAAAATTGGAAGCAGTTGTGTTCCAGTACGAAGGTGAGGATTTCACCAATGAACACATTCTGCTGTCCAAGGAGTGGGAATTTCCTTTCAAGGAAAAACTGAACGGCCTTAAGTCCCCAAGCGTGGGGCATCGACGTATAAAGGGACTCCACGTCGATCCCCACAATGAGAGCTCCGTCCGGCAGAGCCATAGTGTCCAATCATAACAATACATTCCTCGTGTCCTGCGCATAAGAAGGTAGGTCATGTACCAGTTCCTTTATTAGTGCATCAATAAATTTTCCAATTTTTTCCAGGGGACCATTGACAGCCGACACTATGGGTCTACCAGGTGGGTTATGTAGGGACTTGTGAAGCTTGGGTATGATGTAAAATGTCGGGGTGTTGAACTGAGAAACCCGTAAGTAATTAAACTCCTTCCTGGTGATCAGCTTTTCTTCCAGACCAAGACTCAATAAATAATTGAGGGCATTAACAATGACAGGAAAGGGATTTGAATGAACCTTGCGATAAGTGGATTCATCGCCAAGCAGTCTCATCACTTCACTCTCGTATTGGTCCTCAGTGAGGAGGACCACATTACCTCCCTTGTCACTGCCCTTGATAATAATGCCTGGGGCCTCCTTAAGTTCCCTTAGGGCTTTCCTCTCTTCCCGCGTGAGATTATCAGTGCCCCTATATTTCCAATTAACCTTAGATAGGCCCCTCTTGACTTGCGCCAAGAAGAGTTCAATCGATTTATGCTTGGATAGTGGGGACATTTTGACTGATCTAATAGGTATATTGGCGGGGCGTGTCAGTGCAGGCTGATGATCAGAGGTCTCTATTTCTGACTCAGAGTCAGCATTCTCTTGTAAAAGGGAAACTAGGGCATCTAGGGCATCTCTTTCTTCCTTATTTGGTTAAATTAATTGGGACTCATAATGTCTTGAGGATTGCCAGTAGCTAAAGATCACTTTCCTAAGGTAGAGGGAAATATCCTTATAGACCTCAAATTTGTTCATCCCTGACTTGGGGGAGAAGGAAAGGCCTCTGTTTAGTAATGAAAGATGATGTGCATTAAGCGGAAATTTAGTGAGGTTGACCACCTTCATATCCTGAGGGGAACTGGATGGAATAAAGTCATGTACAGTGGGAAGATCCTCTATGTTCTATGTGTCTTGCTCCTCACTTGTCACTGACTTTTGCGTGTTTCCCTTGCCCTTCCCTGATGGGTCGGGGACAGATGTGTGGATGTTTTGCCTTTTATATTTGGTTTGGTTTTTCTTGTGGTTGTGGCAGGACTGTCTAAAGGGGGTTGATCCTTCTCTAAAAAAGTCACAGAGGGATCTCTATGTTCACTATCACTGTCAGTAGATGAGTAATGTTTGTGGTTGGTTTTGAAATTATATCATTTTTTTTTTTTTTACTGGACTAAGGTTTGCATGGTGCTCCGCACCCTTGGCACCCCTGCCACTCGGTGTCCCCACCAAGTCTATGTCTCCATCTCCAGAGGCTTTAAGGACTCGAGGTGCAAGGGAGGCCTCCCCACTACTTCGGTCTCACATCAGGTACGTGGCCCTTATGACACTCTGACAGTCAGGTGCTCTTTTTCCTGTGAGTCTCACTAGTGTACCAGTAAATTTAGAGGCCAAAATGTCCAATCGAAGGTACAGTAGTGAAGAGGCCTACACGATTCTGAGCCTGACAGATGAGAGTGAAGAGGAAGTCACCCATCTGTCCGATTCTGGCTCAGAATATGAACCAGTAGACAGCAGTGGCACCCTGACAGACAGCTCTGACGATGGAGTAGTGGTCCCTGCCAAGGTCAGGCACACCTGACCCTGTTCTTCTGCTGTCGTTGAGGTGCAAGAACCGCAGGGCTCTCGTATGGAGCAGAGAGCCAGTACTAGTGCTGCTCATCCTTCTGGTGAACTGCCAACCACCCGCGGCCTAGTACATCCTGGTTGTACATCCAGCACTGCAGTAACACTTGGTGACGTGGCGAGTCCCATAAGTGCAGTTCAAGCTGGTGAGATGGATAGCACAACTAGTGTCCCGCAGCCACCAAGAAGACAAAGACAGGCCCATCGAGCCCATAGTGCCCTTCCTGCTGCATTTGCCAATCCGAATTGGGAGCCCACCGCTTCTACAGCACCCGTACTTCCCCCATTCACTGGCCAACCCAGAATTCAGGTGGAAACAATTAATTTTACGTCACTTGATTTTTATTCGCTGTTGTTTTTAATGGAAGATCTCTATAGATCAGTTGTGGACCAAAGCAATTTGTATGCTGGTTAATTCATGCCACTAATCCCCAGTTGACACGCCAAATGTGTTGTAAGGTTCCTTTTTCCTGGTTGCAATGCCAACAGAGATCAGGAACTGTAGGGAACCATGTATGTATTTTAATTGGTGTGTTATAAGAATTTGTTAGAAGTTTGAATGAAGTTTACTGTAGTCGCGTGCTAATCGCACATTTGTGGGCAAACACACATGCCTGTAGCCACTGGTCCTTAGTAAAGGACATGTTTAAAGTCATTTCCCAGAACAGGATTTAGGGAGGACAGAGATAGTCAACTGAAAGCACCACATCCCATAGTTAATTATGAACTAGGAATAAAGGCTAATTTGCCTAAAGGGGGGGAGGGGAAAGGATTTTCCCCAGGTACTTTTAACCACTTCCCTACCCGCCCATAGTCATATGACGTCCACAGATGGGATCTCCCATCCTGGGTGGGCGTCATATGACGCCCTGGGATTCCCGGCCGCCTAGGGGGCGCGCGCGCGCCGCCGGGAGCGCGCGCACCCGCCGCGTTCCTCGGGACCCGGTGCGTGTGCCCGGCGGCCGCGATGTCCGCCGGGCACCCGCGATTGCCGGTTAACCGGACCGGCATGTGGATCTGTGTGTGTAAACACACAGATCCACAGCCTGTCAGCTCTGAGGAGAGCGATCTGTGTTCCCAGAACGGAGGAACACTGATCGGTCTCCTCCCCTTGTACGTCCCCTCCCCCTACAGTTAGTAATCACTCCCTAGGAAACATATTAACCCCTCCCCGCCCCCTAGTGGTTAACCCCTTCACTGCCTGTCACATTTACACAGTAATCAATGCAATTTTATAGCATTGATCGCTGTATAAATATGAATGGTCCCAAAAATGTGTCAAAAGTGTCCGATGTGTCCGCCATAATGTCGCAGTCATGAAAAAAAATTGCGATCGGCGCTAAAAAAATAAATAAATATTTTTCTTTAAAAACGCCATAAATCTATCCCGTATTTTGTAGACGCTATAACTTTTGCGCAAACCAATCAATATACGCTTATTGCGATTTTTTTTACCAAAAATATGTAGAAGAATACTTATCGGCCGAAACTGAGGAAAAAATTTGTTTTTTAAAAAAAAAATTGGGATATTTATTATAGCAAAAAGTAAAACATATTGTGTTTTTTTCAAAATTGTCGCTCTTCTTTTGTTTATAGCGCAAAAAATAAAAACCGCAGAGGCGATCAAATACCACCAAAAGAAAGCTCTATTTGTGGGGAAAAAAGGACGTCAATTTTTTTTGGGTACAACGTCGCACGACCGCGCAATTGACGTTTGAAGTGCGACAGCGCTGAAAACTAAAAATTGGCCAGGGAAGGAAGGGGGTGAAATTGCCCTGTATTGAACCGGTTAAGGTGCTGTTTAAATCAACAATTTAATCAAAAATTCAAAAAATCTGTACAATCATATTGAATAAAATTTCTGTTTTATTGAATCAAGATTAAAATATCTATGCCTCACATGGAGAATGAGACATGGTTCTAAAAACACTTTGACATAGACAACATCACCCAAATTCATTCACATTATACAGTGCAACACAAAGCAACTACTTAAAGGTGCCATGACAATCTGCCGCTCGACATGTTTCGCTCTAATACGAGCTTCTTCAGGAGTTTAAAGGCAATGATTGTGGTGGACTCTAAATAATGGGAAAATAGACAATAATCAATACATGAGTAGTTTAAACATATACAGAATACATCTGGTAATATTGGATTCAATTGACAGAGTAGAGATTGGTACAGAGCATTCAAATGCATACACATAAATTTGAAACCGAACAATCCAACCAATTGTATATGGAAGATTTAAGTTTACACATCTTACCAGGCTGTAGTGCACCAATGCGACATAAATACTTGAATAGAATGACAAACTGCTCCCAATTTCAAACCGGGGAGTTCTCATATACGAGGGACCTCACTGCCATAGTGTGACCACAGGGGAGTATAAAGTTTTAAAACGGCCCTTTGAAAAGCAGGGATAGATTAAAGATTAGAAGAGAGGGATCGCATCCGATATCCTTCCCATTTAATTTAGGGAGTGTATTACCTTTGGTAGAACCAATCATGGATCTTGGCCTGGAACATAAAAGTCTCACGGCACATACAAATTATGTGGATAGGGGTGGCACCATAGTCTGGTGAATTGATCACTGATGACTGCACAATTTAGTAGTGCAAGGGGAGCGATTCCCGTCAAAGCTGTTTTCTAGATAGAGAAAAGGGAATGCAATAAAAAGGACCATTAGAGTTCACAAAGTGCGGCTTACTGTCAGTTGATGGCAGGGCTGCAAAGAGAGAACTTACTTTAGAGACATTAATCCGGCACGCAGGCTTGAGAGAGCTTCACGCTGTCTCTGTGGAACAGCGCCGGTAGCAGAACTGTGAGCGGTGTATAACCGCCTTTATATACCCCCATCACGGCGGCGTCTGGTCTCGCCGCCGGGATGCGGACGCTTGTTGAGATTACCAGCGTCATGACGTGGGGGGACGTAGCGGCGTCATTCTGACGTCAGCGACGTCCATGGAGCTCAGTGCGCATGTTTGTATGGTTTTAGAGCCTGTGAAGCATGTGGGCGCCGAAGGCGCCATCTTAGCTAAGGGAAAAAGTAAGGTAAAAGCAAATAAATTCAACTTTAAGCATTATGCCTGTCTTCAAATACTATTACTGTTCTAACAACTTGGAAGGGTATTCCCAAAGGTTGTTATTAGAGGCTCATATGAATCGTTATTTGGTGTCAAGACCCCAACATGACATGACCGGACTCAATTAAATAGGGCCACCACCGTGGGGGCGATTGGTTCTTCACCTCCAAAGGTGGGTGCCCCGGGCGTCCGTGTGGTCTAAATTGACAGGGATGGTCCCAGTATGAAAATATTTCCGGAGAGTTTTTGTCAAACATTAGAAATAGGAGCAAAACTTATAAATATATATTTGCAACCACAGCCTGCAAGATACATGAGCAGCAACTCAGTGGAGGTTCAATGATATCAAACGCAAAATACAAAATACATATGGTCATATTACAACTATCTATATCTATTTTATACTGCTCATACATACATATGATGCCAACTCAATTCAGAATTTAAAAATACTGAATATAGTCAATGACCTAAAGAGAAAAGTGTAGTAAAGGAGAAAGAAAAAAGGAGAGGACGGAGAGAAGAAGAAGAAGGGGGGGGGGGGAAGGCAAGGAAAACAGGGGAATGAAGAAAGAAGGACAGGCCAAACCAAGGCTGGGGATGTTTCAGTTTTCAAAGAAATGGCTTAAAACTGAACGCATCATTCATGCCTGGATGCTTGAGGGCCGACAACTCGTGTATCCAACGTGCCTCCTTTTGAAGGAGAAGCTTATCGTAGTCTCCCCCTCTATCGCCAGGGGGAATATGTTCCAAAGCAAAAAAATGTAAGCAATTAACGTCAAAGTTATGCTGCAGGCCAGCATGGCGGCTGATGGGGGTCTCCATTCTTTTTTTCTGTATCAGGGAGACGTGATCCCTGATTCGACAGAAAAAGGGTCTCTTAGTCTTTCCGATATAAAACATCTTACATTCACATAGCATAATGTACACTATGCCAATGGATTGACACGTTACTGCAAATCTTGGTTTGAATAGATGCCCATTGGGCAATAGAAGACTTCGGGTCGCCAAAATATATCTGCAATAGGAGCAATGATGGCAGGGTCTGCTGCCCCTGTCAGCCTCTTTAACTTTGACAGTGTGGCTTTCATAATGGCTGTGTACCAACGAATCCCTCAGAGATCGACATCGTCTAAACGTAATCTCCGGATATGGATTTAAATGTTTGGCCACTTTCTCGTCCCCCATTAATAAGTACCAATACTTGTTGAGGATATCACGTGTTTGTTTATGTTGACTAGAGTAAGTAGTGATGAGTCTGACTCCAGGGTTCGCTTTTTTGGATCTGGTATTGTGTAAAAGAGAAGCTCTATTTTGATTTTTAGCTCTAAGGTATGCTTTTTTAAGGCATTTTTTGCTATATCCTCGATTAAGGAAGCGTAGACGTAAACATTTAGCTTCCTTTTCAAAATCAGACTCATCACTACAGTTGCGCTTTGCTCGCAAGTATTGCCTATAGGGCACACTAGTGATAAGGGGAACTGGGTGAGAACTGGTGGCATGCAGCAGGGAGTTTCCTGCGGAAGGTTTACGGTATAAAGTTGTTCTGATGCTGCCATCAGATTTAACTATGATCTGAGTATCCAAAAAGGTCAGACTGGATTGACTGAATTCAACCGTGAACTTGAGGTTGAACCTATTGATTTTTAAGCTTTCCAAAAAGGACAGAAGAAGATCTTTGGGGCCCACCCATATGAAGAAGATGTCGTCAATAAATCTCCTCCATAGGGGGATTTGTTCCATATATTGCTGCATATCGTCTCTGGAAAATAATTCCCGTTCCCACCCCCCCAGATACAGGTTGGCGTAGGAGGGGGCACACTTGGTCCCCATGGCCACTCCCTGTATCTGGAGGTAGTGGGATCCCCCAAATAGGAAGATGTTGTTAGAGAGGATAAACAGCAATAAGTTCAAAATGAATCCTTTATACTGAGAAGATATCTCATGATTTTGAAAGAGAAAGTCTTTGACAATCTCCACCCCCTGCTGGTGGGGAATAGAGTTGTATAAGGCCTCCACGTCGAGGGCTACCAACCACGCGCCCCCGGGAAGGGAAACCCCATCGAGGGCACGTAGCAGGTCATTGGTGTCCTGGAGATAGGACACCAAACCCTCGACGTGGGGCCTAAGGAAGTCATCAATTAGTTGACTGGCTGTCTCGGTAAGACTGCCATTACCGGAAACAATCGGGCGGCCCGGGGGTTTAGTCTGACTTTTATGGATTTTAGGGAGAGCGTACAGTGTGGGTGTTCGTGGAGATGTAACATTTAAAAATTCCCAAGTGAAAAATGCACAGTGTGGCGCTATTATGTGAATACAATATGAAAAAACTAAACATAAATTATTCAAATCATAAACATCTCATGTGAGCACTTGTGACAGTGACTAGTGAAAGAATAATACATATGTGTGTTTAGATGAATTAAACATCAAAGGCAAAATCAAATATAGAGTCCATAACACCAAAAAGAAAAAGTCCGTGATAGCAGTGTATAAATGGTATACAGGTGTTTTTCTTGTATATGCAGGAAGATCAATTAGACCCGGTAGCCTGGTAGATGAATGGACCATAAACGACCAGAGGTGCACAGAAATTTGAAAACGGTGCCAGGACCATCACCAGAAGATATGGAGGCTTACCGGAAGTAGTGGCCTGAAATAGCGTATGCTAAAACAGGTCAAGAAGGCTTGGTGACCAACTGGTCTAGATGTATTGTCTGGTTAGATGTCATCACCACACCAACGGAGGGAAGGGGGGGAAGCAATCAGCACGATTTCCTCAATAATAATCACACCACCAAGCCAAGCGAAAGATTCGTGTACCATGTGAGGGATGAAAACACTCACATAGTGTAATAACGTATTAACTTGGATTTATTAAAAATAGCAATAAAAAACTAACTCACATTTTATGCAGATCAAACAGGCATGTAAATCGTATAGCGGTAGTTGTGAGGGGTCCACCCGACATGTTTCAACTAAAAAAGTCGTCTTCTGGGGTGTGGAACCCTCTCTCCCCACCGCTCTATTTATGGACAAAGAATGACCCCCACTGGAAGTGTCCGAAACCGGAAGTAATTAAGATGACCCTATTTCCGGTCAGGGGGGCATATGTAAGAAATTCAAAAAACCACACATTAGTAGATTGAATATCAAAAATCTCATAGTCCTGTGTGAGGTCCGAACTATAAGACCGATGTACATTACTGTATAGATCGGCTTTGGTCCGGATGGTTAAATCCGTAACCAAGCCTCACTCTCAGTCCCTGTATGCAGTGGGTGGAAGCACCTCCACACAGCTGCGCTCCACCCTCAATGTCAAGCCTCGTTCCGGCACGGTGGCGTGATGACATCACGCCCATAATTCACGTCCGTGCGTTCCAAGGGTATAATCCAAGCCTCGTTTTCGATCGGCCGTCGAATGACACGATGACGTCACGCGCACGATCGAATAACGATGGCAGTGCGCTCCAGGCCTTTAGCCAAGCCTCATTTTCAATAGGATTAGTCACATCCAGCAACATAGTCAGAACAGGAAGTGACACCCAACCTCCTATTGAAGGGGTGGAAGGGACAGGAAATGTCAGCAAAGGTGGATGTAATGCTGAAAATATGAGAAACTAATGAGTATCTTTAAAACTTAATTAAAAGATCAGACAAGTTAAACAAGTTATCTAAAATGTAGATCGTATACAGCAATACTTTATCTCATAATCTAAATAATCAGTTCAGATAAAAAACCTACCGGACACTGCCAGTAGGGGGCATCAGACCAATATTATGTACAACCAAGGTGATGAGTTACCATGTACAATACATTAGCATGAATGCAATTAAAAAGAAATATCATATGCCTACCCAAACAATACCAAAATCATCTCATATCGAATTGGCATACATATTAAAATTTTAAAATTATAAGATTAAAAAACTAAAAAAACATGGAGAGATCAAGTCTGAATTCAAGCCCGATTAATAAAGGAATTGATGTCCCATTCTACATTAATACCCTGCGGAAAATGAGACCCCAATTCATAAATCCAGTATGTCTCCAAGCGGGAGACACCCCTAAGAGTCGACCCCCGGCCATGGGGCCGTGTATCTATCTATGACAAGGAACTGGGTGCCAGCAGGGTTTCTATCATGGCACTCCCTATAATGTCTCGGGACAGTGTGTTTGGTGCTACCTGCCTTAATAAGATTAATATGTTCTGAGACACGTACAGTAAAAGATCTAATAGTACGGCCCACATATTGTTTGCCACAAGGGCAAGTTAGCAGGTAGACAATCCCGGTGGTAGCACATGTGCAAAATTGCTTGATTGCATATGTACGGCCAGTTGTAGTAGAGGTGAAGTCATGACTCGCCCTTCTACCGCAAGTATTATATTGACAGACCAAACATTTCCTGCAAGGGAAATAACCAGTCAGATTGTGAAAAAAGGATGGTTTCTTTGGTGGGTCAATAACATTAGGTGCCAGCTTGTTCCTGAGAGATGGAGCACCTCTAAAAACCACCTTAGGAGTATCAGGTAACAATGGTCCCAATATTTTGTCCGTTTTTAAAACACTCCAGTGGTGTTCAAAGACCTTTTTAATGTCTTTATATTGCATAGAAAAAGATGTCAAGAATGACCACTTAAATTCATCACTGGATTGTTTAGGTTTGTCCTGTAATAGTAGCTGGCGATCTACATTGCTGGCATTCGCAATCTCTCTATCTAGGTCAGACAGGTTATAATCCTTCTCAACAAACCTATCTTTAAGTAGTCCGGCCTGAGCCATATAGGTATCTTGATCAGTACAGTTCCTGCGTAGTCTTAAGAACTGACTCCTGGGAACTGATTTGATCCAGGAGCCATGGTGGCAGCTATCAGTCGATATATAACCATTTCTGTCGGTGGACTTAAAATATGTACTGAAGCTAAATCTGCCCTCTTTCCTATCAATGACCAGGTCCAAGAAATGAACAGAGGTGTTGCTGGCCTCGAATGTCAGGGCAATGCCTCTGTCGTTGGTATTCAAGACTGTCATGAAATCCAACAGGTCCGCATGGCTACCCGTCCATAGGAGGAGGACGTCGTCTATGTACCGAGCCCACAGCAAAAGATGTGGGTTGTTCATGGCATAGACGACATCCTCCTCCCACTTGGCCATGAACAAGTTGGCCAAGCTGGGAGCAAACTTTGCTCCCATAGCCACCCCCCTATGCTGGCGATAGTACTTGCCATTGAACCAGAAATAATTCCGTTGTGTCGCAAACTCAATAAGGTCAACAATGAAGTTGATCTGGGGTGTGGCCAGGGAGATGTCCCTATTCAAAAAACATTTCACCGCATCCACACCCTCACGATGCGGAATGCAGGTGTATAAGGACGCTACATCCGCGGTGGCCATAATGAGGTCACCAGAATGGGAAACGTCTGTTAATATCCTGATCACATCCTTCGTATCCTTTAGATAGGATGGCATCTTGCGTACAGAAGGCTGGAGGAAAAAATCTATATATTTCCCGATTCTGGAAGTGACTGAATCGATGCCACTGATTATGGGTCGACCTGGGGGGTGGAGGGGGTCCTTATGAACTTTGGGCAAATAATACATAACTGGGATCCGTGGGGCAAGGGGAACTAAAAATGATCTCTCTTTTTTGTTTAGAATATACGAATCATAACCTTTCGTTATCAAGTTCTTCAATTCTTTCTTATACTTATGTGTTGGATTGCTTGATAGCTCGGTGTAAGTTTCTCGATCTCCTAAAATGCGATGCATTTCCTCTAAGTAATCTGTTTTGTTTAATAGGACTATGCCACCGCCTTTATCGGCGGGGCGGATGACCAAGTTTTTATTTTCACACAGGGTTTTAAGGCCCACTGTGGATAGAGGATTGTGGAATTTACGTTTAAGTGGAATCTTCGCTAGATCTCGTATCACTAGTTCTTTAAATAAATTAATGGTGGGTGGAAGTTGCGTTGGAGGGCTGAAGAGGGAGGGATTAGATAGATCGGAATGTACCGTGCCTGACGTTGCCGCCCTGGCTACATTCCTGGTGGGGTTCGAGATAATATATCTTTGAACATGAATTTTTCTTATATACTTGTGAATGTCGATGAACGTATTGAATTTATTAAATCTATGTGGGGGGGCAAATTTAAGCCCCTTATTGAGGACACCTTTCTCTTCCTGCGTGAGAACAGTGTTGCTCAAGTTGAATACCCCCTGACACATTACGTTCTTTTTCGTTTTTCTTCTCTGGACCCTCCTCCCTCCTCTGGTCCCTCTCTTGTTTCCGGACCTCTTTTTCTGTTCAAAGGATCCTCGCGAAAACCCCGGGTAGTACGTGAGTCTGGATACGGTTGTCTATAAGGAGATGAATCGTACCCAGCACTTGGAAACGGATAAACGTTTTCATTATAGTGATCACGTAACGGGGAGTATCTATTATAGGTAGAAATTGGTGGATGTCTATAATGTGATGAGGAATTAGGGTAGTATGGACGGTGAGGGGAGTCATGGTAGCGAGCCGGGGAATCTCGATGATATGAATTCTCCCGTTCGCGATATTGATAATCATGACCATATTGATCTCCCCTATTACCTCCTCTACCTCTGCCTCTAGACTGATGCCCTCTCCCCCTATGTTGATTTCTGGGGGTATGAGCATTAGACTGTCGTCCCATATGTGGGGGAGGACCTCCACCATATGGACGCCCTTTCTCAACAGTAAGTTTAGAACGAACCGGAGGGGGTTGCATGGGAGGGACATCTGTAGCCTCATTGGGGGCATTAGTCTCCATTGTGACCTGCGGGGTGGGCGCTACGATGGATTTCTGCCAACCAAACACTTTACCCGCCTTATAGTCCCCAATATCACGAGAATACTTCTTATGTTTTTAAATTTTTTGTTCCCTGTCTTCCTTTACAAGATGCGCTTGTAAGTTAGAAGACAGAGTGTTATATTCAACGGAATTTTTATGAGAAAGTAGTTTATCTTTCAGTTCCCTTATTTCTTGATCTAAATTAGAGAGGCGGATGCGCTTCCTATTGATAAGGAAATCGAGGAACTTGATCCCAGCATCATTAACCACTTGAGCCCCGGACCATTATGCTGCCTAAGGACCAGAGGTCTTTTTCCAATTTGGCACTGCGTCGCTTTAACTGCTAATTGCGCGGTCATGCAATGCTGTACCCAAACGAAATTTGCGTCCTTTTCTTCCCACAAATAGAGCTTTCTTTTGATGGTATTTGATCACCTCTGCGGTTTTTATTTTTTGCGCTATAAACGGAAAAAGACCGAAAATTTTGAAAAAAAATGATATTTTCTACTTTTTGTTATAAAAAAAATCCAATAAACTAAATTTTAGTCATACATTTAGGCCAAAATGTATTCGGCCACATGTCTTTGGTAAAAAAAATGTCAATAAGCGTATATTTATTGGTTTGCGCAAAAGTTATAGCGTCTACAAACTAGGGTACATTTTCTGGAATTTACACAGCTTTTAGTTTATGACTGCCTATGTCATTTCTTGAGGTGCTAAAATGGCAGGGCAGTACAAAACCCCCCCAAATGACCCCATTTTGGAAAGTAGACACCCCAAGGAAATTGCTGAGAGGCATGTTGAACCCATTGAATATTTATTTTTTTTGTCCCAAGTGATTGAAAAATGACAAAAAAAAAAAAAAATATTTACAAAAAGTCGTCACTAAATGATATATTGCTCACACAGGCCATGGGCCTATGTGGAATTGCACCCCAAAATACATTTAGCTGCTTCTCCTGAGTATGGGGATACCACATGTGTGGGACTTTTTGGGAGCCTAGCCGCGTACGGGGCCCCGAAAACCAATCACCGCCTTCAGGATTTCTAAGGGTGTAAATTTTTGCTTTCACTCTTCACTGCCTATCACAGTTTCGGAGGCCATGGAATGCCCAGGTGGCACAAAACCCCCCAAAATGACCCCATTTTGGAAAGTAGACACCCCAAGCTATTTGCTGAGAGGCATATTGAGTCCATGGAATATTTTATATTTTGACACAAGTTGCGGGAAAGTGACACTTTTTTTTTTTTTTTTTCATAAAGTTGTCACTAAATGATATATTGCTCACACAGGCCATGGGCATATGTGGAATTGCACCCCAAAATACATTTAGCTGCTTCTCCTGAGTATGGGGATACCACATGTGTGGGACTTTTTGGGAGCCTAGCCGTGTACGGGACCCCGAAAACCAATCACTGCCTTCAGGATTTCTAAGGGTGAAAATTTTTGATTTCACTCTTTACTGCCTATCACAGTTTCGGAGGCCATGGAATGCCCAGGTGGCACAAAACCCCCCCAAATGACCCCATTTTGGAAAGTAGACACCCCAAGCTATTTGCTGAAAGGCATGGTGAGTATTTTGCAGCTCTCATTTGTTTTTGAAAATGAAGAAAGACAAGAAAAACATTTTTTTTTTCTTTTTTCAATTTTCAAAACTTTGTGACAAAAAGTGAGGTCTGCAAAATACTCACTAACTATACCTCTCAGCAAATAGCTTGGGGTGTCTACTTTCCAAAATGGGGTCATTTGGGGGGGTTTTGTGCCACCTGGGCATTCCATGGCCTCCGAAACTGTGATAGGCAGTGAAGAGTGAAATCAAAAATTCACGCCCTTAGAAAGCCTGAAGGCGGTGCTTGGTTTTCGGGGTCCCGTACGCGGCTAGGCTCCCAAAAAGTCTCACACATGTGGTATCCCCGTACTCAGGAGAAGCAGCAGAATGTATTTTGGGGTGTAATTTCACATATTTCCATGGCATGTTTGAGCAATATATCATTTAGTGACAACTTTGTGCAAAAAAAAAAAAAAATTTGTCTCTTTCCCGCAACTTGTGTCGCAATATAAAATATTCCATGGACTCGACATGCCTCTCAGCAAATAGCTTGGGGTGTCTACTTTCCAAAATGGGGTCATTTGGAGGGGTTTTGAACTGTTCTGGCATTTTATGCACAACATTTAGAAGCTTATGTCACACATCACCCACTCTTCTAACCACTTGAAGACAAAGCCCTTTCTGACACTTATTGTTTACATGAAAAAGTTTTTTTTTTTTGCAAAAAAATTACTTTGAACCCCCAAACATTATATATTTTTTTAAAGCAAATGCCCTACAGATTAAAATGGTGGGTGTTTCATTTTTTTTTTTCACACAGTAATTGCGCAGCGATTTTTCAAACGCATTTTTTGGGGAAAAAACACACTTTTTTTAATTTTAATGCACTAAAACACGCTATATTGCCCAAATGTTTGATGAAATAAAAAAGATGATCTTAGGCCGAGTACATGGATATCAAACATGACATGCTTTAAAATTGCGCACAAACGTGCAGTGGCAACAAAATAAATACATGTTTAAAAGCCTTCAAAAGCCTTTACAGGTTACCACTTTAGATTTACAGAGGAGGTCTACTGGAAAAATTACTGCACTCGATCTGGCCTTCGCGGTGATACCTCACATGCATGGTGCAATTGCTGTTTACGTTTGACGACAGACCGCCGCTTGCGTTCGCCTTAGCGCGAGAGCAGGGGGCGACAGGGGTGTTTTTTTTTTTTGTTTTTTTTTCTTTATTATTTTTTTGCTTTTTTAATCTTACTTTTAAACTGTTCCTTTCATATTTTTTTTTTTTAATCATTTTTATTGTTATCTCGGGGAATGTAAATATCCCCTATGATAGCAATAGGTAGTGACAGGTACTCTTTTTTGAAAAAATTGTGGTCTATTAGACCCTAGATCTCTCCTCTGCCCTCAAAGCATCTGACCACACCAAGATCGGTGTGATAAAATGCTTCCCCAATTTCCCAATGGCGCTATTTACATCCGGCGAAATCTAAGTCATGAAATACTCGTAGCTTCCGGTTTCTTAGGCCATAGAGATGTTTGGAGCCACTCTGGTCTCTGATCAGCTCTATGGTCAGCTGGCTGAATCACCGGCTGCGTTCTCAGGTTCCCTGTTGAGACAGGAGAGCCAGAGAAAAACACGGAAGACGGTGGGGGGGGGGCATTCCCTCCCACGGCTTGTAAAAGCAGTCTAGAGGCTAATTAGCCGCTAGGATTGCTTTTACATGAAAGCCGACCGCTGGCTGAAAAGAATGATACCAAGATGATACCTAAACCTGCAGGCATCATTCTGGTATAACCACTCAAAGTCGTGAATGGCGTACCTGAAGACAAAAAAATGGTTAACAATGGTTAACAATAAAGCACAGTAAAGTGTAAATAATTACACACCTGAAAAACAAACATGATAAAACATAATAACAATAACAATAACAATAACAATAAAACATTGCAGAATAGAATACAGTAAAAAAGAGCAGAACAATAGAGAGAGAGAATAGAGAGAGAGAGAACAATAAAACAACAACTATTTTTTTTTATTTCTTATTTTTTTTTTTTTTTACACTTTTTTTGTAACTAACTTTTATAACGGTAACCGGTTCCAGGTTCGGGTCTCTCAAAATGCGAGGGCATCTTGGGAGACCCTGTGAAAGTGTGCCTAGTCTGTGCAATGCTGTACCCTACGCTAATACTCAACTAGTGAATGGTAGCGTTCAAAACATTCACCAATGCAAAGACCAGGATTGTCAGGACAGGAGGGACAATAATAGCGGGTATCACGCCTATATCCGCGCTTGCTGCAGACACGACATCTTTTTTGGGGGGGTTCGTTGGGTAGGGGTACTTGGGAGGACATAAAGAAAATGCCTCTCATGCAGCCGACTGCATTTGGTTGGGGATGTGAATGGGGGAAGTACGGGCGCTGCAGAAGCGGTGGGTTCCCAATTAGGATTGGCGAATGCAGCAGGAAGGGCACTATGGGCACGACGGGCCTGTGTTTGTCTTCTTGGTGGCAGTGGGACACTACTTGTGCTTGCCACCTCACCAGCTTGAACTGCACTTATGGGACTCGCCACGTCACCACGTGTTACTGCAGTGCTGGTTTGACTACGACCGGGGTGTACTAGGCCGCTGGCGCTTGCCAGTTCACCAAAACGCTACCAAAAAACTGTTAGCGATCGCAGGGATCAGGCCTGACTCTGCGAACGCTGCAATTATGCGTTTAGTGTTTTGTAAGTGACAGTGATCGATCGATACTGCACTTGGGTGGGCTGGGCCGGGCCGGGCGGAGGGGAAAAACGCAGGTGCTAGCAGGTATCTGGGCTGATCCCGCTAACACTGCGTTTTTGGGAACCCTAAACTGCTGGTGACGCTAGTATAGATCTGATCGGATCAGATATTGATGCGATCAGATACTATACCACTAAGGGAGGTGTACAGTGCGTGCGTGGGTGTTAGCGGTACTGGCGCTAATCTGACGCTGCCTGGGGCTGGTGCTTGCCAGTTCACCAAAACGCTACAAAAAAAACTGTTAGCGATCGCAGGGATCAGGCCTGACTCTGCGAACGCTGCAGTTATGCGTTTAGTGTTTTGTAAGTGACAGTGATCGATCGATACTGCACTTGGGTGGACTGGGCTGGGCCGGGCGGAGGGGCAAAACGCAGGTGCTAGCAGGTATCTGGGCTGATTCCGCTAACACTGCGTTTTTGGGAACCCTAAACTGCTGGGGACGCTAGTATAGATCTGATCGGATCAGATATTGATCCGTTCAGATACTATACCACTAAGGGAGGTGTATGGTGCGTGCGTGGGTGTTAGCGGTACTGGCGCTAACCTGACGCTGCCTGGGGCTGGCGCTTGCCAGTTCACCAAAATGCTACCAAAAAAACTGTTAGCGATCGCAGGGATCAGGCCTGACTCTGCGAACGCTGCAGTTATGCGTTTAGTGCCTTGTAAGTGACAGTGATCGATCGATACTGCACTTGGGTGGGCTGGGCGGAGGCACAAAACGCAGGTGCTAGCAGGTATCTGGGCTGATCCCGCTAACACTGCGTTTTTGGGAACCCTAAACTGCTGGGGACGCTAGTATAGATCTGATCGGATCAGATATTGATCCGATCAGATACTATACCACTAAGGGAGGCGCATGCTGCGTGCGTGGGTGTTAGCGGTACTGGCGCTAATCTGACGCTGCCTGGGGCGACGCATATCACCGCCGGGCGATCGGGGGGCTAAACCTTTATTCGGTAATAAACGGCGGGTGCCCTGACACTATAAAAAATAAACGAACTAACCAGCGTCAACCGTAACACTTATACGGTGATCAGTGGTGAAAGGGTTAACTAGGGGGCAATCAAGGGGTTAAAACATTTATTAGGTAGTATATGGGGGTCCCTGACGCTATAAAACGCTGACGGCGAACCTAAATATTTACCTCACTAACTAGCGTCACCAGCGACACTAATACAGCGATCAGAAAAATGATCGCTTAGCGACACTGGTGACAGGGGGTGATCAAGGGGTTAAAACTTTATTAGGGGGGGTTAGGGGGGTACCCTAGACCTAAAGGGGGGTAATACTCACTGTCCCAACACAGTAACTGTCACAAACTGACACTATGCAGTAATCAGAAAAAAAAAACTAAAAAAAAAAAAAAAAACTGCTGGTGTCAGTTTGTGACAGGGGGGGGGGGGTGATTGGGGGGGGATCGGGGGGGGGATCGGGGTGTTTTGTGTGCCTGGCATGTTCTACTGTGTGTGTGTAGTGTTGTGCACTCACTCACATGTCGTCTCTCCTCGGGCCGGAACGGAAAATACCGACCCGAGGGGAGATGACATCACTTCCTTTGCTGCTGTTTAGCATACAGCAGCAAAGGAGTGTTCTCATTGGCCGGCGGCGATCGCGAGGGGGGGGCCACGAACGGATGGTCTCCCCCTCATCACCGATCGCCGCTGGACAAAAGACGACCGCCTCGGGCACCGGGGGGGGGTCCGATCGGACCCCCCACCCGCGGAAGGCAAATCACGTACCCTGTACGTGATTTTGCCTGTCCGTGCCACTTTGCCGACGTACATCGGCGTGAGGCGGTCGTCAAGTGGTTAAAGTATTTGAACCAGGAATCTAGTTCGGTCTCCCCCTGTTGGGGTTGGACATCCCATCTAAGGCTGCGTGGGATCATACCTTCCGTGACATATTGTTCTAGGAAGGCTAGATCCCATTGCAGATGAAGTTCCGAAACCATAACGTTCTTTAGCCTCATAAACAATCCTCCAATTTCTGTGTCATTGGTGGAAGCAACAAAAACACCTTCGGTATTGACTACCCGAGATGCACGATATTCGAAAACATCCATAGTGAAGTGGAATAAATGCGCTGCCGCTATATTAAGTGTCTATACCGTAAACAAAATTTCAAGAAATATGATACAGCGCTGCGCTAAAACAAACTAAGGAAGCAGCCAACACACCCGTAGACTCAGGGAGAAAAAAACAACTAAAAAATGCACAGTGTGGCGCTATTATGTGAATACAATATGAAAAAACTAAACATAAATTATTCAAATCATAAACATCTCATGTGAGCACTTGTGACAGTGACTAGTGAAAGAATAATACATATGTGTGTTTAGATGAATTAAACATCAAAGGCAAAATCAAATATAGAGTCCATAACACCAAAAAGAAAAAGTCCGTGATAGCAGTGTATAAATGGTATACAGGTGTTTTTCTTGTATATGCAGGAAGATCAATTAGACCCGGTAGCCTGGTAGATGAATGGACCATAAACGACCAGAGGTGCACAGAAATTTGAAAACGGTGCCAGGACCATCACCAGAAGATATGGAGGCTTACCGGAAGTAGTGGCCTGAAATAGCGTATGCTAAAACAGGTCAAGAAGGCTTGGTGACCAACTGGTCTAGATGTATTGTCTGGTTAGATGTCATCACCACACCAACGGAGGGAAGGGGGGGAAGCAATCAGCACGATTTCCTCAATAATAATCACACCACCAAGCCAAGCGAAAGATTCGTGTACCATGTGAGGGATGAAAACACTCACATAGTGTAATAACGTATTAACTTGGATTTATTAAAAATAGCAATAAAAAACAAACTCACATTTTATGCAGATCAAACAGGCATGTAAATCGTATAGCGGTAGTTGTGAGGGGTCCACCCGACATGTTTCAACTAAAAAAGTCATCTTCTGGGGTGTGGAACCCTCTCTCCCCACCGCTCTATTTATGGACAAAGAATGACCCCCACTGGAAGTGTCCGAAACCGGAAGTAATTAAGATGACCCTATTTCCGGTCAGGGGGGCATATGTAAGAAATTCAAAAAACCACACATTAGTAGATTGAATATCAAAAATCTCATAGTCCTGTGTGAGGTCCGAACTATAAGACCAATGTACATTACTGTATAGATCGGCTTTGGTCCGGATGGTTAAATCCGTAACCAAGCCTCACTCTCAGTCCCTGTATGCAGTGGGTGGAAGCGCCTCCACACAGCTGCGCTCCACCCTCAATGTCAAGCCTCGTTCCAGCACGATGGCGTGATGACATCACGCCCATAATTCACGTCCGTGCGTTCCAAGGGTATAATCCAAGCCTCGTTTTCGATCGGCCGTCGAATGACGCGATGACGTCACGCGCACGATCGAATAACGATGGCGGTGCGCTCCAGGCCTTTAGCCAAGCCTCATTTTCAATAGGATTAGTCACATCCAGCAACATAGTCAGAACAGGAAGTGACACCCAACCTCCTATTGAAGGGGTGGAAGGGACAGGAAATGTCAGCAAAGGTGGATGTAATGCTGAAAATATGAGAAACTAATGAGTATCTTTAAAACTTAATTAAAAGATCAGACAAGTTAAACAAGTTATCTAAAATGTAGATCGTATACAGCAATACTTTATCTCATAATCTAAATAATCAGTTCAGATAAAAAACCTACCGGACACTGCCAGTAGGGGGCATCAGACCAATATTATGTACAACCAAGGTGATGAGTTACCATGTACAATACATTAGCATGAATGCAATTAAAAAGAAATATCATATGCCTACCCAAACAATACCAAAATCATCTCATATCGAATTGGCATACATATTAAAATTTTAAAATTATAAGATTAAAAAACTAAAAAAACATGGAGAGATCAAGTCTGAATTCAAGCCCGATTAATAAAGGAATTGATGTCCCATTCTACATTAATACCCTGCGGAAAATGAGACCCCAATTCATAAATCCAGTATGTCTCCAAGCGGGAGACACCCCTAAGAGTCGACCCCCGGCCATGGGGCCGTGTATCTATCTATGACAAGGAACTGGGTGCCAGCAGGGTTTCTATCATGGCACTCCCTATAATGTCTCGGGACAGTGTGTTTGGTGCTACCTGCCTTAATAAGATTAATATGTTCTGAGACACGTACAGTAAAAGATCTAATAGTACGGCCCACATATTGTTTGCCACAAGGGCAAGTTAGCAGGTAGACAATCCCGGTGGTAGCACATGTGCAAAATTGCTTGATTGCATATGTACGGCCAGTTGTAGTAGAGGTGAAGTCATGACTCGCCCTTCTACCGCAAGTATTATATTGACAGACCAAACATTTCCTGCAAGGGAAATAACCAGTCAGATTGTGAAAAAAGGATGGTTTCTTTGGTGGGTCAATAACATTAGGTGCCAGCTTGTTCCTGAGAGATGGAGCACCTCTAAAAACCACCTTAGGAGTATCAGGTAACAATGGTCCCAATATTTTGTCCGTTTTTAAAACACTCCAGTGGTGTTCAAAGACCTTTTTAATGTCTTTATATTGCATAGAAAAAGATGTCAAGAATGACCACTTAAATTCATCACTGGATTGTTTAGGTTTGTCCTGTAATAGTAGCTGGCGATCTACATTGCTGGCATTCGCAATCTCTCTATCTAGGTCAGACGGGTTATAATCCTTCTCAACAAACCTATCTTTAAGTAGTCCGGCCTGAGCCATATAGGTATCTTGATCAGTACAGTTCCTGCGTAGTCTTAAGAACTGACTCCTGGGAACTGATTTGATCCAGGAGCCATGGTGGCAACTATCAGTCGATATATAACCATTTCTGTCGGTGGACTTAAAATATGTACTGAAGCTAAATCTGCCCTCTTTCCTATCAATGACCAGGTCCAAGAAATGAACAGAGGTGTTGCTGGCCTCGAATGTCAGGGCAATGCCTCTGTCGTTGGTATTCAAGACTGTCATGAAATCCAACAGGTCCGCATGGCTACCCGTCCATAGGAGGAGGACGTCGTCTATGTACCGAGCCCACAGCAAAAGATGTGGGTTGTTCATGGCATAGACGACATCCTCCTCCCACTTGGCCATGAACAAGTTGGCCAAGCTGGGAGCAAACTTTGCTCCCATAGCCACACCCCTATGCTGGCGATAGTACTTGCCATTGAACCAGAAATAATTCCGTTGTGTCGCAAACTCAATAAGGTCAACAATGAAGTTGATCTGGGGTGTGGCCAGGGAGATGTCCCTATTCAAAAAACATTTCACCGCATCCACACCCTCACGATGCGGAATGCAGGTGTATAAGGACGCTACATCCGCGGTGGCCATAATGAGGTCACCAGAATGGGAAACGTCTGTTAATATCCTGATCACATCCTTCGTATCCTTTAGATAGGATGGCATCTTGCGTACAGAAGGCTGGAGGAAAAAATCTATATATTTCCCGATTCTGGAAGTGACTGAATCGATGCCACTGATTATGGGTCGACCTGGGGGGTGGAGGGGGTCCTTATGAACTTTGGGCAAATAATACATAACTGGGATCCGTGGGGCAAGGGGAACTAAAAATGATCTCTCTTTTTTGTTTAGAATATACGAATCATAACCTTTCGTTATCAAGTTCTTCAATTCTTTCTTATACTTATGTGTTGAATTGCTTGATAGCTCGGTGTAAGTTTCTCGATCTCCTAAAATGCGATGCATTTCCTCTAAGTAATCTGTTTTGTTTAATAGGACTATGCCACCGCCTTTATCGGCGGGGCGGATGACCAAGTTTTTATTTTCACACATGGTTTTAAGGCCCACTGTGGATAGAGGATTGTGGAATTTACGTTTAAGTGGAATCTTCGCTAGATCTCGTATCACTAGTTCTTTAAATAAATTAATGGTGGGTGGAAGTTGCGTTGGAGGGCTGAAGAGGGAGGGATTAGATAGATCGGAATGTACCGTGCCTGACGTTGCCGCCCTGGCTACATTCCTGGTGGGGTTCGAGATAATATATCTTTGAACATGAATTTTTCTTATATACTTGTGAATGTCGATGAACGTATTGAATTTATTAAATCTATGTAGGGGGGCAAATTTAAGCCCCTTATTGAGGACACCTTTCTCTTCCTGCGTGAGAACAGTGTTGCTCAAGTTGAATACCCCCTGACACATTACGTTCTTTTTCGTTTTTTCGTTTCAGGATATTAACAGACGTTTCCCATTCTGGTGACCTCATTATGGCCACCGCGGATGTAGCGTCCTTATACACCTGCATTCCGCATCGTGAGGGTGTGGATGCGGTGAAATGTTTTTTGAATAGGGACATCTCCCTGGCCACACCCCAGATCAACTTCATTGTTGACCTTATTGAGTTTGCGACACAACGGAATTATTTCTGGTTCAATGGCAAGTACTATCGCCAGCATAGGGGGGTGGCTATGGGAGCAAAGTTTGCTCCCAGCTTGGCCAACTTGTTCATGGCCAAGTGGGAGGAGGATGTCGTCTATGCCATGAACAACCCACATCTTTTGCTGTGGGCTCGGTACATAGACGACGTCCTCCTCCTATGGACGGGTAGCCATACGGACCTGTTGGATTTCATGACAGTCTTGAATACCAACGACAGAGGCATTGCCCTGACATTCGAGGCCAGCAACACCTCTGTTCATTTCTTGGACCTGGTCATTGATAGGAAAGAGGGCAGATTTAGCTTCAGTACATATTTTAAGTCCACCGACAGAAATGGTTATATATCGACTGATAGCTGCCACCATGGCTCCTGGATCAAATCAGTTCCCAGGAGTCAGTTCTTAAGACTACGCAGGAACTGTACTGATCAAGATACCTATATGGCTCAGGCCGGACTACTTAAAGATAGGTTTGTTGAGAAGGGTTATAACCCGTCTGACCTAGATAGAGAGATTGCGAATGCCAGCAATGTAGATCGCCAGCTACTATTACAGGACAAACCTAAACAATCCAGTGATGAATTTAAGTGGTCATTCTTGACATCTTTTTCTATGCAATATAAAGACATTAAAAAGGTCTTTGAACACCACTGGAGTGTTTTAAAAACGGACAAAATATTGGGACCATTGTTACCTGATACTCCTAAGGTGGTTTTTAGAGGTGCTCCATCTCTCAGGAACAAGCTGGCACCTAATGTTATTGACCCACCAAAGAAACCATCCTTTTTTCACAATCTGACTGGTTATTTCCCTTGCAGGAAATGTTTGGTCTGTCAATATAATACTTGCGGTAGAAGGGCGAGTCATGACTTCACCTCTACTACAACTGGCCGTACATATGCAATCAAGCAATTTTGCACATGTGCTACCACCGGGATTGTCTACCTGCTAACTTGCCCTTGTGGCAAACAATATGTGGGCTGTACTATTAGATCTTTTACTGTACGTGTCTCAGAACATATTAATCTTATTAAGGCAGGTAGCACCAAACACACTGTCCCGAAACATTATAGGGAGTGCCATGATAGAAACCCTGCTGGCACCCAGTTCCTTGTCATAGATAGATACACGGCCCCATGGCGGGGGGGGGTCGACTCTTAGGGGTGTCTCCCGCTTGGAGACATACTGGATTTATGAATTGGGGTCTCATTTTCCGCAGGGTATTAATGTAGAATGGGACATCATTTCCTTTATTAATCGGGCTTGAATTCAGACTTGATCTCTCCATGTTTTTTTAGTTTTTTAATCTTATAATTTTAAAATTTTAATATGTATGCCAATTCCATATGAGATGATTTTGGTATTGTTTGGGTAGGCATATGATATTTCTTTTTAATTGCATTCATGCTAATGTATTGTACATGGTAACTCATCACCTTGGTTGTACATAATATTGGTCTGATGCCCCCTACTGGCAGTGTCCGGTAGGTTTTTTATCTGAACTGATTATTTAGATTATGAGATAAAGTATCGCTGTATACGATCTACATTTTAGATAACTTGTTTAACTTGTCTGATCTTTTAATTAAGTTTTAAAGATGCTCATTAGTTTCTCATATTTTCAGCATTACATCCACCTTTGCTGACATTTCCTGTCCCTTCCGCCCCTTCAATAGGAGGTTGGGTGTCACTTCCTGTTCTGACTATGTTGCTGGATGTGACTAATCCTATTGAAAATGAGGCTTGGCTAAAGGCCTGGAGCGCACCGCCATCGTTATTCGATCGTGCGCGTGACGTCATCGCGTCATTCGACGGCCGATCGAAAACGAGGCTTGGATTATACCCTTGGAACGCACGGACGTGAATTATGGGCGTGATGTCATCACGCCACCATGCCGGAACGAGGCTTGACATTGAGGGTGGAGCGCAGCTGTGTGGAGGCGCTTCCACCCACTGCATACAGGGACTGAGAGTGAGGCTTGGTTACGGATTTAACCATCCGGACCAAAGCCGATCTATACAGTAATGTACATTGGTCTTATAGTTCGGACCTCACACAGGACTATGAGATTTTTGATATTCAATCTACTAATGTGTGGTTTTTTGAATTTCTTACATATGCCCCCCTGACCGGAAATAGGGTCATCTTAATTACTTCCGGTTTCGGACACTTCCAGTGGGGGTCATTCTTTGTCCATAAATAGAGCGGTGGGGAGAGAGGGTTTCACACCCCAGAAGACGACTTTTTTAGTTGAAACATGTCGGGTGGACCCCTCACAACTACCGCTATACGATTTACATGCCTGTTTGATCTGCATAAAATGTGAGTTTGTTTTTTATTGCTATTTTTAATAAATCCAAGTTAATACGTTATTACACTATGTGAGTGTTTTCATCCCTCACATGGTACACAAATCTTTCGCTTGGCTTGGTGGTGTGATTATTATTGAGGAAATCGTGCTGATTGCTTCTCCCCCTTCCCTCCGTTGGTGTGGTGATGACATCTAACCAGACAATACATCTAGACCAGTTGGTCACCAAGCCTTCTTGACCTGTTTTAGCATACGCTATTTCAGGCCACTACTTCCGGTAAGCCTCCATATCTTCTGGTGATGGTCCTGGCACCGTTTTTAAATTTCTGTGCACCTCTGGTCGTTTATGGTCCATTCATCTACCAGGCTACCGGGTCTAATTGATCTTCCTGCATATACAAGAAAAACACCTGTATACCATTTATACACTGCTATCACGGACTTTTTCTTTTTGGTGTTATGGACTCTATATTTGATTTTGCCTTTGATGTTTAATTCATCTAAACACACATATGTATTATTCTTTCACTAGTCACTGTCACAAGTGCTCACATGAGATGTTTATGATTTGAATAATTTATGTTTAGTTTTTTCATATTGTATTCACATAATAGCGCCACACTGTGCATTTTTCACTTGGGAATTTTTAAATGTTACATCTCCACGAACACCCACACTGTACGCTCTCCCTAAAATCCATAAAAGTCAGACTAAACCCCCGGGCCGCCCGATTGTTTCCGGTAATGGCAGTCTTACCGAGACAGCCAGTCAACTAATTGATGACTTCCTTAGGCCCCACGTCGAGGGTTTGGTGTCCTATCTCCAGGACACCAATGACCTGCTACGCGCCCTCGATGGGGTTTCCCTTCCCGGGGGCGCGTGGTTGGTAGCCCTCGACGTGGAGGCCTTATACAACTCTATTCCCCACCAGCAGGGGGTGGAGATTGTCAAAGACTTTCTCTTTCAAAATCATGAGATATCTTCTCAGTATAATGGATTCATTTTGAACTTATTGCTGTTTATCCTCTCTAACAACATCTTCCTATTTGGGGGATCCCACTACCTCCAGATACAGGGAGTGGCCATGGGGACCAAGTGTGCCCCCTCCTACGCCAACCTGTATCTGGGGGGGTGGGAACGGGAATTATTTTCCAGAGACGATATGCAGCAATATATGGAACAAATCCCCCTATGGAGGAGATTTATTGACGACATCTTCTTCATATGGGTGGGCCCCAAAGATCTTCTTCTGTCCTTTTTGGAAAGCTTAAAAATCAATAGGTTCAACCTCAAGTTCACGGTTGAATTCAGTCAATCCAGTCTGACCTTTTTGGATACTCAGATCATAGTTAAATCTGATGGCAGCATCAGAACAACTTTATACCGTAAACCTTCCGCAGGAAACTCCCTGCTGCATGCCACCAGTTCTCACCCAGTTCCCCTTATCACTAGTGTGCCCTATGGGCAATACTTGCGAGCAAAGCGCAACTGTAGTGATGAGTCTGATTTTGAAAAGGAAGCTAAATGTTTACGTCTACGCTTCCTTAATCGAGGATATAGCAAAAAATGCCTTAAAAAAGCATACCTTAGAGCTAAAAATCAAAATAGAGCTTCTCTTTTACACAATACCAGATCCAAAAAAGCGAACCCTGGAGTCAGACTCATCACTACTTACTCTAGTCAACATAAACAAACACGTGATATCCTCAACAAGTATTGGTACTTATTAATGGGGGACGAGAAAGTGGCCAAACATTTAAATCCATATCCGGAGATTACGTTTAGACGATGTCGATCTCTGAGGGATTCGTTGGTACACAGCCATTATGAAAGCCACACTGTCAAAGTTAAAGAGGCTGACAGGGGCAGCAGACCCTGCCATCATTGCTCCTATTGCAGATATATTTTGGCGACCCGAAGTCTTCTATTGCCCAATGGGCATCTATTCAAACCAAGATTTGCAGTAACGTGTCAATCCATTGGCATAGTGTACATTATGCTATGTGAATGTAAGATGTTTTATATCGGAAAGACTAAGAGACTCTTTTTCTGTCGAATCAGGGATCACGTCTCCCTGATACAGAAAAAAAGAATGGAGACCCCCATCAGCCGCCATGCTGGCCTGCAGCATAACTTTGACGTTAATTGCTTACATTTTTTTGCTTTGGAACATATTCCCCCTGGCGATAGAGGGGGAGACTACGATAAGCTTCTCCTTCAAAAGGAGGCACGTTGGATACACGAGTTGTCGGCCCTCAAGCATCCAGGCATGAATGATGCGTTCAGTTTTAAGCCATTTCTTTGAAAACTGAAACATCCCCAGCCTTGGTTTGGCCTGTCCTTCTTTCTTCATTCCCCTGTTTTCCTTGCCTTCCCCCCCCCCCTTCTTCTTCTTCTCTCCGTCCTCTCCTTTTTTCTTTCTTCTTTACTACACTTTTCTCTTTAGGTCATTGACTATATTCAGTATTTTTAAATTCTGAATTGAGTTGGCATCATATGTATGTATGAGCCGTATAAAATAGATATAGATAGTTGTAATATGACCATATGTATTTTGTATTTTGCGTTTGATATCATTGAACCTCCACTGAGTTGCTGCTCATGTATCTTGCAGGCTGTGGTTGCAAATATATATTTATAAGTTTTGCTCCTATTTCTAATGTTTGACAAAAACTCTCCGGAAATATTTTCATACTGGGACCATCCCTGTCAATTTAGACCACACGGACGCCCGGGGCACCCACCTTTGGAGGTGAAGAACCAATCGCCCCCACGGTGGTGGCCCTATTTAATTGAGTCCGGTCATGTCATGTTGGGGTCTTGACACCAAATAACGATTCATATGAGCCTCTAATAACAATCTTTGGGAATACCCTTCCAAGTTGTTAGAACAGTAATAGTATTTGAAGACAGGCATAATGCTTAAAGTTGAATTTATTTGCTTTTACCTTACTTTTTCCCTTAGCTAAGATGGCGCCTTCGGCGCCCACATGCTTCACAGGCTCTAAAACCATACAAACATGCGCACTGAGCTCCATGGACGTCGCTGACGTCAGAATGACGCCGCTACGTCCCCCCACGTCATGACGCTGGTAATCTCAACAAGCGTCCGCATCCCGGCGGCGAGACCAGACGCCGCCGTGATGGGGGTATATAAAGGCGGTTATACACCGCTCACAGTTCTGCTACCGGCGCTGTTCCACAGAGGCAGCGTGAAGCTCTCTTAAGCCTGCGTGCCGGATTAATGTCTCTAAAGTAAGTTCTCTCTTTGCAGCCCTACCATCAACTGACAGTAAGCCGCACTTTGTGAACTCTAATGGTCCTTTTTATTGCATTCCCTTTTCTCTATCTAGAAAACAGCTTTGACGGGAATCGCTCCCCTTGCACTACTAAATTGTGCAGTCACCAGTGATCAATTCACCAGACTATGGTGCCATCCCTATCCACATAATTTGTATGTGCCGTGAGACTTTTATGTTCCAGGCCAAGATCCATGATTGGTTCTACCAAAGGTAATACACTCCCTAAATTAAATGGGAAGGATATTGGATGCGATCCCTCTCTTCTAATCTTTAATCTATCCCTGCTTTTCAAAGGGCCGTTTTAAAACTTTATACTCCCCTGTGGTCACACTATGGCAGTGAGGTCCCTCGTATATGAGAACTCCCCGGTTTGAAATTGGCAGCAGTTTGTCATTCTATTCAAGTATTTATGTCGCATTGGTGCACTACAGCCTGGTAAGATGTGTAAACTTAAATCTTCCATATACAATTGGTTGGATTGTTCGGTTTCAAATTTATGTGTATGCATTTGAATGCCCTGTACCAATCTCTACTCCGTCAATTGAATCCAATATTACCAGATGTATTCTGTATATGTTTAAACTACTCATGTATTGATTATTGTCTATTTTCCCATTATTTAGAGTCCACCACAATCATTGCCTTTAAACTCCTGAAGAAGCTCGTATTAGAGCGAAACATGTCGAGCGGCAGATTGTCATGGCACCTTTAAGTAGTTGCTTTGTGTTGCACTGTATAATGTGAATGAATTTGGGTGATGTTGTCTATGTCAAAGTGTTTTTAGAACCATGTCTCATTCTCCATGTGAGGCATAGATATTTTAATCTTGATTCAATAAAACAGAAATTTTATTCAATATGATTGTACAGATTTTTTGAATTTTTGATTAAATTGTTGATTTAAACAGCACCTTAAAAGTCCCTGGGGAAAATCCTTTCCCCTCCCCCCCCTTTAGGCAAATTAGCCTTTATTCCTAGTTCATTTCCCAGAACATTTTATGCTTGTTTGGTTCCTGAAGGACTGAGGTTTGCAACCAGGTGTAGGTTAGGGATATGTTTTTCGTGGTTGTGCTATCCATGAAGCAGACAGTCTCAAATGCTGTTAGAGGTCTTGTAAAGTGTTTATGTCTCTGTGGACTCAGGATATAGTCATGTATTTGGCAGTGCACCCAATGATTTAAGGATGGCAGGCCTAATTCCGTTTGTAACATTAAAATTGATTTGACTTTGCCACCTTCAAGACAATATGTGACCAAGAGTGGTGAGTTTCTATTGGTAAATGGCTGAGCCAATCTGCACATACCTGGTTGAAAATCTGGGTTAGCGATCAGTGGTGTCAGTGGACCTGGGGATGTGGTCAAATCTAATATTCTGATCACTGTTTGTAGAGTTTTAAGTGTCGCCCCTATAAGGGGGTGTTGTTTTAGTTTAGGGCATAAATCCCATGGGATCCACAGTGAGTGTGACACGGGTAAGGGGTCCATGGTATTTTCTAGTGTCACCCAATCTTTGTTATCCGCATGACATTTTCAGTCTATAATTCTGGTGAGATGTGTGGCCAGGTAGTAGTTTTTAAAATTAGGAAATCCCATGCCTCCACTTTGTTTGTCTCTGGTGAGTAATGGTAAACTTATGCGTGGTTTCTTGGACGCCCAAAGAAAGTTTCTGAGCATATCGTGTAGTGAGCGAAAGAAGTTCGTAGGTAATAAGATAGGTATGGCTTGGAAGAAAAACAGGGTTCTGGGCAGGATCGTCATTTTAATGATGGCTGCTCTGCCAATCATTTAAAGACCATTTCTCCAGGTCCTTCGCTATGGTTTGTAAAAGTGGTAGAAAATTTTGTTTGTACATTGAGTCTAAGTTTGGGGTCAATTGGATCCCTAGATAGGGAGGTTGTTTCCCATTTAACTGTACAGTTATTCTGTGTGTTATGTTTTGTGTCTTCCCGAAGTGTCAAGTTCAGTGCTTCTGATTTTTTATAGTTGATCTTAAAGTTCGATATGCAACCGTAATGAGTAAATATATTGCATAGATTGGGCATGGTGATATGTGGTTAGGTTATGAAAAATAGCAGATCATCGGCATATGCCGCGCATTTGTAGGTTTTTCCTCCTACTTGAAAGCCGTGTATGAAAGGTGAAGCATTTGCTGTGCGGATCAATGGCTCTAGTGTGAGGATGAACAACAGGGGTGAAAGAGGGCACCCCTGTCATGTCCCATTTTGTATTTTTACTGTGTTTGACAGAGTCCCGTTAACTTTAATTTGTGCTGTCGGGTTGTGATAGATAGTCCTAATCCAGGCCAGCATGTGGGATTTCAGTCTGATATGGGTGCAGGTAGCGAATAAGAAGTCCCACAACACACAGTCATAGGCTTTCTCTGCATCAGTAGAGAGTAGCATGCAGGGCCGGTACAAGGGGGGGGGCGGAAGGGGCGGATGCCCTGGGCGGGACCATTTACTGGAGGAAGAGGGGCGCAATAGAAGCGCCAGTGAACCGGTGTTGTAAAAATTCCTGCTACCTATCCAGAGTTTACAACGCCGGCCTAGCGAAAATTGATCATTTTTAACATGTGCCGAGTGCGCTCCTGCACCCGGCACAAGCCTGAGACCAGCCCCGCCCCGCCTCTCACTTCCTTATCAGGCA
Organism: Lithobates septentrionalis; assembly: GCA_037952835.1. Taxonomy (NCBI): domain Eukaryota; kingdom Metazoa; phylum Chordata; class Amphibia; order Anura; family Ranidae; genus Lithobates; species Lithobates septentrionalis. Next base: position 463,204 of record JBBDGP010001232.1, on the reverse strand, counting down.
GTTTCTGTCCTGCATTGGAGGATCTACCCGTCAATCGCCGACAGCTGGCGCCTGACGGGTAGATCGAGATGCATGCAGAGCAGCGCTGGAAGCATCTGTGATAAGTTCTCTCTCTCATGTGACGCTGCTCCCTGGCGGCCCCTCCTCTCTTCTCGTCCTTCCCTATTTGCTTGTGACATCATCTGGGATGGACGAGAAGAGAGGAGGGGCCGCCGGGGAGCAGCGTGACATGAGAGAACTTATCACAGATGCTTCCAGCGCTGCTCTGCATGCAGGCTAGTAAACAATGTGCCCTTAATGTGCTATGTGCCCTATGTTGTGCCCTGATGTGCCCCATGATGTGCCCTGATGTGCCCCATGATGTGCCCTGATGTGTCCCATAATGTGCCCTGACGTGCCCTATAATGTGCCCTGACGTGCCCCATGATGTGCCCTGATGTGCCCCATGATGTGCCCCATGATGTGCCCTGATGTGTCCCATAATGTGCCCTAACGTGCCCTATAATGTGCCCTGACGTGCCCCATGATGTGCCCTGATGTGCCCCATGATGTGTCCTGATGTGCCCTGACGTGCCCCATGATGTGCCCCATGATGTGCCCTGATGTGCCCCATAATGTGCCATGTGCCCCATCATGTGCCATTATGTGCCCTGATGTGCCATATGCCCCCGTGCCCTGATGTGCTCCGTGCCCTGATGTGCTCCGTGCCCTGATGTGCCCCGTGCCCTGATGTGCCATGTGCCCTGATGTGCGCCGTGCCCTGATGTGCCCTGTGCCCTGATGTGCCATGTGCCCTGATGTCCCCCATGCCCTGATGTGCCATGTACCCTGATGTGCCCCATGCACTGATGTGCTCCATGCCCTGATGTGCTCCGTGCCCTGATGTGCTCCGTGCCTTGATGTGCTTTGCGCCCCGTGCCCTTGATGTGCCATGTGCCCTGATGCGCCCCGTGCCCTGATGTGCCATGTGCCCTGATGTGCTCCTTACCCTGATGTGCTCCGTGCCCTGATGTGCTATGTGCCCTGATGTGCCCTGTACCCTGATGTGTTGTGCCCTGATGTGCTCTGTACCCTGATGTGCTCTGTACCCTGATGTGCTGTGCCCTGGTGTGCCCGTGCCCTGATGTGCCATGTGCCCTGATGTGCCCCGTGCCCTGATGTGCCATGTGCCCTGATGTGCTCCTTACCCTGATGTGCCCCGTGCCCTGATGTGCTCCGTGCCCTGATGTGCTCCATGCCCTGATGTGCTATGTGCCCTGATGTGCCCTGTACCCTGATCTGCTGTGCCCTATACCCTGATGTGTTGTGCCCTGATGTGCTCTGTACCCTGATGTGCCCTGTACCCTGATGTGTTGTGCCCTGATGTGCTCTGTACCCTGATGTGCTCTGTACCCTGATGTGCTCTGTACCCTGATGCGCTGTGCCCTGATGTGCCCCGTGCCCTGATGTGCTATGTTCCCCATGCCCTGATGTGCTCCGTGCCCTGATGTGCTCCGTGCCCTGATGTGCTCCGTGCCCTGATGTGCTTTGTGCCCTGTGCCCTGATGTGCCATGTGCCCTGATGTGCCCCGTGCCCTGATGTGCCATGTGCCCTGATGTGCTCCTTACCCTGATGTGCCCCGTGCCCTGATGTGCTCCGTGCCCTGATGTGCTATGTGCCCTGATGTGCCCTGTACCCTGATGTGCTGTGCCCTATACCCTGATGTGTTGTGCCCTGATGTGCTCTGTACCCTGATGTGCCCTGTACCCTGATGTGCTGTGCCATGTACCCTGATCTGTTGTGCCCTGATGTGCTCTGTACCCTGATGTGCTCTGTACCCTGATGTGCTGTGCCCTGATGTGCCCTGTGCCCTGATGTGCTATGTGCCCCATGCCCTGATGTGCTATGTGCCCTAATGTGCTATGTGCCCTGATGTCCTATGTGCCCTGTGCCCTGATGTGCCCCGATGTGCCTTGTGCCCCCATGTGCTGTGCCTTAATGTCATGTGCCCCAATGTACTGTGACCTGATGTGCTGGGCTCTGTACCCTGATGTGCTGTACCCTGATGTGGCCTGGTGTGCTGTACCTGGATGTGCTGGGCTCTGTACCCTGATGTACTGTGACCTGTGCCCTGATGTGCTGTGCCCTGATGTGCTGTGCCCTGATGTGCTGTGCCCTCGTGTATTGTGACCTGTGCCCTGATGTGCCCTGATGTGCTGTGTCTTGTTGGTCCGATTAGAATGGTTTCATTGTACTGAATGGGGCGTGACAAGTTTCCCCAGTGTGAACCGCGCCTAAGTCACTGATCGCTGCCAATACTAGTATTTAACAAATTCCCAGTATAGATCCCATCATCTGTAGGCATTGTAGCTTTCACAGCGGCGGGGGGGGGCGCAGTTTTCCATCTTTGCCCTGGGCACCAGATGACCTTGTCCCGGCACTGGTAGCATGCCTTCAAAGTCTCCCTTTTTAGATCTGTGTATGAGATTTAGGGTTTTGTCACATTATCTTTTGCTTCCCTGCCTGGCATGAAGCCTGCTTGTTCTGGGCCTATGAGCTTGTGTAGTAGTGGTCGCAGTCTGTTTGCTAGAATTTTTGTGTATAGTTTCAAGTCAATGTTAAGTAAGGAGATAGGTCTGTAACTGGCACAGTCTAAAGGGTCTTTGTTGGGTTTGGGCAGCACTGTGACGTGTGCTCTCAAGTAGTCCTCCTGGATTTCTTGTGGGTCTTTGAGATAGTTAAGGGTCTTCAGCATGTGTGGTGTCAATAGAGTAGAAAAGGTTTTGTAGTAGTAGGGTCAAACCGTCTGGGCTGGGGCTTTTCCCAGTTTTAAGTGATTTGATAGCTCTTATTAGTTCTATTTCTGTTACACACGAGCGGACTTTACGCCAGACTTTGTCCGGCGGACTTTTCAACTGACTTTCTGATGGACTTGCCTACACACGATCAACCAAAGTCTGACGGATTCGTACGTGATTAAAACAAGGAAGTTCATAGCCAGTAGCCAATAGCTGCCCTAGCGTCGGTTTTTGTCCGTCGGACTAGCATACAGATGAGCGGACTTTTTGACTGGACTCAAGTCCGTCGGAAAGATTTGAAACATGTTTTATTTCTAGGTCCATCGGAACTTTGGGGAAAAAAGTCCGCTGGAGCCCACACACGACAAATTGTCCGCCGGACCAAGTATGCCGTAAGGTCCGGTCGTGTGTACGTGGCATAATGGATTCTTATAACGATTGGGAGTCATCTTCATTAGTGTGGGGAGGCCACTGTCAGTGAAAAATTTGTGGATAATTTCTGTCCATGTCCCAGATAGGTCTTTAGGCTTATGTTTATTTGGCAAGTTGTATAAGTCGGGGTAGTATTATTGGAATCTTTGGGCAATCTTTGTGTTGTTTTGTGTTGTCTTGCCATTGCTGGGTTTAATAGCTACTATGTTCGTCGATAGCAATGTGTATTTGAGTGCTTTCGCTAAGAATTTCCCAGTCTTGTCACCATGTTCGTAGAAGAACCCCTTCTTAGAGAAGAGAATCCTCTGTGCTTTAAGATTCATGAGAGTTTGCAGTATTTTTTCGTAAGTGGAGTAAAGCCGTGGCTGTCTCTATTGCTACAGATTGCTTATGTTTCGTTTCCAAGTCACTTATGGCCTTTATTAGGTCATTGATTTCCTTTTCTGCTTCTCTCTTTTTTGGCAAAACCTATTAGTTCATCAATCATACGTTGGCAGAAGGTGACTTGTGTGGTGTTAGGGAAGTAAACATTTGCCAGTGTGATTGGAGTTCCTGCCCATTGCCCTTTAAGGAATAGGTACCTCCCTTGAGTTTCTGCCTGTTGCTGGGTGATGACGATGTCAGCGTTTTTATGTAGTAAGATGGAGACTCCCTTTGACTTGGTTGTGGGGTTCGTTGCATGAAAGGCATGTGGGTAGTGTTTGTCATGCAGTCTAGGTACAGTACCTGTTTTGAAGTGGGTCTCCTGGAGAAATACCACGACCAATTTTGTCTTGTGAAGTTCTTGGAGTAACAAGATTCGCTTCTCTGGTGTATTTAAACCCCTGATGTTATGAGAGATCACAAAAGAATGTTTATCAAGCATAGAGTATGACATGGTTAATACAGGTAATACAATAAATGTTATAGCCCGTTTAGTTAGGAAGCTATCTCAAGTACCCTGATTGTTGGAGAGGAAAATAGAGGAAAGAGAAGAAAAGGTAGTGAAAAAGTATTCCAGTAACTCTCTAGTGGAGTATCACTTGAGTTGAGTGTATAGGTAAGATATCTCCTAATGTCGGTGTTAGGAGAGAGATGAAGTGAATTTCTGTTTGTCGTTAAACCAATCAAAACTCACAGTTGGAAGCAATGGGAGGTTGTTGCTACAGGAATGGTAAAAACAACTATATCAAAATCTTTTTGTATGAAACTAGTTGTATTAAAATAAAACTGAGGTTAGCCTCCCGCAGCTCATATAAATCAATTGTAAACAAAAATTAGTCATGTACCCCATCCAGCCATTAGGGTAGTAACATGAATATTAACATGAAAGTTGCTTCTATAGTGAACAATAGTTGCATTTAATAAACTATTATCCATCAGAAAATCTGCTGGATCTGAATTGAGTAGATATAGCCATTAGTTAACATAGTAGAATGTTAGGAAATTTGAAACATCATAAATTGTATGGCCTGATAACGCCATTTAAACTTATATCACTGTAAAGATCGATAGCTCCATTACTGTAAAGGAGTTAGGATCTGTCTTATTTTGTGATGTAGTGAGTGCACCCTAACCGTGTGTCCTCAGTGTTGGGAATTGTCATGTCTAGGGTCAGTTTGGTAGGTGGCAAGGTCTGATTGCGGCAAACATGTGCGCAATCTGCTTATCCAATCAAGCAAGCACATGTTCCTTCCCCCGATCAGCCTATGAGCAGTCTCAAATTGTAGAAAGGTACCTAGATTGTTTACCCAATCCATATTTGCCTTTGCGAATATGGAGTATTTGTCAGAGTTGTATAAGCCCCAACTATCAAGTGGACCATTGTCCCATATATAATATAAGATGTGTTCGGAATACATAAATACCAAGTATTCTATATCCGGCCAACAGAAGTTGTTGGGGATTATCCATGGTGGAACGTTGTATGGCATAGACATTTTGTAAGATAGTCTATTACTTAGACTATAGTTCCAGTTTGTGCCACAAGATGGTAATCTAGGACAAGGAATCGATGTGTGGTGAAAATTGCACAAGCTGAAATAAAAAAAGTTTCTCAATTATCAATTGATAAAGGGGATATTGCAAAGGGGAAAAAGGGGAAGAAAAGGGTCAGAAGTCAATTATCAGCTCTTTGGGAATTCTGTACATGGATCCTTTTTGCTGTGTTAAATGTCACTTGGAACCTCAGGCACAATGTTATGGTTTTGTCCAGTTAATGACATTTGTTTCTTGGGGATATAGTGAGTTCCTGAGGGTCTCAGATGAAAATCAGGTAGCCTCATGTGATCTGGATCCTTTAGAGGAATAGGGCGACTTGACAGTGCCGAGTCCTATGCATTTGTCTGGTTTAGATTTCTTTGAGGATGAAGGTTTGGAGGGCGAAGCTTGCGTTGTGTGGGGTGGAGACACTCCTTGTGTGGGAATAAAAAAAATTCCTTATACCAGTCTGGCAGATCAATTAGGGGGAGCTGCAATTGGTCACAGAAAGCTGGGATGTCTTCTGGCATCCTCA